>OU342957.1:22272185-23472185 GCA_910592335.1 Adalia bipunctata | reverse complement strand
CCCTATAGAAAAGGAAATTCAAATCCTCCAAACCACGAAATAAAAATCATTTTTCATCTGAAAAGAAAAATCAAAAAAGTTACCATTTACCTCGTGTCCACATCGCGAGACTACCAACTTCGAAAAATAAAACTATTGTGCAGCTAAATGAATAAACATAAATTTTCCACTATTTCACAGAAGAAAACTTAGCTGACATATCAATATTCTTATTCAAACACAATGAAACTATTGACAAACAAAGATCGTTTACTACCACGTTCATTTCTTTACATCTAAAGCTTATTCGTTGGAATCAGCGAGATAGCACACGTTTCTATTGGAAGAGAGGATATTCACGACCATTTTTACATATTTTGCCACAAAATAGGTTCACTAGGCGTTTTAGAAAAAATTATATGATTTGTGTCCCCACGGTGTGACCACCAGGACACAAAGGGTTAAACGTTGAGTCGAAGTGGTGCAGTTGGCTCAGAGGCATTTAGACCCCGGACGTATATTTTTTTTTATAATGATCGTGTTTACGGAAGAACAGGATTGAATGTCCCCACGAATTCTTCATCAGTACTGAGAATAAAACTTTCTTCTACATCTGCCATAATGTAGGGTTAAATCTCTCGATTCTCTGAACTCACCTGAACTTGTGCTTGTTTTCGAACTTTCTTGCAACTTCCTGTATAGTAGAGTCTCCTCACGAATGACCATAAAAATTTTATACATCTCGTGAAGAGCTTGCCGAAATCCGTAAGTGCAAGAAGGAACAGCGGTATACCGATCAGAGAATATACAATAGTAAGAGCACGACCTGTCATCGTTGTAGGGTATATGTGTCCATATCCTGCAAAGAAATATATTACGATGAAAACTTTTCGGCAGTACTAACCATTTACATTTCTTCATTTTGTGTCATATAAAATAATTCCACCCAATCGTGTCACAAGAACACTGATAAATTAATTCAGTTCAATTATCAATCACTATCACAACACGATTGAATTTGACAGTTTGAAGAAGAGGTTCAGGAAATACCACCCGCAGTCACAAATATACACACATCGTCAAAAGTCTTGGCATCTCTTTTCATTTTTCAACTTGTTGAATGTAATGCCAGGTTTCCACCAAGCGAACAGGTCAAAACAAAACACGAACTGTTCGTTCGGACAGAAATTTCGAACAGTTTTGTTCGGAAAATGTTCGAAGACTGTTGGGGTTCCCAACGGACTTTCTGTTCACACCAGTCGCGGACAGAAATGAATGAAAACTGTTCGTGTGTTTTGTTTGAGTTTCATTCAGTTCACATAGAGACAACGGACTTGTAGTTGTGAAAATGTGGCGCGCTGCAAACTTGAGAAGCCAGCTCCACACTCATGGCAAGAACCTCGGCCAATACCGTGAACGTCAGTGTGGATAACTTTCTTGTGTCACGTTCGCGCTTCGCGCCCTCCTCCGTTTTGTTGCGGTCTCTTGTCCCCCCGCGACAAAGGCTTCGCGCACAAGCACAAATGTTCCATCCACACTCGCAGGCGTTCACGATACCTGCGCAGTAATGATTTAATACTTGTTCACTGACTTTATACGCTTTTAAAATGAAAGATTCATATGCAATGAAGTGAAACTAGATTAGATTCAGATTTAGATAAGTGGAATTAGAATTTCTTGATTATCATACCCTTTTCATAGCTGGCAAAACGGGCGAAAAGTCTTCGTAGACAGCGAGGATGCCGCGAACCAAAGAGCGAATATTTGTGTGAGTGTGGATGACTTATTTGGCTGCGAATTCTTGGCCAAAATTCTTGGAAAGAAACTAAACGTCGGTTTTGGATAAGGCCATCCTTAAGGCAAAAAGGAGGAAATGTGACGTCCAAACTGTTACAAGATCTCAGAGGAGATGATATGAGTTTAGGAGGTGAACTTCGATCAAGTTTTAAGAACTTTTTGCGAATGTCGAGCACTGATTTTGAAAATCTGCTAAGTTTAATTGGCCCTATCATTAGCAAGAACAACAGCAACTACAGAGATTCTTTCCCAGCACATAAACGTTTTGCCATCACACTGAGGTGTGAGGTTCCTAGCAACAGGAGATTCGTACCATAGTTCAATGTATTTATTCAAAGTTTCGGTACCATCTATGTCAAGAATTGTGCCAGAATTATGTAACGCATTGATCGAAGTTTTAAAGTATACAATTAATCTCGGGCATTGCCAAGAGCGGCAACGCTGGACTGGGGTATAGAGAGCAAACGTCTATTGGTAAACAATGCACGTGTTTTTGTATCATCCGCATAGTTTAGTGGTCATGTATGTGAAAAAATAAGCGAATTATAGTTACCTATTGCGACTGTTCGAGTGCCATGTACAGTGAAAGTGTTTGTGATATTGGTGTAAGTGAATTTTCCCTGGAATAACATAATAATTGATATTTAATGTCTAACCTATAAATACAACTTGGACTTGAGATCATCTGCTTCGAAAAATGGTCGAAACGTGTTGTATTCATGTATTCCATCGTGTAGAATTAATTATTTGTTTACAAAAAATTAAGGATATTTTAGTTATCCGAAAGATGAACAGCGTAAGCTTTTTTGGATGAGGGCCATGCCATATCGCGAAATTTCATTCCAACGAATAGTTTTGTTTGCAAGAAATATTTTGATTCCGACGATATAATCAAGTTCGATAAACATTTGCAAGCAGATGAAGCCATTAAATTACTTTCTTTGAAATTCCCAGAATTGAAAGAAGGTGCAATCCCAAAGATTTTTCCAAATTTATCCTCATACCTTGCGAAACCAAATCAAATAAAAAGGACCGATCCTCCACTGAGGATCGGTTCTACACTTGGAAGGGAAGCATTTTTTACTATAGGAATAATAATGAAGTAGAAGCTTCTTTGAGTTCCGATTTGATCAAAGATTTCAAAGACTTACTCGAGAATTATTCGGCTAAAATTGATATATCTCGATGGGAAATCAAGAAATTTGTATGTAGGTAAGGGGTGATAACAGGAGGCGAATGATCAGAAATCAGTGATCAGAAATCTTAACATATATCAATCACTCTTTTATATTTCGTCAGACATATTGAAATTTTTGTAATGGCGGCGAAATATAAAAGAGCGATATATGTTAAGATTCGAATCATCGCCAACTTGGTTATCTTTGCCTCCCTGAGATTTACGACCGATCCATTGTCACCCAACAAATACTGGATGAAAACTGGCATCATTAAATAACACCCTCACGTGTCCACTATTCGGTGAGACCATGGCCACATCCAATATAACTGAATATAATAGTCTATATACTTTTTACTATTGTAGAACCCTGAAGAAGGCTAGTAACCTACAACCGAAACGCTGGTTAATGAATAAAAGGACTTAAGAACATTCGCCTCCTGTTATCACCCCTTACCTACATCCAAAGTTCTATCAAACACAGGATTACACTCATCAAATTAAGAAATGCGATAACGCAATTTATTTCTGTCTTCTAAATTATTATTCAGAAGGTGGCTACATCAATTTTATTATACTCTTCGATTGAAAATATTACTCAGTTCATTAAATTCAACAGGAGTGTTCATCAAGTTGAAAATACTTTTCAATCAAATTTATAACTCGCATTAACAAATTCAATAGGAGGTTTCATTAATTTCATGATGAAATTTCATTGAGGTTATTGAACTTAACCATTATATTAATGAAACGCTTCCATTGCTGCTAAAGCAAAGCCAAATCCATTTTTATGAAACGAGTTTCATTACAGTTATGGGACGTCCAATGGTCACCTATTTAATGAAGATAGCTTTATAAAATCAATGAGAATTATAATCGGAATAATGGGAATTTTTTCTCAGTGTATGTAAAATCCTTATCTGTTGAAAGTTCTATAGAGATTAATGAAAGTCTCCAGATTAAAATATTTCATGAAGATGTTCTGATTTCCGCTAATGAACTGAAATGAATACTTCCTTCTGATTTCATTCTCAGCAGATGGTCTCAAGTTACTTATTTGCTTGCTCGTTATAAGCATGTGTCTAATGAGAATACAAGTGAATCTAAATAAGATTTATTGAAAGATTCCTTCACTTTATCCGTAGATAAGAATAATGGAAATTTTGGCGAGAGATGGCCCTACACCTCCCCGTGGTTCTTGCTGCACAACTTTTGGAGTATCGCCATAGGGATGTTTGGGAGTAGGTTTAGTTTTTCTAACCGTGCTCTCTTCATAGGATTTCATAATCGCACTCTCCAAAGCTATGACTGATTGATCTAGTTCATCAGGAGTGTTAATTTGTGGAATACTCGTGATATTTTCTTGGAGTTTATTCTTATATTCGTCCCAATCGGTATGTTCTCGTGTTTGAGTCACTTCATTTCTAGGTCCATGTCCTAAAATGAACTCTATTGGGTTGTGATCAGATGTTCCATCCTCTATCGTTTCAAGAGCAAAATCTTGTTTTATATTTTTCATTATAACTATGTCTAGCACATCAGGGGTTCCATTGCCACTAGGTAAATATGTCGGTATTTCCGGTCCCATGATTATCGCATCTTCCTTTTCGGCATATTCTTTCAATTTCTTGCCATTTGCATTCTCTATTTTAGAATTCCATCGTTGAGATTTACAGTTGAGATCTCCAAGTATTATTCTTGGAAAATGACCTCCTAATAAAATCTTCATCTCTTCCTCTGGCAGATTTATTTGCGTTGGTTTATATACAGAGAATACCTTAATGCTTTCTCTTCTTATCTTTACTGTGATCGATAGTGATCTATAGTTGCGTCATTGTTCTCGTGATTTACAACCGCATTCAGGTAATGGTTCACGTCTCTTTTAACGAGAATAGCAACCCCTCCACCGTTTCTTTCATTTCTGTCTCTTCTGTATATTTCGTAGTTTTCGAAGGATATTTTATTTTAGGAGTTAATTTAGTTTCCTGAAGCGCCATAATATCAGGATTCCGTTAATATTCCAGGAAACTATCTTCAGATTTTCTAGCTGTGATTGCATGTTCATAAATTATTTATTTCCAAATAAGTTTTGAAATTTCTTCTCGAATTCTTTTTCAAATTTCTGCATTATTCTGCTGAATATTTTCTCAGTGAGTTTGTCGAGTTCATCTTTAGGGTCTTCCCTTCTGGTTCCAATTGGTTTTGTGGACGATTTCTTTGTTTTTTTGTACCTGTGGTTTTTCAACAGTAACAGCAGTCTCTATTTTTTCAGCGATTTTCTTGGGGGGTACTTCTTTTTTTGTCGGTGTTTTCTTCTTCGTAAGATTTTTATATGCGCTGCAGCCTTTATAACTGGCCGGATGTCCACTCTGGTTACATAAAACGCATGCCGCGTTCCTTTTGCCTTCTTTTTGCGTCAATGCACACTCTTTTGTGCAATGCGCTCCTAAGCATTTCACGCATCTCCACGGAAATGTACATTTATTTTGAGCATGTCCATATCTCTGGCAGCGATGGCACTGTCCTGGACCTTCTGGCTTCTTTTTGGGCTCTATTTCGATACAAAGGCTGTAGATCTTTTTGATTTGAAATATTTCCTTGTGCTGCGTTTTTACAAGGTAAAGAGGAATTGCTTTTTTGGTTTTATTTGACGTCATTCTCGTCACTTCGGCATCTTTAATACCTTGAAGTCCTAAGTCGTTTTTAATAACTTCAATATCCGCGTCCAGTGGCAAGTACCTTATAACGGCGTATACTCTCCTTTCTTCTTCCAATTGGTAGGTAAAATATTCCTTACCTTGTTGATCAAGAAATTTAGTGAATTTAGTGTCGAACCACCAGATTGCGCAACGTTTAAATATTCCACGGACGTCAGTGACTGCGCGTTGTCCGTAGACCGGTACCTGGTCGACCCAGAGTAACATCTGTACGGGAAGACCATTACATCGCAAATTTTACTCCAAAGGAATCGAACGGTATCGGTAACGGCCTTCGAAGTCAGTTTTTGAGGACCTTTAGATACCAGTTCCATAAGGAGACGGCTGTATCCTTCAAATTTAAGGGCAAGAAGACCTTTTAGAGTACCTTGGCTATCACCTGGACATAGAGCTAGCCGTCGCCAATGGGCAGAACACCTCCAAGACTGGCTCTCATCATAGCGCAACCTACTTTTTTCGGACGAGCCACGATTCAGTTTAAAGAGTTATAGTGGACGGGGAAAGGTTTGAAGAGGTCCAGGAAGGCCAGAGCGACTCAATTTCGACCGGAAAAAAATGTGTCCTTCCAGGGCGGATCAATGATGTGGTGGGGGGTATAATATTCGGTCGCTGTACCCCTCTGAATATCGTTGAACGAACAATTACTGATGCCATCTACGTAGAAAACATTATCAAACCAATCATTGTTCCTCTGCGCGAATAATTTTATATATCAGGGTGATAACGCTTCACCATACCGCATACGAAGGTTTCAAAACATTTTGCAAATGAACAATATCCAGAGAATGAACTGGCCAGCAAGCTTGCCGGACCTGAATCCAATTGAGCACGTACTTCTCAGGAATTGGGATACGCCCTTCAGAAATATCGGAAAGATATGCGTGAAAAATTTCATTAATGAATTGATTCGTTTGATGCCTAGGCGTATTGGGCAGTTGGTTGAAAAAAGAGGTGGTAATTCGGAATTTGGAATCAGTTGTAAAATAGCCTAAATTATTCAAAGATGAAGAAACTATAAATTTAGATTTTTCCAATTTTTCCTATTTTGTCACATCTTGCATAAAGTAAGACTCTCTATCCAATACATTGCATTTGAAATTGAGAAAATATAGGTACATCTCATTTTCAGAACATAAATTTTTTATTTCTAGGGGGTCAAGACTTTCGACGATGTGTGTATTTGGGAAATATTCATGGAATTTTGCTGCGAACGAGAATTTGAATTGAATGAATATAAAAGCCTAGAAGAATTTGCCCAAGTACTAAAAAATTGAGCGGTCGTCAATATGATGAAGAAGACGGAATCGAAATTAAAGAGGTAACAGTAAGGACAATGTGGAACATTTCGGTGCAATATCTTGCAAGAAAACTTCTATAATGAATTCAATATAAGGATTGACTCGTTTGACAACGTAGTATTCAAATCGGCGCGCTATGTAACCAGGAAGAAACTACAAGCAGTTTCATGTAAACGTAAGTCCAGTTCTGTTACGTTAAAATTGTCTGAAGTTAACAAAATTATACGCTTGAAGATTTTATGCGTAAATTTTACCATATTGCTGCTGTACCATAAGCAAAGCGAGGAGGAGAAGCGCTTGCTTGTCTGGTGGATTTGAAAATCGAGGAAAATAACGATGACTGCAATAATTCGCATTTAATAAAATCCGGTTTTCAGTACAACATGCCAAGGTGGTTCTAAAAGCTGTACAAGTAGTAAATGGCTGGTTTCCAATAGAAACTGCTCTGTACGTCTTTCTCATAAACTGAAATCAATAGGAGGCGACAATCTCACCTCTCCAAAACTGTTCTTGGAACTAAACTGACAAATGGTACGATAATGTACCGGTTGAAAGAAATACTATAAATGGATGGACTAAATCTGCTGCTGAGGCAATTGGCTTGAAGGTTAAGGACAAAACGATATAGAACGAATAGATCCACTGCTCTTAGTGAATTGGTTAGGAAGGGTTGTAGAAGAACAATAATTGCTGAAAATTGCAGGTCATATCCATCAAAATTTTATAAAACCATACTTCAACCTCGATCAAGAACACCATAACAAGATCATGAATATTATGAATGGTAATAGATCTTCTATAGTAGAGAACAGCAACTCAGAAAATATCCATTTTAGGGCAAGGGTGTGATGCATACACTCACATTATTTTTTAACGTAGATTCAATATCTGCCATAAAAAAATGGGGTTCTAATTTGAAAAAATTGATTTTTCACGATTTTGTCATCCCTAACTTTGAAAGCGATTTTTTCACCCCCTGTATCATGAATCGCGATTTAGATTTTTGAAGTGGATACATCAATCTTACATCTTGAAAAATCCCAAAAATGAAAATTTTCCATCTAAAAACCTCGAAGTTATTCTTGTTTCAGCGGAGCTCTATTTTCGATTTTTTTTTCGAATTTTCCCGCTCAGAGAGAATTTTCCAACCAAAACTGAAAAATGTTACATCAAAATAACTTGAAATTTTCTAAGGAATCTATTTCTGCAATAAAAAAATGGTGTTCTAATTTGAAAAACGGAAGTTGACGTCTTTTCCGGAAAAACCGGAGGTGCTCATGCCTTGAAAATATTTTAGATTTCATCAGCATCGTGAAATACTTATAAGTGCTGAATTTCATGAAAATACGTTCAGTAGTTTCTCGTATAAATATAGGTGAGGTTCCTCGTGAAAGACCCTGTATATTGCAAGCAGGTGTAGCATGTGTTTTGAGTTTATACGGCGCTCCGTCTAAAACTCATGATTTAAATACATTAAGGTTCAATTCTTCCATAGAAGCAACAGCCAAAAATACGAGTGTTCTTTTGTCATCACTACCTCCAACAACTGATGCAGCGTTTGAGCACCTTAAAAGAGTGTACCTACAAATTCAGATATGGCTAGGAAATGACGTAATTATTGAAAATTGGGGATGGAAATATTCCAATAACATGTATATCCCAATAACAATGAATCAATCACCTGCTCCGGATAATTTAATGCAAATGTTATTTTGTAATTGCAAAAAGGGATGTGGAGCTGCGTGTGGATGTAGAAAAAAAGGTTTATACTACAGTGTAGCATGTTTGCAGTGCAGCGGAAATAGTTGTTTCAATACTTCACCTATTATACAGATAGATGAAGTAGAAGAAAATATTTGATTTAGACAACAATGTAATATATTCAAATAAACAGATTTTGTACTAATAATTTTTCTTTCTTTTCATTAGTCGTTATTAATTACCTTATTTTCTTGAATGTACAAAATAGAATATGTTTCATTTATAATTAAACTGGCCGCTGTCGCTCCGCTCTCCCCTCCATGTTTTTCTATCTGTTCGAGATCCCTACTAACTGCTATTTTTATACACAGGCATCTTTGTAAAATGTTCCTATATGTCTTCTAAGGTAAGATTTAACATATAAATAGAAAAAATTACTGTTTAAAGTGAAAATATATGGTCAAACATTAATTTTTTTATAATAATTCGTTTGAACAATTGAAAAATGGAGTGTACTAAAACATTTTAAGTAAACATTGCCACTAATAGTTTAAAAATCAGGATCCCACATCGATCATATTAATCAATTCACTATAACTCTAAACCGAGGTTTTACGGTTTTGAATGCTCCAGACACTCCACTACTAGCAAAATGCGCAGTTCTCCTTGAGTTTGAGATTGAAGATTTGGGATAGGAAAGATATGAAAAACTAGAATGATTATGAGGATGGGGGATAAGGAATTTTTAATCTCTCCTCCATTTTCAAAGGTAAGAATAATGTTGCTTTCGAAATTAAACATAAAATACAGCATGTGCCATTTTAAATGAGCCCAGAATTAAAGTTTGAATGTGCGATGCTGAAAATTCATGAAAAATCGAAATATCTCGGAAACGGCAATTTATAACACATAAGATTTGAGTCTTATTTCCACCATGCTTTCTGAATTTTCGGTAAAATTCAGGGTGTTTAATAAGAAAAACCATATTTATGGTTCCTACCACTCTTCTCAGACATCCGGTTTATTCCAAAACAATTTCGCAGTATTGTCCCAATAGACCTTAATGATTCTGTGTTAGAAAAAATCCGAAAGTTTTACTGCTTGAGCGTAATCGAAATCCGCTCCATCGGTGAAACACCCAGTGTATGTCCTATGTATATTACTACAGAGAATTGTTTGCTTTCAAACATATGCAATATTATAAGTTGGGTTCTGATGACGTGATTGAAAAAAACCAACACGTTAACTCTTTACTGGAAACATCTTCCATGGGTTGTTTTTACTCATATGAAGGTTTTCACAAGTCCAATTATGTCACTACAAGAATGATTTCAGAGAAAATACCGAAACAGGTCAATTTTTATTCGGAGGTAGCATAGTTCGAGTAGAATTCTAAGCCGAAATCTCCTCAACCCTAGATGTAGGAGCTATCACCCCTAAATTCTCAATAGGGAATATGGGGTGAGCTATTCATACCTCAAATCGAAAGATCACTTGACCCTCTACCTTCATGAATACTATGGTCTGCAAATTTTCATTGAGGTTTAGCTCACCCTTTATTTCCCTATGAAGAATTTAGGGGTGATAGCCCCTACACCTAGGTTTCAGGAGATTTCGGCTTACAATTTTGCTCTAAATATGTCCCCCTCCCTTCTAAAAATTGACTTTTTCCGGCTTCTCCTTTGAAAACATCCTTGCCGAGACATAATTGGCCTGGTAAGTTTTCCAATTGTCACCACCTGTAACTAATTCAAGGACTCAATACAAATTTGCAAACCATAGTTTTCATGTGAAGGGACAAATGATCTTTTAATTGAGGTTAATCTCACCCCCTATTCCCTATTAAGAATTAAGGGGTGATAGACCCTAGGGGTGGGGAGATTTCAGCTCACAATTCTGCTCCAAGTTTGTCCCCCTCCCAAAAAAATCGACCTGTTTCGGCATTTTCTCTGAAAACATCCTTATCGCGACATAATTGGCCTTGCAAGTTTTTAAATTGTCACCCTGTATACTGTATTAGTCTATAATACTAATTCTTTTATAAAAAATTTATGATTTCAAAATGGCTCACTCCGATTGTGATACAGACAAAATAATGAATGAAATTATATTAAATACCATACCAAAAATACTCCTTATAGTTGAAAAATTGTATGGAAATTATTTGGAGATTTCAGTATTAAATGAATGAGTAGAATGAAAATGGCAAGATGAGAGAGCGTAAATTTTGAATAGGAATAGGCAGTAAAAATGAAATGAAAAGATGGCACGGAGGTAAAAAAAAGGACCGCGAGGGATATGACGATGACAATTTTTCAAGGACATAAAACTTTTAAATGTTCTCTGTATCAACTTTTGAATAAGAAATAAGTTTCTTTTAAATAACCCTTAAATATTCACTGAAGCTCAAACATTCCATAAACATTTTCTCGTGCTCGTTACTCATAATGGGTGTTCGTGAATTGAAGGTAAAAATGAAAAGGGGAGATTCCTTGAATAATTTAAGAAAACAAAGCCCCATAAACATGAAACCGCAAACGTTTCTTTTTCAAGATGCAGGGTGTGAATCTGCACCTCGCAAGATATTCAAATGAAATTTGGCATAGACCCACAATTTAGAGTGTACACCATGTGACATGTCAATTCTTATTGAAAATCTACAAGGTGATATTTGTTCTAGAACCAGAACTATTTTATGGAGAGCCACCGTTACTTTGGAATGTTGACAAAGAAGCATACTTGTTGTACAAACTTTATGATCTCTTTTATGTTTTATGGTATATATTACCGATTTCGAGAAAAAAATTTGAACGATTCCCTGAAAATCAGAAAAATACAAAAAGTCATAAAAATCCACTCATGAGCTGCGGTAAATAAATTCATTATGAATTTTTATCATTATGTTCATGTTCTGTAGTGATGATTCATTAAGATTCGAGGAACTCGTATGATCATCAGAGATATGATGAGAAAAAGACTTTGCGTTCTCTTTTTTATTGGACTTTTTTTAAATTCCGCAAGGAATCTTCCCCCAGGCACGTAGAAGGGGGGGGGGGAACAATGAGTACACATTGCAAATTTTGTCAGATATACAGTGCCGGGTCTCCGAGACCCCCCCCCTCCTAGCTACATGCCTGCACCCCCCTATAAGAAACAGATCACTTTCGGAATCTGTAGAGAAAGAGAGAGAGGTAGAGAGGGGTAAAAAATATTTTCGATCGATTATAAATATTCTTGAGCTCACTACTGAAAAATTTGTGATGAACTTTCTCACCTATGGTTGATATGAGTGTTATGCTGTATACAATGCCATTCAAAAAACTCCATGATCTTCGTCCGCTGTAACTTTTCATTCCTGCCTCATGAGCTTCATGTATTTCTTCTTCGAAAATTCTGAGTCTATTTCTTGCTAATGATTTCCACTCATCCTCCCTCATGGTATGACTCCTCACCCACAAGAGGTCAATAAAGTCTCTTTTCACTCTTTTCACGCCACATTTATAGAAATTTTCAAAGGCACCCTCGGTGAACTTGAACATGAATCCTCCAATGCCACAAAATAAAATGATCACGAATAATTCGTTGAAGCATCTGTTCCGTAAAGTTGTTATCCTCTTTATGTCTTCCTTCATTTCTTGTTTGAATTTTTTGTATTCCATTCGAATCTCTCCCATTCGAAAAAATCTCAGTATGAAAAAAATCTCTCTCACCCCCACATGCGCTTGTATTTTAGTTTTTGAGCAAAGGATGTCCTTCGTTTTGGGATCTAGGATTTCTATTATCTTACTAGAAATATTCGATTTATGTCTAGATCGCATCTCTCTGCGTTTCCGAATTAGTTCTTGTACTTCTGGTCTCAACGTTTTGGAGTTTTCTTTTTGATCATAGGGGGTCGAATCTGATAATCTTCTGAGTACAGAGTTGTCTTCAATACTATTTGCCATTTTTTTATCATAAAAACTTGCCATCAGTTCATCTTCGGTGAATTCATATGGAACCGACTGACTTCGTTGGCTTTGCTCTCTGATCTTTTTCTTCTGAAACCTCTGCCTATGCTGTGCCGGTGAAGAAATGATCCTCCCTTCATTGAGTGAACCTTCAAACTCGTTCCGCTCTGGTTTTGACAAATTCTCAGTAGGATCCATGAGATCCTCTGCATAATCTTTGGGTTCACTATTCCTAACTACCTGACTTCTTCTGGACATTGAAGCATCCTTCTTGAAAGAACTTGTGTTGATTCCATTTCTTTCGATCGACCTCGTTTTTCGTTGGGGTCTTTCAGGTTTATCGGTATTTCTGTCTGTATCACTAATTCGCTCACTGACTGGGGTGTGTTCTCGGTTGCTTTTGAGATGTGATGATTGCTTCCTGGTCAGATTTCTCCTTTTTCGAGCCACATTTGCACTGAACACTTGTTCGGGTGTTACCATTGCTTCGATTCTAGATACGTCGACATTTTCGTCGTTATTCGCAGGAGGAGATGTTTCTCCGGAATTCATTTCTTTCAGACTGGTTATTATTAGAATGGAACGGCCGAGCTATATTATGAAATGATGCCAACATTTTCTGTTTCAGTGACCTACGTGATCATATTGTTGACCCAATATACCTTCTAGTGTATTCCGAGTGAGAATATGAGCGAATAATTCAAAATGCATTTGAATTTTCATCTTCAACCCCATCCAAAGACTTGTTTATGTTAAGGGGCATATTATACAGTGTGAAAAATGGAATAAATGCATTATCTTGGTTACTATACAGTGCATCCCAAATTCGCTGTCCCCTCAGGGTATTTCTGAAACCGTTGAAGATATTGATTATGATTATGGTCTAGTTTTTCATGACTGATTCAAAAATGCTCTCAGTTCTTTGGTATAGAAAAATCTTTGGAAGTTACAGGGTGATTCTGAAATTATGGGGTTTTCGGGCATACTGTGTATCTTGATAAACTTTTATGATATTTTCAAGATGAAAACTGTCTTTGAAAAATGTTTTTATGTAGAATTCATTGGAGTAGGTACACAAACAATTTTTTTGGGCTATCGTTTTTGAGTTATAACCCAAACTTATAGTTTTTTCAAGGTGACACCCCTCATTTCATTTCACCATTCAATTGCATATTTTTTTTATTTGAAAAAAATATAACACTTGGTATCTCAAAATAATTTTTATGATTAAAATTCGAATTTCATTCTCGTAAAAAACTGTAAGTTCGTGTAATAACTCAAAAACGATAACCCAGAAGAATTGTTTTGTGTACGCCAATGAATTTTATGTCAAAATATCTGTCAGAGACAGTTTTCATCTTGAAAATATCAGAAGAGGTTATCGAGATAAGATACACAGTATGCCCGAAAACGCCATAATTTCAAAATCACCCTGTAACTTCAAAAGTTTTTTATTTACCAAAGAACTGAAGCCATCTTTGAATTAGTCATGAAAAACAAGATCATAACTTTCTAACTTGAAATTTTATATCTCCAACGGTTTCAGAAATACCCTCAGAGGACAGCCAATTTGGGATGCACTGTACAGGGTGTCCCATTCGTTTTGTCCTATCCCTTATATAGGAACTCACACATGTAATGAAGAAAAGTTTCAGATGAAAGTTGTTCGTGTTAATGTAATCTTTTATTGTATAATAATTTCAAAATGGCGTCGAGCTTATACACAGGGTGGTGGCATAAAGTTATACTTTTTTAAATATATATTATTATATTTTTGAGAAGAGCTCACAAACACGATTTCAGTCATATATAACATTATTAGTCTATTATGTTCCGTTCCGGATTTATGGCTAGTTTTCATTGAAAAAGGGTCTAACTTTGGACTGCATAAAAAAGTCTCTATGGAATGGATTTGAATGAAACTTGCTCTGGGAGTTTTTCAATTTAGTTGTCTTTCATATTTAATCACAAAAAATTTGATAGACAGCGATTAAAATCAATGCAATTGTCTTTTTTCAACCTCCAAATATCTCGAATTTTTCAAATGGAACACCCTATATTGAGGTACATCATTTGAAAGATCTCTTCAAGACGACTCATTGAAAATAGTGTCCAAAGCTTGGAAAAGCGATTTACTTCTTGTATTGCCCAAAATGGTGGCTATTTTGAACATTCACTGTGAATTTATTTGTTGTGATTTGATTGGATGATTAATAAATTCCTTCCATTTTGGATGAATTTGCTTTTAAATATTTCTAAACTAAACAGCTAATTTCAATATATCGTAACCTTCACAACGATATATTCGAATGATTATGCTATAAAATTACATAAATGAGTCGTCTATAAGTTTCCCAAAATAAATTTTAGACCTATGCTACCCTACATATTATTACGCAATAGTTAAGGTAGCATTCCTTAATAGAAATACGATATAGCTTTTAGTCAGCATTTTCCATTAGATGGACAGTTCGCTTCGCATTAGAATAATAATTCAATTCATTGTTAACTAGACTTCCAAAGAATAAACTTGCTTCAAAGATTCCTTTGTTTTTTTAAAAAAGTGATTTAAGAGAGGAACAAAATAATTGGCGACGAGGATGGGATGTTGCTAGTGTGTTAAGGCAAGATCAGAACGACGTTAAATTCTTAAGAAGAAAAAACCGATCCAGATCCAAGAGGCACACGTGGAATTCATTCCTTTGAGCAACAACCGAAGAAGAGAATCACAGGTACGACGTGAACCAAAGGAAACACCGAGCACCCGATTCAAACAAGTGCAGTGATCGACCAGCCAAGAAGAGTTGTTGAATCCCAGACCAAAGAGGTAGAGGACCAACCCCGACTGGAGCGACGCGAGCATCCCCTCACGAATCACCCTGTGGAGTTTGGAATTAGCAACCCAAGCACTAGGTTCAAACAAAAGGTCAAAAAACAGAGTAAGTGGAGAATCTCGTTTAACAATCCCAGTTTTTCCTATCCCTGGCCCAAAAGATAGAGAAAGAAGTGAAAATCACACAAAAATTCAAAAGTAAATTTAAATTAATTCTTTTTTTCAATTTAATAGAAAAATTGATTCCTTAATAAATAAATTCGATTCTTTAAAAATCGATTTCCCGAAAAAGTCAAAGAAAATGGCAACCCAAGGTAATTCAAATACAACCCAAGGTAATTCATCAAATTCTAACACAATAATTGTAGATTTAAATACAGTAAAGTATTTTGGAGAATTACTCCCCAGATTTAACGGTAATTCACATGAATTACAGACCTTTTTAATAGAAGTTGATACTTTCATGAGCCAATTCGGAAGTACAAATAATGTATTGATAAATCAATATTGCTTCGCCATGGTAAAATCAAAATTAATAGATCATGCAAGAACCGTTGTATATTCTGGACCAAGTTGCAGTAATTGGACTGATTTAAAACAATTATTGAATAATAAATTTGGTTTCAAAATTAATTTTGATGTATTGCAAAGCGAATATCAATATATGAGAAAACGTGCTCAAGAATCGTTATCTGAATTTATTGATAGAGTTAAGCAGACCAAACTGCAATACGACTACCAAATTCAACTGATTGGACTGAGTCCCACAGAATTAAGAGTTTACAGAGATTTATCAGATAAAATCGGTAACACGGTCTTATATAATAATGTTGATGAAAATTCTCGAAATCTCTTGGACTTACAACCCCAATCGTTTGACGAAACATGTAAATTATTAGAAAATCGCGAAATTAAGAGACAGCAATTATATTTGCAGCCATTTCCAAGAATAACACCTACAATTCAAATTCAAAATAATATACCACATACGTTTACAAAAAATGAAATGCCCTCTACCAGTCAAATTAATAATTTTCCATCACAACCTATTCAATTAAAATTTAACCCCAAAAAGCAGGAAACAAAATTTACTACCAATAGTCAAGTGTTTGGTAAACCAATAGATGTTTTCAAGCCAAGGCCCAATGCTCAAATTAATTATCCAAAACCCGAACCAATGTCGATAAGAACCCGAAATTATCCGGTTAAAAGACCTGCAAGTACGCAATTTAGACAGGAACCTCCAAACAATCGGCATTTTTTCAAAAGAACAGGTCCCGCTAATTTTTATTCTGAAGAACTCACAAACACGGAAGAAGTTCAAGCGGTAGATGATGAACAGAATGAGGAATTCGAATATAAGTTTGACGAAGATCCAGAAAATGAAGATTTCAGCTCATTTGAAAATGAAACGGAAAATTTTCATACGGAAGCGCTTCAAAATTACCAGACCTAAATTTCAATATGGATCATTTAGCCACTTTACCATATTTAGAATTGAATGACCCTCCAATAAAATTATTGATAGATTCAGGAAGTTCCATGTGCATAATTGACCCGGCAGTAGCTTTCAATTTATTTCCAGAAAACATCTATGAAGAACGCACAGATTTCAAGACAGCTATCGGAAAAGATTTCAGCCGATATAAAGTAGAATTTCCCCTTACATCTTTCGGATTTGATAACACCTATCCTTTTGTAATCTATAAATTTCACACTCAGTACGATGGTGTTATAGGCGCAAATTTGTTGAAAGACTTAGAGCTAAATTTTGATTGGCAAAATCAGGAATTGAGTAACAATGTCAAAACTCAGAAGCTTTATTTTCAACAAACTCATCCTAATGTTAAACTTCCCGTCAAGTTAGATCATCTTGACCAGAATCTTAAAAATCAACTCACTAAAATTTTACAAAGTAATAAAGAGGCTTTACAACTTCCAGATCAACCCTTAAATTTCACGAATAGAATCAAACATAATATTAGAACAATGGACGATAACCCCGTATATGTCAGACGTTACAGATATCCAGAGGTTCATAAACTAGAGGTGAAAAATCAAGTGCAAGATTTATTGAACAAAAATATCATAAGACCTAGTAACTCTCCGTGGTCTTTTCCAATAGTTATGGTTCCCAAAAAATCAGATCAATCTGGAAAACAGAAATGGCGAATGGCCATTGACTTTCGAAAATTAAATGAAAAAACCATTGATGACAAATTTCCGATACCAAATATCGATGAACTTTTAGATCAATTAAAAAACGCGAAATATTTCAGTGCATTAGATTTAGCCAGCGGTTTCCATCAGATAGAGTTAGATCAAGATTCAATCGAAAAGACAGCATTCGCAACAGACGAAGGTCATTTCGAATTTCTAAGAATGCCGTTCGGACTGAAAAACGCTCCGTCAACTTTCCAACGGGTAATGAACCAAATTCTCAGACCCGTAATAAACAGAATTTGCGTTGTATACATTGATGATATTTTAATTTTTTCAGACACACCCGAAAAACATCTTGCAGATATTCAAACCGTTTTACAGCTTTTGAGAAAGGAAAACTTGAAGATTCAATTAGATAAGTCATACTTTTTCAAGAAAGAAGTCGTGTTCTTAGGATACAAAATATCGGAAAGAGGTGTAGAGCCGAATCCCGAAAAAATTGACGTAATCAAAAATTTTCCTCTTCCAAAATCAGTCAAAGAAATTAAGTCATATTTAGGTATGATCGGATATTACCGAAAATTCATACAAAACTTTTCCAAATTAACAAAACCAATGACTAAATATTTGAAAAAGGACAACAAATTAGATATTAATGATACGGAATATATTGAGGCATTTAATTGCACCAAAAATATGTTAATTAATTATCCAATATTACAATATCCTGACTTCGAAAAACCATTTGTATTAACGACAGATGCTTCTCAATACGCTATAGGAGCAATATTATCATAAGGAACAACCCCGAATGACCTGCCAATCGCATACGCAAGCAGAACATTGTCAGAGGCAGAAATAAAATATTCTACCATCGAAAAAGAGTTACTCGCAGTAGTGTGGGCTACGAAACATTTTAGGCCCTATTTGTTCGGTAGAAAATTCACAATTTTCACAGACCATAGACCTCTTACATGGCTTTTCTCATTAAAAGATGCATCATCACGTCTCATGCGATGGAGAATTAAATTAGAAGAATTCAATTTCGAAATTAAATACAGAAAAGGCGCAAATAACAATGCAGATGCTATATCACGAATTAAATTAGAAGAATTAAATATAAACGAAGATTCCGACGACGACTTACAATCAATCATACCACAAATATCACATGAAGAGCTGGAATTAACCCAAAAAGAACTTGAAGATTTAACTCAATCATGTTTACCAGATCGAGATACAGAATCTACAGTTCACAGTAATATAGAAGATCCTATTTTAGAAATTCCCTACTCAGAACGTACACTAAATACGAATATGAATCAAATCGTTTTTCAAAAAGCCAACAATTTCAAAGTAGAAAGATTGAAACTACATAAAAACAGTCGTTTGAGAATTATTGTTTCAATCAACGACCCGGAAGATTTTTCCAAATTCCTGAAAGAATACATCAAACCAAAATGTCAATACGGTATCCATTTTAAACAAAAAGAATTAGAGTCACCATTTATAAAGTTCGCGCAAAACTTGTTCAAAGCTAAAGCGTTTTTATTCAAAATTCATAATGTATTCGTAGAAGATATAGAAGCAGAGGAAGATCAACAAGAAAAGATAAAACTCTTTCATGAAACTAAAACGAAACACCGAGGTTTTCACGAAAATATAGAAAGCTTGAAGAAAAGGTTTTATTGGCCCAAAATGGACAAAGATGTGCAAGCATACATAAATTCGTGCGAGATTTGTCAGACACAAAAATATGAAAGACAACCAAATAAACTCATTTTCAAAAGTAACCCGGTTGGCGAACGACCTTTCTCACATTTATACATCGATACAATCGTTATGGAAAGAACACCTTGCTTAACAATCATAGATTCTTTCTCTAGACACGGTCAATGTTATGTTTTGAAAACAAAAACTGCCATAGAAATTGCGAATCAATTAACTCAGTATTTTTCAAATCATGGAATCCCAGAAAAAATTACGTTTGATAACGGCACAGAATTCAAAAATCAAATTATTCAAGATTTGGGAGAAACCCACAAAATTGCCCTTCATTATATAACAAATTATAACCCCACATCTAACGCATTAGTTGAAAGATTTCACTCAACTTTAATTGAGCAAATAAGAGTAATAGTTGACCAGAATATTTCTTTGGGAGAAAAATTAAATAGAGCTCTCCTGAGCTACAATAATTCTATACATTCATCGACTTCATTTACCCCATTACAAATTATTAAATCAGATATAAATTATAGTGTCCCAGTCGAACGCACCACTCAAGAAAAGATTTCAAATTACATTCAGCAATACCGTGAAAATATGAAGGAAATTTCAGAGCACCTAGGCTCACAGAAAAAGAAACAGGAAGAAAAACTTGACAAAATTAATCAGAATAGAGAACCCGATAAGGAATTAGACGAATCAAAAGCAGCTTATTTAGCTATTCCTAAAGGAGCGAAACTCAATCCAAAATTCAAGAAAACCCAGATTAAAATCATTGATAACGTCTTGATCAAAAATCCTGATACAGGAAAAGTTTATCATAAGAACAAAATAAAACAGAGAAAGTAATAAATTCTTCTTTTCTCTTGCAGGAAAATGCGACCCTGTCTTCCAATTCTAATAATACTATCAATGTTATTCATTCATTCTTCCGTTCAATTGAAATTCATGGAAATTAAACATAATATTCTTCCATTTTACGTAGGAAAAACGTATATAAGCCAATCGAAGCATATGTTGATGTATCATTATAACTTGACAAATTTCAGAGAAATATTACAAGTTCATTCAGTTCTAATTGACCAGATAAATGCAGTCAGTTCAAGTAAAATTTTGAAAATTTATGTGGAAAATGTAAAGCATCAACTTCAGCAAAATCATATAATTTTGGATAACCTGTCAGTTACTAGAAGTAAAAGAGGTTTAATTAACGTGGGTGGACAGGTAGCAAAAGTATTATTTGGCACTTTAGATAGTGAAGATGAATCCCTTTATTTGAACTACTTTCAAACCATTCAGAAAGATCTTCAAATAATGAAAACCAATCAAGACAAAGTAATTAATATTATCAGATCCATGACCAACCAATACTCTAATGTAACTAATCAGATCATTAAGAATTACAATCAATATCGATTAGTGCAAAATGATATCAATCGAATAGTTTTGATTCAATTTGAACAAATCACCATTAATCGAATCTTAAGTGAAATAAATACGGCAGTTACCTTTGCCAGATTACATGTTTTACATGAAAGTATTCTTCCTATGAAGACATTCCAAGAATTTGTGAAAACAGTAGATATTTTGAATCATTTACAATTTTTAAAAGATTTCTATTCTATCTGTTATACTTCGACAAAATTTCATAACGGAAATGTGATTTTCATCATTGAAATACCCATCATTTCTCCAAACTCGCTAGATACCTACCATCTTCATTATATCCCCTATAAAAATGTGACCCTAATCGAGAAGTCTCCATATCTGTTGACTGAAAATGAACATGCCCGATGGTCCATAACACAAGAATGTCCAAAAATCGAGGATTGGTGGATTTGTCCTCAGAATGCTCTACGACCAGTTCCTGTTTGTATGAAAAACCTAATTTCCCACAAGTACGAGAACTGCCCTAGAAGACGTACCCAAACCAGTGACGATCTCCTGATGTTATCACCAGGAAAGTTTTTATCAGTGAACAATGTCGAAATAAGTGAAATGTGCAGTGAACATACTGAGTACTATAAACTAACAGGGATATACTATATTGAAACACCCTGTAATATAACTAATAGTTTCAAGTATTTTTATAACGATAAGATTTCGACGATATTTTACCATGTAATGCTTCCAAATATGAATACCGAAAATATTGATAATTTAACAATGCCTAATTTATTGTTTGATAATTTTACTACACAAGAATTAATTTTTAATTGGAAAATGCATCCAAACCATATTTCATCGATTTATTTCATAATAACCATTGTATTGATCCTCATAGTAATTTTTGCATTATATAAAACTTTTTTGTTCAGATTTTCCAAAATTGTGGAAAAACATAAAAATAATTCAGCCCCAAACGCTGAACTCATTTCTTTAAAAGGGGGAGGTATTACGCAATAGTTAAGGTAGCATTCCTTAATAGAAATACGATATAGCTTTTAGTCAGCATTTTCCATTAGATGGACAGTTCGCTTCGCATTAGAATAATAATCCAATTCATTGTTAACTAGACTTCCAAAGAATAAACTTGCTTCAAAGATTCCTTTGTTTTTTTAAAAAAGTGATTTAAGAGAGGAACAAAATAATTATATTTAGATTCGTCTTGAAGAGATCTTTCAAATGATGTAACTCAATATAGGGTGTTCCATTTGAAAAATTCGAGATATTTGGAGGTTGAAGAAAGTCAATCGCATTGATTCTAATCGCTGTCTATCAAATTGTTTGTGATCAAATAGGAAAGACAACTAAATTGAAAAACTCCCAGTGCAAGTTTCATTCAAATCCATTCCATAGAGACTTTTTTTATTGCAGTCCAAAGTTGGACCCCTTTTCACTGAAAACTAGCCATAAATCCGGAACGGAACATAATAGACTATTAATGTTATATATGACTGAAATTGTGTTTTTGAGCTCTTTTCAAAAATATAATAATACAATGGGTGTTCCATTCAAAAAAGTATAACTTTATGTCACCACCCTGTGTATAAGCTCGACGCCATTTTGAAATTATTATACAATGAAAGATTACATTAACACGAACAACTTTTATCTGAAACTTTTTTCTATCACATGTGTGAGTTCCTATATAAGGGGATAGGACAAAACGAATGGGACACCCTGTACATATTTATGTAAAATCCCGAATCACGTCCAATTCAAATCTTGAATTATCATACTTCTTCATGAAAATGCGAACCCTAACTTGAACCCCTTTCGAAAGACAAGTACAACCCCAAATTCAAATTCAAATAGCAAATGAGGGAATGTGACTTATCGTTTGAAAGGTCGCCTCATTCTCCATTAAGAAATGTAATCATCTTCATGTTTTTTATGAAAATCGAAATAGAAAAAATGAAATCGAGTGAAAGGCAAAATTGAGTACAATATCAAAAACTGAATTGTAAAACAAAATGCAGCGAAAAAATTATAAATGTTAATGAAGTATATGTTCAACGTGTTTAACGCGAACGCCTTGGCAGCATCCTTACCTCAAATAAACGTTTCTTTCAACAATCATCAACAACTAAGGAGCGATCGTCCTAATCGCAAGCGTTATTCGACCTTTTAGGTCATTCAGATCGAGGGGTTTAGTTTTGTAGACAATGCTCTTCAGATGTCCCCATCGAAAAATCTAATAGGTTAAGATCAGGAGATCGCGCTGGCCATTCGATCGTTCCTCGCCTTCCTATCCTCCGATTTGGAAATTTTGCGTCGATGTACTGTCAGTCATTGCGTTCGTAATTTGGTGGTGCTCCATCCTGTTGGAACCATATCGTATTCCGTTATGGTCTAGGATGAGATCGCAAGATCAACTTTTACTTGAAAACTGTATTCATTTGAAATTATGGCAACGAAAACTATGAAAAATGCTAAGTATCTGGATTAATTTCTCTGATTGACAAAGAACGAATGCAATATGTAGAATAAGTGAGCGCCGTCTCAAGGAAGCCTCCAGCTGGTAGCAGATTGTAAAATGAACTTAAGATTCAAATGAAAATTCAACAATTTCCTATTCGGAAAATCGAAAAATTTTTCAGAAACAATCGGTCCAAATGGCGTTCACTTTGGCGTGAACAAAATCAGCCCACCTAAAATTCATATATGCAATTTTATTTGACAATAGAATAAAGAAGAAACAATGAAATAAGTGAAATTCAAACTGGGTTATTTAGCGGAATTAATTCTGATACCGCTCTGACATACATAACTAACTACTGGTCGATGTTTCAACGGACGCAACGGATTCAATTCTACATTTATATCTCTAACAACAGGGTCTTCTTTTTCCACCTGCGATTTGTTGCGTTGCATTAAAGTATGCAAATATTCTTGTGACCATTTTTTTTTCCAGAATAGTCGATATAGTTCGCCGGAATACTTCGTGAAAGATGTTTCAGAGTTTCTTATTGATTTCCTGTACAGAGGGAAAATGAAAATTTTAAATAATCAGACACACTCCGAATCGAATTGAATACGAGCCTCGAACAAGAACCACGAACGGTTCGAAACGTTGGCAATGTATTAAACGATTCAAATAAATAAAGTTGTTCAAATTCCTGAAAACATTTTATTGAATAGTCGATAAAGTTTCTTTTACTGTTGCCATCTATTTAAGGGTGTTTCATTTTCGATATGCTTAAATTCAGGAGGAGACCGAAAAGGGGCACCAATCAAAAAATGACCAGGAGTCAAACGATCCTTTGATTCCGAAGGGTCACCCGATAGAGGACACGTTGGTCGACTGTTCAAAACAGCCTCAATACTAGTGAATAAAGTAGCTAGTTATTCAAAAGTAAACGTCACAGAATCAAGCTGCTTAGTAAGTAGGCGTTTCGCCGATTTCACCAACTCTTCTCAAATGCCACCAAAATGAGGCGAGTACAGGGAAATTAATTTCCATTTAATGGATTTATTGGATAATTGCAGAAAAGAAGGAAAGATCTTTTATCCCAAAATCTTAAATTGAACACTAAATACAGTTGACGACTAGTTTCGGAATTTCACTACAATTCCATTCTCAAGTCTAAGCTACACGGAAAATCATCAAAATCTTAAACTACACAAATATCACAGATTACTTACATACAAGCTACAATTTTGAAAAAATCTTGTCATATATCAATATTCAAGGGGGTCAAAACATATAACGATCCAAAAAAAGGGTGCGCATGGCTACTTTTTTTTAATACATCAAACTTCAAAACCGAAACACAAGAAAACGAACAAGCGACATCTAGCGGTCAAAGGATGACAAGACAACACTCAAACGACACCTGATGTAAACACCACAAATTCAACAAACCAAAACTAAAGGCAACGACTACAAACGACATCTGTACAAAGCGTCATCCAAACAAGTTCATCCCGGATGAACTCATATTCCAGAACAAAAGCCATCAACAAATCAATTCAACGAGGAAAAAACCGGAGTGTAGCTATAGCCAATCTTCTTATTCAATACAGGGTCTTTCACGAGGAACCTCACCCATATTTATACGGGAAACTATACTGAACGTATTTTCATGAAATTCAGCACTTATAAGTATTTCACGATGCTGATGAAATCTAAAATATTTTCAAGGCATGAGCACCTCCGGTTCTTCCGGAAATGACGTCAACTTCCGTTTTTTAAATTAGAACACCATTTTTTTTATTGCAGAAATAGATTCCTTAGAAAATTTCGAGTTATTTTGATATTTTCTGAGTTAATAACCACTTTAGGGCATGGGTGTGATGCATACACTCACATTATTTTTTAACGTAGATTCAATATCTGCCATAAAAAAATGGGGTTCTAATTTGAAAAAAATAGATTTTTCACGATTTTGTCATCCCTAACTTTGAAAGCGATTCTTTCACCCCCTGTATCATGAATCGCGATTTCGATTTTTAAAGTGGATACATCAATCTTACATCTTGAAAAATCCCAAAAATGAAAATTTTCCATCCAAAAACCTCGACGTTATTCTTGTTTCAGCGGAGCTCTATTTTCGATTTTTTTTCGAATGTTCCCGCTCAGAGAGAATTTTCCAACCAAAACTGAAAAATGTTACATCAGAATAACTTGAAATTTTCTAAGGAATCTATTTCTGCAATAAAAAAATGGTGTTCTAATTTGGAAACGGTAGTTGACGTCATTTCCGGAAAAACCGGAGGTGCTCATGCCTTGAAAATATTTTAGATTTTATCAGCATCGTGAAATACTTATAAGTGCTGAATTTCATTCAGTAGTTTCCCGTATAAATATGGGTGAGGTTCCTCGTGAAAGACCCTGTATACCTTCGTTGAACGTGAAAAAGTTCTGTTCAGTTATTAGGTAGCAAAGCTCAGCTTTTCTATATTATCTGTATTATCTCTTAGTAAAGTTTTTCATCGAACTCGGCAATATATAATAAAAAGGATTATCGAGTTTGGAGTTCAAAAAATATCTCTCAGTGTTATGCTGGATTTCCAAGCATCCGTCATCCGATGATACGATCATTCGATCGTCGTTGTGATTGGCAGAAATATACAAAATTGAAAATTTCTGCCAATCACAACGATCGGACGGTCGTCTCATCGGATGACGGATGCATGGAATTTCAGCTTAACTCTTTATTGATCATTTCAAGCTCTCGGCTATTTGTTTGAGCCTTCTTCAGGCTCCAAACCCGATAATCCTTTTTATTAAGTTTAAACTGTTGTCTGAGTTGCAATGATTTATTAAATGTTGATTAAGTAAAGAGAGGGATACATTGGGGACATTGGTAAAGAGGTTAACTTTGTCGAATGACATGATCTTATATGTCTTATCAGATTCAAGTTTTAGTGATTGTATGTTTTCAGCTAATTCAGTTGAATTTTTCACCGAAAATTCGATCTTTAGTTCAGTTTTCTGATGAAAAAATTATTGAGTAATGAACTTTGATGATTTGCGGATGATATTGCGGATGGAATTGGTCCTATACTCTTATTGGGTTTGTGAAGTTGTATTGTACTATACATTTTGGTAGTTGTGGGTTTTTTTCTTTTAAGGTGTGGATTGTTTCATTGAACTTCTCAAGTGTTGGAAGTGTGGTCTTATGTTTACTGTTAACTTTATTGACATATTTTTGTGAGGAATTTGTTTTACATTTTGATATATAATTATCTCTGAAAAATTATTATGTTTTCTGAATATATGTTTTATTCCAACATTACAGATAATGGAAACAGCCCAAATAATCTTTCACCAGAATATATCTTCTTGTGGTTTTTCTGTGAGGTTTTCATATTCAATGGTATGTAGTTGTTTGAGAAGGTGTCGATGAAGAAATTTCAGCTTTACGTCAACTATTCCGGACTGTTGATATTGTCTTCTAATTTCCATTTTGAGCGGCAAAAAAACTATTACTACATCATTCAATATTGAACATACTATGGAAAAGTTCATATCTAAAATAAAAAAAGTACTAGTTTATTCACACAAGTAATTCGCGCGACAAGCTTTTATGATCATATAAATTGTGTATAATGAGGTTTCAAAATGATAGTTGAAATTTTGAAGGAAAATTTTATTTTCTTCTTTTTTCAGAGCATTGAAATGAAAGCTTTCTTTAAAACTTCCTAAGAGCTTTAAATTTAATTACTGTTGTAACGGATTCAGATATGATAATCAAGAAATTTATACTCTATTCTGTGAGCATGTTCAATATAATCCCATTCAAGGCATGGTAATACTTCACCAGCATAATTATATCAGCCGGCCCTCCGGCTTAACCTCCAGAATAGCCTTCATGATCGGGGGTCTGTATTCATTCCTCAAGTATCCCCTGAAAAATTTCAACCTACCAATTTCCTCTTCGATTGCATTGATGCAGATGATAGGGAGATAAGATTAAGAGTAACAGAAGCAAGACGAGTGATTGGCTGTTTAAATGGAATATTATGGAGCAAAAACATTACTAAAGCACGAAAGTTCAACATCTATAATTCAATGATCAAAAGCCAACTAACATATGGATCTGAGACATGGAGATTGACGGAAAGAAATAAAAAGAGGATAGAGGCTGCAGAGATGGATGCGTTGCGGAGATCAGCTAGAGTATCGAGTATTGAAAGAATAAGAAACGAGGAGATACGTAATCAGATGGGAGTAGAGGGCACAATCATGGATGATATAGAAAGAAAACAACTCATCTGGTATGGACATGTCCAACGAATGGGTCAAACACGACTGCCGAAACAAACCATGGAATGGATACCAAATATAAGAAGACGGAGAGGAAGACCACGAAAGAACTGGATTGAAGGAATACGAAAGGCAATGAGCGATCGAAACTTACATGCGGGGCAATGGGAAGATCGCAAACAATGCAGTCTAGGCATCGGACAACGTCGTCGCACGTTTTAAACCGATATATATATATATATAGAGGTAAATCTTACATCAGACACCCAGTCTTTCTGGGTAGTGTCAGATTCTTACCGACTAAACACCTCTCCTGCGGTTGGTTTCGGGCATAAGCCTATAAACTTTCCATCATCTCATCTGTTATTTTCTCTTTCGCATTCTTTTATGCTGAGTGTTTGTGTAGTGAAAGCTGCCATTCCTTTCTTTGACATTTTCTTCAGCATGAGATTTGTAATTTTATCTTTTCCAGGAGCCTTTCTTGTTTTCAAATTATTGATTATCTCTTTGATTTCTGCCGAAAATGTTGGGTGAGGGAATTTGTCATCCAGTGGTGATTCTTTCATTTCTTCTTCATAATCTTTAATTAATTCTTCTAGGTCCTCATCGTCTTCTTCACAACAATTTTTTCTTGACTCCCTTTCTATGGTATCGGAAAGAGCGTTAGATTTATCGCTTTCAGAATATGCTTTTTCATGCATTCCATGCAATGGTGGAATTTGAGTTTTTTCATTACGTAATTTTTTTTGCATTTTCCATGCAGAGTGGTCTTGTGTATTGAAATTACTGATTTTCTTATTCAATCTATTCGTTCTGAGCTCCCTTAGTGCATTTTTGAGTATTTGTTTAGTTTGATTTTATCATTATCTGTTTTATACATCTTGTAGTTCTTTCTTCGTCTTCGGTTGACTTTAATCAGTTCTTTCACCTCTTTTGGAGTATCGCCATATGGATGTTTGGGAGTAGGTTCAGTTTTTCTAGCCGTGCTCTCTTCATAGGATTTCATAATCGCACTCTCCAAAGCTATGACTGATTCATCTTATTCATCAGGAGTGTTAATTTGTGGAATATTAGTGATATTTTCTTGGAGTTTAATTTTAAACTTGTCCAAATCGGTATGTTCTCGTGTTCGAGTGACTTCTAGGTTCATGTCCTAAAATGAACTCTATCGGGTTGTGATCAGAAGTATATATGAAAGATGGAGGAAAGTGCGGAAGACGCGGAATATCGCTCCGATAAAAGTGAAAGAAATTTAGAACTCAAGAGTTATCACTGCAAGAAGAAAGTGGTTGAAAGTGTTAAATGCTTCAAATGTGATGAGAATTTCCACCCGGGATGCTTGACACAGTCAGCGAATCAAAAACAAGCAATTTGTAAGCATAAGGCACAAATGGAAGACGAAAACGTACAACAACAACTGAAAACTCTAAACATTGAGAATACTCTCTTAAAGAAACTGCTCAAATCTGCGAAAGAGAAAACCCAAATATTGATAAAGAATAATCAATTGTTAATTGAAAGAATTCAAATCATGAAAGGAAAAAAAATAACATAAACAATCATACAGAAGAAAGAAAAGTCGATAACACCGATATAATACGAAATCCAATGGAGGAGACAACAGAGACAACATGTTCTCTGAAAAGAACAAACTTCACAATCACAAGTACGAAAGAACTACATCCGAAAGAAAGAGAACTACCGAACGATGACAACCACATACAAAAGTCAAAAATGATGACAGAACGTCAAGTCCAGATCACAGATCAACATAGACGTGTTGACACAACAAACTCGACACAGCAATCGACGTCATCAGAAACAAGGATTAAAACAAACGACTCACAAAGCAATCATTAAATCGAGGACAGTAATGAAAAATTCCAAATAGTAACACAGACGAACATCAAAGCGGAAAAACCTCAGGGTAGGAACAGGCCTATCTCTAAAGAAGCCCAAAATAATACATATCAGTCAATCAAATCCAATAAAGAAGACAGAAAACTATGGCTATTCATCTCAAAAGTCAAGGAATCAGTACAAGAACAAGACATAGTGCAATATATCGCGGAAAAGGCCAGCATAAACAGTCCCATTATTGAGGTCAAATCCCTGGAAACAAAATCAAAAGATAGATTTAAAAGCTTTATAGCGGGTGTGCCAATAAATCTTCTGGACATAATTTATCAAAGTGAGTTCTGGCCTATTGGAGTGACATTCTCTCGCTTCAATTTCAGACGTGGTCAACATTTTTTAGAGAACAAAAGCAATCTCATACTAGCACCATGAAAACGAACACATCTAATACCACCAAAAATGATAAGCCAGCACATTTCACAATATTCCACCAAAATGTGCAATCACTAGGCAACTCAATTAACGTATTAGAGCAGGTTATCTTTGAAAATTAAGATATAAAAATAGCATGCATCAGTGAACACTGGAAATCAGAAAGTCGACTCACAAACTTCGGAATTAAAAATTCCACCATGAAATCGTACTTCTGTAGAAACGAGGGGGAACATGGAGGAGTGGTAGTTTATGTACGGAACGACACAAAATCAAAAGAAAGAAAAGATATCTCCCAAATGTCTAAGAAAGGGATCTGCGAATTTGCAGCTGTCGAATTTAAAATAAATGGAGAAAAACATCTTTCCATTGCGATATACAACAATGGGACTACTGAAACAATAATAGAAAAATTAGATAAACTTTTAAAGAAAAATGAGAACCAGCACGTCACCATAACCGGAGATCTGAACATCAATATGTTAGTAAACACCAAAGAACAAGTAGAATTTCTGAATTTCCTCAGTTGCTACAATATCAAACAAACCATATTCGAACCAACAAGAGTAACATCACATAGCTCCACCACGATAGATGGCATCTTCACGAATATTGACAAACCATTCAATACGAAAGTCTGAGAAACCCACATATCTGACCACCGATCACAACAGCTCACCTTCACAGAAAGGAAAGCGAAAGCTCAGTGTATAAGGAAAAGACAATTCAATAATAAGAACGTTACAAAGTTTAAATCAGCCCTACAAGAACAAGACTGTTCAAAACTCTACAATGAAAAAAATGAAACATGGATATCTGAAAGGGCGCTCTATACAGACAGCTATATATGATTTCATAAAAAGAGTTCTGAATGCTTTTGAGGATGTAAAGCTCGCGTTAGATCTGTTTCTAGACTTAACTAGAGCATTTGATTGTGTAGAGATGAATAAACTAATCAATAAACCCATGCAATTTGGAATAAGAGGGCCGGCTTTGGAATGGGTCAGATCTTACTTCAAAGAAAGGTCTCAACTAGTAGAAATAACGATAAATGGTGAAGCAATAAGATCGATAATTAATTTTTCAAATGAAAAAGTAATTATTCTGAAAATTTCTTCACATGCAATTAGCTTCAAAAAGACATTCACAAATCCACGTTGTTTAAATTTATTATTTTATTTTCAATTGTTGAATAGAATTTTCATGATTATAACTTGAATAAGTAGATGATCATTGAATATGATAATATTAATTTCAATCGTGGAAACTAGAATTCGCATATTATGCAATTATATCAACATTGTACATATGAGAATATTTTATGAGTTACTGAAAATTAATAAGTGACATATGCAAACTGTTAATTGAATTCTAGAAAACTAATTTATTTCCATTATAATTTTCACACTTCAAAACTCCTATACCGGGTGTTCCAGTATGCCTGTTCCAATCGATTATCCCAGCCATTTCGAAAGATAAAAGTTTGAAAATTTTATGTTGTCCAATTCGTTCGAGTTTAAGGAAACTTCAACTGAGAAAAACAAAAATTGAAAGTCTCTTGCGGTTTGACCGTAAATGAATCAAACTTTTTTATTTAAAATAGCTCCATATATTTTTTGCAATTTTTGAAATCGACTCAAAAAACTTTGTATTGTAGGTATACTCCATTCACTTTTATAAAGTATCGCGGTTGGCCATGATTTAGGTTCATCAAGTTTTTTCACTTAAAACAGAAGCAGGTTGGCACTCGCGAAAATCAAGCGACATTGCCGAGTCTACTTTCTATTTACTCTTTTACAACTTTGTGAATAGAGTTAGTTCTTCGAAGATTTAACTGTGGCACAGGTTTCGTAGAACTACTATATTTTCATAATGGAGTATTTCAGGTTGTGCAAAAATGTATTTAAATGTCTTCTGAATTCACATAATATTTTCTCAAATTCATTAATTTCCCTAAGTAAATGAACTTTTTGATGAATACGTAATTACTACGATTTTTTAGCAGTAACGACAACGTTGTGGTCCTATCTGACAGTGCAATGACCATAACCCAACATTTTCAAAACATACACGGTGAAATGTGTCAAAATTTCATGGCAAACCGCGATACTTTATGAAGTGAATGGAGTATACATTTGATTTGATGGAGAAAACATCATATAAAATTTCAAATTGAAAGAATTGCAGTACGATATTTTGTGTAATCTAGATTTCAATAATTGACAAATCATGAACAATTTTGCATTCGAGATGATGACGAGAACGTCAAATTTAAAATTATTAAAATTGTAGTAGACTGGACGAATTGATTATTTTTAAATGAAAACCTTAGTGTGCCATGGAAACATGTGAATATACAATAGTTTGTAACTTTGACAGTATATAATTCTCAAATGTGTACGTGTCAGAGAAACTAAAATTCAAGAATGAATAAGCGAGAAAATGATAACTTCACTAATAAATTGTTCCAATTTGAAATTTCAATTGACGTTTTCTCAATCAAAACAAATGTAGAATACAAAGTGTGATACACAAAATATACGGGGTGCTATATGAAATAAGAAAGTCAGAGTCACCTCCGGTCAAACCGGAAGTGACTTTACTGGGACACCCGGTATGTTATGAGTTATTGCGACTCCTGGAAGAAATCGTTAATGAGAAGAAATGTGTATAGTATAAAAATCCGAAATTTCAATTCGTTTTATGGAAATAAAGAGATTTTTTTGTGTGGTGGGCCTGATTCCTATAATACGCGGAATAAGGAAATAATGTAGGAGCTCGTCTTGTTTCGAATTTCTAGGTCTTCGAGATATTCATTACTACCCAGATGTATGTATATGAAAAAGGGGCCAGGGTGAGTTCTCAATGGTTCTATTTACTACCTACTCGACTCGCTGGCCTGTCGAATTACCGACATTGGCGACATTGGAACGCGACATCTAAAGATGAATGTTCAAACACAAAAACCAGGGTAATCGTTAGATCTCTGCAATATTTGGGTTATTGAATATGTTTTTCATGAGTACAAGCTATATTTTCGAACTGATCATCATGAAAATTTTTGTAGCTTATGGAAGATTAAATTGCCGAGGGCAAATAGTTGCGACTTTTTCTAAAAAATGATGAAAAATCGTCGAAAAAAATCATTAAGTGTAGTTTCCAAAACGCTGAAGTTCAACCTGTTTTTTTCAATTGAAAAACTCATCAAATCGAAAAAAAGAAAACTATTTGCCCTCGGGACGTTCTTCAACTTCAATTTAAAAAAAATCAAGGCTCTACGTCGTAAATTAGGGTAGTAATTCGTGAAATAAAGAGACCACTTTTTGCATGGAGATTGGAGATTTACCATGATACTTCCCCTTAAGGGAATACTTCACTCCCCACAAATCGCACAGTTGACCAAAGCGACAATCAAACTTTGACGTTGAGTTTTTCAAGCACTAAAATAGGAAATCTTTCAGCAGTAACTTGAAATATTACGGACTTGGACGGAGCAGATGGTGGTGAAGTAGAAAATCACCTCATCACGATGAACTAAACTATTCATTACCTGAATGTTGACCTTTCTTGTTTCCAAACATATGCGAATTATTGTTCATTTCACCCAAACCGTTCATCATTTTTTTCAGCACCTCTATTCGATTATTTTTCTATGCGTTTCTATCAACATCGCTTGTGTAAGAGAGCGTGAAGAATAATTACTTCTTGATCTGAATTTACTTCCATGGGATTATCGGATACTGACGAGTGTAGATTCTGTGGAGAGGAGGAGAAAACTCCTATTCACCTGTGATATTTACTTCAACAATAATTTTCTGAGCTTAATGACATCTCAATGTCATCCAGATCATTTCGGATGTCATCTAGAAGTGAAGGATTGAGTGGACTATATTTTGCTAGTTCGGAGGCTGAATTTATTTGTTTTTGAGATTATAGAACTATCAATAAAAAATGAATAGCCTACCTTGAGGCTTAAGGGCTGCTGTTCGGAAACTTGCAATTCTCCGAAATCAAGCTGGCCAAAGGACGGGAGTCTTGCAAATAAGTCCTTGTACAGAAAGGGGGCCCAAATCTTCTATCTAGGTTTTTGATGGCTCTTTCTTTCTCATTCAACGGAAGTTCAAAATCACTAGATTTATAAATTACTCGGAAACTGAGTAGGTATTTTACTTGGAAGCACAAAGAAAACTAGGAAAATCTCGCAAATCAAATCAACAAATTCAAGAGCGAAATTTATATTATTTTGATCTTTTTTCCATTCATTTCAACACATTGTTGCGACATCGATAAGAATATCGTCGTCGACACCGCAAAACCACGTAACTGTTTCAACTAATATAAAACACACAAAACACGTAACTAGCTTCTAAAACTACTAGTGCATTTTTTTTGAATATTAATAGCTTGTACGGTGTCAAAAAACTTAACATTTAATAATGACAAACTAATAATATTCATGAATATTATTTCAGAAAATATGAGGTTTTTTTCCCTCACCTGAAAAATGAGGTTTTTGCAGATACTTGGTTTTGCGGTGTCGGCGACGATATTCAAATTCAGTGTATTCACGACATCTACTGATATATTTCACAAACTGAAATGAATGAAAATATAAAATTTAAAGGATTCTACTTTTGGCGTTGACAGTTTCCACGGATACTCTAACTCTAACTCTGTTAGAGTATCCGTGGACAGTTTCTATGTAATTATAATCTTGCCTGTCTTCAATTCGTTCATTGCTTGTTTCAGATAATAACCTATTCTCTTGTGTATGTTAATCATCTACACTTGTCGATTGTGAAGCAAAGACTTCATCAACCCATGATATAGGGAGTTCACCCACGTCATTGATTCTTATGTCTTGCCTTCTTGCAAAGTGTGATTAAAACTTGTATTATCATCAATCAGACATTTTTTGTGTTCGTCCTGACCATATGCAGGTATTTGTGGGGGTGGTCTTTTTTTGTGAATATACAGTTATTATACGGCGATCATTATCTTTCTGCTCCATCCTTCTATTCGTATTATTTATGTTACTCATATCTCTTTTCGTTATTGTCAGAGCCGGAAATTTTTCAATATCTGAAATAAGGGCTTTCCCATTGCTTTCATAAATTTTGCTTGCTTCAAAGTTAGTATACACAGCCATAGCTTTCTTAATTTTTTTGTCTGTCATATTCTCGACAAACAAGATCTACCGCTGAATGATTCCCCGAAGAATAAATACATATCGCTCACACTGCCCCACTTTCGACCTCTTCATGGTTTGCTCCGCAATTTCTGCATCTTTTCCGACCTCTACATTGATTTGAAATAGGAGCATAACGCGAACAATAATTATAACATTGAATTACCGGACTGATGACATATTGCTTAACATTTATAATATTATGGAATAGGACAGTATACTTGGGTAAGGTTCTTCCTACCCATGATTCTCGTCTGTTTAGTCCAATATCTGACATAACTCCCATACACGTTACGAGCATCGGGAGTACATTTACACTTCATACTCTTTATACTGGAATTAAATCTTGGTTTTCAAAAAATATTTTTTCCCATGCAAGGGGTCAAGATTTCCAACATCACCTGATTTTCCTACCATAAACACTGTATAGACAGCATATTATGTGTATATTGGTTTGTTATCATTTTTGTTGATGTTATTGCATGACTTAAAGAATGAATTTGCGATAATAGTTCCACGTCGTTATCAACAGTTGCTTGCTTTTTATCAATTTCTGTATTCGATTATTCGGTAAAATCAAATCCGCAAATGAAAAACTATCCACATCACATAAAATTCGAATAGTTTTCTTAGATGAGGAAGTAATAGAATTCGCAATCCGGGGATATTTCCCAGGATCATGAGAGAACAGTGACTTAGTGCGGCCTTTATCACGGATCTCGGCTGCTGGTTTGTTTTTAAAGTTGCAGTTGTTATACATATTTCTTGTTTCATGATTTCATGAATACTGAGTAGCACTATTTGCACTTCCGGACGAGTTTGGGTCACGTTCGAATAAGAATATTAGTGTGTATTCTGGTTTTGTAACAGTAACAGAGATAGTCGACGCCCGACCGTCGGGACTCTATTGGATATTCGAAAAGATGACTTGATTGTTTTGCGTTTGCTGTGGCCTTCTCAGAGGAGAACAACTTGTGAGTTGAAAAATTTGCGATCTTTGAAATTACGGATTTCGGGTAGTTGTTTCGAATGCACAAATTGATATTTTTTCATCACTATTATTGGCATCGGATTTCAGGAACTCTATATCAAAAGAAAATTCAATAATTGTTATTTAGGAATTTGGTATATTATACAAAATACGAGTAGTTGATAATGAAACAAATAAAATGAGAACGAGTTTCTATTGATTAGATAACATATCACAAAAAAATATACAGTAATAATAGCAGGAGACAACCTCAAATCTTCAATTATATTATATATCAATGTGTGAATGAAGAACTGACAAAATGGGAAGGAATTAACATTTATTGAATCAATTGAAATTGAAAACATACCTAATGACTCTTCGGTATGTAATTATACATATATAAAAATGAGATGAGAACGTCGAATATCACAAAAATGAGAATATATACAGGGTGTTTCACCATAAACTGGATAAACATATATAGCCGTGTAGTTGACACCGGGAAAGTCATTTTTGCCTTATGACATATACCCCGTTTTCGACGCATAATCGAGATACAGGGTGCTTAATGTCAACTTTGAGCAATATTCTGATAACTGTTGTGAGTTACGCGTGATATTTGAAATAACGGTTCCTGGTCACATCTTAGTATTTTTGAGGGCTCAATTAAATTGTGGTGTAGAATTTTGCAAAAAAAAATTCAAAATGGCGGAAAACCTGCAAAGTCGGAATTTTTTTTCTCGGTTGCCAATTTGGAAAGCATAATCTCAACGTACTCAATTTTCTAAGATTTTCCGTGAAAAAAATTTTTGAAATTTCGAACTCAACTTTTTTTTTACATGTCTTCAGTGAAAAAAATTTCGCCCGAAATTTTTGGAATTTTCCATGGTTGAACTATCTTTGATTCTGAATACTTGGGTGGAAACAGAATGAAAAAATATCAATGGGTTTTCTTTTTGTAGCCTTCGGAAGATTACGCTAGATGTACTTTCATATTTTTTATTTGAGAAACTGGAGGCCGTACGGAGGTCAAAATTGTGCTGCTGGGCTGCCAGAATGACTCAGATTGAAATATGAAATTATAACCAAAAAAAAAATTTTTCGAAAAAATACACTCTCGATTAACTAGTGTTGCTTTGGTAACGGAGATTTATAGGATTAGAATTAATCCAATTCATACTCGTAGAGTTCGATTCCTACCAAAATTTTTTGGAAAAAATTTTTTTGGTTTATAATTTCATATATTTATCCAGATTATTCTGGCAGCCCATCAGCACAATTTACACCTCCGTACGGCCTCCGGTTTCTCAAATGAAAATTAAGAAACTACACCGAGCGTAATCTTCGGAAGGCTACAAAAAGAAAACCAATTGATATTTTTTCATTCTATTTCACCCAAGTATTCAGAATTGAAGATAGTTCAACCATGAGAAATTCCAAAAATTTTGGCCGAAATTTTTTTTTCACTGAAGACATGTAAAAAAAAAGTTGAGTTCGAATTTTGAAAATTTTTTTTTACGGAAAATCTTAGAAAATCGAGTACGTTGAGATTATGCTTTCCAAATTAGCAACCGAGAAAAAAAAATTCCAACTTTGCAGGTTTTCCGCCATATTGAATTTTTTTTCGTAAAATTCTACATCACAATTCAATTGAGCCCTCGAAAATACTAAAATGTGACTAGAAACCGTTATTTCAAATATCACGCGTAACTCACAACAGTTATCAGAATATGGCTCAAAGTTGACATTAAACACCCTGTATCTCGCTTATGCGTCGAAAACGGGGTATATGTCATAAGGCAAAAATGACTTTCTCGGTGTCAACTACACGGCTATATATGTTTGTCCAGTTTATGGTGAAACACCCTGTATAAGAATGAGGCTGAAGGACCCAAGGTCGATGGCCATTTGCTCTGCAATAAATGACAGTTATCTATCTATCTATATGAGAATTTATGAAAAAAAAAAACTGCACAAAACATAATATTACTCCATATTACAGATAAATGGGGCTTTTCCAATAATTTACTATTAAAATTTGAAAATAGATGTTGATAAAATTTTTTCGCACTGAGGCGAGTTCTACGTTCAGTCAAAATGTTTCCCGCTTTCGAAAATAGATTTTCGCAAGGAACTGATGTTGCAACAGCACAGCATTTTTGCCGAACGAGAATACGGGTAAAAATTCATTTTCGCGCCACCACAACAGAGGATCTTTTTGTCTTCTTAGGACATTTTCTTCCATATACCTTTGTGATTCGATGATTACTCGAGAACTAACCGTTTTAATATTGCTTTTGTGTCCTTCACTCATTTTGTCTATTGAAGATCATATGGATAATTTCGGCTAGGAATGTCATTATAGCCAAAGTATTGCTATATTCTACGTTGCCTTGACTTGACGCTCTTTCAACCATCGTTCCGAATCTTTTTTTCATCTTGGACTTCTGGTTCTAAGTCAATATTTCGGTTCAGTTCTCGGCAAATTTCCAAAAGACCACCAGTTATTATTATCACCAAGGATGCCGTCATACGAGTATATTGCTATCCGCTTACTGCACGAGTGGCGTCTTCAAAAGGCTTTAATATTTGCCATAATTCAGAATTTTCCAATCTTCCGGGGTAATTGGAGGCAAATCTGTGTCCAAAAGCATCACTGTAGAACGCACAGCTTCCTCAAGCTTGATGTAATGATGGAATTCCATCTTGTGAAATCTTTCGGGGATTACTGGCGTTCTTCTGGCAATTCATTAATCTCCTCCTTTTGAAATGAGGAACCACTATGCTAACATTATCTACAAGGTATCATTCACGATCAGTTCAAACGTGTGTGAATAACACCCGGAATATTTCCAATGCTAAGTTTGCACTTGTATGGGAGTAATCGAAAACTGAGCATTCAATCAAAACCGATCTGAACTTCAACTGAGTATCGATTAAATGGACGGTGATTCTCATGAAACTGTCATTATTTTATTCGTGGAAGTCCAACAATCTGTTGCAAGTGGAACGTATTCCACATTTTTCATGAATTCTTTTGATTTAAGCCAGCATTCTTCGTAGAGGCTCAGAATGTAATGAAACTAACGCAAGAATGGTTATTTTCAGTTAAAATTCTGATGACTGTAGATACGTTCATATCAGTAATCACTGAATCTTATATTTCCCGAATCCAATCTTCTCATTTATAGAAGTGGATATTTGTATTTTTTGCTGATTAAAACAAAACCGTTGGAGAATAGTTTGACCCTTTTCTATTGGCTCTTGAATTTTCAATGCTCAAATTCAAAATACTTTCGAAAGTATCTAACCTTTCGCACAAGGATTCATATTTCTCAAATCAATCAATTTGATATTTTCAATCTTCGTGATTTTTTCCACTCGCGAAGACAATAAATTTTTCTTTCATCTCTCTAACTTTAAACTCTCTTTTTTGTCCTCTTAGAGAGAAGATTTGTTGCTCTGAAGGCTCAATAGTAATAATAATTAACGGTTGTTGTAATCCGTACTGCCAAACAGAAACAGGCAAGACTCAATTATTTCAACAATAGAGGATATCACAGCTATTTCTTTCGTGAATAAATATTGTTTTTCATCGAATTATTGACCAAGAAACCAAGAACCAAGAAATCTGTTGATGTGGCCGACAAAGTATATTCGAGCACAACAAAAAATGTATACTAAAAAAATGAATGATAAAATACAAAAAACAAGAAATCATTCAAAATGAACAAAGTCATAGAATAGTTCGAATCATCAAATCAAGAGCGGATATAGATCTTTTTCATGAGGGGAGGGGAATAACAACGATTGAAAATCATCAAATCATGTATAAAATGTTATATGTCACCACATTGCGTTACTTTTTCTCAGGTCTTACAAACTCATGGAGGGTAATTACTCTTTCTACCCCCCATGTAAATTCGCCCTTGCATCAAATTAATGAAATCAAGTTCCGCTGTTGTTCAAGATCTGGCATATTGACTATAATTTTTCATATTTTTTTGAGAGGCTGTCTTAGGATTCGAAGCTTATTGTGTAGTTGGATTCTTCTGTAGGTAGGTGTGTCCTGGTTTTTCTTCCGCATGTTGTTTTGCTGGAGCTTTATGACATTTCGTGTGTAATGATATTACTGAAAATGTTCTTGTTCAGTATTCCATGTATCATTTGTTCCATACTGATTGATGATCTCCTCTTATTTCATAGAGAATTTCGGAAATATTCTTGAAAATTTCGCATTCTAGTTCTTGTCCCTGCTCTCAACTAAACCTGTGGAAATTGCTCTTTTAAGGTATTGTAATGCACAATTAAATCATTCAAAAAAATTAACTTAAACTAATTAAGAAGTTATCAGGCAACTGGTTTATTATTTATTCCTCTGATTCTTCTGAATACAAATATTCACCAGCGTTTCGGCAGCATTCGTACCATTATGAATACTGAAAATTTTTTAAATAGTTGTGAACATGACAAATGAGCAAAACACAATAAATGAAAGATATTTTCTACATAACAATAATGCAATCACACAAATATAATTAACTTCAATTGGAGAAATATACTTAGGACAGAATTAACAAACTAAACCAATACAAATCAATGTTCGTCAAAATTATTTGAATCAAAATTGTGTCATCCTTCGCTAGTTGTCTTTTCATTTTTCATTGATTTCAATTTCTCAAAGATGTATGCATACTATCGTCTTCAATAAATGTTACATAAACAATAAATCTTACCTCATTTGTTTTTTAAGAGGTCACAGATATCGTCCGTGTTCTAGAATGTGACATGAATTGATGTTATGTGGACAATTTTTGGAAATTTTCATAAACTTTCTTGATCATCAACGTAACCAAGAAAACAGTGAATACGAGACGACATCTCAAGAAAGAGGGAAGACCTGTCTAACCAGAAACATTGGAGACAACATGCCGACTTATTCTTCTTCTTACTAGTAAAAAATTATTCATGATAAAATGTGGGCATGGGCAAACATGATATTAAATATTTAGGTGCAATAATAAATTGTTATATATTATGCTCAGATTGTTAGTTTCTTCCCGAAAGTTAACTGTTTTGTTTAGTGTGATGTAAATAATTTCACTAACATTTCTACGATAGTTATTATTTTCTCTATCAAGTATAGTTGTCTCATCAAATTGAAACCTGTGCCCCTCCTCGAAGGCATGCATTGTCGAAGCTGTCTTGTTCTTGTTTTTAGGAGTTTTCTGGTCTGTCCTACATAAAGCCTATCATAATTACTACAAGGCACTTTATAAATTAATTCTGTTCCTCAAGAGTTCAAACTTTAAGTGGTGTATAATATTTCTTCTTGGTTAGGGTTTTATAAACTTTAAGTGGTGTGGCAAGATTTATCTTGCCACCTGAAGAACAAACATTGTAGTGGGTACGATGGTATACCAGTAAGTCTGGTAAAATCTTCAATCAGAGTTCTTGCCACTGTGCTCACTCACATAATAAATAATTCAATAAAATATTCCATTTTTCCTGATCAACTGAAGCATGCGTTAATCAAACCTTTATTCAAAAAAGGTGACTTGAATGACCTTAATAACTACAGACCTATTTGTCTTTTACCTGCGTTCTCAAGAATTTTTGAATTAGTTATGAGCTCAAGAATACTTAGTTTTATGAATCAAGAAAATCTTTTTTCCGAATTCCAACATGGATACTTGCGGGGCAGATCAACAAATACTGCAATATATCAATTCGTCAATGCAATTTTGGACAACTTAGAGAGCAAAAACCTGTCGATTGGTCTCTTTATAGATCTAAGTAAGGCATATGACTGTGTTATTCATGATGTTCTATTGTTTAAACTGGAAAAATACGGTATAAGAGGTAATGCTAATGCCTGGATACGATCATATCTTTCAGAGAGACAGCAACAAGTTGTTATTGGAAATAATATAAAATCTGATATCTGTGACATTGATGTGGGTATTGCACAGGGAAGCATTGTTGGACCAATACTTTTTATTATTTATATAAATGATCTACCACTGTCATCAAATGATTACCTAATTACGAATTTTGTTGACGATACTAATATATTAATTTCTGGATCCAATTCGAAAGATGTCATTACAAAAACAAAAAGCTGCTTCGTGAACACCAACGATTGGTTCACAATGAATAAACTTACAATAAATGAGTCAAAAACAAGTGTGATACTTTTTCGAACTAGACAATCGCTAATTTCTGCACCAAGCAGCATTAATCTGGGTTACAACACCATAAATCCTGTCACAAGCACTAAGTTTTTAGGTGTCACTATAGATGAATTTCTGAATTGGGATGTTCACATTGAAAATGTTTGTTTGAAGTTATCTCGTATTGGTTATGGAATCAGAGTTGTATCTCAGCATATGAATGTAAACACCCTGAAAATTTTATATCAGGCAAACTGTGAATCTGTTGTCAGATTTGGAATAATTTTTTGGGGTAGCAACTCAAGGGTACAATCGATATTTGTTATTCAGAAAAGAATTCTCAGAACCATGTGCAAAATGAAGTTCAGGGACTTTTGTAGGGGCAAATTTAAAGGTATGGATATAATGACAGTGTATGCCATATACATTTATGAATGTTTATTGTTTGTGTTTAAAAATAGAGATAAGTTCCAGAACGATATCCAACATGGTTATTCTACTAGAAACAAATGTATATTCTATCCCTATCACAGGTTGACCTTGAGTGAAAAGGGACCCTATTATATGAGTATCAGAGTTTTTAATAAATTGCCGTACCATTTGAAGTGTATTGAGAGTGTGTTTAAATTTAAGAAATTAATTAAAAAAATGTTGGTAAAACTAGAACCTTATAGTCTTGACGACTATTTCGGTTCTGAAAATTTGTAGATAGTTATTGTAGTTATCTTGTATGTTGACGTCATTTCCTCTCTTGTGTATGATTTTTATATGAAACTGGAAATAAAGGAGATTTATTATTATTATTATTATTTCTTCTTGGTTAGGGTTTTATAATATGCGCATTCACAATTCAAATCTTCTAAAAGTCTAGCAATGTTATTATGTATAGACCAGGAATAAACGGGAATCTACAATATTGTACCTCTTCACTATTTATATTGCGAATGCTAACTGAACTGTTAGCATTTTGAAGGTTATCAGATTTCAGAATAAGATTTTTGTTGGTTTTTATAATGCATTCCATCAAAGATTTCGGGTAGTTATTGTCAATAAGAATGTTACTGACCTTATTTACATAATCAACATGGAAGCCTTGATAAAGGCACGAATGCTGCCGAAAAGTTGGTGAATGTATTCAGAAGAATCAGTCGAATAAATAATAGTCCAGTTGCCTGATAACGTTTTAATTATTGATTAATCATGGATGAAACTGATACATATGATCAACTTGAAAATTGCACCAACAATATATTTCGTGGCCTTTCTTATTTGTGGACTGCCATTTGTGGTACATTGCCCCAACACGGTTCAAGATATTCAATATTTGATTCAATAAAGTTGTAGTAAGGTACATTAACCAAATAAGGCCACCTTAAGGGTTCAATAATTTTTTTATCAGTCAATTTTCAAATTAGAGAATCGAAACTTGGTTTACCGTACAGCTATATCATTCAGTAAATGTGTTATTTTTTTATCTTAGCTCTACCTTCATATAAAATTATTCTAGGAAAGAAAAACTAGTAAGGTGTTCAGTGGCCTTAATAGGCACAGGGTGTTCATAATAAAGCCACAGCTGTAAAAGTTTAAAATTGTTGTATGAATAGAAGGGAACAAATATTTATTCTTCAAAATCAGTTAACATGAAATGAATTCTTGTAAATACATGAATTATTTCAAAAATAACTCTTTTAAAAAAAGCGGCAAAAATTATGCTCCTAATAAGGCCACCCACAAAATTATCACGTGGCCTTATTGAGAACCAAGCACCCTCGCACATAAATGACTTCAACATCAAAAGAAGGCAAAATGGAACCAATTTCTCATACCTGTTTAATTCTATACTTGTTAGTGAAGCAATCACAGGGTGCACCGGCTGCCGAAATGAAAACGTGGTTTCACTACACAATCGTTTTTGTTAGGTTACAAGGGGGTACAGCATCTAGCGGTTGAGCGTGTAAGCTTAAATTTTTCTTCGAAGTATTGTTGCAGATTCCTTTACGACTGAGTTAATAAAATTACAATTTGTGTGTGTACTTTTGCCAAAAAACAACATTGGCCTTATTAGGAACGTGACCTTATTTGGTACAAGTACCTTATAGAATGTTTTACACCTCTCATCGAGGCTAATTTCATTGTTTCGACCACTGCATTCGTAACACCTATCATCACGAACGACAACAAAGAAAATTTCAATTTCAGATCATTCATTTTATTTTTAATTTTATTCTCGACTTATATCAAATTGAGTAACTACATGTGAGCGATCGTCTTATCAATACAATATGTGAAAGGAAAGTTACCTCACTCCTATTCCTCCCCCTGACCGAAAAATCGTCGCCTTCTTCCTGTCAAGAATGACTGTCAAAAATTATACAGTACGTACGAACCAAAAATTAAAAAATCACAACTGAATCTACTAATGGCACCCAAACACCGAAAGGTATCATTTGGGAATAGATCATATACAGGGTCTTTCACGAGGAACCTCACCCATATTTATACGGGAAACTACTGAACGTATTTTCATGAAATTCAGCACTTATAAGTATTCCACGATGCTGATGAAATCTAAAATATTTTCAAGGCATGAGCACCTCCGGTTTTTCCGGAAATGACGTCAACTTCCGTTTTTCAAATTAGAACACCATTTTTTTATTACAGAATAGATTCCTTAGAAAATTTCAAGTTATTTTGATGTAACATTTTTCAGTTTTGGTTGGAAAATTCTCTCTGAGCGGGAAAATTCGAAAAAAAATCGAGAATAGAGCTCCGCTGAAACAAGAATAACTTCGAGGTTTTTGGATGGAAAATTTTCATTTTTGGGATTTTTCAAGATGTAAGATTGATGTATCCACTTTGAAAATCTAAATCGCGATTCATGATACAGGGGGTGAAAAAATCGCTTTCAAAGTTAGGGATGACAAGATCGTGAAAAATCAATTTTTTCAAATTAGAACCCCATTTTTTTATGGCAGATATTGCATCTACGTTAAAAAATAATGTGAGTGTATGCATCACACCCTTGCCCTAAAGTGGATATTAACTCAGAAAATATCTATTTTAGGGCAAGGGTGTGATGCATACACTCACATTATTTTTTAACGTAGATGCAATATCTGCCATAAAAAATGGGGTTCTAATTTGAAAAACGGAAGTTGACGTCATTTCCGGAAAAACCGGAGGTGCTCATGCCTTGAAAATATTTTAGATTTCATCAGCATCGTGAAATACTTATAAGTGCTGAATTTCATGAAAATACGTTCAGTAGTTTCCCGTATAAATATGGGTGAGGTTCCTCGTGAAAGACCCTGTATAATATACAACTGAATCTTATTTACTGACAAGCAGAACGAAATGAAAAAAAACAACGAAATTGTTTGAATGCACTGATCAAATCGATTCAAGCAGAGTGGAATATATATTACTCTGAGTCCCTGTGCATCTTCTCTATAGTTAACGGTTAAGTTATTCTTCATATGTAACATTTCAGCAATATTTCTAGTGTGCTTGTGCCTTTCAGTGTCCAGGATTTCATCTTCATCAAACATGAACTTCATGTATGGGAAAGTGAGCCCATTGTGTGAGTTTCAAATACAGAACAAATAGAACAAATCAAAAAAGGTCTATTCCTCACAAATTTATTCACATAAATACTACCGGTTTCGGGATGACTAAGACGCATCCCATCCTCAGGTTCCAACAACAGTAATAATAAATAAGTAATGACAAGTAAGAAAACAACAGGGTAACAAACCTTACAAAAAGCAATTTTGAATATTTCTGCCAATCGGACGGTCGTATCATCGGATGACGGATGCATGGAAATCCAGCATTAGGCGAACCTGTCGAATCGTGGAACACCATTTTGATTGTCATAATCCTCGAAAAATTGAATCATTATCTTCGCGATAAGTGGGAAGATTTCAGCAACCAATTGCTTCATCCCACAATTGATCAAATGATCTCCTTTCTGCAATATCGAGCGCAATTAGATCTACTGCGAAACCTCCCCAATCAAATGATGGAGGACTTTCCAAATTCCTCATTCTAATGCGTTCAACTACCGTCACGTCTTGCCCACATTGCGGTAGCGAGCATTTCAGGAATAATTGCGAAAAATTGGCTTCCTTATCGCCATCACCGCGTTTTGAATCAGCCAAAAGGGCTTCACTGAGCAGCAATTGCCTGCGTAAGGGTCATCGGTCGTCTGAGTGTTTCGCCGGAAAGTGTCGCAAATGTGATCAGAAGCACAACACGCTTCTGCAATTGTATCGTGTGAATCTTGAAAACATATAAACTCCAAAAAAAGTTCGTCGTCGTAGAAGATGGTGGATGATATCAATATATCGTGCACTTTGTTCTTAAGTTCATGCTTCTTATCAGAAGAATCCCATACTACTCTTTCGATCTCAAGGAGTTCTAGAAATGATATTATTTTTTCGTTGCTCCACTCCGTCGACATTTTTCGCAACAATTAACAACGTACGCAAGCAACGTTCGCACGACAGTAACTGGGCAGAATGTGATCACTCCCTGCCACTTGCGCTGCCGGTCCTTTGACTGCCGCACGAAAAACCGCTAATTTAGGGAGTGACCGGTAGCGCGAGTAGCAGCGCGAGTGGCAGCAGAAGTGAGGTGATTACATTCTCACACTACTCATTTCCTTGCTCACCTCCCTGCTCCCTGCCCTGGAAGTGGGTTGAGTGTAATTAACGAGTATGATTCGGCACCGCAGCACTGTACTACCTGTCGAATAGTCGTAACATAACTCGAAAAATAATGCATCAATGTATTCCGTGCTTTCGAATCAAACCGCGAGCCATAAGTCACTCCTCGATTCCTTCGAGACATCGAGCTACTCGATCTCCTCATCCCTTTCTGAATGTCGGGGTGAATTACTGGGATTCGTTTTACATGAAGGAAAAACGGACCAGGAATCGGACAAAAATATAATTGTATAATAAAACAATTCCTCAGGAATTTGGACTTTAATGTGTTTTTGTTGAATTTCTTCAAATCATTACCAACGTTTCGGATTCAGTTGATCCTTTATCAAGGCTAAGAAGTACAAGTGAATTGCAGACTTCGCTGAGGCGAGCAAGAACAAGAACCTACCTCGAATTTTCTCCAATTCAACAAACATTTTTGGAAGATCCATTATTTAGGGCCGGTTTCATAAAAGGCGAATCGAGGATTCAATGGTGCGCCAACTACCAGATAGTGAGTAATTTGGTTGTTGACGCAACGGTTTAATCCTCGGTTGGCCTTTATAATACCGGCCCTTAATGAACTTTAACTTATGAGGCATGCATAAGAAAAATTTTTTCTTTAAGGAGTACGTTGAGTACATTGAACAACAAGTTAGGTTAGAATATATCTATTTGTGAAATTTGAATGTTTAGTTATTGTTCTTATCCCAATTTCTATGATCTGATCATCTGAGCAGGAACCTGAACCTGCCCGCCTGAGCATAATACAGAGTGTAACAGCCAAATGGAATAAATTCGATAACGAATAAATGAGGACGTGTTGGGAAAAACGCTCGGACACATCGATTTGTAATTTCAAATGCGCATATTTTACAAGAAAATAATATTATGTAGGGTGTTCCATGTGACCGTGGTCAATACCAACTTTCTTATTTCAAATGCAACCCCCTGTATATTATTTATTTTTGAATTCTTCAAAGAATTCTAGACACAATTCATGCACAATGTCCTATACTTATCTTTAACTATTTCGGAAGTATTAAGTGTTTTCAGATTTATTGCAAAAAACGAGAGACAATGTTAATGTTCAATCCGATACTTCCACCCTCAACAATAAACAGGGTGGCCATTTGAAAACGAAACAGACGAGATTAGAGACGAAATAAATTTTTTCGATAGAAATGCTCGGACAGGTCGATTTCTGTTTCGAGGGGGACAACTTAAGATGTAGGTAACGGACGCATAGCGCTTCAACCCTTGCTGCTACAACCCCCACCTCCAATTTTTGAATAGGGAAGATGGGGTGAGTGATACCTCAATTCAAAGGTATTTTTATACTGATTTCAGCACAGTAATTGTTTTTTCATTTCATGCATTAGTTCTCGAAATATTCATGCGTTAGTTAATTTTATCACTTTAATTATTTTTTTGCGAATAATTGACATTTCGTGCTTCCGAAACACCAAAATTTCCGTACTTGTATTTGAAATTGCAAATTGCAAAACATCTACCACTGGGCAAATGAAGTCATACCGTACGTGTTAATGCTACTAGGGTCAGATGTTCGACTAGCTGTTTTATTCACTGAAATCATTCTCCAACTGTACGGTATCAGAACGATTTGAAGTATTGATCTAAGAAATAAGACTTTTCGAAGTAAAGTAAATAATTTATCAAAAACTCACATCAATTAATTAAATATGATAAATAATGATATAAAATCACTTGAGCGGTAAGGCGCTACCTATTCAATTGAAAGAAATAAGACACAAATCATTTCCCATTATAAATAATGAAAAATGAAATGTGAATACGAACTAGGTCTCCGATACTGTTCACCCTACCAGACCGAATGGTCCAACGTCAACTGAGAATCGCACCGACTGCAGTTTCGTCCTATTTAGGACTCATCAGGGTGGAATATCCCATATGAATGAACAATAAATAGGTAGCGCCTTACCGCTCAAGTGATTTTATATCATTATTTATCATATTTATACTTTTTTGGGTTTTAAAAAAACCTACAAACTGCGAACGTCTCCGCGCTTCCCAGGTCAATTGGTTAAGCGTTCTCTAACGTTGAAATTCACAATCTGGTGTTGCAATTTGGAAGAAAGTTTCCTTTATTGTTCATTCAATCACCGAGGGGGGGTCTTTTCTGAAGGTGGATAGATGTCGCTCATTAATAGTCATCCGACATAATGCACGACCGATATCCATATCTTGACGAAAAGATTTTCCATCCAGCGTCGACTTTGGGATATTCCACCCTGATGAGTCCTAAATAGGACGAAACTGCAGTCGGTGCGATTCTCAATTGACGTTGGACCATTCGGTCTGGTAGGGTGAACAGTATCGGAGACCTAGTTCGTATTCACATTTCATTTTTCATTATTTATAATGGGAAATGATTTGTGTCTTATATCTTTCAATTAATTAAATATTCAAATTGTTCACCATTAGCTTCCATACAATGAAATAAGTTGTGTTCGAAATGATGGCGCACATTTTGCAGCATTTCTGGAGTGATTTGACGACAATCGTTCACTATACGTCTTCTTAAATCTTCTATGGAATCGGGCTGTGTAGAGTAAATTCTACTCTTCAAGTGGCCCCAAAGAAAGAAATCTAGTGGTGACAGATCTGGCGATCTGGCTGGCCATTCGGTGGGACCCCTTTTTCCAATCCACCGATTTGGAAATCTTTGATCCAGATATTCTCGAACTGGTAAGGCGTAGTGTGGAGGAGCTCCATCCTGCTGAAACACAATCTGATCTTCCACATAATTGTTTTCAATAATTTCCGTCAAAATTGGATCAATGTGATTTTCCAATAAGTCCAAATACATATCTCCAGTAAGATTACCAGGTAAAAAGAACGGGCCGACAATGTTGTCACCAAATATTCTAGCCCAAACATTGAGTTTTTGTGGTTGTTGAGTATAAACTTCGTGGAACAATCTCGGATTAGCATCGGCCCAATAACGACAATTGTGTCGATTTACTGTGCCGTTTAGAAAGAACGAACACTCATCGGAGAAACAAACATTGTACAGATAATTGGGATTAGCAGTTAATCGTTCACTCATTGTATCACAAAATTCAACACGACGGTCAAAATCATCTTCGTTTAGTGCGTGTGAAAGATGGATTTTGTAAGGATGGAATTTATGATGCTTCAAAATATTTGCAATTCGAGTTCGTGTAAAACCAGATTCATGTGCAAGCTGCCTCGTACTCGTCATTGGATTCAGAGCAATCTGTCCAAGAACAGCTACTTCAGCTGCTTCATTTCTTCCCATGTTTCGTTTTTTTTTAGCCACGGACCCGGTTTCTTGAAACTTTGACACTTATTCCAAAACATACTTCCTATTAACATGTTTATGTAAATGTCATTGATTGAAGAATTCTGCGGTTCTATTCGCACATTGATTGTTTGCAAAAAAAAGTGAAATTATTTCCACCCGCTCTGCAATTGAATAAACCATGTCGAACAATGAATAAGAACACATACAAGTCTCGATTCAAAACTAAGAATAATTCACATGTCAAAGAACCAGTAAGCCAACTCAATGATCTGTTCGTAATAAATAAAAAATTATCGATTCTCATTTTTTTGAAAAAGATATGAATTCAATAATCAACGAAATGAAAACATTATTGAAGCCAACTGAGGAAAACACTTCATAATTAAGTCGGAAATCGTTTCACGAATTGGGACTGGAATATTTCTGTGGCATCATTAATGATTTGATTTTCTCACCTGGTAATCTGAGTAGAGATATGTACGTATTTGGACTTTTTGGAGATTTCTATCGATCAAGTGTTACCGCATGTTATTGGAAATACTGCAAATTATATCGAAGATAATTTAGATTGAGTTTCAGCAAGATTGAGCTCCTTCGCAATACGCTTTGTTTGTTCGACATCTTGATTAAAGATTTCTATGTCAGTGGATTGGAGAAAGGAAGCCACAGTCATGGTTGTTTTGAAGCTCAAAATGTCGATTTTTCACAAAAAAACACTACAAGTGCCATGAAAACACCACTTCATTTTCAAATACTCAGTTAAGAATATTTCGAGAACTAATGCATGAAATGAAAAAACAATTACTGTGCTGAAATCAGTATAAAAATACCTTTCAACTGAGGTATCACTCTTCCCTATTCAAAAATTGAGGGTGAGGGTTGTAGTAGCAAGGGTTGAAGCGCTATGCGTCCGTAACCTACATCTTAAGTTGTCCCCCTCGAAACAGAAATCGACCTGTCCGAGCATTTCTATCGAAAAAATTTATTTCTTCTGTAATCTCGTCTGTTTCGTTTTCAAATGGCCACCCTGTATATCTAGTTAACAGGTGATTGACATAGGACCCTTTATTGTGTATTTTGTGTTTTTGTCTACGTCGACAATGCATTTATGTGTCAGTGTTACCGGCAATTCATTCACCTGTCCACCGGTGGAGTTTGATCTCAAATTTTATGTTCTGAACCTGGAAAATTTATCAAGTACACCTCGAGCCATCCAAGCACAGATTATTTTTTCGTTGTTTTCATTTTACTATTACGACCTTTTGTTTTGATCAATTCTCCTTTTGAAGATTGAAGGATTTCTCAGGTAAGAGAAGAGAAAGATAATATACCAAAAACAGTCTAGTCAGTCTCTCCGAACAGGGAATTCCTTCACTACTTGTTTTGTTGAAGATTCGATTGAGATTTTTACAAAAGTTTTTATTGATTTTCTCATTGTTTTCACCACAAAGTCGCACACATATTTTAAATTTTTTCTTATTTCATTGTAGCCTGAGGAAGGCGAAATATACCGCCGAAACGTCGCTCTAGAATGCAATGAGTTTTCATTCAGTTCCTCACACCGAGATCCATTTTTTTTTTCATGAAATAGTTAATACATCTACCTGAATTTATGGGTTTTATGTACCAGTAAGTTTTAGGTTTATTGTTATCTCTAATTTCAATCACTATAGATAGTGAATTGTAATTTGGGATGGAATTAATTGAAGGTGTGTGACAAAAGTTGTTCAATGTTATCAGGAATCGAAATGCATATGTCATCAACATAACGCTTGTGAATGGGTGCTATGAAAAGCAACCGAGAGAGACAAACGTCCTGAAGCCTCTTCATAACGATGTCACAACAAATGGGTGAAATACAACCTTCCACCCCGAAACCGAAAATTTGACGCTATAATTACCCGTTGCAGCAGAAAAAACTGATCGTTATCATATCACCTTGAAGTTATCAAAATGAAATCAGTGATCAGAAACCATACTCCAACTTTCCTTAATCATCTGCAGCGCTAAATCAGTTGGTATGTTAGTTCAAAGAGATGTGTCATCAAGTTAAAACAATCTTTAATTAGTTCGTAATTTGGTTTCATTGATTGAACTGAAGAAGAAAAAAGAATTCCGGACAAAATGTACATCTTCACTTAATAACGGCTTTAATAGATCCGCGGCAAACTTCGACGACTAATAAATGGGAGATCCAACGAAGCACAAAATGGGACTCAGAGGAATGCCTGTTTTTTATATTTCCAGCAGAAAGTACATATTAGGGGAAATGTCATTATTATAAACCAATTTTTTAGCAACATTCTCCGGAATTAGTTCTTTGTTCAGCATAGTTTTGACAAATCTGTTGTTCTTGTTTTGGACGCGAACGATTGGATCAGACTGGTAATCTTTCATATGTCTGTAAATTACCAGGAAGTTTTGTACCTTTCTACAAGATTTTCTATTACTCTTCTTCAGCATAAGTCTCAGTACCTACTTTTTTTGTGAAATGGAGGCTTATAGACAATCTTGAGTAGATGGATTTGAACTGTTTATTCAGTACGCATCAGCTGTATGTCTCTAAGATAGGCCACTGCGTAGATTATCACTTGAGCTGAGAAGCAAGAAGATACAAAGTGAGAGAAATTGAACGAACCATAAAGAATAATAATAATAATAACAAAATCATGAAGAAACTCCTGAGAAAACTCACGAATAGAAGGAAGGAAATATGCAAAATGAGAAACGAAGATGGAAAACTTGAGACCAATGGGAATAAAAGATTAAATATGTTGGAGGAATTCTATGAACTCCTTCACGAATGCTAATTAGGATGATGGTGGCGAAGAAAATCCTGAACATAAATTCCTGCCATCGAAGGGGTGCATTGTCAACCAAGGATCAGAAGAGCTTTCTAATACATATAATCAAAGGGGATAAGAGTAGCCTTAAAAACACGAAAAATGATAAAGCGCCAGGGAAGACAGCAAAGTTACAGATGCGATAAGAATAGTTGGCCAACATCTACTGTAAAAAATAAAAGAGCTTCTTCATCTCTTCAGTGGTATAGTTCAGTGTTTCTCAACGTGGGTCAATATCATAGTTGAAGGCCGAAGGGGTTAAGTTGTGTTGCGTTCATTTTTGAATAAAAATGAACGCAACACAACTTTAACCTTTTCGCTTTGGGTTATTTGAATGCAATGCTACATATCGGTGACAAATTTAACAAAAAATGCAAATTCTGCTTGAAAAATTTATGCAACTGTTTGATACCCTTGATGATTTTTCGAGCGACAAACCTGAAATGAAGTACCTATCTGTTAACAATCGATGGTAAAGCATTTGTGAGTTATTCAGCCGATATCTTCGAAAAACTAAAAAATAAGGGCCGGTATTATAAAGGCACGTTCAATCGGAGGTAACTCAAACGAGGATTGAAAGTCACCCCTCTGTTGAAAAAAGTTCGGTATTATAAACGTCTTTGCGACCTCGGTTGAACAACCTCGGCTTGAGATCGCTTGTTTTGGGTTGGCTAACCTGAATCTTATTTCTCGAAGTATTTGGGAACGTTTTTTTTTATACCATGTTTGGAAAAATCAATAATCATAGTCTAATAAAGAAAAAAACAAGAAGCTAATTTCAATATTGTTTCATCACGGTCACGGCAGAGAATCGAGAGCAATCTGATTTCCTACAAAACAAAACAAATTAATAAAAAATTTCAAATTTATGAAATGAGGGCGAACTTCGTACTATTTTTTTCCACTCGAAGCTATTGGCAAATACGCTGTAGTCTTTGTCACTTTTGTCATTTCATTTGACTCGAATGATCTAAGTTTGTACTATTTTGATATACTGGAAAGTTTATCTCAAACTCTTAAGCCAAGTTACCAAATAAAAGCTAGGAAAATACAAAACATCCAATGAAATTGCATCAACATTTATTTGTACAACAATGAAGTTATATTTAGGATAGCAACAAATCATTCTTGATCTTGTTTGATTGAGTACATAAAATTCACATTGAATTCAAAGATAACATTTATTTCTTGATCAACTTTCGCTTTATTCAGGTTGAGAGTCATGAATAGAATCAGTCTATAGCAATATCATGCATCAGGACTCCGCAAGCCACAAAATGCATTCAGCATTGACAATGCTGACTTCTGCTCTCATCTTTTTGGAGCGTCAAATCGACCAACGATCTAAAATGAAATAGACGTACAGACGGTCTTCTATCAATGATTAGAAGTCCGTCTGTACTGGAAATAATTTTTTATACTGTTTGTTTCAGGCTCGCCTACACATAAGTATTATTGAAATACGTAGCTTTATCAAGCCTTCAATTGACTGGTTATTGAATCAACGTTTTCCAAGTGGCAATTATCCATCGTCAATGGGTAGCGTTTCTGGCGACAGATTGGTGCAATGGTGCCATAGAGTACCTGGTTTTGTACCCTTGTGTACCCTTCAACGGCCGAGTCACACGACATTAACTATAATGATAAAGAAATCGCAGTAAGAAGCCTTAGACTTGGCACGACTTTGTCTAGATTTCATTACTTTTTAGAGATAAACAAGCAGCTCCATCGAGACTTGGCTAGTTTTTAACAGAATGTTTTTGGTGGGATTTAACTTCTTTTTGTAGAAACGTGGGCATATTGATTCATTTCATTAGATTTTCCCATTTGACGCATTTCTTTCCTTTTAGGAGTAGATTTTTTTATTACAAATCTTCATTTTTTTTTTCCGGTTCTGAACTATGGTAGATATAGCCTCCGATTATTTTTCATTGAATTCAGGGTCCTCGAAAGCCTATAGTTTGATACCAAACTTGTCCATATAGCCCATCTTATACCCGATTTTTTTTCGGATTTTATTCTTTCTCTCCCCATCTCACCACCGCAGAGTCCGCAGACCCATCTGAAAACAATTGAAAAAAGGATAATAATCGGGTGATCAGTCTTATACACAGTGATAATTTTTACTGTCTCATTTATTGTTCCGGCCTAGCTTTCGGAAACCTATCGTTTCCTTGAACAATAAATGAGACAGTAAAAACATCATAATTAGTAATTAATTAATGAAAGTAACCAATGAGGAGCGCCCAACAGAAGAATAAGCAGGCAGTGGGCAGTGGCGTACCCAGACATTCGTCTTGGGGGGGGATATGAAACAAATAATAATAATATTTTTTTTAATTGCAAAACAAGAATAAATTTTCATCTTCTCCCATAGAATAATGTGTCCATTATTCTACTGATTTCGAGCTGTAATAGTATCTATAAACCAACCCCGATAGTTATGATAACTCACGTCTATAACTCACTCGAATACAGATAGGAAAAACAGTTTACCAAATGAATAAAAAAAGTCGGATCGATCGGGAACACTATTTCAGATATCAAGGTAACGTTTTCGCCATTCGTTTTTACATTTCCTTCGGTCTGAATATCCAAAAATCGCAATTGGAAACCGTGAATTTTTGATGTTTTTTACGTGATTCGATTCTCGACCACAGAGATCGCTTTTGACAACTCTGTTGTCAATTTTGAAGAAGTCGAAGATAAAGAATAGTATTCGATTCGCGGTAATGGTCATAACACACTTGATGAATTACACCACTCGCCTGACGGCTCGTGCTGCAAAATTCATCTGCGTGTGTTATGACTTACATTGCCGCTCATTGAATAATATACTATTATCAGAAATTTTGGTTTGCTATCATAAAACAAAGTAAAGTCGCCTTGGTCTTTTTGCTATATTATCAATTCTTTCATTCTCGGAACTTGGCAATTCCCTGTGTATAGACATCATGGCTATCGGATTCCAGCAGCCGAACTTGTCGATTTTGTTTCGCATTCATCAAATTTCCTTCGTTTGATTAAGTCCGCCAAAGGAGTTTGTTCACTTATGATGATTTTTTCCTGGACCTCTATTAAAAAAATACAACACACCTTTATAACAATGAAACGAATTATGATGAATGGAAGGCAATGTCAACTCAGGAGTCAGGACAAGGAATGAAATAGAAAAATGTCTACTCATCTACTTCATACCAATCATACCAGTAAACAAAATATCACCCTACTGATCCAAGTGCGAATTTAACGCAGTATTATCGGCCGACAAAGGGATCTGGAGCCGAAAACGTCATCTCTCGATAAGATTTATTCACACTTAAATCGCTTGTTTTGATGGTCCGTCAATCGCTGTGATAGTTGCGGCACTCGGAAGGCTTCATATGTCGTTAATTTTTTATTAATAATTTGGTATATAGTCACCGAAGCGAATATATTGTCAGGAACTTTACAACTCTCTTGGATTTTACCGAGAATTCGCTTTCATCAAATTACACTTTTGGACCTAACAATGGATCTTCCTGGGGGGGGATATATCCCCCTTATCCCCACTGCCTACTTATTCTTCTGATAGGCGCTCCTGATCGGTCACTTTCATTTATTAATTACTAATTAACTTCGTTATCAAGAAGTTTTTGGACTTAGAATATTTCTCACTTTCGATCCCCTCAATGGGGTGCGCGACTTCTGGGACACCCTGTATATTCACATATTGAGTTTGATAACAATGTGTTTCTAAGCGCATACATTATTGTAGTTGCACAATTTGCGAAGATGACGTGATTTTGGGTGATAGCAGGTGAGCTCAAGTGACGTGACAACAATGGTACTCCAGATCTTCGATTATCCTAGTTTTCATAGTTTTCCCTTTATGTGGCCATTAAACCCTAACTCTGTACCAAATTTCAGCTGTCTGAGTTTATGGGAAGTACAAGTTCTATTTTGATGATCATGAGTGAATGAGTGAGTGAGTGTCGAAAATGCGAAACTTTGCTTTCGCTTAGCTTCGGAAATACATGACCTACACACTTGAAATTCTGGATTTTGAGTACGTGATTATAGCTCACTGAATAGTGAAAATTTCAGCGTTCTGGTTTTATCCAGAGGTTCTCAATAGGAGCCTGAAAATGTGGCGAAATGGTTCCAGTAAAGTATGGTAAGGCAGTGTTTGCTTGGCGCTCGACTTGGCGGGGGCACTGCCGTGTCCCCAAATGTGTTCTTTGGCCGAGTGGTCAGCATCTCAAGGGATAACCAGATATGGGAACTAAAGAGAACGTTCGCTTCATCATGGGTAGCTTTTGGAAGGCTCAAAGACGTTTTCAAGAGTGACATTCCCGTCAATCTAAAAAGAAGGGGTTTTCGATCAATGCGTGCTGCCAGTAATGATATATGACGCAACCCCAACACTGACAACAGCAACAGCTGAGAAACTTGGAGTTGCACAGAGAAGGATGGAAAAATCCATGCTTGTTGTGACCTTGGGACATCATATAAGACATGAGGATATGCGCAGAAGAACCGGTGTCAGCTATATCGTTGGAGCTGTTGCGAAGCTTGAATGGAACTGGGCTGGCCACGATGCGGGATGAATGATGGAAAAAGAGGCTTCTCGAGTGGAGATCTAGAACGGACATGCGAGGTAGAAGAAGGCTGCTCACGCATTGGTCCAACGATATTAAGAGGATCCGCAGCAACTGGATATAAGCGGCACAAAATCAATCGGAATGAAAAATAATTAGGCAGGCCTATGATCAACACTATATTTTATATCCAGATTGAGGCAACATCACTCATCAGACATACTATGAAAAACCATCCGAGTCAACCGCCCTTTCTCAATATACTCAGAATGGGGATCATCAATTTGATTTTGAAAATGCGTCAGATATTTTTTAGATCTGAATTTTCCAATATGTGAAAAGGCAGAGATGGACAGCATGCCTTGCCCGCTAGATCACCAGATTTCAATCCTGTTGATTATTTAATTTTGGGTTATTTGAAATGTTTAGTATATTCATCTGAAATAGAAAGTGAGGAGATCCTCATGCTACGTATCGAAGTCGCCTGCTATAAAATACGTAATAATTCAGACATCATCAAAAAAAGTATCGAACGTATTTTGAAGAAAGCGAGAATGTTTTTGAGCAAAACGGTGGTACTTTCGAGCACCTTCTGTATTTCATATTAAGTTTTCATGTAGATATCTTCATTTATTTATTCATCGTTATTCAAATGAATTTTCTTCAAAATCAAAAATGTTTTTCCGAAAATTACCTGAAATGATTCGAAAGTCCAAACATAATTGATATAAATCAAACTGCAGAATTCAAATATAGGCAAAAGATTTTCAAAATATTCACTATCGAAGTTTCCTCTATCATCTGCTCGAATAGACTACCAGAACCCCTTTATAGTCGTGGTGTTAACGCGCCTTTATATAGAGTGTCCCAAGTTCGAGCCTATTAGACGTTCCTGGAGAACTGGACATATTTGAAATCTGAAGATTATGTTATTCTTTGAAATTCTCTACAGGCCTGAAATGTTTTTGGAGCCTGTGCACTTCCGGTTATACAAGGAGTATGAATAAATTTATTCGAATAATTTATATTTCAATATTTTCGTTTCTGATATGATGCTGAATACATTTTTGAAACTATTGTATTCCTCGGAATAGTTTTGAAAATATCGAAAAAAATAAACGGAGAAAGTGTCAAATATTCATAGTCATATTATGTTCATTTTTCTTATTTTGAACATCTTGAGCATAAACCGTTCTCATAACGTCAAAGTAGAAGAATGTGGACGGGAAATGCATCTTTTGAATTTCATGAATATCATCACAGGGTGTTTCAAACTTTGTGTCGAGAACTGAGATCAAAAGTTGACCATAACTTCTGTTTTTCCAATCAGAACCCTATTTTTTATGATTGCGTTGGTTTCTGCGAAGAAAAATAATGATAGCACTTCGAGATGCTCTTGCTCCTAAATTCAGTTATTTGAGTTATTTGATTCTTCGAATCTAAACAGATTCGATGAATATTCTTATGAAACCATGGTAACAACTAATAATTAGACCTGTCACTTGTGAATTATAAATGAGATCATTTATCTTCTACGGTCACAGAATATTATCATGCAACAGATTCGATGAACATTCTCATGAAACCATAGTAACCATTGATGTAAAATCGAGAAGTGAAGATAAGGCCTAAAATAAGAACTGTCAGTTGTGAATTATTAGTGGGATAAAATATCTTCTATGGTCACAGAATATTCTCATGCAAAAAATGAGATGAATTTGACTCTACTTACAACATAAAGCCAGAAAATCTCGAATAACTCAGAAACTACTAAATTCAGGACCAAGGGCATCTTTTAGAGTGCTGTCATTATTTTTCTTCGCAGAATCCAACGCAATCATAAATGGATAGTGTTCTAATTTGAAAAACAGAAGTTAGGGCCAATTTTCGACCACAGTTTTCAACACAAAATTTGAAACACCCGGTGATGACATCTATGAATTTCAAAAGTAGCATGACCTTTTCAAATTATTCTTCTTTGACATTGTGAGAACGGTTTACACTCCGGATGTTCAGAATATGAAAAATGAACAGAATACTGACGATGAATATTCGACTTTTTTTCAGGTTTTTTTTTCGATATTCTGAAAACTATTTGAATGAATACAATGGTTCCAACAGAAATGTATTCAGCATTGAATACTCAATCATATCATAAACGAAAAAATGGGAAAACAAATTTATTTTCACTCCTCGTATAACCGGAAGTGCTCACCTGCTCAGGCTCCAAAAATATTTCAGTTCTTTAGAGAATTTCGAACAATATCATAATCCCAATTTTCAGATTTCAAATATGTCAAGTTCTCCAAAAAGTCTAATAGGCATTCGAACTTGGGAACCATTCTTGGAATTGATTGTAACGGATATATCAATGTTGAATTTCATTCCAAAAAATATTATTTTGGAATAATTATTTCATGAATCATTTCTTTCTGAATAATTTCCAAATCAAATGATAATCGATATTCTAGGACAACGAATACATAAAGTAAGTTCCAAACTATCGGCAACAGTGTCAACACTGTCAACGTTTTTTATAGTTCGACGAGCCGTCTTGCTATCTACTAATGAGTATTATAGTGAAAAGTAGTTTTGGGTATATAAGGATGTTAGTAAATAAGGAAACTGCGCTAAATATTCCACCATAAAATGCACGGTGGCGCCTCTATCGGATTATGATGTCAAGGCATTGCGGACGGCGACCTTAACTGCTCTCATATTCCCAATTGAAATAAGGAGCAAAATCGCTTGTACGACCTGCAAGTGTGCCTACACGAGGTTTCGCGCCCTCTGTAATGAATTCCTGGGTTTGTGTCATTCCTGCAGTTCCCCCTTACGCATTTTTTGGGTGATTCACGTGAAATAAAAATGGGTAAGTAATCTATAGAGCTCAGAGACGGGCGAAGCCAAATTTTTTTGAGGGGGATCGCTCGGAAAATTTTTCAACTGTGCATTAAAGGAATAGAAAACTAATGGTGAAGGGGGGTGGTATTCTGGCTTGTGAGTTTTTTACCGAGAGCATCAGAAATAATTATAAAATTTTGTAGTGTAGTTTTTTAATTCTGCATTACCAGATTAACACACTCCACACTCTACAGGATCTGTAATCATTTGTATGTTTCGATTTTTAAGTTCAATATTCAATTCGATTCAATTCTTTATTAATCCCTTAGACATATAATAATGTATAGGACAAGTCAACATAAGGAAAAAGAAAACATAAATATAAACACCGAAATGCAATTAACAGTTCTATAAAGATAGACTAACTTAATGGGTCACACAGAAACTCCTGAGTGCTGTAAAAGCATTTGTTAATCAATAAGGATCTAAATTTTTTTGAAACTCTCAGTATTCAACGATTTCAGCTCTTTCGGAAGATATGGATTCCTGCAAAAGTTGGTGATGATTCATCTACTAGTGCTATGATTAGGTATGCACAAAATACTATCATGACGTGTATGGTAATGATGAAAGTCAGAACACTTCATTAATTTATGGATGTTATATTTTACATGTAGGAGACAATTCAAAATGTAAACACATGGAAGTGTGAGAATTCCAAAACTCTTGAATGTCGATCTACAGGACTCCTGAGGGCCCAGACCAAAAATCAACCGAATTATTTTTTTTTGAGAAATAAAAATTCGATCGGTACCAGAAGACGCACCCCACAAAACTACCCCATAGCTGTGGTGACAATTTACCATACCGTAGTAGATGTTTATTAATACATCCAACCATAGCCATCTTCAACTTACAGAGCCCGGTCATTGCGAAGAGCGGCAACGCTGGACTGGGGTATAAAGAGCAAACGTCTATTGGTAAACAATGCACGTGTTTTTGTATCATCCGCTTAGTTTAGTGGTCATGTATGTGAAAAAATAAGTGAATTATAGCGACTGTTCGAGTGCCGTGTACAGTGAGTGTTTGTGATATTGGTGTTAGTGAATTTTCCTTGGAATAACAGAATAATTGGTATCTCATATCTAACCTATAAATTCAACTTAGACAGGTCATCTGCTTCGAAAACTGGTTAAACCGTGTTGTATTCATGTATTTCATCGTGTAGAAGTAATTATCCGTCTACAAGAAATTAAGGATATTTTAGTTGTTTTAGTTTTCCGATAAATGAACAGCGTAAGCTTTCATGGATGAGGTCCATGCCATATCGCGAAATTTCATTCCAACGAATAATTTTGTTTGCGAGAAATATTTTTATTCCGATATATTTAAGTTCGATGAACATTTGCAAGCAGATGGAGCCATCAAATTACTTTCTTTAAGATACCCAAAATTGAAAGAAGGCGCTATCCCAAAGCCCAAATCAAATAAAAAGGACCGATCCTCAGTGTAGAAGGGAAGCAATTTTTACTATAGGAATAATAATGAAGTAGAAGCTTTTTTGAGTTCCGATTTGATCAAAGATTTCAAAGACTTACTTGAAAATTATTCGGCTAAAATTGATATATCTGCATGGGAAATTGAAATATTTCATAAAGATGTTCTGATTTCCGCTAATGAACTAAAATGGATACTTCCTTCTGATTTGATTCTCAGCAGATGGTCTCAAGTTACTAATTTTCTTGCTCGTTATGAACATGTGTCTAATAATGAGAATACAAGTAAATCTACATAAGATTTATTGAGAGATTCCTTCACTTTATTAGAAGATAAGAATAATGAAAATTTTGGCGAGAGATGGCCCTACACCTCCCCGTGGTTCTTGCTCGACAATAAATTGAATATAACATCAACCAATTCGCTTCAATTTCAATTTTGTTTTTCATTTATATTCAATTTATTGACTGAGTGGGACATACTTCCACTCTTTTTTCAGATATTCATCGGAAAACACATTTATCAACATTAGGAAATGAAATGATACGGTCGAAATATCGTATCTCTCCACGCTAAGCATCGTAAGCAGTATACCTCCCTGCCCTGTTTTTTTCGGCGTTGCCGCTTAAGGCACTTGGCCATGTCTCAGGAAGGCCGTGATCCAACGGTAGTGAACCCTTGAGACGATTAATGGCATGGAAAGATCGGTTCAATTTTTTGGATAGGTGTTCGAAATGGAAATTCCATCTCAAAAATTCGTCCACGTGTAATCCAAGGAATCTGATGCATTCCACAGACTCCAAGGCGCCCTCCTGTGTTTTGAAAACCAATGGCATAACTGGTGTCGATTCTCGCAAGCGAAACTTGATCACTTGAGTCTTGCTCACGTTCGCGATGAGTGAATACCTTCTACACCACCCATTAAAGAGATGGATTACCAGCTCACATCTTGATCTTAATTCGCCTAGGCTACTAGCTTTGATAGCCAAAGAAGTGTCATCTGCGAATAGAATCAGTATGCACTCAACAAGGTGATCAGGCAAGTCGTTAATAAACAAGAGAAAAATAAGTGGTCCCAGAACTGATCCTTTTGGGACAACAAGGTTGTTCTGTGGAAACATATTCGTTGACCTGAACAAATATGGAACGATTAGAAAGGTAACTCAGAATACATTCAAGAAATATGCCTCTAAACCCGATCTGATATAATTTATCGGCTATAAACTTATGCTGTAGGCAATCAAACGCGCGGGAAAGGTCAAAAAAGATCCCTGCAACGTGGTAGCCTTTATCTAAGCTATCGTACACAAATTCTATGAATTCGGTACAAGCGGTCTGAGTGGATCTACCTATCCTAAAACCATGTTGTTGATCTGACAATATTGAGAACTTGGTCAGAAATTTACTCATACGATGGTGCACTATTTTCTCAAATGTTTTGGATAAAACATGAAACTCGTTCACTATCCAGAATGAGAGATAACACTCCAGCCTTTCCATTACCTTTACCTAGTTCACAATTCACGAGATGCCCGACAGTTTTATTGAGGTTGTCGGATGTGGAAATGATATTTTTATTGTAATCTGATTTAGATCTTTTAATTACCTGAGAATATTCGGATTTTGCAGCTCTATAGTTTACCTGCGATTCTGCTGTCTTCAAGTTTCTAGTGAGCCAGCCAAGACGCTCTCTAGCCTCAAGAATATCGGGATTAATCCACGCAGGCCTTTCACAAAAGGTATGGCCTATCTTTCTCAGTGAACACGCTAGGTTTATAAGCGATTTTAGTATCTCGATAAATTCGTGAAACTTGGTGTCAATCGATTGGCAATTATATATTATTCCAAAGTCAATTTGTTCAACAAGACATGAAAGGTGTTTCAGATTATCAGGTGAAACACTTCTTGAGACACTGACATTTTTGGTAGGGCGAAACCTCATCAGAGAACATTATTAGGGTCACGAAGCGTTGGTAACAATATAGTCCACCTTAGTGGAGGATGTAAAGCCACGCTTATCTGTAAATACTCGAGTAGGCTCAGAAGACTTCACATTTAAATTATAGCTCGAAAATAAATCTTTCAGGAGTTTCTGCCTGACATCATCAACCGGAAGGTAATCTATATTGAAATCACCACAAAGAAATAATACATTAGAAACAGAAGGAAAGTAGTTGAGAATATCCTCGATAGTTCTCAGAAAATGATAATCACCTGATGGTGGTCTATGAATATACATTTCTATTTATATATATGATTTATTTATTCAAGTGTACTGCAGAAAATACATAGGTGAAAATAGAACATGTATTCAGTCATATAAGATGTATCACAATTAAGACAAAATGTGTCACAGCATCAGCATGTTTCGATTTTCCAAGCAAAATTTCAAAGATACTTATAGTGTGGGAAATGGAATGAAATAATCACAAGAAGTCGATAAATAAAGGATAATCCAAGCAAATTCATTCAGCAAATATAAACTAGGCTGTGTTTCAAAGTGAAACAGTGACACTGAAGTCTGGATACTTCCTATACAACTGTAGGATTTATATGAACAATCACTACCACATACAAATATAGGGATAGAATAAGTTGTTTTGAATGTGAACTAGGGCATTCGAGAAGTTGAAATAGATATTAAATATTAATTTATATCTAAATTTTTCAATTTTTAGTTGGATCCTCGATTGAGAGATAGAGTATAGGTACCGGGCATTGAAATTTTTTTTTTAATTGATTCTGTGGTGATAAAAGCGATTCGACACAGTGTACGTGTCGAACCAAGTTTGTCATCCCCATAATTCAGAAGATACCTGCACATTGTAACAATGGCATTCTTGGACTTGACCCTCAACTTTCTCCACCGTCAAGGAAATTCCCGAATTGCAATAAACCTTCAAAGAATATCAGTTACTTTCAGGTACAAGGGACTAGAAAGATTTGGGAGGCGCAAGTCCACGGAGCCCATTGGGCAGGTGTATAAATACCTCAAACATAGGTAAATCCAGACAGTTGTTACTTAGACTAGTTAGCAGTTATCGACGACAGTCGAAACGTTCTTGTAACTAGAACCGATCTCCCGATGAATAAACATATTCCTTCGTTTCCACAAGTGTTTTAATGTTTCCCGTAAACGCAATCACCTCAAACTGGTGACCCCGACGTGATTCGCGTGTAAAAAGGAGGTTTGCGTTTACGAAATTTCGATACGGAAGTGTGTGTTAAAAATGGCTTCTGATCCTACCGACGAAATCACCAACGTGGAAGCGACCGAAGATTCCAGTGAAATTAGTGAATTGCGGGAAGGAATAAGACTGTTGAGTTCGCTAATTGAAACATTGTCGCTAAACAGGCGACGCTCACCTTCGCGAAGACGCGGACGAAGTTCAAGCCGTGGTCGATACCAAAAGCAGGATGGTCTCTGTTTTTACCACTTTAGGTTTGGAAATAAGGCCAAAAAGTGTAACCCTCCGTGCAACTGGTCGTCGGGAAACGACAAAAGTCGTCCGTAAACGCGGCTCACGATGACGACTCGAAAGCTCGCCGCATTTTCGTTACCGACAGACAGACAAGAGTATCTTTTCTTGTCGATACGGGTGCGGACTTGTGTGTTTACCCGCGAAATAGTTTAAAGGGACCGATGCAAAAACACACAGTACATACGGCACTATCGCGTTGAAATTGGACCTTTTCCTTCGACGAAGTTTTGGGTGGAAATTTGTAGTGGCGGACGTTAACACACCTATTATCGGTATAGACTTCTTGTCGTATTATGGATTATTAGTGGACGCGAGAAACCGACGGTTGATCGATTCAATAACAAACTTTTCAACGAACGGTAAACCAGTGAAAACAGAAGTTTCTTCCGTGAAAGTAGTAAATGGCGAATCCGTGTATCATCGACTTCTAGAAGAATACCCTGAACTTACTCGGCCACCTGTATTCAGGAAGGAAGCAATCAAGCATGGAACAAAACACCATATAAAAACGACACCTGGTCCACCAATCCATTGTAAAGCACGACGACTTGCCCCTGACCGTCTTTAGCAGATCCAGACGGAATTTGAAGTTATGATAGAACAAGGAGTCATCCGCCCATCGAAGAGTCCCTGGTCATCTCCACTTCACAGCGTTCCCAAGAAAGACGGCACTCTACGTCCATGTGGAGACTATCGCGCCTTAAACGCTAGGACGATACCCAACAGGTACACACCACCTCATATCGAGGATTTCTCCCAGAAATTGTATGGTAAGACAGTATTCTCTAAGATCGACCTAGTGAGAGCCTACCATCAAATTCCTGTCGCGGAAGAAGATATCGAAAAAACCGCGATCATTACCCCGTTCGGTCTATTCAAGGCCGTTAACACAATGTTTGGATTACGTAATGCTGCTCAAACCTGTCAAAGATTTGTCGACTGCTAAGCACGTTTTTGTTCGGCGAGATGCAGTTCGCGCGCCCTTGCAATCGCCGTATGACGGACCATACGAAGTAGTACATCGCCATGATAAATATTTCGTAATCAAAATAGACGACAAAAAAGCGACCGTCTCATTAGACCGACTTAAACCAGCCTTTCTTTTGACGAAAGACTGCGAACCCGAAAGCGAGTTTAATTCTCAATCCGTAGTTGTACCCGATCAAACTTTTCAACCCGAACATACTGAAGGAAATAGTAATCGCGAACATTGCACTACACGTTCAGGTAGAAGAGTACGTTTCCCGGATAGATTACAGGTCGGATTAGATTAAGCTTCAATTACAATCACCATTTATTTCTTATTTCAGCATATCTAATACTATTTTTTTTTTCTCTCAAAATTTTCCATACTAACGTATAATACAATTTTTTTTTTGTCATAATTTTCCATAGTAATAATGTACAAATATAAATTGCTTCATCTTTAATCGTAACGTTATTACTGGTAAGGGGGTATGTGGTGATAAAAGCGATTCGACACAGTGTACGTGTCGAACCAAGTTTGTCATCCCCATAATTCAGAAGATACATTGTAACAATGGCATTCCTGGACTTGACCCTCAACTTTCTCCACCGTCAAGGAAATTCCCGAATTGCAATAAACCTTCAAAGAATATCAGTTACTTACAGGTACAAGGGACTAGAAAGATTTGGGAGGCGCAAGTCCACGGAGCCCATTGGGCAGGTGTATAAATACCTCAAACATAGGTTAAACCAGACAGTTGTTACTTAGACTAGTTAGCAGTTATCGACGACAGTCGAAACGTTCTTGTAACTAGAACCGATCTCCCGATGAATAAACATATTCCTTCGTTTCCACAAGTGTTTTAATGTTTCCCGTAAACGCAATCACCTCAATTCGTTAGATTCCAAATTCATTCTATTCGGAATATAAAGGCTCATATTAGGAATCATAACAATTTGGCGCCCAACGTGGGGCTGAAAACTCCGCATAATTTTGTTTCAAATCTTTAAGTGAATCCGAAGCAGTAAAGTATATCATTTTTTGAAGGTATTGTCATTTTGTGTGAGACTATAATATGTAAATTACGCAGTATGTTACTGCAACTAATTAATGTTTTCCTTAATTTCCGAATCGCTTGCTCGCTGTTTTAAGATTCCATCCAATATATGTTAATCTAATTTTTTCGCGTTACATGTGCTGGAGTTAGTTAAACCAAATAGTCCGTCAACAAAGTTGAGGGTTGGAAAACGTTCGTAAGTAATCGAACAACTCAGATTCAGGATTTAGTTTCAACAGAAAATTGGTATCATGTCAAATCCAAGGACAACCCGGCTGACTGCGCCTCACGAGGTTCAACGCCAACCGAACTGTTGAACTGTTCTTTATGATGGGCGGGCCCTGACTGGCTTCCTTCAGAAAACATCAGCTTAACGGCTTTCACTTCTCAATCGTTTGTAGACCACTTTCTCTCAAAGTTTTCATCTCTTTCAAAAATTCAGAGGATAGTTTCTTATATTTTCAGATTCGCTCACAACACAAAAAACTCAAAAGCTCCTAAGGTAAACGGATTGTCCTCATTTGAACTCAAAGAAGCACTTTTTTTCATTATTAAACAGGTTCAACGAGACGTGTTCAAGGAGCAAATAGATAATCTCATGTCGGGTAAGCCTATATCCAAATCCCTTCGAAAATTAATTCCTTTCATTGGAGAAGATGGTGTTCTCAGGGTGGGCGGTCGCCTGTCATTTTCTGGTCTGGCTTATGATCACAAACACCCAGCTCTACTTCCTTCATCTCATCGCCTTACTGAACTTCTTATTCAGCATTTTCACAGAATATATCTGCATCCAGGTGCTCAGACCTTACAGTTTCTTCTCACTCAACAGGTCTGGATATTATCAGCCAGACGAGCTATAAACAAAGTTATCTCTTGCTGTAATACCTGTTTCAATGTTAATCCCAGAGTATCTCAGCCTCCCATGAGTAACTTGCCACCCTTGCGCATCAATCAGTTGAAGCCCTTTCAGTGCGTAGGAGTAGACTATGGTGGTCCATACTTCATAACCATGTAAAATCTCGTGGCTCCAAATCGTTAAAGGCGTATATATGTCTCTTTGTATGTTTTATAACGAAGGCATTGCATTTGGAGTTAGTGTCCGATTTGACTTCCGATGCTTTTCTCTCGGCATTGCGTCGGTTCATTGCTCGAAGAGGTAGATGCAATCACATCTTTAGTGATGGTGGGACAAATTTCAGGGGAGTTTTTCAGGAGATTTCGAGTTATATGCACAATGCTGTGTTGGAAGAAAAAATTGAGTGGAGTTTCAATCCGCCTTCTGGTCCTCATTTTGGGGGTCTTTGGGAATCCGGTATAAAATCTGTCAAATCCCATTTATTAAGAGTGATCGGTCATCAGATTCTAACCTATGAAGAATTTTATACAGTTCTCACACAGATTGAATCTGTACTCAATTCACGCCCTCTGTGTCCGCTTAGCAACGATCCGAATGACATGTCTGCTTTGACACCAGGCCATTTTCTTACCTTAGCCCCCTTAACTGCTATTCCGGAACCCGATTTGTCGCACCTATCTATCGGTCGATTATCACGTTGGCAGCTCTTAACTCGTATCCATCAGGATTTTTGGAAACGATGGAATTTAGAGTATTTGAACACATTACAGCAACGGAAAAAGTGGTTCAATACCAACTCATCTCCTTAGATATTCAATAGGCGCACTGGTCTTGATAAAAGACGATCAAATTCCGCCATTACGTTGGCGACTTGGGCGCATTGAGAACTTGCATCCTGGCACCGACAAAATAGCTAGGGTAGCTACTGTACGAACTACTCAAGGTGTACTGCAGAGACCAGTGGTTAAATTATGTTCATTGCCACTACAATGATTGTATTTTATATATTTGTGTATATATATTTTTTTTAATGTTCGATATCTTTTCACTTTTGTATTTTTTTTTATCTCATAAAATATTCTATTTTAGGTGGGCGGTAATGTTACTGCAACTAATTAATGTTTTCCTTAATTTCCGAATCGCTTGCTCGCTGTTTTAAGATTCCATCCAATATATGTTGATCTAATTTTTTCGCGTTACATGTGCTGGAGGATTGCACGGATGTCGTTAAGCCAGTATTCATATGGCTCTCGTCCGATGAACTTCAGACCAATTTTCCCGTATAATATCAATTTTCTTCGAATAATCCACGAACTCGAACCTCAGCGAAAGTGACTATTTCGCGAGTGAGTGCCTAGACGAAGAATTCAGCCGTACTGTGAAGCCGCAGGTAGGCAGAAGTCGGTACTCCAGCATTCGCTTTTCTGCTCTTGCATTTTGCATATTTTCCTTTTCATTTTTTTTCGGTCCTTCATTTTCAAAGGCCCTTGTCGTGCCACAGTAGAAACAAAACATTTGAAATATGAAATAGATCATAGTTTATTTTCTGTAAATTACAACTGGTGCGAGAACGCACCACTGGTATTATCATAAGTAATATCATAAGTGCATCCAATTTTTCCGAAAAAAATAGATAAAATACGTTGCTAAGTAATATTTTAACAAGAAGCATGAGTGCAGTTGGCAACAAAAATCCGAGTCGAAGACGAGGATTTTTGCACCTGCACGAATGCTTTTTGTTAAAAAAATATTACTTTGCACTGTGTTTTTTCGATTTTTTTCACAGGAAAAATTAGATGCACGAATGGTATTTGACAAGACTATTTCATGAGTAACAGATCATTCTGGATGTATCTATGAATGTATTATTAATTTTCGTTGACAACAACTGTCAAGTTTTGCCGCGGGTTAACCCGAAAAAACTGCTGACAGCTGCTGACATACAGTTTTTCCATCCAGAAACCATTTGTGATTCAAAATTGCGCGTTTCTGATTGGTGAAAATCAAGACGAGGGAAATAGTCTGTGAAACAAACCCGAGTTATTGCTAGTCTGGGCAAGTCAGTTTCCTCATTACGAGTAAGTAGGATACGATTTGTGTGTTATTTAGTATTGGTTCATTTCTTGTGTAGATCACTTGATAAATAATTGCGATCAGTGAAAAGGTCATTTGAGAGGTATTTGACTCAAAATGAGTTAGAGGCGGCTATGAAGGAGATTGAATATTCTTTTGTTTCGTTTATTGTGAACTCATCCTAAAAATATGGTGAATTAATTATTTACAGAACATATTCGCGCTGTTCATATATTCAACCCGAAATGCATACCTTGACCGACATATGAATCTGTATCAAAAATTTCCATTGTATGTAATGTTTATGGTATAGATCCTTTCCGAAATATCAAACGCCATAATAGAAAATACGGAAAGATGTATATAAATGTATACCCCAACTCCAATCTTATGTACCTAATTGCTCAATACAATAAATATATGGGTGGAGTAGATTTACATAATTACGAAATTGCTAATTAATAAATTATAGGTGCCAAGTATTTGGGAAAAAATGGTGGTGGCCTTTATTTTGAAACTCTCTGGACAGTATAATCGTCAATGCATGGAAAATTGATAATACTGTCAATGAAAAAAACATTCCATGTAGATTTTGAATCTTATATAGCCTTGCGACTTTCAAAAACTGATAAAACAATAATTCAATTAAATCGTGCTCATGCCATTGAGGAACTTCGTTATGATAATCAAGATCACCTCATAATTTCTCATACCAATAAGCCAATAAAGCCTGGAGGAGATGTAGAATCTGCCAAAGCTTCACAATTTACATCTGTAAGAAGTGTAATGTACATTTACATACTCCATGATTTGTACAGTATCTCCAAAAATGAAAACTGGTATAACCAGTGGTGCGTTTCCGCACCATGAGATATTTTGATGTTTTTTGTTTCAAATGAAGTTTTATGTGAGAAATAATTTATGTTTAGTTCTGGAATGTAGAAATCAATCATTTTATTATATATTTCAGGTGTTATTATTATTTTCTCACTATGTGCCATAAAATAATATTTCATATTAATTCCCAGTGGTTCGTCTACGCACCAGTATTTTTTTATATGTTCCAATTTCCAATTAATTTTTTTAATGCATGTAATGTATTCTTAGGTGTAACAAAATGAACATTCACAAACAAAATGCTCGTTTTTCAAAATATTTCGATACTTGGTATAAGATGGGTTAATACAAGTATGGAATCTGCGAATAGGCTTACGCAAAACAGAAGGCAGTGGCAGAGAACCGTAGGACGAGTTATTGACCAGCTTAATGAGGACAGTTGATAATTTCAAATTGTCACCACACTTCGAACGACGTCCGGACTATGATGATGATGATTCCTCACAATTGCAGTGTTCGAAATCTTCTTATGAACATGCTTTAGCCAGTGACAAAGACAAAAAGAAGCTTTTCAAATATTTGAGGTCATCATGCAATAGTAAAGTCACACTACCAAGGGTTAAAAACAGCTTGGATTTGTTATGCCAGGATGATTCTGAAACTGCCAATGTTCTCCGATACATTTTATTCTGCGTTCACCACAGAACCCTTGGGCCCAGTACCAATTCCATCCATCTCTCTTGTAACTGCAGAACTAGGCAATGTTATATTCAGCGGTGAGCTGATTAGAAAAAAACTATCTAATCTCAAATCATCGTCCGCTCCAGGACCCGACGGTATTTCCGCATCCTAATTGAAGCTGTGTGCTAAAGGAATTGTTCTACCATTATCAATTATTTTCCGCCAATCCTTCGCCTCCTCTGAAATTCCATCAGCTTGGTTATCGGCATCCATTACACCTATTTTCAAGAAAGGCGATAAGCTCAACCCTAACAACCAAAGATTATAGAGAAGGAAGATTGGAAACAAAGCGACAACATTGACGTGAGCGCCGTCTGGTGAGAAGAAAGTCCTGAGATAGATAATAAATAGGTGGCTAAGAGAAGTGACATTATGTTACCATGGTTACCACATATGGTACAATTCAAACAGACAAATTCAAATCAAATTTAGATTATTCTCCAGTTGAGTTCGTTTAGATTAGATCTACAAAGAATAATTAATAGTTGTATTCGTTAAGTTTAAGTTTAATTGAGTTTTCGTATTGTATTTGAGTTATATATCGTGTAGTGTTTGAGTTTTCGTTTAATATTTGTGTTTTCGTTATAATTCAGTTTGATTCGTGCTTATTAGTATTCGTTCCTGTGTTTCGGTTGTTAAATATTTGAAGACAAGATGCCATCCGGAGCATGCTGCATGGCAAAGCAGTGTACTAATAATAAAAGGAATAATCCGAAATTATCCTTCTTTAAATTACCGAAGAAAATGGAAATGTAAGTATTGAAACTCGAAAGGGGTAACTCTGTTATTCATTGCATTAATTTTCAGTGCTCTGAAATGGATAGAGTTTTCTGGGCGAGAGGATTTAGATCTCAGCAGAACTTATACTATGTGTAGTGAGCATTTCTCTCCAGAACAAATTATGCGTGATTATCCACGTTTATTGCTGCATCCTGTTTTTTAAATTGTGATTTTGAATATTCTGTAAAAAATATGTTCTAATAATTCTGTAACTCAGATGTAAAGATATTTTTGACATGTATTCCAATTTAAAATTGTATGTATATTTTGAAATAAAAATATGTAAGCAAATCTATTTGGTGTGTTTAATTAGTATCAATGGAATTAATATGTAGATCAAAAATAATATAATCCTGAGCAGAACAGAAGCCCTGCTTTTGTTGTGTCACCCTGTATATTATTGTCTGGGCTCGATAGGTGGAAATCAAAATTATTACTTATGGTGGTATTCAAATTTCGCGCTCTTTCCAGTAACAGTAATCTGTAATGAAAAAAACTACAGTCACTGTAATCTGTAATGAAAACGCCATCTCGTGAGTAAAAAGTCCCGATATATATATGCATAAAACGTAGTCGGTTTTTAGTACGAGAGATATGAGGGCGTTTCCTATCTTTGTACTCTATAATCTTTGCTAACAACTATAGACCAATCAGCCTCACCTCATCTACTAGTAAAAAAATGGAAAGAATAATATGCGATGCAATTTTGACTTTTTCAACAACCAATAATATCATCCACAACCAGCAACACGGCTTTCTACCGGGAAGATCAGTCCTTACCAATCTGAATGAATGGACAAAAACCTGGGATGCGGATCTGCCGGTTGATGTCATATATCTTGACTTCGCCAAAGCGTTTGACTCCGTGCCCCATCGTCGTCTTATAGCCAAGCTTTCCCACTTGGTTATTTGGGGAAAGTGTCTTTCTTGGATTGGGTCTTTTTTGAGCGGGAGATCCTTTCGAGTTAGAGTGGGGGATGGGTATTCCACACCCGATGCCAGCATAACCAGTGGTGTACCTCAGGGCACTTTTCTCGGTCCTATTCTCTTTCTATTATTTACTTCTGATCTCCCACCTTCCCTCAATTCCAGTTGCGCTCTGTTTGCCGACGACACGAAGCTTAACAACTACCCGCTCACTTCTGCAGGAGTCCTTCAGAGTGACTTGGACACTCTGAGTTGTTGGTGTGATCGATGGATGCTGCCTCTCAGCATAGACAAATGTTGTGTTCTTCACGTAGGCAAAAGAAACCCCAAAGTAGATTATTTCATCCAGAATAACCAGTTAAAAACTGTCGATCTCCACTGTGATCTGGGAGTAACTGTAACGTCCAATTTGTCCTGGTCAAATCACATTGCGAACATCTGCAAAAAAGCCAACCAAGTTTACTTTATGCTCTACCGCTCCTTCAAGGGTTGTAGTCTCCGAACATCCAAGATCCTGTACCAGTCCTACATTCGTCCAATATTAGAGTTCGCTGAACCGGTTTGGTGGCCTTCCCTTAAAGGTGACACCTATAGATTGGAACAGGTCCAACGTCTTAGGCTTTCCTACGGCCGTCAACACCCAGACTATTGTACTCGGCTGCAACTCTTGGACATCCCCTGTTTCCAGAAACGCCGTGAACTGGGTGACCTCATCATAACATTTCGAGCCCTTCACGGTTTCATTGATGCAGACGTACAGAACCTTTTCGCAACCAACCGAAATCACCTTAGAGGTCATCGATTCAAGCTCGCTAAAGAAAACTTCAAGACGGCTGTTCGACAGAATTTTCTGCTTAATAGAAAATTTGAAAGCTGGAACCAACTACCCCCTGACGTCGTCAATGCATCTTCCGTAAATAGCTTCAAGAACCACTACGACGCCTGGGGGGCTATTCTCGACAAGTGAACTTTTGATGCGTATGCGCACTTTCAGAGTTCCACACGCTTTGGTATTCTTGACTCGTGACTATTGAAGCGCATGCGGTTTCAAAACGTGTGTTTACAGCGAGCGCTTTGAATCATTCGTTTTGGTTATATCGTATGACGTTTGTTGCTTCGTGGTGAAAGTGTTTATCGTTAATATTTGCTGTTAACTTTGAAAACTTTCTAATTATCATTTACCAACTGATACTTAATGGAAGACGAAGTGGTTCAGTTGTTATTGATTGATGTGTTGGAAAATGTCGAACGAATAGATAGGCGAAGATATAGACAGCGTGGAGATCCATTAAATGATATGAGTGACAAACAATTTATCCGAATGTTTCGCTTTTCCAAGGAATTGGTTCGATTCCTCTTAGATATCACCTCCGAGTACATTACACCTGCAAATCGACCTCAAGATTTGGATATCCTCACAAAAGTAAGTACCTATTTCTACTGTTTGAAAAAAAAATTAGTTCTTGATAATACAATCATTCAATTTCTTGTAGTTGTTGGTATGTCTACGGTTTCAAGATGTGTTAATGAAATCGTTGGGGTACTGAACCGAGATAAAATTATTCAGAGATTGACCAGCTGAATCAGCTTAGACAAGAGTAAGCGTTTGAATATAAAAATGGTTTTCATCAAATAATTTATTACTTTGTGTTTTACAGATTTTACAGAAGATACAATTTTCCAGGGGTAATTGGTTGTATTGACTGTACACACATAACCATTTCCTCCCCAAAAGTTCATGATGAAGAATATCCCGAAAATATCTATGTGAACAGAAAAAACTACTACTCGATAAACGTTCAGTTAATTTGTGACTACAATTTGAAAACAATGAATGTTAATGCTTTGTTTCCTGGCCTGGCAGTACTAATGATGCATTCATTTGGAATAGTTCAAATGTTCAAACAATGCTGAAGAGGTTACATGAAGCAGAAAATACTTACTACAGGGTGGGGCAAAAGTCGCGAAGGGATTGGAAAAATTAATAACTTCTTCCTATTTATTTTTTTTTAATTTTTTTTTTCAGGACTGTGTAGAATGAATCCGGGAGATTAATTATGGAGCGTTACAACCTCAACCAACGAAGCAAACTCATAGAATTTTATTTTGAATATCATCATTCAATCATTCAAACTCAACGAGCATATCGTCGTCATTTCAATTCGCGGAATTCGCCCTCTGAATCGATGGTTCGACGTTTAGTGACACGATTTCAGCAACAGGGCACAGTTATGGATCTTCCACGAAGCGGAAGGCCACGGTCCGCAAGAAATGAAGAGAACATTCAACGCGTTCAGGCTAGCATTGAGGAGAATTCGGAAGACCACGATGGCAATGCTCTATCTGTAGATGGCGAGCGATATCGGGATATGATCCAAAAATTTTTAAGACCAGCTCTTGCTGACAATCAAGGGATTTGGTTCCAACAATATGGGGCCACTGCGCACACTGCTCGAGCCACTATGCACCTTCTAAGGCAGATTTTTGGCGAACGTTTAATTTCGAGGAATTCAGGATTCAATTGGCCCGTCCGCTCGCCGGACTTAACAGCTCCTGTTTATTTCCTTTGGGGATATTTGAAAGGAAAGGTTTATGTTAATAAACCCAGAACCCTGCAGCAACTAAAGGAAAATATTCGAGCAGAAGTAAGGGCTTTGGGGCCAGATATTCTGACTCGGGTCATGGAAAATGCTCTTTCAAGAGGTGCACTTTGCGAAGCCGAAAATGGCGGTCATTTGAGTGATGTAATCTTTCACTCTTGAATTGTAAAAAAACTCCAACTATTGTATTTCAGTTTTGTGTAAAGAAAAAAAAATAAAACTCGAATTTAAAAAAGTTATCAATTTTTCAAATCCCTTCGTGACTTTTGCCCCACCCTGTATTATTTATTAGATTGCAATACTTCAATTTGAACTTGTATTTTATCTCATTTCCAAATTAAGATTTATTTCATTCGGCTTATTTTTAGGAGATTCTGGATATCCTCTCAGAACGTGGTTGTAACACTTTTGGAGAATGAACCAATCGAAGGTACTCCAGAATATTTGTATAATAAGAAACATAAAACAATCAGAAGTTTAATCGAAAGATGTAATGGGGTTCTCAAGATGAGATTTCGGTGTCTACTCAAACACAGAGTTCTTCATTATGCACCAGAGAGGGCCAGGAAAATTATCAATGCATGTGTTGTCCTACATAATCTTTGCATTGAACATAATGTTCCTGAACCAGATGATTTTGATGATGACATAGAACAGGTTGATTTAGGAATATATGCCCCCCTCATTGATAATGAAGAAAATATAAGAAGAATCAACCCAGAATTGGCAGCAGTTAGAAGTTTGAGATCAATTATAATACAAAATCTCCAAGCCGAGTGATATGTCTCCTTTTATACAATATTTCATTAATATATTATTGAAAAATCTATTGATATTTCATTTGTTCCAATCAACATAAATACTGAATGAAGAAACATTCTTGAGTGATTATTTTTTCTAATGATGATTTATTTTCAATCGATACTGTCTATTCAATATAGAATACCTACCTACCGAGAGATAGGTAGGAAATTTATGTTTCAGTTGTGGATAATTCCACATCAGAATTCATGATTTCGAAAAGTAAACAAAAACAAAAACATTTTTAATATATTTATTCAAAAAAAAAAATTATCCAACAAAAACAGAATATACTTATTAAATCTCGAAAACCCATAGTGCAAGTTCATAGGAGGAAAGAAAAATCTTATACACTATGTAATCTGAACTCCTTAATTCATTTCATACAGGCTAACATGTTTCGGCGGTTAAGCCATTATCAAAGCCATCTGAAAAAGATTATTAACAATAACATTGGAAAAGAAAACAAGTTACCTAAATTAAGATGAAACAGTTGTTAAAATTATTTGGAAAAACCAAGATCTAGAAGAACGTGGTAACTTACTTCATGAAATTTTGAGTTCAAATCAGATAAATTGGAATCATCAACAATTACGGTCCGAGTCGAGAAAAATACATTAAATGTCCAAGAAGATAAAAATTCTCCTTATCAAAATTACATTAAATATCGAAAATAAAAATTTGTGAACTGACGGAACATCAATGAGTAAAACCCTCAAAAATGAGGTTATATCACAGAGGGAAATACAGAATTATTTTTCTTCCAAAAAGGTAATGGAATTATCATAGCTAAAATTAATTTCAAAAATACAATTCAAAACAACACCACAATACAGTCAAAAAAATCCCTAACAATCACAAGACTTAAAATAGCCACAAGGCGAAAAACGATGACAGGCAACATCAGGAAAAATCATTGAGCCCGCAAAGCGTCGACGGTCCTCACCTTATCTATCAACCTGAAGGACTCCTGGAAACTGTTGACCATTGTCGAATTGAGGGTTTCCACATAAGGAATATTCAGATGTTTGTTTATTTCTATTTCTTCAAGTACTTCCAGTCTTTTCCAGTACTGGAAGAAGTTTCTCTTCATAGTATTTTTTTTCAATGCTATTTTTGCATCCATGCCAACTTTGAAAATTATCTACGGCATCAATTGTGTGCCTGAATGTTGTAGATTTTTTTTTCTTTGGAATGGGTGTTGCGACACTAATTGGCACCGGTTCTTCATTTTCATCATTTTTATCTGATGGTGGTTCTTCTTGTATATCATTTTTTTGATCGAACAAATAATGGTCGTCAAAATCAAAGTTGACAGCTGATTCATACGTTTGGACACGTATACGTCAAAAAGCTCACTCAACGAGAATACGGCCCCTGGATGTCTTCCCAATAGCTGATATTTTTTCTTCATCTTTTTTATATGTAATTTTTTAACTGTGTGAGTTTATAGGAATTATTCCTCAACTCTTGTTATATTGAATAATAATAATAATAATATAGATTTGTTTTGAAGTTTGTACATAGATTGAGGATTTTGTGAATAGTTCGAATTAGCTTAGGAAAATCAAGAATGTGGAAAATGTTTTGAAGGATGGAAACTGGGGAGATATAATTGAATTGAAAATCAAGAAAAGTAAGAAGATAAATTGGGAAAAATAGAATTAAATGAGATGAATTGAATTAAAAATCAGAGGAAGTCAGAAAATAAATTGGGGAAAATGGAATGAAATGATTAAAAATTTATGAACGAATCAGAATTGACGTGATCATAAATAACGAATTGAGACATAAGAACATTGATACTTGGAGAGAGGAAGATATATGAAGAGAGCAAAGAGACTGATTTTGTTGTGAAGTTACATGTATTTATTTATTTACCGAAATACACACAAGTTACAAATGATATAATATGTGCGGCTCACAGAGGTAATCGAGTTACCTGTATGTGAGCTCGGTGCCGAAAATCAATCATACAGAAACAAGAAACCAATGAAATTCGAAAGAAGTGAAAACCCCAAAAACGTCAGAATATGACAAATCCAAACCCCACCCCCACAATCTACCACCATGATTATAATAAAAACAATAAGATATAAATTACAACTATAAAATATGATATGATGTAATAATAATACAAACAATATGAAAAAGAATCACAACAATATGACACCAACAATGTGATATGACAATGTTAGTAATTTCAATTATCGTATTCTTAACATAAATTACAACTCCATCAGTTATGTTAATGTCTCCATTGTTATAATAAATCTTGTACCCCAGCAGATGAAAGAATTCATAATGAGCCAGTATCCTGGTCTCAACAAACACTAGTATACTAGGTTTAATCCCGAGGCCCTCAACTAAAGTTTGCAATTTGGCGAAATTAGCATTCAAGCTTCGAATATTTACATACATGATAAGGTTCTGACTATCCTCAACTTGTTTATTGAAGGTCTCCAGGTTATAACAAATTTGCTCCTTTCTTACAAAATCCTTTTGCAGGTTATCCACAAGATCCAAACATTGATCACAACTTATCATGAACAATTCTTAGTTTTATAGTCCGTTCTTTCCTGTAGTCTCTTAATTTGCATCATATACAAGGGGCAAAACTGTATCAAGCACAGAATGGTTAATATTATAATTTGTCTTAAACCTGTTATTATTTTCAATACAAGAAAAAGTTTCGGATTTACAGTCCTTATAGCAATGAGACGCCGGACACAGAGAACACTTAGCAGGACCAACATACCTGCAGTCTTTAACTTTGTGATTAAATCCATAACATTTATAACACCTTGACACCTTCAGATTCTCCAAAACAGGACATCTTCTAAGACCAACATATATTCGGACTGCCGAAATTAACTTCTTAAATGCCGAACGATTACACTCTAGGATTTCATACTGCGACGTATTCTTTCCATTTGTTTTTGCCAAAGCTAAATCTAGTTGATCCGTTTTATTGAGAAAATAATTTTGGTTCTTAATTGTCTTCAAGATATCATCTTTAGGAAATTCTTTATCTATATTCGTGACAATTATGCTCGGTTTGCGCATTTTAGTCTCGTCTATGTGATAATTCTCTCCCATTTTAGAAATTAGTACATCCTTCATCTTGCCAGTCGATCCATTTGAGTCACATTTGATTAACACACAACCATCCATTTTGAATTATGTGTTTATGTTCACGCAAATTTAGATCTGTTCATGCAAGTTGATGACTATCATAAAGTCTATACAAGACAAAAAGGTAAAAATTTTCTCCATTTTCCTTTCGCGAAGCAAGTCTTAGCATACAGATCTCATAATTTTGCAGGTCCTCGGTTGTATAATATATTACCAAATGAAATTAAAGTGCTTCCTTTGACTCGATTCAAGAAAAAGTTGAAGGAATATCTTTTGTCGAGATGTCTTTATAGTATGGATGATTTTTTGGGTTAGTTTCTCTCTTGGAATTATTTTTGTTTTTTTTTTGTGATCTTGTATTTAGTTTAATTCCTTCTTCTATCTGACTATTCCTTATACAATTGTACAATATTGTCGCTGAGGAAAATAAACTTATTATTATTATTATTTTTTTTTAACGTCCGTGTGAGGGGAAAACCCTTTATGGGCACCGAGAGGGTCCGCACTCTCGGTAGTGTGAGAATCCAAGATCTTGTGTGGTTACTCACTAAAAACCCCTCACACTTAAATGGAGGAGTTCTTCATCCTGCCCTCGTAGCGTCCCTTAACAAAAGAGATGAGCTGCAAGTGGCTTCTAGACTTCATGGGACCTGATGATATGAAGTGACCCGAGCAACACTGCTTTCTGCATTCTGTGCGCCAATACCTCGGCCAGTGATTTACAGTCATCCACGTAGTTGGCTCTCATTCCACCGAGACATCCTATGATTAGTACGACCATACTAACTTTATGACCTGGGTATAAAGTTCCAAGCTCGAACATAAGATCTTTGTACTTTTGCCTCTTCTGTTCTTCTTTCATCACAACATTATTTTCAGCAGGAGGAGAATTCCACGAGAAATAACTCCTTCAGCTCCTTGTCCAGAAGAAGTATGTCTGGCTTAACAGCATTGATCTGTCATGTTGTTGAGACAGGATAATTCCAGCATATGCGAGCTCTTTCGTTCTGGACCACCGCTTCAATCTCCAGAGGCACATATGGTAGCACCGGTTCCTTGTCTATCTCATACGCGGCTCCCAGATGGAAGTATAGAATTCGTAGAGCCGCGTTGTGTCTCTCTACATACCCTGATGGAGCATGGACTCTGCAGGCGGAAAGGATGTGCATAATCGTTTCCTGCTGCCTATGGCAAGCCCTGCAAATTGTTGGGGTGTCCATTTTCATGATGTTCTTTCTATACCATCTCGTATTTAGTACTCCATCTTGACACGCCATCACAAATCCCTCCGTCTCTGACTTGAGACTAGCGGACTTCAGAAAGGCGAAAGACAATTCCTCAGACAGGTCCTGGTCTTTTAAACTCCTGAAATATATGGAGTGCAAGTTTTTACTCATATGATGTTCGAGTAATTTATCCGCCTGAGACTTTCGGATCAGTCCCGCTAGGCTTCTTTGTTCCGCCTGAGTGATCGGTGTTCCAGCGAGCTCAGGATTGATCGATACGCCGGTTATGCTGAGCTTCTCCACGGCCCTTTGTGCAGCTCGGAAAAGGAAGGCTCCATGGTTCGAAATTTCATGCTGAGAAACAAATTTCAGGAGCGGATCTTCACTTCTTAGAATCCTTACTGCCATTTCCAATGTTTGTTGATAGTGTTGATATTCCAAACATTGCAATCCTCTACCCCCTGGCTTCTCGGAAGGTATATCCTCTGTATTGAACTGTTGGGATGTAGGCTACGATTCATGTTCATCGTTTTTCTTGTTGACCTATCAAGATCGAGGAGTTCGTTCACCTTCCAGTTCATCACCCCGAAAGAGTAGGTGAGAATCGGGATGGCTAGCATATTTGTAGCAGAAACTTTGTTCTTTCCCGACAGCTGCGATTTCCAAATGTCTCTCAGCTTCTTTTTGTAGCTGGCTGTTAAGGCATCCTTTATCTGGGTTGTCTTCAGTACACCCCTCTGTTTCATCCCAAGAAACTTATACGTTTCTCCCTCTTCGAGGTGTCGAATAGTCATCCCATCTTCCAGTCGAATATCTTCTCCTGCGTCTTCAGCTTTTCCCCTGCGCAGATGAAAAACGGCACACTTGTCCAAACCAAACGACATTCCCATTGCTGAGGTGTAGTCTGAAACGATATTCAGTAGTTGCCGTAGTGCGGACTCGGAGGTAGCGTAGAGCTTCAAGTCGTCCATGTACAAGAGATGCGAGATCAGGTGGTTCCTTCTGCCTGGTGGTCCAGCCTTGTATCCTATCTTGCTCTCCCTCAACTCAATTGTTAGTGGTATTAGTGTTATGCTTAGCGAATCTCCCTGAAAAACTCCTCTCCTGTATCTCACCCATCCCGTTTACACGGTTCGACCCTCTGTTCGGATGGCAAACTTCGTTTTCCACAGCGCTTTGATGTTTTCTATCGCGTGGATGATGTTAGGGTGAACTTTCAGCATTTTTAATAGCCGTATTATCAGTTCGTGCGGCGAGGTGTCATATGCTTTCGCGTAGTCTAACCATGATGTGTGTAGGTCGCGCTTGTAGTATCTGGCGTCTAGACATACGCTCTTGTCTATGAGCAAGTTGTCTTTGCATCCTTGCACTCCTTTCTTTGCTCCCCTCTGTTCCTGTATACTGTCCCACACTGGTCCAATAACCCTCAGAATTTGATGTTGAATTACACTTTCGAGGATCTTATACAGTGTATTGAGGCAAGTGATTGGGCGGTAGTTCTTGGGTTGCTCTAAATCACCTGATTTTGGTATCAGCACTGTTCTACCCTCTACCAACCATGACGGAATGGGCTCACGGCGAATCAGCACCCCGCTGAATAATCTTGCCAGGTGTTGGTGTGTAGCTGGAAATCTCTTCCACCAGTAGTTTTGAATACCGTCCAGTCCAGGTGCTGTGAAATCACGCTTGTTCTTAAGGGCTTGTCTAATATCTTCGGTTGATATTTCACAAAGTTCATCGTTTTGCTGTTGGTTTTGATCACACATCTGCTGGAATCTGAGAAGTGCTGGAGTATCCCTGGTTTCTGCTCGTTGTTCATATATGCTCTTCCAAAATTCTTCGACCTCTTGAGGTGATGGTGGGTTCTGTGCCTTTTGTTGTGGGGACTGAAATAATTTCGATGGTTCTGCGGTGAAGGTGTTGTTATCTTCAATCCATTTTTGCCTTTTTATCAGTTTCTTTCGCGCTGCAGCAAGTGATCTTATTCTATCTACAGCTTTCTGCTTCAGTAAATGGACTGTGGGCAAGTCTACTCTATGATGTATGGAACGAAGCTCCTCAATCATATCCTTCATTTTTTCGCTTGACTCAATCTTGCCTTTCAGAACATCTATGATACATTGGTACCAAGATGCCTGCTGCCTCATTGATTTTATTTTGGTGTCAAGCCGCCTGAGTCTTAGCTTATGCTTATCCTCCTTCGTAGCTGTACTTTTCGGTGGGCATAGAAGGGAAGCGGCTGCTCTCACTGCAGCCACAACATCTTCTAGTGAACAGGTCTCGTTAAGGTGATCTTGAATGATGTTGTTCAATACGGCTAGATCTTCAGCCTCATGTCTTGTTTTTATTCGGAAGGTCTTGACCCGTGGGTTTCTAACGGCCGCCTCAAATGCTTCCCTGGTATTGACGATTAACTTAGGAACACCTCTCACCGTTCCTGGTTTCTGTTGCTGTTGGTCTGGAGCATCTGTCACCTGCTCTTCAGCTAGTCCTATCACCGGAACATCTCTCACCTGTTCCGTTCTTGGCCTTGGCCCTAGGGCTCTTGCTTGGTGTTGTTGGTCTGGAGCATCTGTCACCTGCTCTCCAGCTAGTTCTATTAACGGAACATCTCTCACCTGTTCCGTTCTTGGCCTCGGCCTCAGGGCTATTGCTTGATGTTGCTGGTTTTGAGCATCTGTCACCTGCTCTTCACCGTGTTTTATTTTTGGAACATCTTTCACATGTTCTGTTATTGGCCTGTTGAAGCGTGTACTAGACCCAGTTTGGCCCGCGATATTTCTCACAAGGGCTACAGCTTGTTCTTCTGCTGTGTCAATCGTCAATTGCTGATGGTGGTTCGAAGCATCTGTCACCTGCTCCTCAGCTTGTTGTTCTGTTCGTTCTTGCTCTTGAGAGCGCCATAAGATTACTTTTCTTTTGAGATGACTGATCTGATCTCTAAGGTTTAGCTGCGTCATGTAGTCAAGGTCTGGATAATTTTCGCACCACAGACCATGCAGCCTATTCATGTATCCCCGTATTTCGGGTCTTGATATTCTATATAGCGCAGACAGCAGGTTATGCTGCTCGGGCGTCCACTTGTGGCGTCCCCTTTGTGCTGTCCTGTTTCGGCTGCCGGTTCCGACTACGGGCTGCTCTTTCGAACGTTGAATCCCAATGCGACCGACAACCTGAACTCTCTCCTCGTCGATGTCCTCCTCGTCTAAAGGCATAGCTTCTTGTATGGCAGGCGCCTGCCTTCTCAGCATCCTGCCGTTGGTGTCCCGCATGCTGTCACGTCCAGCACCAACTCCAGACGCGCCCTGACGATCCCCAGGCAGCGACTGTTCTCCGAGGCTTCGTATATATTTGTCCGACATCGGTTGAGAGAGACCAGGGTCCGCGGGATTGTCACACCCGTATACTACACAGTAGTACCCCCGTGCGGTGTTATTATTATTATTATTATCCTTTCTGTTCAACATTGCATCTACTCCTATTGGTAGTTGGCATACATCCACTTTACTCCCCAAATCATTTCTCGTCTTGGAGCAATCCTGTTTATTTTTCGGTTTACAGACAATGAATGGAACGTTAGGTGCGGCTGCACTCACACTGCTCACCTTCCCATTAAGGGCCTCCGCATAAGTAAGTTGATGGCCTGAAGGTGTCACAGCCAAATTCTCCATTTCCTCTCGTAGTTTCCTTGTATCCTGTTCAAGCAGCCTTATTAGTTCCTTTTTACACTCAATAATATCATCCTTACTTTCAATAATCTTATGAAAAAGCTCGACAGAATCACCTTTCAAGCAGGATTGGCAGTAAAATTTCATCACACGTTTTCCCTTCAATTCCATCACCGTGATTTCCGATGAAGTCAAATTCGCACATTGTTTACAAACACTCCGCGAACACCCGTCACAGACAACAACAGGTAACCTTGACGAGGCGGATTTCTCGCACTTGAACGCAACCTTGACTAGAGGATCATATACAGGGTCGTTCACGAGGAACCTCACCCATATTTATACGGGAAACTACTGAACGTATTTTCATGAAATTCAGCACTTATAAGTATTTCACGATGCTGATGAAATCTAAAATATTTTCAAGGCATGAGCGACTCCGGTTTTTCCGGAAATGACGTCAACTTCCGTTTTTCAAATAAGAACACCATTTTTTTGATTGCAGAAATAGATTCCTTAGAAAATTTCAAGTTATTTTGATGTAACATTTTTCAGTTTTGGTTGGAAAATTCTCTCTGAGCGGGAAAATTCGAAAAAAAAATCGAAAATAGAGCTCCGATGAAACAAGAATAACTTCGAGGTTTTTGGATGGAAAATTTTAATTTTTGGGATTTTTCAAGAAGTAAGATCGATGTATCCACTTTGAAAATCGAAATCGCGATTCATGATACAGGGGGTGAAAAAATCGCTTTCAAAGTTAGGGATGACAAAATCGTGAAAAATCAATTTTTTCAAATTAGAACCCCATTTTTTTATGGCAGATATTGAATCTACGTTAAAAAATAATGTGAGTGTATGCATCACACCCTTGCCCTAAAATGGATATTAACTCAGAAAATATCCATTTTTTTTTAGAAAATTTTTGCGCTTTCAATCAAGTCATTAATTTCATTGCCAGATCGAATTTAATTCAAGATTCACTTAGTCCCATTTATTTCCGCTATTGTATCTCATATATTGAAATCAGGATTTTCTAGTGATTTAGTAACTATTCTGAGCTTGAAAAAAATTGACTTCACAAAGAAAGACAACAAATAACATCGAAGTTCAACATACTTTTGAAGTGTGCCAACGCTTCTCCTCGAGTTACTCTACCGAAATTTGAATAATTATTATATATTTCATTCAATATATCCAGAAATTCACAACTTCCTGCTGAGGGATAACGTGAAAAATGAAAAATTATTCATCTTTTCAAACACTTGGTAGCTATATCGGGATAAATATCATTTATTGCTGGTTATACACATTGCACATTGGGCCGAATCTGCCAAATACCTAAATTTACTCTAACAAGAATTTGTCGCTATTCTCTGCATGCTTTTATCCGGCTGAACGTGGGCTTAGTTCTACCTTTATACTAACTTTATACAAAAAAAAGTCAAATTCTTTCAAATTTCAAGAAAACTTTTTTAGAAATATATATTTCAACTCAATTGAAATCTTTCCAACTGCTTAAAAATTTTCCCAACTGTTTTCAAATTTTTTCAACTGCTTCGAAAATCTCCCAACTTTTCGAAACTTTTCCAACTGCTTCAAAATTTTTCCAACTGCTTCGAAAATTCTTCAACAGCTTCCACAATATTCCAACTTTCAAATTTATTCATTCAAGAGAATACAATCTGATTGCTTCAAAATTTGATACAGTGCAAATGTCTTCTGCATATAGATCAACATTCCATCAAATAAAAAACTATCTTCCAGATATAGACGTCCGAAGGACAAGTCCAACTCCAATATCCACTATTCCGCCTTAGTGTAAAAGAATTCCACAGACAAACCTCTCATTATTGAAGTTCAATGGAGAAGAATATACCCCGAACTTCCTCAAAACCTGCCTTGAGAAGTTGATCGGCTCGAACCACTTTGATCGAATCCTGTTCACCGACTGCTCAAAAAGTAAACACGGAGTTGCCTCAGCTGTAACAAGTGAAGATGAAGAACTGGTAATAAACCTGCTTCCTCCTTTGTGTAGTGTCTTATCCGGGGAGTTATTTGCCATTCTCCGAGCAGTAAGGGCTATCAAAACTGAAAAACGCATTGCAATCTGCACAGACTCCTTAGCCGCAGTTCACGCCATCTCGAAGACATACGCCAAACATCCCCTTGTTCATTCCATCCATGAACATTATAACGCATTATAACGGCACAGCAGCCACCGGAGCCGAGCTCACACTGATATGGGTCCCATCTCATAAAGGCATTAAAGGAAACGAAGAAGCTGACCATGCTGCGAAAAAGGTGTTTTCTTCGTCCAACCGTCTTCCAGAAGAGTTCCAATATGAAGACGATGTCAGATCCCACATCAAAGATCATATAAAAAAGATTTGGCGCAGCCATTGGAACGGTATAGCTTCCAAATTGAGGGAAGTTCATCCCACTGTCTCTCCGGCTAAGTTCTGTTGTTCATACAGACGAGATCTGGCTATTCTGAGGAGACTCCGAATTGGACACACGGCACTGACTCACTCCAACCTTTTCAAATCCGAAAATCCACCAACATGCAATGACTGTCACGTCACACTCTCCGTTAGAGTGCAAATGTTATGAGGCCCAACGTAAACTACACAACCTCCAAGATTTCAAGGAACTATTGAGTAACCCGAACCGCTTTCAGAACTTGATTGACTTCCTCAAGAACACTGGACTATACCTCAGAATCTAATATTGCCTGATTATATTTGTGTTTTGATATAATTTTGATAAGAGTGGCGCAACGCAGAATGGAGCGAGCTATGATGGGCCTATCCCTCAGAGATAAAGTACCAAACACAAGATTACGAGAGATGACAAGGTTGATGGATGCGGTAGAGAGAATAACCCACTTGAAGTGGAGCTGGGCCGGACATGTAGCAAGGAGTAGAGATAACAGGTGGACCAAGAGAATAATTGAGTGGAGACCCAGACAAGAAGCATATCGCAGCAGAGGTCGTCCACCGACCCGTTGATCTGACGATATCAAAAGAATTGTGACAAACTGGATGGATGCTGCGAGAGATCGTGAAAGATGGCGAATATTGAGGGAGGCCTATGTCCAGCAGTGGACGCGAGTGGCTGTGTGATGATGATGATGATGATTTGATATACCTATGTAATGTAAGACTTATTTGTGTAATGTAAGACTACTGTACCTGGTGTCAATGACTTCGTAGTCGAGACACATTAATTTTAATAAAAAAAAGATGAACAGAAAATTATATTCTTCAGAAAAAGTGCCAATTAAACCAAGAGGTTTGTGCCTGACATTTCAAGGAGCTAGTAAAAATCTAATTTACATAAATTTGGACATGAGCAAATAAACTTTCTTAATTCAACATCTTCATCTTCTTCTTATGAACCAATTCTTACCCTTCAAATAATTCCTGTTTCAACAGAGAGGGGCCGAAGATGAACCAACCTAAAGTGAAAAACAAAACTTCTTATATTTTTTTTTAAGTTTTTGAGGCTATTTGCGTGCCTCGCTTCCTCTGGTATACAAGCGTATGCCAACACAATGCGCATGCATCTGCCCGAAAGTCTTGCGTGATCGTGGGATCTGAAGTTGTGCCCTCAATTGAATTCTGGTTGAATGAGAGTGTTCATATACTTCGAGCCCAGAAACATTTATACAGGGTCTTTCACGAGGAACCTCACCCATATCGTGTGCAACGTAAATTGTGCAGAAATACGTCTCCTCAAAATCTGACGAAATTGGCTGAAGATATTTCCAACTATTCTTTCACAGATCTATATGAAAGCTCAGATGTAGATTTTGTTTTTCGGAGATTTGTTGACACTATAAGAAATTTCATTGAGTATCACTGTCCATTAACTTATAAAACGGTTAGAACGAATATATCAAAAAATTGGATAACACCCAGAATAAGAGAAGCCAGTAATAAACTGAAACACCTTCATTGGCTTCAAAATAATTTGAAAACGAATCAATCCCAAAAATTGTACAAGGATGCAAAATGTGCTTTCAATCATATGATAAAATCAACCAAGCTGAATTTTTATGATAACTTGATCAGAACATCTGATAATAGGAATAAAATGGCCTGGAAAATAGTCAGTAATGAAACCACTACGAAATCTAAAAATGCCAATAAATCGAGTAATAAACTCAGATTGATTATTGATGGTGAGGAAATTTTCCATGATGTCGATGTAGCCAATTCCTTTGCGAAATATTTTTCTGAGATCGGAAAGTTGAGTTTAAAACGAAACTACGGTAATTTACTAAGTCAAATTTGTACAACTTCTCCTATTCGCGTTAATACTTTCTTCTTCCATCCTGTAGATAAGACTGAAGTTCTTGGTGCGATAAGTCAATTGAAAAATAAAAAATCTACCGGTCAGGACTTAGTTTCTGTCAAAATATTAAAACTTATAGCAAATGATATTTCTGAACATTTCGCACATCTTGTTAACGAATCAGTTTCTAGTGGTGTTTTTCCCTGTTGTTTCAAGCTAGCAACTGTAATTCCTATCCACAAAAAGGATGAGGTAAATGATGTAGCGAACTATCGCCCAATCTCTATATTAAGTGTATTTTCAAAAGTCATAGAAAGAATAGTACTAAACCGTATGATGTCTTACTTAGTCAAATTTGATATAATGGCTGAAAGCCAACATGGCTTCAGATCCGGTCGATCAACTAGGACGGCTGTCATTGACTTTCTCCAATTCGTGATGTCATCTTTGGACGAGGGTTATCCTGTTGCAGGTCTCTTTTTTGACCTCTCCCGTGCATTTGACACCATTGACCCTGGTTTTCTCGAAAGTAAACTCTACAATCTTGGATTTCGTGGTGGTTTCTTGAGGTGGATTGTTAGTTTTATGACTCATCGTAAATTAATTGTTAAGATGGGAAATACATGTTCTTCCGAATTTGAGAATGATCTCGGTGTACCGCAAGGTTCAGTACTGGGACCATTATTATTTATATTATTTATAAATGATTTGCCAGACCATATAAAGATGGCCAAAATAGTCATTTTTGTGGATGATACCTCATTTGTTGTTAGAGCAAAGAGTCTAGGCGAGCTCATTGATCTGTGTGAATTGCTGTTGAAGAGCTTTACTTCATGGTGTCAGACAAACAGACTTATACTAAATGTCAACAAAACTGAAGTGATTAAGTTTGAGTTAAGAAGGTCCTTCCCATTAACTCTGAATTCCGGAAAAGATGCCCTTCGTACCAGGGATTCTACAAAGTTTCTTGGTATAATTGTTGACAGCAATTTGAGATGGACTGATCATATTGCTTACATCAGTAAAAAATTATCCTCTTCCTTTTACGCGATAAGCAGACTGAGGAGCTCGCTTCCACTCGACGCATTATTGAATGTCTATTATGGACTAGTCTATTCTCATTTGTCATATAACATAGAGGTCTGGGGAAACTCAATTGACTTCAACAGACTGTTCATTGCACAGAAACGTATTTTACGTGTGATGTTTGGGCTTAGCTCACGAACATCTTGTAAACCAATCTTTTATGAACATAAAATATTGACTGCTCCGTGTATATATATATTTATAAATGTCTCACCTACATAAAGGATAATGAAATACGGTATGCTAAACTGTCAAGTTTCCATAATTATAATACAAGGAATGATAGCCTGTTGTCCATACCAAAGCACAACACCAGCAAATTTGAAACATCCCCTACTTATATATGTATTAAGTTATTCAATAAATTATCAGAAAATATAAAAACTCTGGACGAAATTCGTTTTCGCGCAGCAGTCAAGGCATTGTTGAACGAAAAATGTTATTATAGTGTAGATGAATATCTGTGTGGTAGAATTTAAGTTCTCTTTCCCCTTTCTTCTGGATGAATGTCTTTATTTCTTGCATATTTCTGACCTGTCCTATACATTGTTAAAAATGTCTTACGGGATGAATAAAGATTTATTTATTTATTTATTTATTTATTTATTTATTTATACGGGAAACTACTGAACGTATTTTCATGAAATTCAGCACTTATAAGTATTTCACGATGCTGATGAAATCTAAAATATTTTCAAGGCATGAGCACCTCCGGTTTTTCCGGAAATGACGTCAACTTCCGTTTTTCAAATTAGAACACCATTTTTTTATTGCAGAAATAGATTCCTTAGAAAATTTCAAGTTATTTTGATGTAACATTTTTCAGTTTCGGTTGGAAAATTCTCTCTGAGCGGGAAAATTCGAAAAAAAAATCGAAAATAGAGCTCCGCTGACAAAAGAATAACTTCGAGGTTTTTGGATGGAAAATTTTCATTTTTGGGATTTTTCAAGAAAATCGCGATTCATGATACAGGGGGTGAAAAAATCGCTTTCAAAGTTAGGGATGACAAAATCGTGAAAAATCAATTTTTTCAAATTAGAACCCCATTTTTTTAAGGCAGATATTGAATCTACGTTAAAAAATAATGTGAGTGTATGCATCACACCCTTGACCTAAAATGGATATTGTCTGAGTTAATATCCACTTTAGGGCAAGGGTGTGATGCATACACTCACATTATTTTTCAACGTATTTTTCACCCCCTGTATCATGAATCGCGATTTCGATTTTTAAAGTGGATACATCAATCTTACATCTTGAAAAATCCCAAAAATGAAAATTTTCCATCCAAAAACCTCGAAGTTATTCTTGTTTCAGCGGAGCTCTATTTTCGATTTTTTTTTCGAATTTTCCCGCTCAGAGAGAATTTTAAAACCAAAACTGAAAAATGTTACATCAAAATAACTTGAAATTTTCTAAGGAATCTATTTCTGCAATAAAAAAATGGTGTTCTAATTTGAAGAACGGAAGTTGACGTCATTTCCGGAAAAACCGGAGGTGCTCATGCCTTGAAAATATTTAAGATTTCATCAGCATCGTGAAATACTTATGAGTGCTGAATTTCATGAAAATACGTTCAGTAGTTTCCCGTATAAATATGGGTGAGGTTCCTCGTGAAAGACCCTGTATATCGTTATAGGAGAACTTCTGTCGAATAATTGTTTCAAAGAGAAAACTCGAGCCTCCGAGGGAAGCAGCTCAGACGAATACAAGCGATCATTTTTCATTATTATCTTCAATATGAACTTCTGTAAAATTTCCAAATTAACAAGATGAGCACGGTACGCTGCACCCCATCCGACAATTCCATACTCCAACAACGACTGCACTAGGGCGTAGTAAACCGTGAACAGAATATTGCGAGGCAAAATATTCACCAATAATTTGAATTTGGGTATCGAACATCTAATGATATAAAATAAAATAATGATCCTCAGCAAATATATATTCTATACGAAGTATCGGTCACTCCAATGAACGACTCGCAGTCACAGCTATCAGTACTCACAATGGTCTCTGTCATGAACAACAATGGATCTTCTTAAGTTCGAACAAGCAGCCTCCGTCAACGCAAAAGTTAAAAACTTTGTTTTTCGTAGATTTATGGTTAGTAGAGGAAAGTCACCAAATATGGAATACCTTCATTTCTCTAAGACTATAAGTAATAAACGGAACATTCGACCATCTTCTGTTTCATTCGGTCTACGTACTATCGCACTCACACCATCGAGTCAGTTGCTCAAACGCTTAACTTGTGGCAGGCGTGTTTTTTTTTTGTTGTCGTGAAGAAAATTTTAAAAGGTAAGTAGTAAGAATATTACCAGCTGTTATGTTTGTATACATAAATGTTATACCATTAAGTATATCGGTATCATGTTTATTTCACCATTTTGTGATCTTTTGTCATCAAAATATTGTGACTTGAAAAAATATTCAGACGAGTTTGAACTAGTATAAAAATCCAAATATGGACAGTCGTCGGTGTCTAATTATGGGATATGCTTGATGTGTGGGCTCTGGGCACATTATGATTGTGATGGTCCAGAGTTTGATACTTTGATCTGTGACTTTTGCAAGTAATTATGTAACTTCTTCCATTTATCACAATATGTTATATTCATTGAATTGATCTCAAAGATATTAATGTCCATTTTTGTTATTGTTAAGTTGATTTAAGCTCATATTCCATATATGGGTTCCTATTCCATATTTGGTTACTCATTTGTGATTTTGTTTTTTTTGTGTTATATTTTAATTAGATAACTTAGATATTTGATTAGAGGCTGTTAATTACTATATCTAAATGTATTACTGATTAGTATAAACATTAAACTGATTCAAATATCATGAAGTTTTTTTTTATATCCCAAAAATAAAATGGTATTCCATATTTGATGACTTTCCTCAAACAATTTTCTCATTACAGACACCACGATATTCAAACCCTCCTCCGTTTCTTTGTATACGGCTTCCCACGTATCATCCACAAATAAAATAACCGTGTTATCAGCATAGGCAAAGATCTTGCAGGTCATTTACATAGATATTGAAAATCAACGGTCCCAAAACCGTACCCTGCGGAACTCCATAATCAATCAAATGCTCATTACTACTCACTCCATTTACCACCACAAATTGTGCACGATCCCTAAGATAAGAAAGACTCAAAGAGACTAGCAACTTTCCCTCTGACACCATAGTTTTCTAACTTCTCTAACAAAATTTCATGGAAAACCGTGTCAAATGCCTTTTTTAGGTCTAAGAATACACCAATAACTTATTTTTCATTATCAATAGACTCATATATTCAGCTTTAGTAACCTCAAATATGGCATCAGTAGGTACTTCGTCCAGCTCTGAAGCCGCACTGGTTATCTGCTAGTAAATTATATTTGTTCATAAAGTCAGTTATTCTAGTTTCGAGGCACTTTTGAAAAATTTTCGCTACATTACTTACAATGGCTATCTGACATTAGTTTTCGATATCAGAACTACGTCCAGATTTATAAATTGGTAAGATTATACTTTTTTTGAATGCTGAAATCTACCCTTTTGCATCGACAGATTGAAAACATATTCAAGCGGTCTCGAAGGTTGAAGGTGAGTTCTTTTAATTCTATAATCTGAGAGAATGAGTAAAAGTAGGAGAGCGATATTCACAGGGGCGGAATGTCATTCTTTAGTGGACATTGTTTGTAATTTTAAAGACGGCACAACATGCAAGGAAAAGGTGAATATAATATTATTTATTGTACGAAAATATTGAATGTATCACCATAACATAATTTGCGATAGCGGCATGGGGCAACATTGCCAATATAATAATAATAATAAACCCTTTATTGCCAAAATATTACTGTGTTACATTACATGGTGATATCATATAATGATATAGGTGGGCATATCGCAAAGCGATATCTTCCTGCCAACCTCATGAAGTAAATAACTTAAAATTGAATCCAAGAAAAATGACAAAATGAATTCAACTGAACAAAGCTTCCTAAATCAAACTACTCACGAATAGGGATTTTGGAAAAGGAGGGAAAAAGGAAAAAGGATAGCAGTAACAGACGATGAACCAGCCGATCACATTTCCACATCAAAGTCGTCAAACTCGGATCTCCGTTGTGAGCAAATATTTTTTGAGTGCAGTCCTAAATGATGTTAAGGAGGAGCTTCGAGTAATATCAACAGGAACACGATTCCAGAGCTGGGAGAGTCTCAATGAGAAATTTTTGTTAACAAAGTTGGTAACATGTGCTGGTATCTTGAGTATGAAATTTGAATGAGCTCTTGTATGATGGTATTCACCACCAAGCCTTTGAAGACTCTCGTGCAAGTATTCAGGCTTACGAATTTTCATAACCCTGAACCAGACCAGTAATGGGCGCCAATAACGACGTTGTCTTATCGTTAACAGTTTCAGTTCTTGTCGAAAACTACTTACATGGTCAAATTTTCTCAAGTTATAGATGAACTTTATGCCGGCGTTCTGCAATCGCTCAAGTTTGTTCAACTGGTGTGAAGTGAGTCCCATGTAAGCGACATCCGCATAGTCGATTATCGGTAGTAAGAGCGAATAGAATAGGGTCTTTCTTGTTGGAAGAGGTAGAAAGTTTTTCAAGAGGCGCAATTGGTGTATAGTGTAGTAGAACTTTTTACTTATTGCAGCGATTTGTTTATCCCAGGAAAGTGTTTCATCCATTATTATACCAAGGTTTTTGACGCTTGGGGAATATGTAATTTTAGTTCCACCAACAACAACCCCGTCTCTACTAGGATCGACCCTATTCAGAGATCTACGAGTACCGAACACTATGGATTGGGTTTTCGATGAATTGAGGAAAAGACCAATACCGGATGCCGCTTCAGATATCAAAGCCAGATCCTCGTTGATTTTACATACACATGCAGCAAAATTCTCGACGGAAGTATGTGAATAGACCTGCAGATCATCAGCAAAAAGATGGTACTTGCATTGAGTGTTTGTCATGAGAGAGGATATATAAATATAAAACAGAAGGGGACCCAACACACTACCCTGTGGGACCCCAGTACCAGTCTCAATCCAATCCGAGGCGCTGTCGCCCACATCGACTCTGATTTTTCTACCCCTGAGATACGACTCAAAGAAAATCCTGGAGCTCGGGGAGAAACCCAACTGTCTTAACTTGGCAATCAATATTTCGAAGTCAATGGTGTCGAACGCTTTGCTGAAGTCTAGCAATACCAATATCGTAAGTTGTTTACTATCCATTGCCTCACTTATATCGCTCGTAATTTTGGTTAATGCTGTGGTTGTGCTGTGTTCTTTGCGGAAACCAGACTGAAACGGGTTGAATAAGGAATGGGTATTCATATAAGCTATAATCTGTGAGTGTATTACTTTCTCAAAGATTTTCGACAGCGTGGGCAGTATAGAAATCGGCCGAAAGTCGGCCACATCAACGGCGTCCTGCTTTTTCGGAAATGGAATGATCTTAGCATGTTTCCATATGTTGGGAAAGATGCCATTACTCAACGAAAAGTTGTATTTGTGGCACAAGACTGGAATGATTTCACTAGTGATCGGATTAAGAAGAGCCGTTCCAAGATCATCAACTCCAACTGATTTCGACGAAATATCTCGCAGAGCCTCTCTCAACTCATCCTCTCGAACCGGAATAAAATCAAAAGAAGGTCTTTGTGGTAGAGATGTTGCATAGAGTGATTCCAAAGTGGAATTTTTCAGATGATCACTCAAAGTGACAGAGGGTGTAGCAAAATGCTGAGCGAGCAGGTTAGCATCAATACCGCAGGAAGAACCAGAATTCTGAACTCCTATGCCTACCGAACGAAGTGTCTGCCAGACCTTCTTGGGGGGAACATTGATGAGTTTATCATGGAAAAACTTTCTCTTTTCGTTTCTACAGAGATTATTACAACTGTTCCTCATGAGCCGATATGTTTCCTTGTTCTCTGAAGTGGGGTTTTTTATATAAAGTGACTTAAGTTTATCACGTTTTTTCATAATTTCCTTCAAATTATCGTTCAGCCAGGGACATGGAGGATGCCTAACCGTTACAGATTTGAAGGGTGCCACAGTATCATAGATGCGTAGGATTTTATCATTAAAGAATTCAACTTTTTCATCCAGTGTAATTTTCTCATATAGCGGTGTCCAATCAATTCCCCTCGTCTCATGTAAAAGTACTGTTTTATCAATACTATTTAGATTACGACACCTAATAACACGAGGTCTCCTTTTGGGACGTTTAAAATTGAGTGCAGCGAAAACAAGGTTATGGTGAGAAAACTGATAGGCATCACTCTGACCGAAGGTAAAAATTTTGTTTGGTACCGACGTAACTATAAGATCCAGCAGCGTATTAGAATTGGGTAAGTGATGAGTCGGTTTTTTATCAACTAAACTTAGGTTATAGCTATTAAATGTTTCATTCAGCAGTTTTGATCGACTCGTTGTTTGTAGCATACACGTATTCAAATCCCCCATCATAAGAATATCCGGATAAGTAGGCACCAACTCACCAATAACAGAATCTAGTTCCTGAAAGTAATTATATGCCGGAGGAGAATAAAGAACACCGATTAAAACTCGCCTGCGCATATTGCCTCTATAAAAAGATACTCCAAAAAAGGTTTATTATCTGAAGTTGATTGCTCCATGATTTTGCAAGGAATACACTCCTTAGCGTATATCGCCACGCCACCACCACGACGATGCACTCTATCGTTTCTCAACAATTTGTAACCCTTCACCTCTACTAATGCAGATTGAATGGACGGTTTGAGCCATGTCTCACTAACAAGAATCAGGTCGTATAAACAACTGCTGAATGAATTCAACATGTCGTCATGATGAGCTATCAAACTTTGTGCATTTATGTGGCATATAAGAAAATTATGGGGCAAAAATTCACTCGGGTCGCGAACATCAGTGTCTGCCGGAACATGGGATGGTTCATCCGAATCAAGTAGGTTCAACAACTCACTCTCAATGTCTTGCATTTCAAGGTAGTGGGACGGGGAAGAAGGATCAGATGAGTAGTCATCATTATTCATAATAAACCTAAGAATGAAAAAAAAAAAAAAAACTTGACCGCAGCCAATATGAACTGCGAACAAAACAATTCAGTAGATTGAAGACAATAACAAAAAGTTCGAGTGCTGTGAAAATCCATATCAAGAAAAACAATAATCTCATCTGCTCACGTTTCTGCTCCTAGTGTTCGGCCTTGAGGTGGGTAGGTTTGAACGCTGGGGTGGGACGGCGTTTGTCTCGCCTACATCAGTGCTCTTCAACTCTTCGATCTGGGATAGAGTATTTATTTTGGTCCTCAACCTCCCAACTACAACATGAACACAACCATTCTGCGTCCATACATTACGAGGACCAAAAGCTATCCTTGCTTCACCGTACAGTCTCTGCCTCTTCTTAGTTAGGAATTCCGTGATGAGAACATCAGTTCCTTTTAGTCCCTTCTTAGCGGACCACATGAAATGTTTGTATTTGTATTTTGTAAAAGTGACAAGAAGAGGTCTGGGTTTTTTAGAATTCTTGTTGTTTGGCTTCTTGCCAAAACGACGAATATCATCTATGCAACGGTCAAAAGGGAGTTCTGCTTCGAGTTTCACCAAAGCAATAACATCTTCAACAAGTGAGACAGGGTTTTCATTCACTTTCTCCACCACCCCATGAATAAGAATAAATTTTTTTCTTGAATCGTTTTCCAAAGCATCCATGCGATCATCGAAATTGGCGAACATACTCTTGATGTCAGTCAGTGCCGCAGTGATATTCTCCTTGAATGCACAGAAATCTTCCTGCAGGTGAGTCAGTGATGGAGCAACATCAGCTGTATCAATTGCTCGCTGTAGTCTCGAGTTGAAATTATTAATAGAACCGGTGAAATGTTCCTCCAGTCTTCTGAACTCTGCCGCCAAATCCATTATGCAGTGATAATATCCGATGAACGTGTGATGGTAGAGGAGATTGCAGATATCGAGCAAAGGCGAATAATGAACAATATCCGATGAACAGTTATGATGAAAATGGTTGTTTGTATCACCTGTTGACGACAACAATTCAGAATGTTGTATCGAATAATCTCCAGAATTTGGAATGGAAACAAACCAAATGCACGGAAATACTATACAGAGGCACCTTCTTGTTGTGCAGGTATATTTTGGTTTAAAATTTTCAGTGTGATGATCAGGTATAAACACAGTTTTTCACAGCAACAGAATGAAGACGTTCATTCTGTTGCTGTGAAAAACTGTGTTTATACCTGATCATCACACTGAAAATTTTAAACCAAAATATAGCTGCGCACCTTTCTGGGTGTAATCTGACATCGCTTTTGTGAATAGCGAGTCTTTTTTTTTAACTTTGGGAAGTCTGGCCAATGTACGACTTATCACAGTCAAGGCAAGCCACGGAGTAAACACAATCTGAACTGGAAAGTAAAGGGGTTCTGTCTTTAAGTTTGGTGAAAAGAAGCTTGTTAGAAAAGACGTTGAATCTAGCGATTTTCAGATTTTCAATTGAGGAGAAAATGTTCATGAGTTTCCCAGTCAAACCTGGTAGGGAAGGCAAGGAGGCAAATTTTATTCGACTGACTGCTGAGGTATCTGCAACCCTGGAAGTATCTTGGAGTGCAAAAGATTAGTCTCTTCAGCAGGCCATGGGGGTATCCGTTGCATTTCAAAATGTCATATAGTCTATTCAGGGAACTTCTCTTATAGTCGGGGTTTGTTAAGCCTATTATTCTCTTTTTAAGGTTGTTGACGACGTTTATCTTCATCTGCCAGTCGTGGCCGGACCTGAAGTGGATGTATCTTCCAGAGCTAGTCGGCTTCCTGTACCAATCCAGCTTGACCGTGTTGTCCTCGGATCGTATGACCTTGGTATCCAAGAAGGGAACGAACCTATTTCTCTCCTCTTCTATGGTGAATTGGATGTGGGTGTCAAAGGAGTTGAAAACATTGAGAAGTTCTTCCTTTTTGTTTGAGGGGGCGGACAATATGATGTCATCCACATATTGGAAAAGAAATGCTGGGGTAAAGGTCAACCTTTCAAGGCAGTGTTTGATCAGCACTGTCATAACTAGTGAGGCCAAAGTGGGGCTGAGAATGCTTCCCATCGGACAACCAAAGGTTTGGGAGTAGAATTCACCCTTATATTTGAAGTAGTTGGAGTCAAACATAAATTTCAACAGGTTGACGAACTGCGATCTGGGAATATCTGTGACGGCTTCAATTCTGTTCCAATTGGACACCACTATTCTCTCCGTTAGCTCCCAAGAAATGTTGGTGAATAAGCTTATCACGTCCAAAGAGAGGATCTCCTGATCTGGAGGAATCTGCATGTCGTTGACCTCTTCTGCAAAGATCAATGAATCCTTGACAGCCCAGGTGTGGTAGTCATCTCCGAAAGCAGACTTCAGTATCTCAGCGACGTACCTACTGAGTTCGCTCGTAGAGGAATTGGTGGTGGAGACGATTGGCCTTAGAGGAATTCCCTCTTTATGTATTTTGGGTAAACCGTAGATAGTTGGCGACACCCCTTTATAATTATTTAGCTGTCTCGCCCTGGCATGACTGATGTAACCTCCATTCTTAAGTTGTTTCACCAAGTTATTGTTCCTGGTTTGGAATCTTGAAGTGGGATCAGCGTTAAGCCTCTTGTACACGCTAGTGTCCTCAATGATGGTGAGGAGTTTCTCTTCATATTGTTGCTTGGAAATGGCTACTGTCACATTGCCTCTGTCCGCCATTGTGATGACAATTTCCTCTTTTTCTTTAAGGAATCTCTGTGTCCTCTTGAAAAGGCCAAATAATGGGTTGCTCTTCTTCCAATTTTGATGAATGAAGTTGGTGATGGCATTTGTGGACTTTGCCCTGAGGAGGTCCTGCGTCTCTGAAGGAGCTAACTTGACGAGGTATTCAGAGTCAGCCAGTAAGGATTTAATAGACAAAAAATTGGAGGGAACTGAGTGCGCAAACTTGGGGCCAAGACTGAGCAAGTGTTTTACGTCTTGTGGGAACTGACAGTCAGTCAAATTAACGAACCACGAATCTTTAACTTTGATCTCAGAAAATGAGTGATCCTTTAATGAATCAAACTTACGTTTGAGGAGGCTGGTGGAGAGTGCAGTGATTCGGTCCGTGGACCGAGACTGAGTATGAATGAACCTTGTTAGAATATTTTGAGGAAGGATGTTGACTAACTTGGCATGGGCACGGTCGATGCTAGCACGCAGCGAGTTGATCTTTTCAATTGTGATTGAAATCTCTAAATTAAGTAAACTGGAAGATACCTTATTGTTAATTGCAAGAGCTCTTCTGTTTTCCCCTGCGTTCTCACCAACTAAGTTACTGATACACTTGATGTTTTGTTTGATGTGTCTGGGTGTTAAGCCTGTTGACCGGCAACGAAGGAGAAAGTTTCTTCTGCAGCAAGCCTTCGCCCATCTGGTGTTGTCGTTTGCCCAAGATTTGAGGTCCCTGACAATGACCTCTCCGTAGACGTGTCAAGTGAAAATAAATAAGACATGAAATTCTATGACCGCCCCAGTTTTGAAGGAAGTGAATCAAAGCCTGCTTCGATTTTGTTGAACGAGTGTTTTTTCGAAATTTTCGATATATAGTAAACTTGGAAGATAGAAAATTGGATATTGGGAATTGCAGCAATTAATGAGGTACTCTTTTTTCTTTGCTCGAGCTTTCGAGATATTTATTTATCTCTTCATCAGGAGAACTAAAATAAAAGATAACGGTAGAAACAAATAAGATGATATCATGAAAAACTTACGAAATTGAGAATGTATAAAATTTCGTAAGTTTTTCATGATATCATCTTATTTGTTTCTACCGTTATCTTTTATTTTAGTTCTCCTGATGAAGAGATAAATAAATATCTCGAAAGCTCGAGCAAAGAAAAAAGAGTACCTCATTAATTGCTGCAATTCCCAATATCCAATTTTCTATCTTACAGCAACGAATTTTCGAGTAAACTTGGAAGTATAACATGATATATATTTTTGAAATCGTTGAAGAAAGATCTATTCGGAAATATCATTTCCCATTATGGTTTCCATTTGAAAAAAAATTTTTTTTTGTTATAGCTCCGAAATTTGAGCAGATACAAAAAATCCAATAGCACCGCTCAAAAGCGGTCAAAAAAGTGCCCCAAAGATGTGTTAATTTCGAGAGCGTAAATCCTGTAATACGGAAGTTATAGTCAATTATAATAATTGGCCAAATACTAAAATCGCCCTGTAGCTCGGAAACTAGACGTCGTAGCAACTTGGGGTTTTCAGCTATTTCTGTTTCTCGAAAAAAAAAGATTACATGTTTATTACTTTTTCTCTATCTCTTATAGTTTGGGAGTTGTAGTACTAATTCATCGAAATCTGGCCACCCTGTACATGGACGACTTGAAGCTCTACGCTCCCTCCGAGTCCACACTACGGCAACTGCGGAGCCTTCCTTTTCCGAGTTGCACAAAGGGCCGTGGAGAAGCTCAGCATAACCGGCGTATCGATCAATCCCGAGCTCGCTGGAACACCGATCACTCAAGCGGACCAAAGAAGCCTAGCAAGACTGATCCGAAAGTCTCAGTCAGATATAACTCGAACATCATATGAGTAAAACCTTGCACTCCATATATTTCAGGAGTTTAAAAGACCAGAACCTGTCTGAAGAATTGTCTTTCGCCTTTCTAGAGTCAGCTAGCCTTAAATCAGAGACAGAAGGATTTGTGATGGCGTGTCAAGATTGAGTACTGAATACGAGACGGTATAAAAAGAACATCATGAAAATGGACACCCCAACAACTTGCAGGGCTTGCCATGGGCAACAGGAAACGATTATGCACATCCTTTCCGCCTGCAGAGTCCATGCTCCATCAGGATATGTAGAGAGACACAACGCGGCTCTCCGAATTCTATACTTCCATCTGAGAGCCGCGTATGAGATAGACAAGGAACCGGTGCTGCCATATGTGCCTCTGGAGATTGAAGCGGTGGTCCAGAACGAAAGAGCTCGCATATGCTGGAACTATCCTGTCTCAACAACACGACAGATCAATGCTTTCAAACCAGACATACTTCTTCTGGACAAGGAGCTGAAGGAGTTATTTGTCGTGGAATTCTCCTCCCCTGCTGAAAATAATGTTGTGATGAAAGAAGAACAGAAGAGGCAAAAGTACAAAGATCTTATGTTCGAGCTTGGAACTTTATACCCAGGTCATAAAGTTAGGATGGTCGTACTAATCATAGGATGTCTCGGTGGAATGAGAGCCAACTACGTGGATGAATTGAAGATTATTCCGGCCTGTAGATCACTGGCCGAGGTATTGGCGCACAGAATGCAGGAAGCAGTGTTGCTCGGGTCACTTCATATCATCAGGTCCCATGAACTCTAGAAGCCACTTGCAGCTCATCTCTTTTGTTGAGGGACGCTACGAGGGCAGGATGAAGAACTCCTCCATTTGAGTGTGAGGGGTTTTTAGTGAGTTACCAAACAAGATCATGGATTCTCACACTACCGAGAGTGCGGACCCTCCCGGTGCCCATAAAGGGTTTTCCCTCACACGGACGTAAAAAAAAATATATCAGTTTACTTTCCAAGTTATCATCCGTACAGACAATAAAGAGAAAACAGGTCTACATTTTAATACAAGAAATCATGAAACAAAATTATAAAGCAGCACAGTTATGTTGAAATTCTAAGAAATTATAAGGCTTTGCGAAATGGCATTAGTTCTGTGATGTCTACGATATATAATTGGAGCAAGTCGTAAAGCTTTATTGCAAAATACATTGGACTATGTTCAGTGAGTGATAATCTATGTGAAGGAAAAAAGTACTCAAATCTTCTTCTAGTATTGTTAGTATTCTCATATTGTTCGAAATAATGCAAGTTCTTGCGAAGGAATAACAAAATTCTTTAAATGAAAAGGCCTGGAAAAGTAAGTATATTATTGGACCTGAACATGCCTCTAGAGGCAAGAAGGCTGTACTTCAAACGGAACATTACTCGCAGCGCCATCTTCTGACGAACAAACACCCTTTCTGTTTGCGAGTAACTCCCCCAGCAAATAACTCCATAACTCAATAGTGACTGAAAGTTCGTATAGTAAATCGTCTTTAAGGTGTTTACATCAACCTGGTTTCTCAGAACTCTAAAGGAATTCAGTTTGGGAATCAAAGCATCACAGTGTAAACCCCAGTTCAGATTTTGATCCATTGATATGCCTAGAAGATTAGTGCAGGAGGTGACCTGAATCTCCTTACTTTGATGTTCAATGTGTTCTGGATAGACAACTCGAGATCTCACATTGGCGAAGAATACAATCTTAGATTTTTCTTTATTCTTATTCCATATCTTTCAAGCTTACCCAGTAACCTTTTAGGGTCAACGTGGTCAAAAGCCTTGGAGAGATCCAGAAATAAGCCTGTTGGGACCTCGCCCCTTTCAAGATAGCATATTATTTTCCATGTTATCTCAAACAGTGCAGTTTCAGTACTCTGGCCTGGAATGAAGCCATGTTGTTTTGAATTTTAGAAAGAATTTCAAGAGACGATTGGTAAGGATTTTCTCGAATATCTTCGAAAAGGCTGTTATAATGATAATAATAAACTTTATTTGCAGACAATATACGATGAAAATTTATAAATCACAAAGAAATACAGCCTTCCATAATCTTATCTGCAAAAAGGAGACTTACGGCAGTAAAACTGTTTACATGTAAGCTCCCAAAAAGCCCATTAAGAATACAAAAAAAATGACTCCAGCACCGAGCATATCATGTAAGTTGGACACATTGAGACAAAAAATATTATATGCATTATAATAGATATATGTGTACATTTAGAGAATTAAAGGAAAGAATTCGAGAAACGAGACCACCGGAGCTCACGCCCGAACCAACACAGCACAGGCACATATGCCTAGAGTGAACCTGCCAACAAAATTTGAGTGTACGATTTTCTGAATCTATATAAATTGAAGGATTTCAGGGAAAAAGGCAGACTATTATAAAGAGAGAAAATATTATATGTAAACGATCTAGTAAAAGTGGTTGTAGAATGGGCGGGCGCAGAGACCACGGTGCCTGAGACTCAAGGTATGAACGTCCGAGCGCAATTTAATTTTGTTGAACAAATATGGTGGAGATTTGTGAAGAATCATCGAGTGGAGCCTCCTACGTTTCTCCATATCTAGCCAGTTACAGTCTTTGAGCTTGTGAATAACTGGTTCGAACTTCCGGATCCCATATATAAACCACAGACATGATCTCTGTACTTTTTGAATTTTCTTAGCGTATTCTTTTGTTGAGCATGGACCATAAACCGCGTCGCAAAAGTTGAATTGGCTAAGAACCAGAGACTCCGTCAGCAAAATCTTCAATTTTGTTGTAAGATAATGTCTGTGAGGGTATAATCTTTTCAGGTTTGCATAAGCCCTTTGAATGCACACATTTATATGTTCCTTGAATCTTAATTCCGAGTCCATCAAAAGTCCCAAGTTTCTCGCACAGCTGACGCAAGACAACTTAACACCATCCAGCACAACATTCAGCCGCGATTGAACCTGTCCCTTATGTCTACCAAATACGATCACCTTGGTTTTTGACGAGTTAAAGTTGAGGTGATGTCTACGAGAAAAGCAAGCGAGACTCCTCAGATCCTCATTCACTCTCTCACATGCGCTATCCACCTCAGATGACAAAAAAGTATGAAGTATCAGTATTATCAGGCTGATAAGTCTAAAGTTGGACTGTGTATCACGATCACCTTTTTTAAAAGGGGGCTTAACCAGTGAGATTTTCAGAGAATCAGGAAAAACAGCATTCCTAAAGGCACAATTGATTATATGGCAGAGAGGCTTCACTATACTTGCTATGTGGCGTTCGATAACAATCATCGAAACACCATCATGACCCAGCTACTCTTTTTCTTCATCTGTTTAACAGTAGAGAGAACCTCAGATTCTGTCACATCAAACAGATGAGCGTTCAGAGGTGAAATTTATGGTTTCAGAGTTTGGGCGGCCGTTTGACGAGTGATTTGTGAAAAATCTATTATTGAAATCATCAGCCAGTTCATTCAAACCAGAATACCTGTCATTGAGGGAAGGGTAGATGTTCTCCGATTTGGTTTTCTTTGTTATATTACCAATGACTTTCCAAACTGCTGCCGATTCGTCGTTAGTAGCTTTTTCGATGATATCATTATAACAAGATTGTTTGTTGAGTTTGAGGGCATTGTCGTAACTATGTTTCACTCGTCTATATGTAAGATAAAGAACAATTTATTTATATTCAGTGTTCACATGTTCCGATTGAACATGTGAAAGGATTAGAAAAAGATCAGATGGTGTACGACGCATGTAGGGATTTGTTGAATAAAGGTCAATTCAACACAAGCTGTTTGATTATAATAGAGTAAGATCCCAGAGCAATCAGACATAACTTATTTTCTCACGGATGAAACCTGAAGTTTTCAGTAGCGTGCCGTGTGCCTTGAATGCCTACGCGCTTTGTGGAACTTGCCGAGTGACACCTGGGCAGGTACTAGGTGAGAAAGGTAACTAAAAATAAGAATTATTTAACTTAAATTCACATAGCTGATTTTTACATATGTCATGTAGAAAATCATTTTAAAGTAATATCATGAAGTGTCAGACACTTTTGATGGACCAGAGCTTTTGTCAGACGCTTTTAAGCTACCCAAAAAATAAATGAACTTCACTTATTTTTACATGTCTGATTTTTTAATATGTTATTGAAGTATTTATTCACAAGTTATATTCAATCAGTCATACAAATTAAAGTGACCAAACATCCCCTAAGACAGAAATTATTCGGCCAGAAGTATGAGGGCGAGGGCACTATGCATGCGCTTCAGAGTGAGTGAGACGTCCATAATGACTCGGTTCCCTTTCTTAAACTCACCATATGTTTCAATCTACTGTGTATGTGCTGTTTGCGTGTAATATAACTTATATTTATGTATATATACAGAGTGTGACAGCCAAATGGAATAAATTCGATAACGAATAAATGAGGGCGTGTTGGGAAAAACGCTCGGACACGAATGTTAATCAAATATGGCGCCGAGTGAGGACGTTCTTGTTAGTGAACTGAACAAAATAAATAAGAAAGACATAATAAATACACTTGTTTATAAAAAGATGAATGACCAAATGATTGGTAATGCTGTGCTTAGTGAGTTTTTCGGTAAACTTTTTTTGGCAAGTGGGAATGATTCGCTGGCAGAAATTGGTGAAGAATTTGTTAACACATTGGAGACCCTACCTTCTGGAGAATGCAGTAAGACAAAATGTACTTTAACTCGATTTCATTGTAGTTCTCTCAATAGAGAAATTAAACATCAGTCCACTACTATTTATCACATGGAGAAGAGATTGATAGAACAAGAAACTATAATTTCATTAATTAAAGATCAACAGTCTGTCAGTTTGAATGTAAACAAAACACATACTGAACTGTCATCAGTTCGCGAGGGGGAAAATCCTATAGCCGGGACTAGTCGTGGTCAGAGGTCATTTTCTCGGACCGCAGAGGACCTAGGAAGTCGTACTACCAAGGACGAACTCGACGATGAAGTCATTCCTCAGTCGGTGGTCGAAGGAGGAGGTGAGCGAAATTTGGATGTCACATCGCAGATGTCGGAACAGGAGAATCGCATTCGTGAAGATTGCGATCATTCCCGTCGTGTCGTCACTGCGCGGAATTATCAAACTTCTGGTGACACAAACCGTCGTCGATTAAATGAAGATCCGATTAGCCGTTCCAGTCCAGGTATTCAAAATAAGAATAAGAGGCGCAACCTAATTGTCGGTTGCAACCGCGATATAGACTCTGTAAAGGCTGTTTCTAAAAGAATCGAAATGCATATTTATAGACTAGACCCTCAGACGACCATAGAGGGTTTGAAAAACTTAATGGGAACTCACTTTCCCGAGATGACATGTGAGCGCCTTAACTCGAGAAATCCTGAGCTCTATTCGTCATTTAAAATAAGTATTGATCAGAATAACTTTAAAAGAGCTATGGATCCCTCGATTTGGCCCTACGGTGCCTGCGTCCAAAGGTTTTTTACGAAACGAGTCATGAGAGATCAACCAAGTTAATTTTCAGTCCTAATATGATGCTTCTGAATGTTAACTCTCTGAATTTTGATAAAATAAACTATATAGTTAGTGAGTTCAGCGCATATGAGGAGTTGGATTTAATATGCTTGGTTGAGATAAGTTTAAGGGAAGAAAATCTTCAGTACATTAAAATTGACGGTTATGAACTTGTTAGTGCCTTTTGTCGATCAAATATGTTGCGTGGGAGAGTAGGCATTTGGGTCAGAAGCGGAGTCCGTAGTAAAGTCGTTGATGTGCATCAGTTTTGTTCTGAACGAGACTTTGAAATCTGTTCTATTTCTTTCACTTCTAAGAGAGGTACCACTATTGTTGTTAACTGTTATCGTTCTCCTTCAGGGGATGTAAACTTGTTTTTTGATAAGATTGTGCAAGTTTTGGATTCTATACACAAACCCAACATCAATATAATTGTATGTGGCGATTTCAATTTTGACCGTTATAAAAATGTTAGTTTTAAGACTTTATGTACTGTGCTATCGGGATTTGATCTGACACCTGTAGTTGGTTGGCCAACTAGAGTTACATCATATTCGTGTACAATAATTGACCAAATATTTGTGAATTTTGACAATGAGGGAACATGTTGTGTGCTTGATAATGACATATCGGATCACAGAACTGTTTTTCTGGAGTTGGATGTATGCCGTAAACATGATATTGTAAATAATTCGATATGGTATAGGAGAAATTTTTGCAATAGTAATGTTCTCGTTCTGAAAAATAGATTATTTGATGAAAATTGGTCTGAGCTGTATGAAATTGAAAATTTGGATGATGCTTTCGAAAATTTTTTTAGAATTTTTTATTACCATTTTGATTCGGTGATGCCGAAGGTTGCTTATTCTCGTCCAAAAGACACAAGAAGTTGGGTGGATAGAGAGACCGTTCATTCTAGTCGATCTTTGAAGGATTTATTTCTTCTGCAGAAATTTTATCCGGAGTTACGTGGTTTTTATAAAGAAGCAAAGAGAAAACACTCGCAGTTGGTCTACAATAAGCGTAGGCAATTCTATCAGAATAAAATATTGGATAGTGATAACCAGATTCGTACATCGTGGAATGTTGTTGCCGAGCTCTCTAATAAGAAAAGATCCAATAAATCCATAACATTAAATATAAACGGTAATTTGGTTACAGATCCGTCCACATTAGCTCATGAATTTAATGAATTTTTCATTAGAGCTCCGAAGGAGATTGTGGAGAATATTCCATTCAGAAACCTAGATTTTCCCCACAATCAATTTAATGATCACAGTATGTTCCTTCAGCCTTTTTGTGTGAGTGAACTGTATACTTTATTATATAACAGATTGAATAATAAGAGATCGTCTGGCCTGGATGAGATTCCAAATTTTCTTTTGAGGGCTCTACTGGATGTAATTATAGAACCCGTTACTCATTTGGTCAACTTGTCTTTTTCTCTTGGCAGTTTCCCCAAACTGTTAAAGGTTGGAAAAGTTGTACTGCTTTATAAGAAAGGTGATTCCTCCCATATTGAAAACTATCGACCTGTTTCAGTTCCCTGTAGTATGTCGAAGATGTTTGAACATGCTTTTCTAGATAGACTTATGAGCTTCATTGACCGGTATAAGATCCTCAGCGAGAGTCAACATGGTTTTAGGTCGGCAAAATCTACGGCCACTGCAATTAATTCACTTTATCGTGAGATCTCGCATTTCGTTGACGCAGGTGAGTGCCCAGCTGCGATCCTCTGCGATCTCAGTAGGGCGTTCGACTGTGTCAACCACGATAAGTTACTGTGTATATTGAGCCATTGTGGTATTAGAGGCCTACCGTTGCGGTGGTTAGCATCATTTTTGATTGACCGTAAACAAACAGTTGCTGTGAGATCTGGCGTCAACAATAATACTAGTTGTTCTGGTGTTAAGAATTTGATCATGGGAGTTCCTCAGGGGTCAATTCTGGGACCGATCCTCTTTATATTATACGTCAATCATTTTGAGTTTTTTGTTGACAATGTGTTTTTTGCTGCATATGCTGACGATTTTTCTTTGGTGTTATCTGCGCCAGGTGATAACGAGTTGCACCTCAAGTGTAGTCAAACTCTTGAACAGGTACTGTCATTTTTTGATAGTCTGGAATTGTTCATAAATTTCAGTAAGACAAATATTGTGCGATTCCATAGTAGACAGAGAAGTGTTGCAGACTTGGTCATGAATATCAACGGCAAAGTTGTCAGTAATACCCATGAGGATGTGAAATTGCTGGGAGTCACTTTGAACGAGAATTTGAACTGGAACTCTCATTGTCACCAACTTCGTTCGAAGCTAAATTCTTTAAAATATTTGTTCATTAATCTAAGGTCTGTTTTGGATGAACGTCAGCTGATTCATGTATATCATGCTGAAGTTGAGTCTAGGATCCGATATGGCATTTGTCTGTGGGGAGGTTCCTGTAGTGTGAAAGAGGTTTTCTTGGGCCAGAAATGTATTGTGCGATGTATCGCCAATATTTCCTCCTTGCAATCGTGTGCACCGTATTTTGTATCATTTCGCATACTCACGGTTGCTTGTTTATATATATATGAATTAAGTATTTATGTCTATAAGAATCGGTATAATTATAGACGAGTCTCTGATGTCCATGGTTATTCAACTAGAAACGTGGAGAACTTTTATGTGAACTTTGCCAGGTTGGATGTTAGTGTTTCAGCTCCGGATCATATAGGCTTGAAAATATTCAATAAACTTCCTACTCAGATCAGGTCTTGTGGTACTTTTAATTCGTTTAAATCTAGTTTGAGATCCTTTTTGATCCGTCAATGTTTTTATACACTTGAAGATTTTTTTAAATGATTTTGTAATTCATCGTTATAAGTTTATTCATGTTAATAATGTCCAATTTTTTTGTATTGTATATTTCAACTGTGACAATTCCTACACATTTTCATGTCATTTTCAGGAAATAAAGCTTTTTGATTTTGATTTGATTTTATTTGTAATTTTAAATGCGCATATTTTTCAAGAAAATAATATTATATAGGGTGTTCCATGTGACCGTGGCCAATACCAACTTTCTTATTTCAAATGCATCTTCCTGTATTTTATTTATTTTTTGGATTCTTCAGAGAATTATAGACACAATTCATGCACAAAATTTGATATTTTCCTTATGGCATCTGGAAAATCCGACGCAGAAGGAGCCGTAAAAATTGCGATTTTTCTAAATTTGATAGGAGAAGATGGTATGGAAATTTACAATACTCTGAACATCAAAACTGATAAGGCGAAATTGGAAGATATTCGAAAGAAATTAGACTTGTACTGTGAACCAAAGAAGAATCTCGTATTTGAGAGATTCAAGTTTTCACAATGTTCTCAGAAAGAAGAGCAAACAATGGCACAAGTTCATCACTGAATTGAATTCGCCTGCAGCTTTTTGTGAATATCAAGAGCAGGACAATATGAAAAGGGACAAAATAATCATGGGCTTATTGGACCAAGGCCTACGAGAACGAATTGTTCAAACAGAAAGGCTAACATTGGCTAAAACCGAAGAAATATGTAGAGTTCACGAGCAAAGCAAGAAACAGATGATAGAAATGCATGAAAAACCCTCCAAATCCGTTGAACTTGTTAGAAAACACACCAAAAGGCAGATAAGTAGTTCTTCTAATGAATATTTGAAAAATTCTCGTAATAATCATAAAATTAATAATAATGAATCAATTAATAAAAGTAAATGTCATAAATGTGATAAATTTCATAATTTTGGAGAATGCCCCGCATTTGGAAAATTTGGTTTCTTATGTAAAAGGAAAAATCATTCTCAATCTTGTTGTTTCGAAAAGAAAAAAACACTCCATAAAAAATGTGAATGATATTGACTATTTTTCTGAAGATGGTAGTAATGATTTTTTTATTGATAATGTAAATATTGAATTAAAACCCGGAAATGATGAAATGAAAGAAATATATAAATTGCGCACTGCCTTTCAGGAAAATCTGAATTGTTAGAAGATGTGATCATAAATGATAAAATTCTTTCTCTCAAAGTAGATACTGGTGCAGAATGCAATGTACTTCCTGAAAGAGCTATGGAAATTGTGGCTCCAAGGGCTCACATAACTCCTCAAAATGTAATCTTGACAGCTTATGATGGAGGCAGACTTCAAGTTTTAGGGTCCACTGTGCTAGATTGTAAGATTCGTGGTAAGAATCATAGTTTAAAATTTTTTATTATAGAAAATAATAAAGGAAAACCAATTTTAGGTTTAGAATCAATTTTGAAATTGAATTCACTCAAAATTGATAATGTTAGTACATAGTTAGATTCCTTCTCTCAGAATATCATTTTCTCTTCTAAAGATGAGGTACTGAAGAAATACAGGATAGTTTTTGATGGATTACGCAGTTTTCCTGGTAAATCATGTAGTTTCTCTCTGAAAGATGATGCTGAACCTTGTGTTTTTCCTGCTAGACGTATTCCAAAAAAAAATCTTCCAGAATTCGAAAACTGTTTGAATGAATTGGAGAAAAAGGCTGTAATATGTAAACAAATTGAACCTACTGATTGGGTAAATAATATTGTTGTGACAGAAAAGAGTGATAAAAGTTTGAAAATTTGCTTAGACCCAACAGTTTCGAATAAATATATAAAAGGGAACATTTCCAGATTCCTTCACCAAATCAATTGCTTGCAGATTTAACAAATAAAAAATTCTTCTCGGTATTGGATCTCAAGGATTCCTTCTATCAAATTAAATTAGTATTTCCTCTGAACTCACAACTTTCGCGACTCATTTAGGTAGGTATAGATTTTTAAGATTGCCCTTTGGTATCAAGTCTTTCCAAGACAGAACACAGTATTTTTCGGTGATATTCTCGGAAATAAAATATACATTGATGATTTGATTATCTCAGGAAGTACGGAAGAACATGATTTAATGTTGAAAAAAGTATTGGATAGGGCTAAAAAATATGGAATCACGTTCAACGAACGTAAATTTCAATTTAAAAAGAGAGAAATAAAAGTGTTGGGATTCAGAGTTTTAGATGAGGGAATTGAAATTGATCAAGAAAGGACTAATGTCGAGGCCACACCGAGCGCTATGCTATGGACGCTATGGACGCTACGTATGTTTTGTTCGGACATAGCGGACATAGCGTACCAGTGTCGGTGTGGCCGGGTACATTTAAAATACCGATGGCTATATTTGAGATGCATCGCGAACATAGCGAACATAGCGTACGTAGCGCTCGGTGTGGCCGCGACAAAAGGCAATTATAGAGTTGGAAAATCCAAAAAACAAAAAAGAGCTATTGAGATTTTTAGGTCTTGTAAAATATCTAGGTAAATTTATACCAAATTTGTCCCAAATCGCAGCACCCTTGAGGCAGCTGACTTGTGATAATGTCCATTGGAATTGGGAAGAAATTCATTCAGAAAGAGTGGAAACAATTAAGAAAATGTCAATTTCACCTCCATGTTTATCACATTATGATGATAAACTTCCACTAACTATACAATGTGATGCAAGTTTAGATGGAATGGGTGCTTGCTTGTTACAAAAAGGGCAGCCTATCGCATTTGCTAGTAGAGCTCTTACAGATTGTGAAAAAAGATATGCGTGTTTAGAACGTGAAATGGGCGCAATTTTATTTGCAGCTGAGCACTTCAATTATTATGTTTATGGACACACAGATGTTTTAGTTCAAACTGATCACAAACCTTTGGTTGGTATTTTCAGGAAGGATTTGAATAAACTTTCAAGTAGATTACAAAGAATGAGACTAAAGTTATTAAAATATAATTTCAATATCACGTACTTGCCAGGTAAATTAATGTTGTTTGCCGATATGCTGTCTAGGGCTTCCTTGAAATGTCATTTTAAAAACAAGATTGAGAATTCTCAAACTGTCAGTTCCTTGAAATGTCATTTTAAAAACAAGATTGATAATTCTCAAATTGTCAGTTCCTTATCCAAATATATTCCTCTGAGTAATAAAAAATTATTTGAGCTTAAAAATGAAATTGATAGGGATGATATACTCTGTCACTAGTGAGAAAATATGTTTCTACGAGGTGGCCTGAAAATATAAAAATTACCCGAGTCAATTAAAAAATTTTATGATATAAGGAATGAACTAGAGGTGGAGAATAATAAACTTCTTTTTTATGGCGATAGAATTGTTATTCCTAAAAGTTTGAGGGGTGATATGTTAAAAAGGCTACATGAGGGACATTTGGGGATTAATAAATGCAGAATCAGAGCAAGTGAGAGTATTTTTTGGCCGAATATGGGAAAGGATATTCATGATTATATAAGTAATTGTCATATATGCCTTCAATTCAGGCATGACAATCCTAGATTACCAATGTTGTCTCATGATATACCTAAGGGTCCGTGTCAAAGAATAGGTGCAGATATTTGCGAGTACAGGGGAAAAATCTTTTTAGTTGTAATGGACTATTATTCAAAATGGATAGAGTTAAAAAGTTTGAGGTACAAAACTTCACAAGAAGTGGCAAGAGTTCTAAAAAAGATATTTTCAATTCATGGATTCCCCAATATTTTTGTTGCTGATAATCAACCCTTCAATTCGGTTCATTTGAGAGGTTTTCTGGAAGAATGTAATATAAGATAGGTGGAAGTAGCGACTATACTTTGTAAGATGAATTGTAAAAACTTGTTTCGGAAAAAATAGTCTCAATTATCAGTTATTAATCTCTTTATTGTATCATAACCGAGCTTTCGGAAAACTTCGTTTCCATCTTCAGGGTGCTAAAAAATACAGAGCAATATGTAACCAACAAAAAGACCAGAGGGAAAAAACCCACAATATATACAACTTTTATACTCACATCAAAATGAGAAAAACCTCGTTAACGCCAAAAAAATATACAAAACAAAAACCAGCTCAATGACCAACCATTTCACTTCTATAAAATCCAACATTGACAGGAATTGAAAAACATCAAAATAGTCATTATTTTAAAAACCTCTAGGCATCCAAGGTGGAAACACACTCAACAAATAAAACGTGATATAAAATCGAACGGATACTTCAAAGTCAATAAATATATAAAAAATTAATAATAAAAAATATGAAATATAAAATGCAGTAAGGGTAAACATTGACAGTTAGCACGTTAAAAATACCATACAGAGACCTTCAATCGACACCACGATCGGTAATCGACTCCTGCAACCTTTTCTTTGGGTGGTCATTGGCTAATTTAATAAGGTTACAATAGATGGCACTAATACTTCTACAATCTGTATTGATATTTAAATTCATAGTAGTGATCACGTCCTTAGCAACAATAATTCAATTGGAGTTCACGGGAACGTTCCCGTGAACTCCAATTGGATATTTAAATTATTCGGATTGCTCAGAATCTCTACAGTTTCCAAAAAAGACCTTTTATACCCATCAACCTGAGTTCTGACAATCTTCGCATCAACAAAATTCATAGTATGTTCCGTCTCGAAAACATGTTTTGACAACCCAGTGGTACATTTCATCATTATAATACAATCCTTGGTATGTTCTCTTATTCTAGTTTTCAGATATCTACCTGTTTGACCAATATAAACTCTATCACAATCCAAACAATCAATCTTATAAATCAAGCCTGACCTGTTACCAATAGAAGTTAAATCTTTGATTTTAGAAAAAACAGAATTTGCCAATGTGAATGGGTTACGTTTTGCTACCCTCACTAAAGTTTGATCATTATTATGCCTCCTCAACAAACCAATGATTGACGATGTAAGTCCACGATAATTAGGCAAGGAATAATACCTAAACCTGTTGGTTTCAATTGCCTGTTCGACTGGCCTAAGTAGTTCATCTGTCAACTCCGGATCAAGTGTACGACTAGGGGTGTTGAATAATAATCTATTCAACAGTCTTACAGGGTAGGAACAATCAGTTAATAAATCTCTAAGTTTTTTTCAGATTAATTTGCAACAAATGGGGCTTACCAACTTCTCAACACGATTTCTTGAACCTATAACCAAATTTATTTTTTGTTTGAATTCATTCGACGACTTAAAATTCAAATATCTCCCTGATGCTATTGGTTTTTTATACCAATCTGTGATAATAATGTTGTTCTCACTTCGTTTCAGAAGTATATCTAAATATGGGAGGTTAAATCCTTTTCGAGTGTTTTATGATATTTTTTATAATAATTTATATTTGGAGATAGGAAAATGAAACGAACATTAATCGTGTCTCAACTTTACTTGACAACTGACAATTGACACATAGAATAATATCATCGGAGACTGTTGACAGATAACATGGTGTGTTCCGTTATTATCTAAACCTTGTTTTACATAACACATCTTTCCCCTAAGATACTTTCCAACATATTTTTCATACTAATCCTAAATTTCACAAATTAAGTCGTCTGGGATGACGTATAGTTCTACCTGACCTTGATCTCTCTATTTCTGGTTCATAGACTGCATTATTCATTTCTGATTCACCCGAGTTATTATGAACGTTTCGGGAGTGTGTAGTTTTTGGTTTATCATTACTACTTAAATCTGGCATGAGTTCAGCTTGTAGATTGATATCAGAATATTTTAACATTGTACTTGATTTTCGCATTTGTTGTGAGTTTCTACGAACGATATTGTTATTGCAATGTTTCCGTATCCAGTAAGACTTTGGTTCTCGTGCCTTTTCAACTACTGTTGCTTTCTCCCATATTTTATCCTTACTTGTTCTTGTAACTACTTCATCCCCCCTTTTGAACTGTTCACACCTTTTCCGGGCTTTTTCATCATATTTTTCTTTTATTAGTATCTTTTGTTCCTTTATTCTGTTATATATATGTTTCTGTATTTTTGGTTTTAACTTTTTTATGGATATAGGCAGGTAGGTTCGCAATCTGCGGCTTTGTAGAATTTGAGCAGGTGACGCTTTTAATTGAATGATGGGTGTATTATTATATTCCAAAACACTTTCTCTGTAGTCAGAGTTATCTTCATTACATTTACGTAAAATCTGTTTACAGATTTGGACTGACTTTTCAGCTAGTCCGTTACTTTGATGGTAGTGTGGGGTACATGTATATATAGTAATATCCCTAGCTTCATAATATTGGTTACATTCCTTTGACACAAATGGAAGATTGTCAGCCATTATATTTTGTGGATAACCAAATTTAGTGAAACAGTCCTGCATTGCATTGATAACATCCGCTGATGTTTTGTTTCTCATTTGTGACAAGTAGATCCAATGCGAGAAATAGTCGACAATGACTAAGAATGATTTCGATGCATATTCCAAAATGTCTACACCTACTTTTTCAAATGGAACCGAAGGTGTTTCATCTGACATTAGAGGTTCCTTAAAATTATTCCGTTGGTATTTTTCACATGGGTGGCATTTCCCAATATATTTCGCGATATCATCAGGCATATTTGGCCAATAAAATAATTTTCTAGCTTTATTTACGGTTTTGGTTAAGGCTATATGTCCTTTGTGAAGTAACTTTGTGACAAACGGTCTTAACCCGGTAGGGACAATGATTTTATGATTTAAAAATGCAATACCTCCCTCTACATAAATATCATTTTGTAAATTGTAATATTTTTTACAACCATCAGGAAGCTTATTTTTGCTGGGCCAACCCTAATAATAATATTTTACTATTTCATGCAACACAGTATCTTTGGCAGTTTTATCCCGGAATTCTTCCCTACGAGCATCACTCATTTGTAAATGCCTAGATACTGAGTGTACCATCTCCAACATTTGTGGGTCATGCATTGTATCAGCAAGACTAGATCTGGAAAGCATTTCGCAAAATGAATTTTACTCCCTGGGACATAGTATACATTGATATTATATTTTAAAAGTTTAAGCCTCAATCTTTGTAGTCTCACTGACCCAATTTTGCAAATAGCTTTATTCATTATGGAAACGATGGGCTTATGATCTGTCTGCACATCAACATTAGTACCATAAATGAATCCGTGAAACTTTGTACATGCAAAATAAATTGCCAAAAATTCTTTTTCTGTTTGACTGTAATTTATCTCAGCATTATTCATTGTGCTGCCCAGTTGCTACTAAATAATCTTGGAAGGAAGTTTTCCAAAACACCCATTCGGCTGCTGCGTTTTTACTTTGCAAGTCAAAGTCTGGTGGTAGCTTCACTTGTGCCGATCCTAGCGCCATTTTGTAAATTTCTGCTTTACTTCACGTTCAATATCTAGGACTGTTCTTCCTATTTCCTCTTCTCGTCTCTTACAATTTAGACTTGTTGTAATACCGACTGCGCCATGTTTTATGATATTTTTATAATAATTTATATTTGGAGATAGGAAAATGAAACGAACATTAATCGTGTCTCAACTTTACTTGACAACTGACAATTGACACAATACATTTCATAGAATAATATCATCGGAGATTGTTGACAGATAACATGGTGTGTTCCGTTATTATCTAAACCTTGTTTTACATAACACATCGAGCTCATAAGTGAACTCAATGTCTTCATTTATCAAATTGAGAATGCGTAATGTGTTTTCTATTTGATTAACAGGTATCAAACAAAATAAATCGTCTACATATTTCTTAATAACTGGAACACAAAACCCAACTTCGGCAAGGCAGAATCCAAAACCGATGGGTGCTTTTTATTTCACCAATTATTGCGCAGATGGTGGTTGACGATCTTTTGGATTCTGCCTTGCCGAAGTTGGGTTTTGTGTTCCCAGTTATTAAGAAATATGTAGACGATTTATTTTGTTTGATACCTGTTAATCAAATAGAAAACACACTACGCATTCTCAATTCGATAAATGAAGACATTGAGTTCACTTATGAGCTCGAAAAGGATTTAAGTCTCCCATATTTAGATATACTTCTGAAACGAAGTGAGAACAACATTATTATCACAGATTGGTATAAAAAACCAATAGCATCAGGGAGATATTTGAATTTTAAGTCGTCGAATGAATTCGAACAAAAAATAAATTTGGTTATAGGTTCAAGAAATCGTGTTGAGAAGTTGGTAAGCCCCCATTTGTTGCAAATTAATCTAAAAAAACTTAGAGATTTATTAATTGATTGTTCCTACCCTGTAAGACTGTTGAATAGATTATTATTTAACACCGCTAGTCGTACACTTGATCCGGAGTTGACAGATGAACCACTTAGGCCAGTCGAACAGGCAATTGAAACCAACAGGTTTAGGTATTATTCCTTGCCTAATTATCGTCAATCATTCGTTTGTTGAGGAGGCATAATAATGATCAAACTTAAGTGAGGGTAGCAAAACGTAACCCATTCACATTGGCAAATTCTGTTTTTTCTAAAATCAAAGATTTAACTTCTATTGGTAACAAGTCAGGCTTGATTTATAAGATTGATTGTTTGGATTGTGATAGAGTTTATATTGGTCAAACAGGTAGATATCTGAAAACTAGAATAAGGGAACATACCAAGGATTGTATAATGATGGAATGTACCACTGGGTTGTCAAAATATGTTTTCGAGACGGAACATACTATGAATTTTGTTGATGCGAAGATTGTCAGAACTCAGGTTGATGGGTATAAAAGGTCTTTTTTGGAGACTGTAGAGATTCTGAGCAATCCGAATAATTTAAATATCAATACAGATTGTAGAGGTATTAGTGCCATCTATTGTAACCTTATTAAATTAGCCAATGACCACCCAAAGAAAAGGTTGCAGGAGTCGATTACCGATCGTGGTGTCGATTGAAGGTCTCTGTATGGTATTTTTAACGTGCTAACTGTCAATGTTTACCCTTACTGCATTTTATATTTTATATTCTTCATTATTAATTTTTTATATATTAATTGACTTTGAAGTATTCGTTCGATTTTATATCACGTTTTATTTGTTGAGTGTGTTTCCACCTTGGATGTCTAGAGGTTTTTAAAATAATGACTATTTTGATGTTTTTCAATTCCTGTTAATGTTGGATTTTATAGAAGTGAGATGGTTGGTCATTGAGCTGGTTTTTGTTTTGTATATTTTTTTGGCGTTAACGAGGTATTTCTCATTTTGATGTGAGTATAAAAGTTGTATATATTGTGGGTTTTTTCCCTCTGGTCTTTTTGTTGGTTACATATTGCTCTGTATTTTTTAGCACCCTGAAGATGGAAACGATGTTTTCCGAAAGCTCGGTTATGATACAATAAAGAGATTAATAACTGATAATTGAGACTATTTTTCCCGAAACAAGTTTTTACAATGTAATATAACTTTGGTAACATCTAGTCCAAATTATCCATGAAGCAATGGTACTGCTGAGAAGGCGGTGAATATTTGCAAGAATATGTTGAAAAAATGTAATGCTGAGGAAGGAAGTCTAGATATTTATCTCTTGAAATATAGAAATACTCCAATGCCTGACGTAGGTTTGTCACCAGCTCAAATGCTTTTTGATCGACGTTTAAAAGACAATTTACCCACAGTGGATACTCTACTTGAACCTAAATTAGTTCAATTTAACAAGTTGCACAAAACCCTAAAAAAACGTCAAATAAAACAAAAATATTACTATGATCGACATATAAAAATAATTCCAGAAGGAAAAGTAGGCAATAATATTATGTTCAAATTAAATAATTGTTGGAAAGATGGTAAAATTTATGAAAATTGTAATGAGCCTAGATCTTATATCATTAAGGATAATAATGGAGAATCATTCAGGCGTAATAGGCAACAAATAATTGTCAAGAAAGAGGAAAGGGTTCCAGAACCAAACTATTTAGGAAGTAGGTGTCATAATGTATGTGCATGATAATTTAAACATTTTCAGGTGTGAATATGTATGTATAGGATTGTATACATATTAGAATTAAGGCTAGAACAAAACTTATGTAATTGGTTTCTTGATTTTGTTTAATATCTTATAAGGGGGGATGTAAGATAAAGAACAATTTATTTATATTCAGTGTTCACATGTTCCGATTGAATATGTGAAAGGATTAGAAAAATGGAAAGATGGTGTACGACGCATGTAGAGATTTGTTGAATAAAGGTTACTTCAACACAAGCTGTTTGATTATAACATTCGAAAAAAGATATAAGAATATATCTTCTGAAATACCTTACATATACTGGTCGACAAATTCCGGTTTAAAGCTTGACAATATAAACAAAATATCTAATTCCCTTTTTTTTCCTCAATCTCCTGTGTTTTCCTGAAACTTTTCCTTTTGCATGTGTTTATTGTCTTATATGGAAATGCCTCATTGAATATAAAGTTAATTTGTTCAGAAAAAGTGTTCCACATTTCATCGATCTGACTTTGTGGTAAACTATACTCAGTGGACTAGTTACATCTTTTGAGCTGTTCCTCAAATATCCCATGCGTTTTATCATTGAATACTCTTACCTTTTTCTTAATGGTAGTTTCAGGACTTGTTAGTGTTGATGAAAAGTGAATTTAATTCCAGAGTGACCTGAAAGATGTTCCTCAACAACCATTGTTGTGCCTTCAATGTTTGTAATGATGTTATCTATACACGATGCAGAACGTGTACTATGCAGAACGTGTAGTTACACGAGTGGGTACATTATTAGAAACTTTCAAATTAAAATCGATAAAAACATATTAGTCTCTGAAGATGGAGTTAAGATGTCAATGTTCAAATCTCTCTGTATTAGGAAATTCACTCTCTCAAAAAGACATTGATCAATTATTCTAGTGAATTGTTCGAAAAATATCTCAATATTACTAGAAAGCTTGGTGTTAGGACGATATATGCAATAGATGAGTATCTTATCTGATTCAATCTCCAACTGAGAAGCACAATACTCAAAGGAACCTGGAACTGTGAAAGATGTTAAATCAGTTCTGGCAGTGAAATGAATCCCCTCCTTAACTAGCACAGCGCATCCACCATGCCGATTCTTTTCTCTACAATAGGAAGACGCCAACGAAAATCCATCTGGGATGTAATGTGAGAGTTATTCCTTTGATTCCCAATGTTCAGTTAAGCATAGAATTCTAACCTGGTGTTCATGCAAGGTCCGTTCCAACTTCAGAAAGGAGGTTCCAATGGCCTGGAATCTGGATGTTCTGACCAAAAAGGTGGATTGTCTCAACTTATTTTACAACCTTGCTGTCGGGTTCGGTGGTTTCCGGAAAAAATTCGAAGAAATTAAACTCTCTTAATGTTATTCCGTTTGGCCAGAAGTTGGGGTTATGCAACGTTTCAAACAGATGGTCGTCAGGCACTTCAATGCTAAAAGCAGAATTAGAATCTTAGTTTTTAGTTTCTTCATCTCAATTGTTTCAGCTCTTGGAAGGTCTGAAAGGAAATTTTTTATAGCGGCCTCTGTTGATTCAGTTCCTGCAATTCTTTCGATATAGATCCATCTTCTTCTAACGGCACCTTTTATTCTCTCATTCTCTTTGATATTTCCTCTACATACAATACTTTTCCGGGATTTTCTTTGCGGGATATTCTGAGCTGAATTATTCTGCGCGTTAATCTTTGTTTCCATCGGCTTCCCGTTCTTCTTCACCACTGTCGCCCAAGTTTCCTTGTTTACATTTACGACATTTGGTTTGTTGATGTTGTCAATGTCATTTCGTTTTGACAAAGACATACTCGCTACAGAAGATGGCGCCGAATTCTGTCTTGGACTTTCGGTCTCGGTTGTCATGGATACTTTAATTGTAGGCATTGATGTTTCTCCTCTTTGTGGCATTGTTTGTTTACAAGTTTTTTTATCTCTGTTTTTTCCTTTTATGTTCTTCATTTTTTCTGGAAGCAGTTCGTTATTTAACATTAGGATTTGATTTTTACTTCTCGTCTCTTCTAGAAGGGCTGTCAGTAATTCTACTTGCATCTTGAGGAATTCATTTTCGGTCTTGTCTCCGTTACCTCGGCTTGGCAAATCTTCAACTTCCAGTTTCTCGACATGGTTGCAGCAAGCGGATTTCTTCGATTTCGATATATTCCAGCATGATTTGTGTAGAACAGCTTCACACTTCACGCAGTACGTTGAATCGACAACTTTCTTATTGCAATAATTGCATAATTTCGTTACTGAATCTCCGGAATTTGGCTTCTTCACGGAGTGATCACTATCTTCGCTCTCACTAGACGACATCTTGCGCATGAAATATACAAGTACAACAAGGCCCTCAGTCCCCAGCGGCTCCGAAATCGCCTCCCCCGGCAGAAGGAGGAACGGAAGAAGAGCAGAGGGTGCTAAGAATCTCTGGGTTAGGAAAGACTGCCAACGGATACGAACAGGAACGGATAAGGATATGAATATGGTCATCGCAACATACAACGTGAGATCTCTGAGTAATGACGCAAGTGCTGGAACTGGAAGAAGTATTAAAAACCATGAAATGGGATATGGCCTTTCTGAGGTGAAGAGAGGAGGTGGACCTTGTTACAAAGCGGAGTCCGGTTATATTCTATATTATAAAGGAAGAGAAAACGACACCCTGGACGGGGTGGGTTTTCTGATTTCGAAAAGGTATGCTGATAGGGTCGAGGATTTCACAGGAGTTTCAGAAAGACTGGCAATTGTTGTCATTAAATAAGAAATACATAGAAAGCGATAAGAAAGGGAGGATATTGAAATTTTGAGAGTTCAAAACTTCTTGAAAATGGAGAAAGAGGCGCACAGGAAGAGGATGAAATAGATTTTACAAAAGAAAGGACAGAAATTCAGGAGGACAAACATAGATAGATAGATAGATAGATAGATAGATAGCTTTATTGATCCTGTTAGACATTACAGAGCATGCATAGGACGAGTCAAGAAAAACCAACAAAACTACAGAGTATCGAGAAGATATTCCTTAAGGCTATAATAAGACTCATTCAACAAAAGTTCCTTAATTAACTTCTTATATCTACTTAAATGAGCCGTCTTAACATTGCTAGGAATCTGATTAAATAACTTTATAGACTGATAAATGGGAGATAATTCAAATTTAGCAGTTTTATGGTTTGAAAATGCTAAAATTTCTTTATTTCTAGTATTATAGTTATGGAAACTAGGCAATTTCAACCATTTACCCTCATTCTCTTTTGCATAGATCAAACATCTGAAGATAAAAACTGGGGCAAGTGTCAAAATTTCATGTTCAACAAATATGGGCCTACATGAAGACCGGGGAGCAATATTGAAAATCATGCGCACGATCCTCTTCTGTAGGATGAAAACTCTATTTGAATCTGAGGAGTTTCCCCACAGTAGGACATTATATGAAAGGTGACTGAAGACCAGACTCTAATAGCTGTTCACCAATGATTCCAAAGGAAGAGATTTTTTAACTCTACTTATTGCGTAATATGACCTGTTCAGTTTTTTACAAACAACATCGATATGGGTATTCCATTTCAAATTCTGTTCTATATAAATTCCAAGGAATTTGGCACTATCCTTTGATATGATGATGTTATCTGAATAATGAACAGACAGACTTCTGTGACCAACATTACAGATTGAAAAATAAATACATTCCGTTTTACCGATGTTTATTATCAGCGAGTTTTCTCGACACCACTGAACAAAGCTCTGTACCAGAATAACGCACAGCTCTTGATGCTCCTCGAAGCTTTGAGCCCTAATCACAACTGAGGTATCATCAGCGAACAACGTTATCATACATTTTTTCACATATAAAGATAGATGATGCGACACATTTTCTGTCTTCACTTTCAAATTCGAGGAAAGGTCATTGACAAATAGTAGAAACAGGAGCGGACCGAGCACGGAACCCTGAGGCACACCCAAATTGACATCATGCTCAACAGAAAGAAAATTTTGAACTCGGACGGACATTTTCCTATCCCCAAGATAACTCTTAAGCCAGTCCAAAAATACTTCCCGGAAACCCAAATTATAACATTTATTCATAATAAATTTAAATGGGAGACTGTCAAATGCTCTCGATAGATCGAAAAACAATCCTGCAACAAAAAAAACGTCATCCAGACTTTTATAGACATACTCAATGAAATGTATAGCTCCAGTTGAAGTTGAACGACCAGACCTGAATCCATGCTGGGCCGGGGCCCCATCAAGTATGTGAAACTTATCTGAGTATTTCATTATTCTATCAAACACGATTCTTTCGAAAACTTTTGGAAAAGTGCTCAGGATGGACACAGGTCTGTAGTTAACAATGTTTTCTGCATCATCTTTCTTGTGAATTGGAATTACAATGGATTTCTTGAGAACATGAGGGAATACTCCCTACTTATTGACTGGTTTATTAAATGTGCAAAATGTGGACTAATATCAACACATATCATCTTCAATATTTTTGCTGAAATGTAATCAGTACCTGTACATTTTTTATTTTTGAGTGCTTTTATGACCTCCACCACTTCAAGCTTAGAAACTGGGTAAAAGAAAAAATTCGAATTTAGCATGCAAGATGTGGTGCATGAGTTGGACAATGAGCTACCATAATAGCTTTCAAGGGCAGTTTCAGCAATAGTGGAGAAATAGCCAGCAAAAATCTCCGACAACCCATTAGTCTCTTTATAAGAAACACCATCAACAACAAGCTGTTTTTTACTTTTCTGACCAGTAAGTTCACTAACTAGCCACCACACCATTTTATTTTTATTTTCCGATTGATCAATGAGTTCGCGGTGAAAATTAAATTTACAATTTCTGACTAAGGAGTAAGGAACTGAAGGAAATCTTGGCTTTCTTATATGAGTCGTAGGTGCAGCGCTGACATTTTGAATTAACATACAACCAATACGAATTCTTCAGATCAAGTTTTGCCCTGGTAATTTCAGGGGTTATCCATTTGTTTCTCTGGTCAGTGCCATTAGTGATCTTCATTAATGGACAACAACTTTCGAATGCGTTATGAATTATGTCTACGAATGATTCGAAACATTTGTCAACATCTTCATGCATATAGATTTCTTCAAAATCACAATTCTGGATTTCAAAAATAAAGTCGCTTACATTATGTGGACTTAGATTCCTGATAATTTTTGAAATACAATAGGAGCTAATATTATGGCTCATAGAAAATTCAACGAAAAGTGCTCGATGGTCACTAATGTGAGCTTCAAAAACATCAGAGTTGCAACTTGTTGCAACTGCATTGGTCAGAATGTAATCTACTTTTGATATAGATGTATGACCATTGACATTGGTAAAAACCCTAGTGGGTGCATACGACGAGAGTCTCAGATTGAAGCACTCTAGAAAATCGATAAAAAGCTTACGATTATTACAGCTAACATCTAGGTAATTAACATTGAGGTCGCCACATACAAATATGGTATTAACATTATCCATAAGACAATGCAAATTATGTGAAATGATACCTAAGAAGTTTACAAAGCTACCTTTACCGGATCTGTAAGCACTTAGTATGCCCACTGGAGTGCCATGAGTCAACACTATGATCCCACACACCTCACAGTCAACTTCTTCAGAAAACTTTGAAACGCACAAACACTTCACTTGAATTCCATCCCTGGTATAGATAATGAAACCGCCGTGTATTGTATTAGAGCGACAGAAATAGACAGCCTGTGAGTAGCCAGAAATCACCATTGCATCAACGCCGTCAGGACAACACCAGTGCTCAGCAATGCTCACAATATCTGGATTTTCCTCAGCTAAGAGTAACTTAAGAATGTCCATTTTATTAGATATACATTGAACATTGAATTGTAAGATTTTTAATTTTTCGCAGCTAGAGCTTAGTCCGCTGGGATGTTGATTTTCCTCGGCTGGAAAAAACGATGAACACTACTTATTAGGCCAATTTGATCCGTCTAATGCCTTCTCATATTCGGATTCAGGAACAAGCACTTTAAAGGATGCATAACTGTCAGGATATTTCGAGACTTATCGTTCACATTTAACTTCAGTGAAATTCTGCACAAGAAATATTCGCAGATCTTCGGCTGTTGTATCCGGTTTCAGATTGGATACGTGAAGCGCCTTGAATTTTTCTACTCCCTCGATCGTTGAGTTCCCTGCGTAGCTTCCGACAACTAAAGGACGATTCCGTTTCCGAGTGGTTTTTTTACGGGAAGCTACTCTCCACGTTCCTTCATCTGTTTTTTTTTGTAGATGATAAACCATTATTGACACCCTTATTCTCTTGAATTGAGTTAGATTCAACAGCTGATCTTGGAGACAGTGATGAATCTTGAACGTGATTCGTTGTTTGTTTATATTTCTTCTTTTTGGTTGAAGGTTGATTAGGAGGATTAGTAGAGTCCGCATCGCTAACCATCAGTGTCGCCGACGGTGCCGGCAACCCGTGTGTTGCAGTACTCCGAGGTGCGCCGATGCGCCTGAACTATCGGATGTTGGGAATTCATCTGTTATCTTGTTGTAATATTTACGTTATTATTTTTTTTAAGATTCATTTTTTCCAAGTCCTTGTTTACAATTTCTCTCTCCAAGGTAGAAATTTTAAATTTCAATAATGAACTATTAGATTCCAACTCATAGATTATTTTGAGTAAGAGATCTATGTGGGTTGACTCACTGTTCACAGGCCTGTTAGTACTGTCCGAAGAAAATGGAGACACATCACCAGGATTGAGATCACTAGAAGATGGGATTTCTTCATCGCAGCACTTCTTAGCTTTATTTGCACAGCCTGGGTGAAATACTTTCGTGCAAACACCACATTCTAGGCTAGTTTCCACAATTGTTCGCTCACAAAAACCGCATTCGGGAATCACAATTTGCAGAGACGCGCTCGCACCACCTTTCTAACTCGACGACATCTTTCATAGAATCGATATGCAGATCATAAAGAAAAATTTGCTCGGTTGTAATCTGAAACCTTCCAGTTCTGTATGAATAGATTTCTAATAAATGTTTCACATCAAAAGCTCTTTGATTTCCTTACAACAATAATTAAAGTTCTGAAAATTATATATTAATAATATAAATTACTATTATTGGTAGTTTTGAATATCAAATCAAAATATCAAACTATGTTTTAATGTTTAATTATTCAAAATAAAGATATACATTCACAGTGAAGAATAATCTCGTCCATTATATTCTTGAATATTGGGATCAGGCTCCTTCATTTTAATAGCAATATTATGTAGCACCGCACAAGCTATAATTATGCTCTTTGCCGTTTCCAACTGGAATCGAATCCCAAGTGAAAGAATAGGGAACCTTCTCTCCCATACACCGAAGAGTCTTTCAATACAATTCCTGGTTCTCATGTGCGCTTCATTGAATAACTGATCCGCATCTGATCTGGGAGATTGAATCGGTGTCATCATATATTTCTTGAGTGTATATCCTGAATCACCTATGAATACAGAATTACCAAATTCTCCAGCTTCACATCGAGCTCGAATGCGGCTTTTATTAAAAATTGTCTGATCATGAGCTGGACCGGGCCAATTGGCAACAATGTCTCTGATATATAACTCTGGATCTCCTATAACCTGCACATTAAGAGAAAAGTAACCCTTTCTGTTTCTGAAGCATTCAGCATTTTCACCTCCTATCAAAATAAACATATGAATGTTCAATTAAATAATAGAAATTTATGAATTTCCACCTGGAGAACTGATTTTTATGTGACTGCAATCAATAATGTTATATATATGGCAGCCGAGTGAGTTAGACGTGCTCTCTGTGTTCCTACCAATTTGATATTTTTGGAAAGGAAAATCCTCTTGTTTGGACATAGGTATTAGTTAAGGCAGTGATAAATTGGTGCCCCTCAGTTATTCACGTTTAATTTTCCTTTGCTGTGTGAAATATCAAAATTAGATTTTTAACCTCCAAAATGGCACTGCTGAGAAACGACATTGAAGAAATTCGAAAAATGGTTTCTGATCAGGTCACTTCAACGATCATGAGTGAGAAATTTCAGAGTCGCTTCATAAGTTCACTCATGGACAAGATTGATGACAAAATCAAGGAGAAATTCTCAGAGATGGAAGAAAATATTAAACTTCTCTCGCAGGAAGTAGCCGAAACGAAAAAGGAAAATGAGGAACTGAAAAAGTGCCTCGATAAGCAGGAGCAGCATTCAAGAAATAGGAATATCCGCATCTTTGGCATGAAGTATGAAAAGAGTGAAGTCCTGTGGGACCTTGTTGATAAATTATTCAAGGATAAATTGAAGATTGACATCAATCCAACAGACGTTGAAAAGTGCCACCGAACTGCGACAAAAAGTGCAGCATCTGATAAACCACCGGCCGTATTAATACAGTTCCGGGATATAAACAACTCAGTGTCGGGTGAAGTTATTAAAATTGGCAGTTAAAAGATTTTCCGGAAAAAATGTGTGGTCTCACTATGGCAGTGTTTACGTGCGATGCGGAGAAAAGGTTCATCGTATTGAACAAGAAAGTGATCTGGATAAATTGAAACAACTGTAATTGTATGTATGATGATTTTGTACCTTATTATATGGACTGGTTTTTTGGGGGAGTGCTAATGATTTATCTCTGCGGTTGAATATTTCAACACTGCCCAGTTTTCATTGTTTCTTTACCTTGCAGGATTTGTCAATATTTGGATAGGTTTGTTCATTTTTATAATTATATTTTTCTGGGGATGGGAATTTGTATGATATTGAACTGCCGCATGTTGGTTGAGTTCTGAATTGTCTATAATGTGTCATCACAGTTTCGATCGTATATGAACGTCATATTTCTGTTGATACATGATATGTCTACTGACGTCTCCGTTTGTATACCTACATCTTTATTCAAATTATTGGCTGGAATTGTGTTGAGTATATTATGTTTTGATTCATAGTACTTATTTCTAAAGTGTGTTTGCGTAAATATACGGTTAGATTGATGAATAAGTTTGTATTTTTTCTTGCTTTGTTGTATTGAGGAGACTCCTTTTCGTCTATTTAGATCATTGTTTATATATTTAGTTCGGAACACGAGGGCGTTTTGCTCTAATTTTCATTTTTCTATTCACTTGCCTACATTGACTATCAATTTGAATCATTATTTCCTTCAACCTTTGTTCCTATTCAACCCTTTTTTTGATATTTTCTTTCATTCCTAGTTGTTCGTTATGCAGTCTCTGAATGTTGCTCACGTGAATGTAAGATCTTTACTGGGAAACTTTGACAGATTTCAGGAACACGTCTCTTGTAATAGTTACGATATGTTGGGAATATCTGAGACGTGGCTGGGTGAACATTCTGTGGGTGCTGCCGTTGATTTGGATCAATATAATTTTTTTCAACAAAATAGGATGGATAGACGGGGAGGTGGTGTCGGTTTGTATGTCCGGGAGGCAATTCGATGTAGGTTGCTTTGCTCAAAAATACTTGATCATATTGAATATATATGCATGGAGATGCTCCTTCCGGGTGAAACCATCATCATTTGTGTCGTTTACAGACCCCCAGGTGCATCTTTGGTCGTGTTCTTTGAAGAGATTGAGGAACTTCTTTCCGACATATATCCTAGGTTTGATAATATGATCTTCATGGGAGATTTTAACGTCGACATGTTGAGAGATTCATCTCCGTCAACCAACCTGGGGAAGGTTTTTCTGGCATTTGGAATGCAGCAGCTTGTGAATGAACCTGCTCACTTTACACGTACATCGGCGGCACTCCTCGATCTAGTTTTTACCAATCTAGAGATAGTTTATACTGGTGTCGTGGATGCGAATATAGCAGACCATTGCTTGACATGTATAAGGCTGGAACTACAAGCGCCCAAGAGTACACCCATTAGTTTTCGTTACCGATCTTTTGGAACAATTGATCCTCTTGAATTTCAGACCGATCTTAAAAATCTACCTCTAAACTATATTGCTTATATGGTGAGTATCGATGAAAAAATAGATTTTCTCAACAGCTGTATTTTGTGTCTATTTGAGAAACATGCGCCAATGAAGAACTTCCGGAAAATTAATAATTACACCTATGCGCCTTGGATCACGGAAAATCTAAAACTTCTGCAAAAGCTTAGAAATAAAGCGCTGAAAAAGTTCAAGAGGACGAGAGAACCCACTGACTATGACTATTACAAGCAGCTGCGTAACTATACCACTGGAGCGATAAGGAAGGAGAAAAAAATATTTCTCCGGACAAAGCTCCAGAATTGTAACACGAAGGAAAAATGGAGCATGCTGAGGAGACTAAACGTTACTAGAGGTAAGAAGACGAAAATTCCTGCCAACTTGGACAATGTCGATGAGATTAACAATTTTTTCGTAAATTCTGCTGCGGACAATGGGCCCAGACGCGAGGTTTTGGATTTTTATGATTGTCGTACATTTCATGGAATAACTGGCAAACTTAGCTTCGAACTAACAACTGAGGATGAGATAGTTGAAATTCTGAATAGCATAAAAACTAAAGCCTCTGGAATCGATGAGATAAATATAACTATGATACAATTGTGTTGTCCGTTTATCATCCCGTACATTACTCATATCGTCAATGAGTGCTTGGCGAGCTCCTATTTTCCTGTTCTCTGGAAGCAGGCTCATGTCATTCCTTTGCCAAAGGTCAGTATGCCCAACGAGTATGGTCAGTTGCGGTCAATAAGTATTCTCCCTACCTTCTCCAAACTGCTCGAGTGAACAATAGAAAGGCAGATAACTAATTTCTTGAATGATAATAATATTCTGCCTTTAAAGCAGTCAGGTTTTAGGAGAGGGTATAGCTGTGAAAGTGCCCTTGCTGATGTCACGGACGATATCTTCAGAGCATACGATCGAGGAGATATAACGCAATTGGTCCTACTGGACTTCAGCAAGGCATTTGATACAATCAGCCATGAAGTCTTGCTCGCGATACTCCGATACAAAGGTTTTGCAGACAGGTCCCTCCGTCTGATAGCTTCGTATTTGTCAGACCGTGCGCAGAGGGTTGTGCTTGATGGTCGATGCTCCTCGCCTTTGACTCTGCGGAAGGGGGTTCCTCAGGGTAGTGTATTGGGCCCTCTATTATTTATTATACAGGGTGCGGCACGGAGGATGGATGGTTTTAAAAAAATAATAAAAGTGTTAATTTTTACTCAAAAACACATTTATTGACGGAATCAGATTCTCAAGGAAATAGCATTTGAGACAGTCAAGTTTGGAAAATCACATCAGGCATGTGGTGGCCGAAATCGGTGATGCAGTGCTGGAGGCGCTCTTGGAAGTTCGCGTAGACTCTCTCCAACATCGCTCTCTCAACTTGGGCAACTTCCACGCGAATAGCCCTTTTCAATTCGTCCAGAGTTCGGGGCTTGGTCTCGTATACTCTAGCCTCTGGACGAATTGAAAAGGGCTATTCGCGTGGAAGTTGCCCAAGTTGAGAGAGCGATGTTGGAGAGAGTCTACGCGAACTTCCAAGAGCGCCTCCAGCACTGCATCACCGATTTCGGCCACCACATGCCTGATGTGATTTTCCACACTTGACTGTCTCAAATGCTATTTCCTTGAGAATCTGATTCCGTCAATAAATGTGTTTTTGAGTGAAAATTAACGCTTTTATTATTTTTTTAAAACCATCCATCCTCCGTGCCGCACCCTGTATATACAATGACCTTTCGCTTATACCTTCGATTCTGCAACTCGCATTTCTATGTGGACGACACTCAGATTTATTATTCTTTTTCTGAGGAGAACATTCATCTTGCTGAGGAGAGGGTTAATGCGGACCTGGATTCTTTTTCCGGTGTTGCTCGGGGCCATCTTCTGCAGCTCAATCCGAGTAAGTCTTCAGTTATTATATTCGGCAATGATGCGCAGGTCTCCTGTGTCAAACAAAATGTGAGAATCAAACTTGATAATGAATATCTCCCTTTTTCGGACAGCGGCAGGAGTCTTGGTCTCATTGTAGACTCTAAGATGCGCTTCAGAGAACATGTCACCAGTAAACTGAGAGTGGCCTACTATAGTCTGAAGATGATATACGGCCATAGATACTTCCTCTTTCAAGAGATAAAAAAAATGCTTTGTGATACCCTCGTCCTTTCGCACTTTAATTTTTGCAGTAGTGTTTTTATGCCTTGTTTAGATGGCATTGATCGATATCGAGTACAGAAAGTTCAAAACTCCTGTTTGAGGCTAATATACGGTGTAAGACGTAGGGACCACATAACACCTGCTTTACAGCGGTCGGGCTGGCTCAGTATGAGCAATAGGGCGAGGGTGCATATGGCTTGTTTCTTTTTCAGGATAATGAAGTATGGGACACCTGCTTATCTCCATCAGAGGCTGACATATCGTACTGATGTTCATAACTTAAATCTCAGAAGAAGAGCTTTGTTGACAGTACCCCAACATAGAAAACAGATTTTCAAGAGATCATTTTCCTACAATATTTCTCACATCATGAATTCGACAGCTTCTCTCGATCTTAGACAGTCGCCAACTTCATTTAAGAGACAGCTCAAGAGACTACTTTTACAATCCCAGAACTAACTACGTTTAGTGTATTGTTGAACTGCTAACTCTCCTTATTTCCTCCTTTCATTCCACCTTCCTTTTCCTTCCTCCTGATGATTCAAATTCAATTATTCAATCGAAAGTATGCTTAAGTTTTCTGAACGAAATTGAGGCCTGAACAGTTTCTGGCATCAGATAACTGCAACTATTGTGAAGATCCCTTAGTTAGGGGGAGTTCTTCAATTGCGCAGTCACCTTTACGAGAAACAAATGCTCGAGCGCCAGCCACAATAGGTTTAACAAGGTTGTGGCGCCTTGAACTCTCCACTTCTACCAGGGTAGCTTTTATACAGTGGAGAAGGGTTCGGTTTAATCTAGGAAGTTAGCGATTAAAAGTTCTGTTTCTATCGTAAATGTTGCTAAAATTAAAGGTTCACTTAAAACACCAGAATGGATTTTACTAAATTTACTGAACTCAAACAGAAATAACAATCTATTAATACAATGTGAATCAAAATTAAAACTGATTTTATCCAGAACTAAACGTGAAATTAAAAGAAATGACTTAAATATCGGTACTTTACAGTGATCGATAAATTTAAGAAAAGAAACGGTGATCAGGTGAGCAAAACGGTCGGGCGAGGTGAGCGAAAGCGAGAATTGGACGTTGAACAGGGGAGTACGAGAGTAACAAAGCAAAACTTCAAGATTCGGCAGGCCACGGAAAATATCATACAATCTAACTTTCTCAATGGGGTGTTCCACACTCAAATATGGAGGAAAAATTATCGGACAATACTTAGACTGTGGCGGATATGACCGGGGAAACAAGGGCAGCGGTGGCAGCAACGACGTCCGGTCAAGGGACTCCAGATAATGGAACCTCTCGACCTGACGAAGCGACTCTAGTAAATCCGCAAACGTCCAGCGGGTTAACAAGGGGTGAAGCGCGGCCGTGACCCCGTTGTGATCTCGCCGATGTCAACCCACCAGGACGTCGCTGAGAAATATGAATCTTCGAGCACCGCTAAGTGTAGGGGGATCGGATACGGTGGAGAACCAACCACGCCCAGCCAAGTAGCCCCAGGAAAATGGAACTCCTCGACCTGGCGAAGTCTCTAGTATTTTCGTCAACCTTGAGCGAATTGAGAAAGGGTGAAGCGCGGCCGTAACCCCGTTGTGATCTCGCCGATCTCAATCCTCAAAAGGTCGCTTGCAAATACAGAGATTAAGGCCCCACAAGGGGATCGAAATACAAGATGAAATCTTGAGAGTAAAATGGGAACTAAGATGAGCTGGGCACGGTAGTGAACCAACAACGTCCAGACAAGTGGCTCCAGAAAATGGAACCCCTAGGCTTGACGAAGTCTCTGGGATTTCTGTCAACCTTCAGCGAATTGAGCAAGGGTGAAACGCGGCCGTGACCCCGTTGTGATCTCGCCGAGCTCAATCCCCCAAAAAGGTTGCTGATAAATCTAGAGATTAAGGCCCCACCAGGGAATCAAAATACACGATGAAATCTCGAAAGTAAAATGGGATCGAAAGTAAACTGGGTACGGTGGCGAACCAACAACGTCCAGACAAGTGGCTCCAGAAAATGGAACCCCTAGGCCGGACGAAGTCTCTTGGATCTCGGTCAACCTTCAGCGAATTGAGTAAGGGTGAAGCGCGGCCGTGACCCCGTTGTGATCTCGCCGAACTCAATCCTCCAAAAAGGTTGCCGATAAATCCAGAGATTAAGGCTCCACCAGGGAATCAAAATACGAGATGAAATCTTGAAAATAAGTTGGGGCGGAAAAGAAGTCGGGTACGGTAGTGAACCAACCACGCCCAGACAAGTGGTCCCAGAAAAAGGAACCCCTCGGCTTGACGAAGTCTCTTGAATTTCTGTCAACCTTCAGCGAATTGAGTAAGGGTGAAGCGCGGTCGTAACCCCGTTGTGATCTCGCCGAACTCAATCCTCAAAAAGGTTGCTGATAAATCCAGAGATTAAGGAATCACGAAGAAATATAGCACCGTATGAAATTGAGAAAGTGATGCGGAAAACTACAGGCAGGTTACGGTGGTGGACCAACAACGCCCAGACAAGTGATCCCAGCGAAAGAGTATCACTCGACTTGACGAATTCTCTCGTATATCCGTCAACCCTCAGCGAATTGAGCAAGGGTGGAGCCCTGACCCGTTGTGACCTCGCCGAACTCAATTCTCAAAAAGGTTGCTGATAATTACAGAGATTAAGGTATCACCAAGGAAATAATATCGTAAATCAGGGAAGAAATAATAAAGAAAATGGTTTAAAAGTATTGGAACACACAATGATTCAATTGTTAGAATGATTTAACGGATAATGCCATGTAAGAAATATGAACGGGGCCTTACCGGTCTACTGAAGTATGCACTGCACAAACTAAATAGGAGTCCTGTCTCAAATTTCACTAGCACTGATTTTACTTTTCACGGAAAATCAAATCGGAGAAATCAATACTGAATTTACTAACTGTTTAAATCAAACTGGAAAATAATACTACTATTCAAAATGAGGAAAAGTGAAAAATAATTCAAACGAGCGTGAAACAGCAAAAGAGCGCAAAAGAGAGTAAAAGAGGCCTTCCGCAGGTCGTGTCGCCCTTATAAAACCTTCGGAAATGGTGGGGTCATGACGCGCTGAAAACTCGAAAATTTTGAAAGAGGGGAACAATCTCGTCCCCTGATTGGTTTAGATTGACGTCAGATTGTTCCAGAAATGAATCGAAAGAATTCATACTATGTTAAAATTCGACAATTCCATCTCCGTTTTTTCAAATCCCTGGCCGTTGAAAAACGCGAAATCAACCAAGATACGAGCCCCTTATCGCAACGCTCAGCATGTGCCCGAGCGTTTTTATACTTGCGGCGATGTTTATATTGTTACATTTATCGAATTAAATTTTCCTTCCTTTGGAATCACGGATATTTTAATGGGAAATTGATAAATGAGAACAGGACTTTTATGAATGAAAATTAATTACGGACTTCATTATAACTTGCGGTTTTGTTCATAATATTGAACTTTGAATCAAACCTTCCTTCCATTGAAATCGTGAATAATTTATGGAAGGAATAATATATGAAAATAGGCCTGGAATGAATAAAAATGACGAAGTTCATTACACTATTAAGGCCTGTTGTTTTTTCTTGATTTATTTTGATGAAGTAATGAGATATTGTGAGACATTGTGGAAGAAAATAACAATAAATGTATTATTACTATATAATAACCCCAACAACACGGGGAAATTTGGCAACTCTATGAAACCTTCCCCTTGTTGATTCTAATTCCTGTTGGTTTTTTGGCATCATGATATATTCTGGTGCCAAACGTACTAAACTTCTAAGAACTCTCTGTTCGCGATCCCGTGGTTTTATGAATACCACAAAAATCACCAACCGCTTGAAACATACACCCAGTTGCACATAATCTCAACAACAACAAAATTTGTTGCATTGCTGATAGTGGATCATTTCTAAAAGACATTCATTGAAAAATTGTTGTTATTGTTTTTTGCAGCTTTGAAGTCATTCAAATCACCTTCTAGTTTTTGCACCCAATCCAGAACCAAGTCGTCCTTTCAACATCGAAACAGTTTCCTTGTTTAATCGAAACCTCATTTTGAATTCTTCTTCGTTCCATCACTAAAGATGGTCGAAACGAAATCTGAAGTTTCTGGGTGCTCTCGATATACTCTCTTCTTCAATATTATCTTCCCAAAGAAGTCTCCCAGTTCTTTCATCATCACTTGTGTCACTATCACTACTAGATTGCCAAAGAAGCCTGGCAGAATTCCTTGAGGACATTACTTAGAAAATTGAGTTTCTACAATCCGAATATTTTTTGAATACTTACGATAATATATCATATAATTTTAATATGTACCTACATCCATTCCAAGCAACTTCAATGTGCCAAAACAAAATGTTTTGTTTTTGTTTTCAACATAAAGTGAGGTTAGTTGTCAGCCATCTAGAAACGTCAAACGTTTCAATCCTCGGTTCAAATCTCAAACAGAGCTATATTCACCGGTTCAGTCAATCCCGGGTTGAACCCGAGGTTGGATGTTTATAATACAGAAATCGACAGTCAACCGCGGATTTGGGCTCAACCGAGGATTGAATTTCTTTTATAAAACCGGCCCTCAGAGTACTCGCCCGCACCGAGTCGATTATCGGTAATAGAAACATTGAATCCCTAATCTTTGAAGTGCCGGTATCATGTGCGACCTCAGACGTTTGGGTCTTTAGTTTTTCAGCGATTTCTGCTCCGATATTGCAGAAATAAGAGTTCAAATGATTCGCAATTTCATGGGTGCTAGTAATTTCACGCTCGTTCAATTCATTTTTTTTTATTTTTGTACGTTCTTCAACTTTTCTACCAGTTGCTTCATTCACAACCTTCCATTCAAGGTATAGGTCCGGTTTCATAATAGTATATTCTAAAACTAGTTGCAGAATGGGCTCCTATTCCAATACGAATGCGAAATTCGAAAACGAGCGATGAAGGAGCGAGTTTTCGAACGCATGAGTGTTGGAATTGCATTCAGCAACGAGTATTAGACAATATTTTTTCTATTACAGTCAAATTTCGTGAAATACTGTTGAAATTCAATGAAAAATTCAGATTACACATCCTGGTGACTTTTGTATTGTATCTTGGCAGTTGGTGATTGTTACGAAATTGACATGTCCAAATTGACGTGTGTTGAAAATTGATGGGAACGGAAGCCAGTGCTGCCAACCACGAAACGAAAAATATTACTGAAAACAGTGCTGTAATGAGTTCATGGTGTTTGGAAAAATATTCCTAAATTGAAACTGAATTTTTGTGCCTTATCTTCGAGGGATAGAAAGAACTGCCAGGTTCCTGTGTGAATTAACATCGAAAATGACTCTAGTTATGACAATTATGAAATAACTGCAAGGCATTCAAAAGATAGTGAATAAGAAAGATACCAATCGAATGATTTCACCTTTCCTTTCGACCTCTTCGAAGATGGCATGAAAAAAAGATTTTGGTCAAATAAAAAAACTCTTTTATCAGGTGGATGAAATCACTCTGAATAAGCTGAATCTTTTCAGAGTTGTCAACATTTTCGAAGATTTTTGTGGTATACATAAATGAACATCAGAAAAAAGTCAGAAAGTTGTGGAATGTCTAGAACTTTGGACATTATCAAAAAGTATTCTAGTGCCTATTTAATCATTCTATCAAAATGCCAAGCAATCAACAGGAATAGCAACTAACAAGGGAATGGTTGTATTGACTGACCAAATTTCGGTGTTTCAGACCCGTGTGGCTGGAGCGCACTAACGTTCTAGAAGGATTTCTTGATTATTATTACATAGTACAGGTGCATGCTGATTTCAATGAGTTGTGAAATGCTGAATGCTACAAATGTGAAAAGGATTACTTTTTTTCAAATTTCCAAGTTGCTAAGATTAGAAATTTGGTAATTCTCATCATAGAAAATTTTTAATATACTCTGAAGAAATAATCGATGACACCGATCCCGAATAATTCAATGAAGCTCACATATGAACTATGAATTCAATTCAAAGACTCTCTGGCGTGTAAAAGAACATTTCCCATTCTTTCAATCAGGATCTGATTACATTTGAAAACAACTATTATTTTTGTGACTTGCGGAGTCCTGCATAATACTGCTAGACTGATTCTATTCATGACTCTCAACCTGAATAAAGCGAAAGTTAATAATAAATGCTATCTTTAAATTTAATGTATATTTCATAATCAAACCAGATCAAGAATGATTTGTTTCTATCCTAAATATAACTACATTTGTACAACTAAATGTTAATGCAATTTCATTGGATGTTTTGTATTGTCCTAGCTTTTATTTGGTTACTTGACATGAGAGTTTGAAATAAGACTTTTCAGAATATCAAAATAGTACAAACTTAGATCATTCGAGTCAAATAAGTTGACAAAAGTGATAAAGACTAGAGCCTATTTGGCAATAGCTTCGAGTGGAAAAAATTCGCATGAAGTCCTCATTTCATAAATTACAATTTTCTTTTTCACATAATTTGTTTTGATGTAGGAAATCAGATTTCTCTGAATTATCTGCCGTGACCGTCACAAAACACGGGAATATTCGAATTACCTTCTTGTCTTATCTTTATTAGACTACGATTATTGAATTTATCCAAACATGGTATAAAAAAAACGTACCAAAATACTTCGAGAAATAAGATTCAGGTTAGCCAACCCAGAAAAAGCGATCTCAATCCGAGGTTGTTCAATCGAGGCTGCAAAGACGTTTATAATACCGAACTTTTTTCAACCGAGGGTTGACTTTCAATCCTCGTTCGAGTGACCTCGGATTGAACGTCCACTTTATAAAACAGGCCCATAGTCTTTCACGTTTTCTAACGGAAACCAACAGACCCGGTGACATCCATGGTTTGAGCGATTTATACTTTCTTTTAATCGATATATTTTCTGAATCAGTTGATTCCTCAATATATCCTCCAAGAGTTTTAAGAAACATTCCCGTAATCAGATCAACTGATTCGCTTCTCAACAGTTCCCCCCAATTATGAGTTTTAAGATCAGAACGCTGTTTTCCATGATCAACCTTTGTCTTCGTTAACTTTACTTGTTCTTTTTCTTCGTCTTTTACAATTTCAGCATTATCCAGTGATATGATATTAGAGCACCCTGAAATCAATTCGGCTATAATTGGCCTGGACTGTCTCTACAAAGATGTGATGCAGACATGAGTGACCTCTAATCGGAAGAACAAGGTAGCTAGTAAAATCATATTGATGCATTATATTTGAATATTGGTTCTTATCAGGACATTGTAAATCAAAAAAATTCAAATTGATGTCACCCGTAAAAATAATGGTTGTGTTTTCACTCATGTGCTCCCTTAGGATCTCGGACAAATCATCTGAAACTCCATTTTTGTCGGTTGATGGAGGGCAAATACGTCATAATTGAATGATCGCACAGAACAAGCTATCTTCATGAAAACCACCTGTTGTTTTTCAATCAATGTCACCGAATGTTCGACGTGTTCTCTTATTTAAGCGATAGTTCCATCATTTTGATTGAATTTTGTCTCACTATAATAGGATACGTAACCTGGGATTTCAAATATATCCAAACGAACTACCTCCCAAGTCTCACAAAGAACCAAAATATCATTTTGGAATTTAATTTGCTCGAGCAAAACAATGAAATCGTCAAATTTTTTTGTTACACTTCTTACATTTACCTGGCAGACGCTCATACAACAGTCACCATCTATCAAAGAAACCTGATTGAATTCCTCTACTGAATTCAGTTCGGCAGCAAGAACCTCGTATCCTCTCTCTGTTAGAAATTCTACACCCTCAATTTTCTCTCATTTCAAAAAACTTTAAACTGTATTGAGACATTCCATCGAAAATATGTTTACAATTTTTCCGTCTGATTTAACGAATACTTTCCCATTTCTCGTCCAGGTATTGGTGATGGAAAATCTCTTCGAGGCTTCTTCCAATATTTTCACCCTCTCATATGTGAGAGCTTCTTTAAGCACCAGTCCAGGTCCCTTTAACGATTTCTTGGTGTTGAAAATTTCATTTCTCTTCTTCTGATCAACTAATTTCAATAATATACTTCTTGGCTTCTTCTCCTTTTTCTTCCCAACTCTATGACAGGCTTCAATATCTTCGGGCTCCAGTACTACTCGCATACGATCTCTTAATAATGATATAAGTTTTTATTGGGCTTTTCCTCTAGTTTGAATATTCTGAGATTTCTTCTACGCGAATATTGATCCATTATCTCATACTTTCTCTCGACCGTCTGAAACTTGTTCTCAAGTATTTCCAACTTTATTGTGAGGATAGCTTGTTGCTTTACATTTGTTTCAATTGTTTTCATTTCCTTCTGAACATCGTTTATTTTCTGTTCGTGATTTGTTATGGTTTCGGCTGAGATATCAAGTATCACTTTTGACACCTGTTCGGAGATAGTACGAATGAACGTTTCTTCTTTCCACAGCTGTTTTATGTTGACACTCACTATAATCTGTTCATTTCTTCAACTTGATCCCTTGTCGAAGGCATATTAATTTTGTATCAATATATCGCTGGAAAAACTGAATGCTCAATAAAATCAGGGACTTCCTCCTCTACCCTATATACGATGTAATATTTGAGATTCACTTTTCGATTTCACCTTAATTATAAATATTCCGGGAGAACACTACAGATGTCTACTCGCTCATGCAGACCAGATCAAACTGCTTTTGAAATTTGCCAACTCTGTTCAACATTGGGAGGGGGAAGTCGTCAACGCCGCCTCCCACCCTTAGGCCTGTCCCTGATAACACTTCCTAATCTCGTCTGTGGTTTTAGTTTTATTCAGAGTGATTCTATTCGCTCAGAAACTGTTTCAACGTTGATGTACTCGTATGTGTACAGGGTGGGCAAAATTGGTGCTACATGAAATGAAACATATGATACATTTCTGAAACGGGAAAAAATGGCGATTCATTCTAAGTCATTTCAAACTTCTATTTCCATGAGAAAAAATACAACTTTATGTTATAACGCAGCAAATAAACCTCTTAGAAGAAATCAGAGTACGCCACTTGATTGCTGTCAGAAAAGTGCTTGTATAATGTTTTTATTTCAACATCCAACAGAAACGGAGATAATGACCAAAGTTGAAATCTCCCAAATTCCAATTTCGGCCTATAACTCGGAAACGAAAGAAGATAGAGGAATGCAGTTGATAGCATCATCAGTTTCTCGAAAAAAGAGGACTATAAGGTGCCATTCTTTTTTCTCTATCTTCACGGGTTAAACAGTTTCAGTTCATGTAGCACCAATTTTGCCCACCCTGTACAATGGGCAGATGTGGTAAATGAAAAATGTCAATGGAATATAAAATTCGGATATGATGAATATCCCATACAAACCACGTATTGAATCGAAATTGAAGCAAAATGAATACTTAACACTACATGATCTGTGGCGATGTTTCTATCTAAACAATATCCCCTTGGGGGATATCGTCCATTGACCATTGACCTCGAATCCTATGACCTAGGTTGATTGAGTCATGTTCGATCAGTGTGAAAACAGATTTTTTTTAAATAGTTTTGGGAGATAGAGGAAAATATGAACAGGTTATAAGTGCTCACAAACTAATCTTAATGAAAATCAAAGGAGGAACTCATTTTGGTGGGATGAATATGGCTTTTCAATTGCAGAATTAATCGGATAAAACTGAGTGTTTTTATTGAGAAATATCGTGTTTTCAACATACTCATTCGAATAAGGTTAGTACTTGAGTGTTCCCGATGTATTAACTAAATTTCAATCGAGAAATATGAACTTTACATCAAATTCAGAGAATCATATCAGAGACGTAATCAGCCCAAATTTTTTCATGACTATATCTCTTCACCAGAGCCGAATTCGGAAAAATGGAAAATGAAAAAATGGTTTCTTTTGACTTCGTGAATCTTCAGTTGAAATATATGTACAAGTCAAAGACTCAACCTTTATATACAATACGAAAGTAATCAACATTATTCGGAAAAACTCAATGATTTTTCATAGAAATCACCCGCAGATTGAAAAAGGTTTATTGAAGCTTTGTTTCGAATGCTACTCATTTTTGATGATACCAAAAAATTACCATCTTCTCCTCGCTTGAAAATTTAAGAACGTGGTCGAAATGAAGAAATAAGTATACGTATCTAAAACAAGTTGACAAAGGTAACACATTGATAGCCTTCAAAAAGTAGGAATTTGAAAGTGTACTTTCATTTTCATTGTCCATGGATATGTTCCAAGTAAAGAAGTAATTATACTTATCCAGTAGACGTTGAAAAATGTACCACGTTAGTCACTTGGTATTTTCGAGTCCATGGATATGTTCCAAGTAAAGAAGTAATTATACGTATCCAGTAGACGTTGAGAAATTTACCATATTCATCACTTGGTTGTTTCGAGATGAGATGCACTGAGAGAGAACAAGATTCGTTGTTAATTCTCGCATTACCTGTACCTAGATGTTCTGAGGATGGATAAATTTCTATCCATCACAAGATAGAGCGGTGTGAGATCTATGTCTATCTATCTATCTTGTTATTATATAGAAAAAAGTGGTATTTGACGAGACGCGAGAACTAGGTGGTATGAGCAAAAAAAAGGGTGACTTGGAGTAGGATATCCAGGAAATGATGGACCATAGGGCGATCAGGTCGTCGTCAGTGGCTTCACGAATTCGTTGAGTTATACAGGAGAATTGGATGTTAAATTCCACAAAGATTATTTATGGAAATGTCTTGTTCCTTCTTCATGACGCATGCGTATAGTTCCAATAGGCACTGGATTTAAGAGGAACGAAGGCTACACTTTATAATCCTATGAGTTGGGCACGTTCTCATGATGCTATTGGCTAGTCATAGAGAGCCTTGGTGAATGCTGATTCTAGATTAATTCTATTTTCTTCAGAAAAGAAGTCGCCGAACTAATCACCTATAGCGGAATATAAAACTGATGGTCAAGTGAGAGTGTAACCACTGAATCCAAGCTTTGTAACTGATTAACAAAATGGATAAAAAGCGAAATGTGCCAGTATAGCTGTTCTTCGAGATATTTGATGGGCTTTATTCACACGTACCTTGACATTCGAATCTTTATAATCAATTCCAATGCTTGCACGATGAGCAAATAGCCGAGAAGAACGTACTGCCATCAAATTGGAAATAGTATAGAAAAAGCGGATAAAAACAAGCTTTGAGCACAATTACTCACCTATTGAGGTATAAATGGTACTGCAATAAACCACAGCATTGAAAAAAGTCCACGTTTTCCTCTCTCCTCCATTCGAAACGATTAGTTTATCTTTTGAATATGCATCTATTATTAAATTCTCGAATTCTTTGAGTTTTCTATAAGCTAATCCTTCATATTCACCAATCGACTTCTCTTCCGGTACGGTGATAGCATACTTTCTCAGACTACGGACCAATGTGTATCTTTCTTTCTGCAAGTTGGGAATTACGATGTTTTCTTCATTGTACCCTGAAAAAAGTGAAAAATGATTGTATGTATATGTATGATATATAAATAATCCAAGTTTCCCAAAATAATCACAGAAAATTCGTATATACCAAATGTTTCATCACAAACTGAACAAAAATATAAAGGGTGGTTCCTAATTTGGAGGTACAAACGGAGACGGAAGATAACTTCCCAGAAGCATGAGGCCGCTAACGTTAAGTTTTCCAGATACATGGTGTACAAGGGAGTATTTGAAAGAAAATTATGAAAACAGGTGAACTGGACGAGTGGAACATTAGTCATAGCGCATAGCCCGCCAGATGACCGACTGAAATAGTTCAGATTTATGTAGGTGAACGTTAATGGGACTTAGGAAGGTGTAAAAAAATCAGCGTTCAGATTTATGTTAATAATAATTGAATTTTCATGACAATTTTGATTTTCATGACAATTTCGATTTTTCTGAGAATCCTCTTTGTATGTGAAATCATTTATAAAAATATCAGAATTCCAACATCCTGTCAGACAAGAAATTCAAATTCTAATCCCAAGATGTGGCATGAAATGGGAAGAGTTTTCCAATAAGATTTCAACAATACAACAAGAGTTTTCATCAATTTTGACGGAAATGGTCCGGTAATATCGAATGAAATATTCTGAAACTAAGACGTAATCAACAAATCCTTTTTCTGGTCGGCAGTTAAACGTAGAATCGAAAAATCTGGAATGATCCCACATATTACCCGATCTAAATATGAAGCTCTCATAAGTCTAGGCGCGCACCGAAGTGGCGTGGCTGTGGTGTGGCGGTGGTGTGGTAGCGAGGTGGCGAGCTGCATCGCTAAAGCACATGTAAACATATCTCTAGCTACGCGCACTGAAGTGGTGTGGCGGTGGTGTGGTGGATGCAACACGGCGTGGTGAGGATACAGTATCGGTCAGAATTTTCAGACCCCGACAACAACCGAGCGTAGATTCGGCACCGCTCGTGTCTATTCATTGCAGAATCCGTAACTACAATCCTCTTTGTTTGGTGGTTTGCGTTATGTTTTGACCTCTGAATTAATTCAAATTGCAACTGTAATGATCAAATTTGTTTAGTAATTATGTTGATAAAAATAATTAAATTTGAGAATTTTGATGAAATTTTTAATTTTTCAATGAATTTATTATTCAAGTCAGATAAAATTTGAGTTATGCGCCAAAAATTACTTTCAACCATATAATTATATTTTATATTATATATGAATTTTACAGAGAGAATGAAGAATGACGCGAATTATTCTGAAAATAAGAATCAATCTATAAGGATTAGGTATCATTTATCACAGAGGCCTTGTGGAATATTTGTCTAGTTCTAGTAACATTGTTTATAAAAAGGCTGATGGCCATCAGGTATGAAAGAATTTGGAACAGAAAAGTATATTTATTCATGATTTGCTTGTCAGTTCACAAAAAAAGTCGATTCAGTAGAATGCGATACCACTCCATACCATGAATTTATTTGAACGCTCACATTAAATATAAAACTATTCCTATTCCACGGATAGTATATCCAACTTGTTATCCTAGAGAGAAATAGAATTTGGTAAATCTACTTACTTGTTGTATTTGAAATGTCTGTCCAGGCAAAATGACAATTTTATGTAATAAATAAATTATTTTTGTGTTTTACATCTCATTCAACATAGACAAAAAACTAATGCATCTACTTGCTGATGCCCAGAGGAGAGGTTATAGTTAATATGCCGTTAGCATTGTAGGGTGTTCTCAATAAGATTTTACATCCTTTCTAAATTCAAAAGTTAAATATTGTTTAATATCTGTATAATCAATGAAATATCTACAATCAATATAACTTTTTGTTACAATTTAATCAATTAATTTCCCAAATACGTTCAGTTTAAGAATATAAAATAAATATTTTCATAGAACACTATCGTTTCAATTTTTGAGGAATTCTTTTATCTTCATTTCGTGGTTCACGTCTCATGAAATTTGAACTGATTAATGGAATTATTCAATATGTTGTAGCATTGCAAATTAGAACAATATTCTCAAACCAAAGGTATACATTGTTTTCCTGTTGTGAGCAATATACCTATTTGGGAATGAAATGTTTCAGGATACAAAGTATTTTTTTCAATTTTGGCTCGTCATTACATATTTCACTTGAGAATTTCGTCCTTTTTCATGGATAATGATGTGAAATATTAATATCCAATCTAACAACGAACTTTGCTGCTCAACTGTCAATCCCTTTATGGAATACTTCTGTACTCATCGATGTGAGCCATCATTACACTTACGCATATGTATAATCACCACTGGTATATAATTGTAGATAACTATTAATTTGTCTTTGCTCTTTATGGATATTCAATACTCCTCAGCTCAATTCTGAACATAACAAATAATGCAGTTTCATACTGAATGATGGTCAGTAAAAGATCTATTTTAGGAATCTCTTTCTCTTTCACGTTATCTCACAGCTATACAAGAGTAAACCTTATACATAAGTTCTGATGGAATTCTTTTCGATTTGTATGATCAGACTCATTATATAAATATATTATTAGCCAAAAGTTCCTTAAATCTACATCTGATTTCGTAGGAGAGTTGTTTTGTTTTCGAAGGCTTGTTTGTTAGATTTATTCATCGCCAGCATATTCTTCCTACAAAAGTTGAAAATTTCAATGGGAATAACTGTACATATCACAAAACCTTTTTATATTAAAATGTGTAATGGATTTTTACCAGTTTTTACATCAGACAAAAACCCTAACCTATATGTTTTGTGTTTTGTCGGAAATCCGCTGATTGCCGAGAAGATTGACAGTTACGGTGTTCGCCGATGGGATGTTTGCGCCGAAGCCGAATAGTCGCTCGGTGATTGTCGGGGTCTGAAAATTCTGACCGATACTGTATCCTCGGCGTGGTGCCACACGGGTGCCACTAGTCTCGTGCATGTTTAATTCTCGAGTGGCAAGCATGTGGTCACCACATCGATTCGGCTTATAATTATTCTATCATTTCACGAAATTATAAATAATATAGGTATATTATCTGTAAAAATAGAGTGGGTTTCTATTCTAAGATGCGAGACGACCAGGAATTGAAAATAAAATTCATAGTCCTCGTAGAGAAATATCCCTGTCTCTACGATAATTCACGGGACGATTATCACCTGAGCCATGTTCAAGAACAAGCCTGGGCTAGAATTGCAAAGGACATGGGAGAGGAAGGTATGTAATAATATGATTTTTTCAGAATTATTTTTATTACTAGTGACATGAAAATTATAACTATTATTATTCAGCTTGTAGAAAATCATTTCTTCGTATTTCATACGCAAAATTTATTCTGGTCCTTGAGTGAACCACTCATGGTGAAAAAAAATCGCAAAGTTTTTGACGCGTAGCAATTGCTGGGTTGGTGGCTCGCCTTTGATTTGATAGTACTGAACCACGTTGCTCCTCTTCGTTTTCTATGTTGATGTCTTGATCTTTTCCTGTTTCTCCCCTCGGGCATGAATATACACCTTCTTCTTTCTTCACAAAATTATGTAATACGCATATTGCTTGAATAATCGTGTCCACTCTATTCACATTCAGAGAAATTGGTGTATGAAGGATTCTAAATTTTGACGACATCATTCCAAACGAGCATTCCACAGATTTTCTACCTCTTGACAATCTACCATTAAATACTCTTCGCCTATTTGTTAGACCTCTTTTTGGGAATGGTTTCATTATGTTGCACATCAGTGGAAAAGCTTCATCTGCGGCGAAATAATAGGGAAAATCTGTGTCTTGCCCTGGTAGTGGAGATGGATGTGGTAGATCTAATGTGCCTTCAAAAAATCTCTTTCCAAAATTGCTCTCTTTGAAAGCCCTTCCGTCACTATTTCGGCCATATTCACCAACATCAATGGCCAAGAAACATCCATCTGCATCGGAGACAGCCATCAGAACGATAGAAAAGTATCCTTTATAGTTGAAGAATTCTGAACCAGATTTTGGTGGACTCTTGATCCTGATGTGTTTTCCATCTAGACTTCCAACGCAATTGGGTAGATTCCAAAGTTCCCAGTATCTTCTGGATGCTTCTAACCATAATTCTTTGGTAGGGACAGGAATAATTATTCCCTGATAGTTGTATGACCTCTCAGAAAGTAGCATGATAATGCCTTCAGGTTGCAGCCAGTTGCAAAATATCTGAAATAAATACATAGGTACATCTGCTACCGGAACTTGATAAACTAATATCATTTCCATTGTTTTTTTTTTCGATTTGTAAATATGATGCTATTCTCATTTTATAGTTACAATTAGAGACTGCAAAAATAGATGGGGGAATATACGAGGGAGCTACACAAAACATCTAAGGAATCATTTACCATCTGGATCTGGAGCTTCGACAAAAAGACCGTATTACTTATCGGAGTATTTGAGTTTCGTTATGCCTTTCAAGAAATCACGAAAGGCCCATGGAAATATCGCAACACCTAATAAGAACTCACCTAATCAGGTTATATCGAATTCTAATAATGAGAATTATATAGGAAAAACTGTGACCGAAGAGCTAGAGCTTGAATTTGAGTCAACTCAAAATGCTACAGATGAAGATGAAGATGTAATTATGGATATTTCCGAGGTCGTTTCATCTAATGATCCAGATATTTCCAAACAGAATGAACAACAAAAAAATTTGAAATCACTATCGGGTATGAAAAAAACTGTAATGAAAAGAAAGAAGAACAACCAGAATAACGTATCTCTCGAAGATGTTAATAAATCAGCTGTTGAATATTTCGAGAATAAAAAAAGAAGACTTCTAGATCAGAAGATGATGCTGATGCTCATTTTATTGAGCCTCTTGCCAGATGTAAAAAACTTACAGATTTCGCAATCCTTGCAACCATCAGAGACATTGGAAATGATAACACCACATGTGAATATTATCAACATTTATTTGCATTCGAACTTAAAATAAAATAGTATTTTCAATAATAATAATCGAATAATAATTCGAAGCCCAAAGAAAAGTACACAACGTTAGCAACAAAATGGAAGAAGCCCTCAACATCAGTTCACCGTCCTACACCAATACAATAGCATTCATTAAAAGCATCAAATTTAAAATATGATTACATCTATGACACAATACCATGACATTTATAATATATTATAAATGATACTAAACATTTTGTAAACATATCAAACTGAAACAACAATAAATAAATGATAATAAATATAATGATAAGCAATAATAATTGCAAGAAACAATCAACATTAGTAAGGCACACACGAAAGGGAAATCTATTCCTAATTCCCAACATAAACATGTAAGAGGAAATCTTGTCTCCGTATTTTAAAACAAAAATGTTCTTTCTAAAGTAAGTATTCTTAAGATATCATAATAAAAAATAAAGATATAAATAATTGGATGAAGCTGGGTCCATCTTGTCATTCCTGCCCAATATTTTCGAAGTGAATTTTGATTTTAGCAAATCTGGGTTTTCATAAAATTGGCTTTAGATAGAAGGATTCAGTTTTTACTAAAATTTATAAATCTTATATGTACTTAGATCAACTCTCATCGGATGAAGCTGAGTCCATCCTGTCCAATATTTTCTAAGCGAATTTTTATTTTACCAAATCTGGGTTTTCATGAAATTGGTTTGAGATATACAAGGTGCGGCACGGAGGGCGGACGTTTTTCAGATGGGCATATTTTTCCCCCACTGAGGACGAGAGAAGTGGGGAAGGTGCCGTTAGACTCGTGTGTTCCTAGCATTTATTTATTGATTAACAGAAGACCAAGAGGACCTGTGCGAACACTTCGAACGCCTGAAAATGTTGAACGCGTTCGACAAGCCATTCTTCGCAGTCCGTCGCGATCTGCTCGGAAACATGCTGCTGCACTTCGCCTCAGTGATCGTTCGGTGAGGCGAATTTTGCATATGGATCTTCGCTTTCACCCCTACAAATTGGCCATTGTGCAACAGTTACACCCCGGAGATTATGCACAACGAATGAACTTCGCACGTGAGATGGAAGCACTGATCGATCAAAATGAGAACCTCATTTTGTTCATGAGTGACGAAGCCCACTTTCACCTCAACGGCATGGTTAACCGGCAGAATTGCCGTTATTGGGCTAATGAAAATCCGCAACACTTACACGAAAGACAGCTGCACAGCCCACAGCGCCTCCAGCACTGCATCACCGATTTCGGCCACCACATGCCTGATGTGATTTTCCACACTTGACTGTCTCAAATGCTATTTCCTTGAGAATCTGATTCCGTCAATAAATGTGTTTTTGAGTAAAAATTAACGCTTTTATTATTTTTTTAAAACCATCCATCCTCCGTGCCGCACCCTGTATATGTACTCGGAGTAAACATCATCAGGAGAAGCTGAGTCCACCCCGACCAATATTTTCGAAGAGAATTTTTATTTTACCAAATCTTTGTATTCTCGAAATTGGCTTGAGATAGAAGGATCATGTTTTTACTAAAATTCATGAATCTTATATGTAGGGAGGACGGGGGAATTCCACGCACCTAAGGGAAAATGCAAACAAACTTTCATAATTTAACTGCTGAATCATGAACCCATTTGGAACTTTTTCATCACAAGAAAAAGGTTCAACTGCCTCTACCAATTGAGAAAAAAAATAATTGTGAAAACTGTCTTTTCGCGGTATTCCCCCACGTACTGGGTTATACCGCGCATGCGATGGTATAATTATCCGCATATATTGAACAGCTGAGAAACTCGAAAAAATATATTTAATTTTTTAGGTAATTACCAACTACAATGTAAATTAAACAAATTTCCATGAATAGGTACAAAAACAATATTATTGACGAATAACCCCGCTACAACTGCGCGTTATTCCCCCGGTGTGAGTCACCTAACCTAACTAATTACTGACAGTAGATGACGAAATACAATTAATTGTTCTTTTGCATTAAATAATGTACTCATATGAAGGAAAATAGTCATGAAATAGATTCATTAGAAATTAATAATAGAAGTACTTTCCACGATTCCAATTCCTCTCGAAAATTAGATCAGAGCGTCGAGAAACGAACAATCGGCTCCCTGGTCTAAACTGAAAACACGAATACCTTTAAATTACGGGAGGATGTTGGCAAGGCAAATACGAGATGGTGCGCTGTATCTAAATTTTGAATTTTAACTGAACTGAGTTGCAGAATATCAATGCGCAGAATTCCCCCGTGCGCGGAATTCCCCCGTCCACCCCTACTCGGAGGAAATATGATCAGATGAAGCTGAGTCCTCTCCGTCCAATATTTTCGAAGTGAATTTAGATTTTAGCAAATCTGGGTATTCACGTCATTGGCTTTAGATAGAAGGATTCTGCTTCTACTAAAATTCATGAATCTCATATGTACTCGGATCAACTATTGACCTATTCTTCAAATACCGAAATAATTGCCCAATCTAGAAACGTTGCGGCGAATTTGACGGACCACTCACCGCTAGATCTCACTCGATGAAACAACAATATAAACACTCGAAGTGCTAATAAAGGAAATAAAACAACAATCTATCCTTCAAATACAGGAATAATTGCCCAATCTGGCAACGTTGCGGCGAATTTGACGTACCTCCCACTGCGGCTCACTGGTCGCCGATCCTCGTATGCTGGCCCAACACACAGGATACATTAAATGACAAATAGGCACGAGAGTTGCAGAATGCCGATGAAAGGCAAAACTTGACCTGCGCGCTGGCCGGTTTCTCAATTCTCATCGCCAACATCTGATTTTGACACTGACCTGTCGTCGGTCAGAAATCATAATTAAATATTATGAGGCTATGTCAGAAATACAATGTTGGAAACGGAAATAGAAATAATAAACATTTCAGAATACCACGCGAAATCAATCAATCCCTTCCCCACTGAAGTATTATTTCAACACGTTTTACCGAAACCGTGATTGAATTAGGTCTTGGATTAATTGAATTAAGTTATCTGTTGAAATTGTTACCTGATTCAATTTCAGCTGTACACGTTATAAATCGATCAAATTTCTCTTAATGTGAGAACCGATTAGTGAAAATCATTTCTCAGCATGCATTTCACTATGGTACAGTTTCAAGCATTATTCGCTCCTTTGAAATTAGAATTTTTACCTAATTGAATTTCGATCCAATTGCCATATTATTTTCCATGTTTATTTCGCAATTTAAGAAACTAAGAATTTCATATGCATATAAATAGTAAGTGAGGTGTAGTGGCTACACAATAATAATCTATTCCAATTCCTTTCGCAATTGAAGAAATAAATATGATATTGTTCCATTGCCCTAGAATCGGGATGGAATAGGTATACATTGAAGAATTCAAAATAAAAGAAAAAAAAAATTTCACCAACATACATTATTCATTGTTTTGATTGAGAGCAATGAATATATAATACGAAAACAAAAAGTGTTTGCTGGGGTTGGTGCAATGCTTCTCTCAAAAGAGAAACCAAGCCTTCTCCAAGATACCCTGAGTTCAAATCTGATAAGAGAAATACAAGAGCAGAAAAATGAACAAAATAATCTCTTCACGATGCTGGCTAAGTAGTTTCCTGGAAGATGATTAATAATAATAATAATTTATTTCATACAGTAGTAGTACATGTATAAAATATTTTGTCATCAAAATTTTATGACTTGTCAATTAAATATAGTATAAGTTATACACAATGAATACACACAGTATAGATAAAAAACAAATAGACACTACAATGTATAAATAAGAAACTTAAATAACACTGTACAACAATCAGATCAATGCAGGAATTCGTTTATATGATAGATGGTTTTCATCAGCAATAATTTTTTAACTCTTTTACCAAATCGTCCCATACCTAGGTTTTTCAATTCATCAGGCAGTTTGTTATAGAGCTTTAAACAAATGTAATTAGGGCCTTGCTCTTCTTTTTTTAGACGAAGACGGGGTATGGTAATCTTATTTTTCCCTCGGGTGTTATGAGAATGTGTGTCCTGGTGTCTCATGTAAATTCCGCGGTTAGCATGAACATATTTTACGCAGGTGAGTATGAAGACAGATGTGATGGTAAGTTATGCCTTCTCGTTTAAAAACCTCTCTGCAGCAATCTGTCACCTTCATGCCGAATAATGTTCTTATAGCCTGCTTTTGCTTCAGGAGAACCCTCTCCGCATCTTTGCTCTGTCCCCAAATTATTATTCCATAGGCTGCTCGACTGTGAAATGCGGAATAATAAGCAGATTTAGCTGTTATTTGGTCCGCAACTCCTTTCATTCGACGTATCATGTAAATAGCAGTTGACAGCTTTCTGCAAAGCACGTCAATATGGCTGCTCCACCCAAGCGAAGATTGGAACTGCAAGCCCAGGTACAGGATACAATTTTGGTTAGATTCTCTAGTTGTAAAGATTATTTTTTGCGTTTTACTCTCATTGAATATCAGTGCATTTGCTGAGAACCACGTATATCATCCCTTTCAGCCACAGTCGTCTTCTCCTGTAGTGTTGAGCGATTTCTCGATTTATTCAGAAATCCGGTATCATCAGCATAACAGCATGTTCTATCTGAGCGAATATTCGGGAACAGATCATTCATAAATATTAAAAACAGTATCGGACCCAATATGCAACCCTGTGGAACACCGGCGTACAGCTCCCTCAACTCAGATGTTTCCCCGTTCCAAACAACCGCCTGTTTTCTTCGAGCAAGATAGGATCTGAGCAAGTTGTTAGCTTTTCCTCTCACTCCATAGTCGTGTAGTTTCTTCAGTAGAATTTCGTGGTTTACCGTATCGAAGGCCTTGCTCAGATCCATGCACACGAGCTCAGCCTCCTCGCCGCCGTTAAAGGCAACTAAAATCTCCTCGAGCGCCTCGATCATTGACGTAATGGTGGATCGGCTATGTCTGAAACCGTGTTGTGAATCATGTATTACTGAATGTTCTTCAAGGAATCTGATGAGGGGGTCTTTCAGAATAAGTTCGAAGATCTTAGATAGGGCCGGTAGTACTGATATGGGCCGATAGTTGGCGAAGTCATCCGTGTCACCTTTTTTGTATATTGGGCATACCTTTGTGACTTTCAGTTCTTCAGGAAAGATTTCTTGCTCTATGCAGTCATTAAATAGTTTGCAGATTGGCTCCACAATCAAGGGAACAATTTGTTTTATAAGGGAAACCGACATCCCATTAATATCTCGAGTGTGCTTATTTCTAAGTTTTCTTGATGCTTCCAGGATCTCCACCTCATCCACTGGAAACATGAACATAGATCTCGGATTCACCTCATTTCCATTAGCAAGCAGCTCTTCTGACCTCTGACTAGAAGTCCCAGCATAATTGGTCATTTTTATTCCCACTGAAGCCAGATATTCGTTCAGGCTCTCGGCCGTGATGTTAGCTTCCCGTCTGTTTTGGCTACACTTGTTGTTCGTTTCTCGCCGTATAAGGTTCCACATCGTTTGACATCTGTTCTCAGAGTTCTCCATCTTTTCAGCGTTTTTCCTTTTAATCATGTTCCCGATCTCGAGACGAAGAGCTTCCTTCATGGCACAGTATAGCTGTTTACTATCATTATCACCTTTAACCCTATAAATGGTGTCCGCCGCCTCGAGCTTCCTTCTAATGACTCTGATCTCCCTGCTCTCATAAAACTTCTTTGCTCGTGTTATCCTGACTTTTTTTTCAGGAAAGCATCGTTGAAATATCTCCAAAATGCGATCATGGAAGCCTGAAAACTGGACTGCAGCATCCACAGAGTATAACTCTGACCAGTTCTCGCTTCTCATAGCCTCAGTAAAGCGGTGTGTATTCTTTTTATTGATCTGACGCATCACTTTTGATTGCTTTTTCTCCGTATCACCGTTCCGAATCGAGAAGCCGAGCAACTGCGCCTTATGGTCCCCAAGATGGGGCTCAACTGTGGATTTTTTACCGGGATCGACACTTATGCTGGTGAAAATGTTATCTATACAAGAACTGGATAGATTAGTGACCCTTGAAGGTTCCGAAAACATCATCTCCAAACCGAACATCTTAGTGGTCTCAAGTAGCTGCTGCTGCTCTTTAGATTTCTCCCTGACCTCAATATTGAAGTCGCCAGCGAGAATCAGCCGGTCGGCAGGGTACGCATCCTGCAACGATTGGAGTACTTCTGTCAGAGAGGCTATAAATTCCGGTATACATCCCGATGGAGGTCTGTACACAGAGACAACCAGCAACCTTGCCTTTGTCAATCTTATACAGGAGAGTTCGATCAGTTTCTCAACTGACTTCTCCTTCACTTGTGTCAATTCTTTATATATCGTGCTATCTCTGAGGATAACCGCCGTTCCACCATATCGCGTTTGCCGGCAATATGAGCCAGCCGCAATGTAATCTCCCAAACTAATTTTCGAAAGGATATCATACGTAAACCAATGTTCCGTGAAGCAGGCAATGTCAACGTCCCACCTCTCCAGGAAATTTTTCTCTCTATCAATCTTATTTCCCAGAGACTGCAGATTTAAATTTGCGACTATAATCTCCTCACTCTGTCGCTCGATTCCTCGCTCCCCTATAACTGTTTCTCCTCCGAAAAAAAATATAACGTCTGATTGTCACACCTTCTGGCCAGTTGCAACCATTGTAAAGTTCTTCCTGCAGATCAATATCGCCGCCCACCTTAAAAGACATACTCTTTGCTTTGGCTCTATTTGGTTGCGCCTCGACAGTAAAAATGCGATTTGGAAAGATCTTCGCTAGATGTCCTCCAATTGATTCTTCAGTAGTAAGTAGTTCAACTCTACCAATATGAAGCCATATTTTTGATCCACAACTAGAAAATCCCTGTTCCCCATCATCTGTCCTCCTCGAACCCTTTATAGGAAGCGTTTGGGATTTCTTTCGATCCCTGGGTCGTTTGTTATCTGGAGATTTGGAAGGAGGTTTTGGTACATTTCGCTCGAGAGGTATTCTCAAAGATGTCTCCCTAATAATACCCCTTCCGTGTTTTACTGGTTGCCGACACCTGACTTATCTTCGGCTTGTTCACGAAATAAGGGCGACATAACGTCTGAATCATCTGAATCCGCATTCTCATCATAACTCGGAACATATGATACGGGTTTCCTGATTATTCCGTTAGTATTGGTTTCATTTCCAATTGATTTAATTGATTTATTTTCAGTTGATTTATTGTATGGTTGTATTGAGACATTTATTTGTGATTCCGAACTCTGAAACTTCTCCAGAAGAGAGACATGTTTTTTGAGTAGGTCAATTTTATCTTTCAGTTCGGATATGAGTAAATCCTTTTGTTCAATCAAGATTTCCTGACATTTCAACCTACTCCCATTCTCTTCCAAAATTATGGGCGGAAAGACTATGTTGTCGCCAGCCTCGTTGACCTTCTCGACTTGGGATTCATCAAGGAGGGATTCATTCAGACTAGATATCCTTGTCTTCAGTCTATTGATTTCCTTATCCTTAACCCCACACTTACATTCTGCCCGTTTTTCACAGCATATTATCACACCTTCTGAATTGACAAATGTCCCACAAATTTTTAGAACACAGCTAGGGTGATATTTTGATTCGCATTTTCCGCAAGCAACATATAGCTTGACCTCCTTCGAACATTTTTTGCAGGCTATATCCGAGGTGGGGTTATTACGAGGCGCCATGTCGTAATCATTCGAGAGAAATTGTCAAGAACAAACAAATGCTGTCCGGCAAGGAAAGAGGAAAGGAAAGACTCTTCACTCTCTTGGGTCGTTAAGAGAGACTCCAAACAGAAGGCAGACCACGGAGGATGCAAGGGGAATCACAAAAATCGGAGCGGAAGGAAAAAAGAACAAAGACAGGAAAAAAAAAACACTCCACAAACCCACAAGCAACAAAGTGATCCAAAATAAACAGACTTGAGCAGAAATCCGGGAAGTGTATGGAAAACTTTAATATAGATCGCGTCTGTTTAACATGAACTCATATGTCGCGGAGAAAAACAAATGATAAAGGGGTTTCCCAGAAATAATTGATAATATCGTGATGAGTCACTTCTCAACTCATAAAACAGCTCACCTGCGACAGTGGACCTACGATAAGGATGCAAGAAAACACTATCACATCTATATTTTGTGCTTAATGCCGGGTTTCCACCAAGCGGACAGGTCAAAACAAAACACGAACTGTTCGTTCGGACAGAAATTCCGAACAGTTTTGTTCCGAAAATGTTTGAAGACTGTTGGGGTTCCCAACGGACTTTCTGTTTACACCAGTAGCGGACAGAAATGAATGAAAACTGTTCGTGTTTTGTTTAAGTTTCATTCAGTTTACATAGAGACACCGGACTTGTAGTTGTGAAAATGTGGCGCGTTACAAACTTGAGAGAACAAGACGATGAGGATTTATTTTTGCTAGCAGTTACATTTTACATAATTGAAAAGAACAAAACTAAACGTGGTTTTGGATTAGGCCATCCTCAAGGTAAAAAGGAGGAAATATGACGTCTAAACTGTTACAAGATCTCAGAGGAGATGATATGAGTTTAGGAGGTGAACTTCGATCAAGTTTCAAGAACTTTTTGCGAATGTCGAGCACAGATTTTGAAAATCTGCTATGTTTAATTGGCCCTATCATTATTCATTCGCAGGAACAACAACAACTACAGAGACTCTATCCCAGCACAGGAACGTTTCGCCATCACTCTGAAGATTCTAGTAACAGGAGATTCGTACCATAGTTTAATTTATTCATTCAAAGTTTCGGTAGCATCTATATCAAGAATTCGGCCAGAAGTATGTAACGCACTGACCGAAGTTTTAAAGTATGGTAGGCATATAATAACAGTAAGGAGTTCAAATTATAGTTCTTCCCTTCACGCACCGAATCAAACTAACACTAGATCGCAACAACGTAAATAAAAACAAACTGGGCGTTCACACCAAGCTGACAAACAGTCCCCGAACTCGTAAATCCTTTGAAGTTTACCGACATTGGATGGGACACGGTTTGTGTCCGTAAAAACGCAATTCGCGGACTCTGGAGTCCGGAAAACAATCCACAAGTTCTAGAACAGTTCGCAAACAGTTCGCGGACTGTCACAAACGGACCGAGTTCGTGTTTTGTTTTTGTCCAGTCCTCTTGGTGGAAACCCGGCATAAGAAACCTCAAAATCCTCTCTGCACCAGTGAAAACTATAAAATAATAAAATTGTCAGAGCACTTCGGACACACGTCTACACCTGTTGACATTCTTCACATTACTTTGAAATAGTATGCTCAGTAAAACTCTGAAAATATTCTACAACTTCAGTCGAAGAAATTTTACTATAGAACACTTTAAAAAATATTCTATTGTTTGCTCGGATATGTATGCTCTGGTATTCTCCCTTTTTTGCAAATTTCACCTTGGATTTCTGTGCAAGCCATGTGTTTAATTCCTCCCTAGTCCCTACCTTCCTTGTCCCACAATTTAATATTTTTCATTAATTCCTCATCAGAAGGGTATAAAACACTACCAAATATTCAAGAGAAAAACTCGAAACAGTTTGAACTGCATTACATTTTCATCGTAACAATTAAATGACGTTGAACTTTCTGGTTTCGATGCTAATTCTTCTATGAAGAATTTCACATCATCCTGGTATGCCATTCGACTAGATGAGGGTTCATAATATACCAATCTTCATCTGAAACAGATAACCCCTTTGTCTTACGAACATTTTCCACATTTTCTTCAATCATGAGGACATGATGTGCTTCCACAATCCACAGTAACCCTATGATAGAATGGAATTACATTTAATATCTGTTTGCATTTGGTCTTTCTTTGTGAAGAATTTGTTTCCACATTCTCACATACACTATTTGGTCCAATTAATCCAATAGCTTCTCTACCCTAAAATAAAGCAATATTCAACGAGGATCTCAAGTTATAGCTAGATAACCATAAATACCTTATATCTTTTTTTCCTTCCATTTTATCGTATTTCAAATATTTATTTCCACTTTCTATTATAGCCATATAGGTATTTATTCCAGCTCCTTTTCTGCCATAGAACAAAATTTCCTCTTTTTTACTCAATAAATTTGAGAATAATACATAGATTAAAGAACTATGATATAATCAAAGATATTCTACAATATATATGTAGAATATCTTTGGATATAATGAACACAAAGTTCTCAATCGCTGAAGAATAACATGACAGCTAGAACATTGTTTATAAACAATGCGCTTCGGAATGCGGATCGTAGTTACGAGATCGTAGTTGCGGTATTCAAATGCCGTGTCGGAGATTCACGAACCGATCCGAACTTCCCGATACAATTTGTCATTTAATGTATCCTCCCAACAAACCTATCTTAATAAATCACGCGATAACTTTCGAATGCTGTTTTGGTCTACTGGCGACACTTTTGTCTTTTGACCTTGAACGAAAACTCGCAACTTGCCTGTAATATACGAACATAAACATTTCCAATGTTAAAAATGACGGATAAGCAGAAGAGAACTTTCAAGGTTCGAAGTGATTAAAATTACTGATAGGATTTTGGACGAGCCTGTACGAGTGGTTCCATCTCTTTTTTCCCCAGAGTCCTCGAGCAGTTATGAATCGAGCAGCCTACTACATAGCATGACTTCAAACCGTTCGTCAACTTGTACCACCTATAACCCATCTGGATCTGTGGAAACTGATCCCCCCCTAACCTACCATGAGATGACAATAGTTCCTACACCGTCTGGGTGGTGATTTATTTGAACTGTATATACCACAAAAGTATTGTATTTACCAAAGAATGTACCAAAGTTTTTTTTTCAATAAATATGTTTTTCACTCTTATCTATTTTCAGTATACTTACCGCAATGTTATGAGTAGTCTTTCCTTCGGAGGCACACATTTTCTGTAGTTTGTATCCTTCTTGTGGAGCATAGGTCGCACTTTTAACATTGGAAATGTTTATGTTCGTATATTGCAGGTAAATTACGAGTTTTTGTTCAAGGTCAAAAGACAAAAGTGTCGCCAGTAGACCAAAAAAGCATTCGAAAGTTATCGCGTGATTCATTAACGTAGGTGTGTTGGGCCAGCATATGCCAGCATACGAGAATCGGCGAACTGCGCCGAGGTGGGACTCGGGTGGGAGGTCCGCCAAATTCGCCGCAACGTTGCCGGATTGGGCACTTAGTCCGGTATTTGAAGGATAGATCATTGTTTTATTTCCTTCATTAGCACTTCGAGTGTTTATATTGTTGTTTAATCAAGTGAGATCTGGGCCGCGGTGAGCGGCCCGTCAAATTCGTCGCAGGCAATTATTCCGGTATTTGAAGGATAGATCATTGTTTTATTTCCTTCATTAGAACTTCGAGTGTTTATATTGTTGTTTAATCAAGTGAGATCTGGGCCGCGGTGAGCGGCCCGTCAAATTCGCCGCAACGTTGCCAGATTGGGCAATTATTTCGTTATTTGATCCACTGAAGAAACGGATTTGCACAGTCTGACAACAAAATCCGCTTATGACACTGTTCGCCCATACTCAAATCGGCCTCTAACGCCCGTTTGCACCGCTTACCCTTAAAAGTTTCTCGTTGCTAGGTACCACTTAGACTTAAGTTCCACTCAAAAATATTTCCATTTGCACCGGTACCACTTAACAGAAATTTAGCTAAGGATCACTGCCATTTGGCAACGCTGTAAGATTATTCAAATATTGATACATTCGACCTACTTGAGAATTGAAAAGAAGAAATTCTATGCCGGTTTCTATGATCTATGACTAACCTATAACATAACAAATAACAGACAACGTACAAACATCGTACAGATAATTTGTGTTTTTCGGTTTTTCCTTGTGAAGTGTGAATTCAAAATGGATAGTGTTGAAAAGAAATCAACAAGAGCTCCAAATTTCTCTTCTAATGAGAAAAATAAACTTTTAAATTTGGTGAATAGTTTCAAGGGCACCATTGAAAATAAAAAACGAATGCAGTTACTTGGCGTGAAAAGACGGAAGCGTGGCAAGAAATTACGAATTTATTCAATTCACAATCCCCTGATGGACATCATAGGGGCAGAGAATCTCTAAAAAATTTTTATGAGAATATAAAAAAGGACACGAGGAAGCACATCGCGGCAGAAAGAAGAGAGGTATATCTGACCGGTGGTGGAACAGCTCAGGTGCCCCCTCAAGACCCAAATCTGGATCTTGCTCTGTGGCTTATGAATAAAAAAGGCGTTGAAGGATTTAAGAACATATTCGATTCTGACAGCATGGTATTTGAAAACCCCTCAGCATCTCGAACGATGAATGAAGAAGAGGTATGTGCTACAATTACATCCCATGAAAAGGAATCTTTAAAGGGAGTGAAGATCACTGAAGAAGTGGATACGCCTGCTGTAAGCATTAATTATTTTGTGATTGCTGTTTATTCCAATTTAAACTTCATTAATTTCATTTTGTGTTATTTATAGATAAGAATAATCGAGGCAACTCCTCAATGTACTGGAAATTCCTCATTCTTATCAAGAAGGCGACCAGCCATGACAAAAACTTCTGGTCAACTTTCAGAGGAATACTTAAAAGTAGCTCAAATAAAATTAGAGTATTTTGAGGAGGAAAGAAAATTCCAAATAGCCCGGAATGAAAATGCTGCTATTGAAAAGGACATTCTGAATGTACAGAAGCAAATTGCAGATGAGGAACTGCGAAACCTAAAGGAAAAAAATGAGAGAGGAAAACAAAGGGAATTGGAAGAAGATACTTTCAGAAGAGCAAAAAATAATGCAGAATTGGAATTGCTAAAAATCAAATTGTTGCATGCTAAAAACGAATTAATTGTAGTGAAATCATAATAGTTGCATTAAATATTTATTCTGAAATAGGTTGATTTTATTTACACAGCCTTTTGAACAATTTTTAAATGTTAATTTCAAATATGAATATGTATATAAAATAAAATACAGTGGGATATAATAAAGCTCAACAAAAAAGAAATATTCTTATACCTATAAAGTAATTGTTATATGAGTTCAAACTAATGACAACAAATACTTTCATAAATTTAAAATTATTGAATTATTATTTCCTTTTTGTTCTAAAGCAGGAAGATATTTACTTTATATTTCATTAGAATCAGTACTCAATTCCCCAAGAGCATAGTACTGATTTGCAATAAATTCATTATGTCAAATGTTATTGATACATTGTTCTTATGAAATGAGACAAAAATTGTAGAAATTTTTAACATTGGAAATGTTTATGTTCGTATATTACAGGCAAATTACGAGTGTTCGTTCAAGGTCAAAAGACAAAGGTGTCGCTAGTAGACCAAAAAAGCATTCGAAAGTTATCGCGTGATATAGGTGACATAGGGTGTATTGGGCCAGCATACGAGAAGCGAGCATACATTAATTCTCTCGAATACCTAACCAATCAGATTCACTCGATCCGAGTGCTTCCGAATGCACCCGCGTGTAAGATCGTGAGAAGAAGCCGTTTCCCGTTTCAGATCGCGCGTTTCGTCTTTTGTCGTTCTTCATAAACGAATCTGATAGTGAAAAGTGAAATAGTTGAAAACGGTTGGAACTTCAAACAGTTTGATTTTTTTTTATTGAATAGAATATCTAGCAAAATCTATTACAATTTCTCATTACGGACGTTTCAAATAAATGCTCGACTTTATTGCAGAGTGCTGAGTGAATCCACTTATTTGCATTTGCGGCATATGTGGAAAAGAGTTTACCAGCGTATCTGTTAGAAACAGGCATCTCCGGACAATCCATAATTATGATTCCGCTAAAGTGGCGAAGAAGCAATATATTTTGTGTTCTCTTTGTTCTACTGATGAAAACCAGGAAACGTTTTCTACATAGATATGATCATTTGAGAATAATTCATGGTGTTCTGTATGATTGATATTTCTTACATTTCCCCCATCCAAGAAAAATATGATACAACACACAGTTATATTGCCATATTTCAAAATACATATGCTAAATTACCTACTCAAATTCTCACTTTTGAGGTTTTTGTAAGCGCATATGTGCTTTTTATTACAAGCTTTTATTTAGTTTCACCTGTCCCAGTGTCTGTCTGTCTCTAATCAAATCTTGCAAGTTAAATATGACACACTTCTAATCGTCCGATTGATTTGAAATTTGGCAGGTGTACATAATTCTGGTGACAATGCATCATGAAATATTTTTTATAGAAAAAAACAAAATGGATGCTCCAAAATGGCGGATGAGTTTCGTAATTATCATCCGATTTCATTCAAAATTAGTATCTAAGGGTTTTTGGTTCGACAATGATGATTCTTTTGTCAAAATTAAAAAATTCAAGATGGCGGCTAGAATAGGGCGGACGAGTTTCGTAATTATGATCCGATTCTATTCAAAATTGGTATCTAGGGGTGTTCTGGGTCGGAAATTACGATTCTTCAAAATTGAGGAATTCAAGATGGCGGCTTCAAAATGGCGGATGAGGGTTGTTTTTATAAAAGATTGTTTTAAAAAATGATTTTTTTATTATAGCTTGTTCTAAATGCAAGGGCGGATATAGCTTTTTTTCATGGGGGGGGTGGTAATAACGATTGAAAATCAGGTTCACAATTTATGAAATTTTTTTATGTGCACCACATTGCGTAACTTCTTCTAGGGACTTTGATACTCATGGGGGGGGTAATTACCATAATATAAATCAAACTGTTCGAAGTTCCAAGTTCCAACCGTTTTCAACTATTTCACTATCAGATTCGTTTATGAAGAACGACAAAAGACAAAACGCGCGATCTGAATAACGGGCAACGGCTTCTTCTCACGATCGTCCTCTCGGGTGCATTCGGAAGCACTCGAAATCGAGAGAATCTGATTGGTTAGGAATTCGTGAGAATTAGTGTATGCTCGAGAATCGGCGACGGCGACCAGTGAGCCAAGGTGGGAGGTACGTCAAATTCGCCGCAACGTTGCCAGATTGGGCAATTATTCCTGTATTTGAAGGATAGATCATTGTTTTATTTCATTCATTAGCACTTCGAGTGTTTATACAGGGTGAGTCTTTGACTTGTACATATATTTTAACTGTAGATTCTTAAGGCCTAAAGAAACCTTTTTTTCATTTTCCATTTTTCCGAATTCGGCTCGGTTGAAGAGATATAGCCATTTGAAAAAAAAAAATTGTGCTAAATGCGTCCCTGATATTATTCTCTACAAACACCTCAAAGTTCATATTTTTCAATTGAAATTGATTTGATTATTAGATATTCTGGGTGATACATTTAGAAAATACTCAAGCACTAACCTTATTTGAATAAGAATGTTACCAACACGATATTTCCTAACAAAAACGCTAAGTTTTGTCCCATCATCATTTCTGCAATTGAAATCCCATATTTCTCACACCAAAATAAGTTCCTTCTTCGATTTTCCTGAAGATTAGTTTGTAAACACTAATAATTTGTTCATATTTGCCTCGATACCCTGAAACTATCTTATAAAAATTAGTTTCTCACTAACCTATCCTAACTCCATTTCAAAGTCATCTGATTCGAGATCAATGACCTAACCTAATCCATCTCCTCTGTGATGTGATAGTGTCGATAGTGATCACAGAATTCTAGAGAAGATGATGCGGGATGCCAGATTGCCAGATTTTCTCTTCAACAATGGTATAGGCGAACTCAAGAAAGCAGAACGTCCCCTATCGTTAACGGAAGAACTAGTATTGTTTACTTTTCGCTAAAGGCTTCTACGCATTGCTCTTTGGAAATGCCAAACGAGTAGTTCTGATTCTCGCCGATCTAAATTTCAGTCGCGGTGCGCTGCCGGCTGCGATGTAGCCGCCACGCAAGACAAGCCGTTGTTCTGTGGTGTCTCATCACAGGCCAGCCAGTCTGTGATAAAATGAACGACGCTTAAACGCGATAACCTTTCTACATGGATTATGGATTCAATTCATTTATTTATTTACTCGCAGAGAATAAAGCAAACAGGTGATGCTTGTGATTTGTGATGTGAAAACCGTGTAGGGTCGATTAAAAATTCCAAGAGGATATTGTTAAGAAGATAGATATTTTCCTGAAGGACGGGTATAAATTTTTAATAGAAACTTGCTTATAAACTGTGTAATTTCATGCTTCTCGGAATTCAGTTGATAAACATTGACAACATTGTTAATTTGTTAAGAGACCAGAGAAGAAACAATATTCGATGATATTTAAGCCAGGGAAGCATTTAGATTTTTTATGAAATTCATGATTTTTTCCTCAAATTTCTTTGTATACATTCAGGAATAACTCGAAAATGACGCGTTTTATTGAAAAAATATAGGAATACTTTTATTCTCTAAAATGGTTGATTCTTTCGAAAATATGAACCGTTTATCCTTTTCAAGTGATTTGATAGTGTTTTTACATGAATTTATGAGTCGACCACCCTGTAACTTTTGAACTAGGAGAGATATTGAATAAGTTTCGATTGAGGAATATGCACCATGAATAGAGTAAAGTATCAACCTAAATTCAGTTCATTTGAAATAACGGTTCCGAAGATATGAACAGCAAAGTGTTTTTTTCGTGGATTTTCGACACCCTGTATCTCCCAAACCAAACCGAATTTTGAAAAATGGCATGGGAAAAAAGTGTTTCGTTTGATGAGAGGAATCTACAGTTAAAATATATGTACAAGTCAAAGACTCACCCTGTATTGTTGTTTCATCAAGTGAGATCTGGGCCGCGGTGAGTGGTCCGTCAAATTCGCCGCAACGTTGCCAGATTGGGAAAATATTTCGGTATTTGAAGAATAGGTCAATATAGTTGATCCTAGTACATATAAGATTCATGAATTTTAGTAGAAACAGAATCCTTCTATCTGAAGCCAATTTCATGAATACCCAGATTTGCTAAAATCAAAATTCACTTCGAAAATATTGGACGGAGTGGACTCAGCTTCATTTGATTTCCTCCGAGTAGGGGAGGACGGGGGAATTCCGCGCATTGATATTCTGCAACTCAGTTCAGTTATTTCAAAATTTAGATACAGCCACAGAAATATAATAAACATATAAATAAATAAATATTTTATTATATTTCTGTGGATACAGCGCACCATCTCGTATTTGCCTTGCCAACATCCTCCCGTAATTTAAAGATATTCGTGTTTTTATTTTAGACCAGGGAGCCGATTGTTCGTTTCACGACGCTCTGATCTAATTTTCGAGAGAAATTGGAATCGTGGAAAGTACTTCTATTATTAATTTCTAATGAATCTATTGCATGACTATTTTCCTTCATAATGTGTAGATTATTTAATGCAAAAGAACAATTACATAATTGTATTTCGTCATCTACTGTCAGTGATTAGTTAGGTTAGGTGACTCACACTGGGAGAATAACGCTGTAGCGGGGTAATTCTTCAATAATATTTTTTGTACCTATTCATGGAAATTTGTTTAATTTACATTGTACTTGGTTATTACCTAAATAATGAAATATTTTTTCGAGTTTTTCAGCTGTTCAATATATGCGCATAATTATACCATCGCATGCGCGGTATTACCCAGTACGTGGGGGAAGACCGCGAAAAGACAGTTTTCAGAATTTTTTTTTTCTCAATTGGTATAGGTAGTTGAACCTTTTCCTTGTGATGAAAAAGTTCCAAATGGGTTCATGATTCAGCAGTTAAATTATGAAAGTTTGTGTGTACATAGGAAGGTTTTTGTGAGCATTTTCCCTTAGGTGCGTGGAATTCCCCCGTCCTCCCCTACATATAAGATTCATGAATTTTGGTAAAAACATAATCCTTCTATCTCAAGCCAATTTCGAGAATACTCAGATTTGGTAAAATAAAAATTCTCTTCGAAAATATTGGACGGGGTGGACTCAGCTTCTTCTGATGATGTTTACTCCGAGTACATATAAGATTCCTGAATTTTAGTAAAAACAGAATCTTTCTATCTCAAACCAATTTCATGAAAACCCAGATTTGGTAAAATAAAAATTCGCTTCGAAAATATTGGACGGGATGTTATGAGCTCCATCCAATGATAGTTGATCCGAGTACATAGGATTCATGAATTTTAGTAAAAACTGAATCCTTCTATCTAAAGCCAATTTCATGAAAACCCAGATTTGCGAAAATTAAAATTCACTTCGAAAATATTGCACAGGAATGACAGGATGGACCCAGCTTCATCCAATTATTTATATCTTCATTTTTTTTATTATTATATCTTGAGAATACTTACTTTAGAAAGAACATTTTTGTTTTAAAATACGGTGACAAGTTTCCTCTTACATGTTTATGTTATGAATTAGGAATGTTGATTGTTTCTTGCAATTATTATTGTTTATTATTATTATTATTGAAAATACTATTTTATTTTAAGTTCAAATGCAAATAAATGTTGGTAATATTCACATGTGGTGATATCATTTCCAATGTCTCTGATGGTTGCAAGGATTGCGAAATCTGTAAATTTTTTTAACCAACTCACTGAATGTCTCTTTCTTCATTCTATAAAATATTTTAAATTTCTCATTGTCCAAGTTGAGAACTCTTTTGAAGACATTGAATATTCCATATCTTCTGTTCTGTCGCCACAGGGGATGGACCCAATATTTAACTGTTCTCTTTTTTTTTCGAACTTCAGCATTCATATTTAGAAGTTGCAGATAGGCAAGCATATCTTCATCGGACGAACTCATTTCGACAACTGATGAAGTGGTGCCATTTGCCACTTCAGTGCGCAACCACGTCCTCACCATTTCGCCACCTATCCATCACCATTCAGCTCGCCACCTCGCTACCACGCCACCGCCACACCACTTCGGTGCGCGATTTGCCTAGAGCTCTCCCACTTATTAATTCGCTAGTTCACTGAATCTAAATCATTAGCGCCGTTAAAACTCGAGGAGTATAGCTTAGACCTTAGAGATACAATGACCTAAGGGCATCAGAGTAATTTACTAATTTCATATATCGGGAGAGCAGGAGCAGCGAGAAAGTGGTAATTTTCAATGTTGGTCACTGATGTGCCTAACACCTTCAATCGGCGCAATGAACCGGTTTGCGGACTTGTAAAAAAATTGTCCTAATAAGTAATAACAATCCAACAACTAGCGAAATCCGACAAAGTCCACAATACTCACTTTTCGGACTTGAACAAATTTCCACTTGGGAGCGAAATGGCGAAGATGCCATTCGAAGTACCTATTATCCCCTACCAACGAAAAGATAATTATAAACCAACTAAACGCAAAAGCAACGTCTTCGCTCAAATTTGCTGCATTTTTCACAAATAATCTGGAATGCTTTCTCTCAATCTGACTGGCCCGAGGGATACAGTTTTAGCACCACCTGCATGTTTGGATGCAGCGATGGCGAGGATCAAACGAGATATTCGATATTTCGATGACCGGGATTACTCGATGGGCGGAGCGGCGAAGGTGCTAGAGCAGCCAGTGAGTGTGACCAGCGGAAACGTCTGCGCGAACGGGTGCGCGCGCGCTTACGGTACGCAGGGGCACCTCGACAGTGGCGGTTCTACTATACTGCGAAACCCCGCGGCGCGGGGGGCCCGGATGTTACGGGGGCCCGTAGGGCCCACGCGGATGTGGTAACAATATACAGGGTGGCCCACCCCAGACGCGGTTCTCATTTTGAGGCAGTAAATGAAGACATTTTGAAATTTTTTTTTTGTGAAATGTAAAGGACAATCAGATGCACAATTTAAAATTGTTTTCGCATATACAGGGTGTTCGTTAACAAAGATATAGACCATAGTTACACTTGGCAAGCTGAAATAATGATGAGTTTATAAAGACCATTTTATGCCTTAGAAGAACCATTGTAGAGAAAATGGCGAAAAATCGAAAAAAGGAGTATTTTTAATTTGCAATTAATGAATAAACCCTTCAAGCCAACGAGACAGACAATGTTTTTTCGTGTAGACATATTGGCTACCCTTATGCAGAAGGAAAAAATTTAACTCTGGAATATACTGAGTGATCATAATTATTGTTCAAACATTAACTACAAATAATGGTCAAAAACTTTCTTATTTCAAATGGCACACCCAGTATTTCTGTACCTTGTTCAACGTAAAAATTAATATCGAAACTATCTTCATTGGGTTTCCCTATACCTAAACCTTAATAGTTTTTAAGTAATTTTTGATTTTTAATTCAACTAGTTAACCTACTATTATGATTAGCGATATTCATAGAAATACTTGGAAATATTTGTGGGAAAATGCTTACAATATTATTTGAAATCTGAAGAACTCATATGAAGATATCAATAATGGTGTTGCAGTCACGCAAGATTTATTATTCCTTTATAAATGATTATCTAATGTTTTTCTGAATATCAATTCTTTTTTCAATTATTTTCAAATTAATTTCGCCTAGAATGTATAAAGTGTCATTATCATTCAATCTTTACCGGAACATGCCCTTAAATTTTTCTTTATTCCGATCGTTTTGATTTGAAGTTAAGCCATACGTTCAGAGAATCATGTAACAAACGATTCATTTAAACAAATATTTGCTCAGGCGATGAACCTGTGCTCCAGTCCAACATTTTCCCTATTCTCTACATTTTCAATATTTTGAAGACTTTTCGAGATTTTCAAAAGAGATCTGTGATAGTGAACCTCTGGCCAGAGAGTGAGTTGAGTACCGAGTGGGACGAGTTTCACCAGCATAAGGACATTCATTAGTATCTAAGGTAGTATTTGAAGGTATTTTGTACAAATCTTTGAATCTTTGAGTCTACTAATACCCAATCCAACAATTGGAGATAACAAGTATGAAGAATCAAAGGTTCATCGCCTGAGCAAATATTTTTTTAAATGAATCGTTTGTTACATGATTCTTTGAACGTATGGCTTAACTTCAAAACGATAAGAATAAAGAAAAATTTAACGGCATGTACCAGAAAAGATTGAATGATAATGACACTCAATACCTTCTAGGCGATATTAATTTGAAAATAATTGAAAAAAGAATTGAGATTCAGAAAAACAGTAGATAATCATTTATAAAGGAATAATAAATCTTGCGTGAGCGTGACCGCAACACCATTATTGAGATCTTCATATTAGTTTTTCAGGTTTCAAATAATATTGTGAGCATTTCCCCACACATATTTCCAAGTATTTCTATGAATATCGCTAATCATAATAGTAGGTTAACTAGTTGAATTAAAAATCGAAAATTACTTGAAAACTATTAGGTTTAGGTATAGGGAAACCCAATGAAGATAGATTCGATATTAATTTTTACGTTCAAAAAGGTACAGAAATACTGGGTGTGCCATTTGAAATAAGAAAGTTTTTGACCATTATTTGTAGTTAATGTTTGAACATTAATTATGATCACTCAGTATATTCCAGAGTTAAATGTTTTTCTTCTGCATAAGGGTAGCCAATATGTCTACACGAAAAAACATTGTCTGTTTCGTTGGCTTGAAGAGTTTATTCATTAATTGCAAATTAAAAATACTCCTTTTTTTCGATTTTTCGCCATTTTCTCTACAACGGTTCTTCTAAGGCATAAAATGGTCTTTATAAACTCATCATTATTTGAGCTTGCCATTCAATTTTTGAATTCATATACAGGGTCTGTCACGAGGACCCTGTATAGGGTATTCCATTTAAAAAAGTGTAACTATGGTCTATATCTTTGTTATCGAACACCCTGTATATGTGAAAACAATTTTAAATTGTGCATCTGATTGTCCTTTACATTTCACGAAAAAAAAATTTCAAAATGTCTTCATTCACTGCCTCAAAATGAGAACCGCGTCTGGGGTGGGCCACCCTGTATATACCTGAAAACAAGGGGCCTTGGTACAATTCTCGCGGGGGGGCCCTTAAATCCTAGACACGCCACTGCACCTCGACGTAGGTACCTTCGACCCACGGATACTCTAAAGCCGGCCATACACGTTACGGTCTACCGGAGAGGTATACCTGCGCAGGCATGCCTGTGCAGGTCAACCGGAGCGTGTGTGGGATTAGACCTGTGCAGTTTTTTCAACCTGTACAGGCGACCGGTTACGGTCTACCGGAGAGGTATACCTGCGCAGGCATGCCTGTGCAGGTCAACCGGAGCGTGTGTGGGGTTAGACCTGTGCAGTTTTTTCAACCTGTACAGGTGACCGGTGCAAGATCGAAAATCAATATTTTTGAGTGACACCGTACAATGTGCCTGTGCGTGTGTGCATGTACAGGGTGGGGAAAATTGGTGCTACATGAACTAAAACATATGATACATTTCTGAAACAGGAAAAAAAAGCGATTCTTTCGAAGTCATTTCAAACTACTGTTTCCATAAGAAAAAACACAACTTCATGAAATAATCAGAGTACGCCACTGGATTGCTATCAGAAAAGTGCCTGTATAATGTTTTCATTTCAACATCTTAGCATAAACAGAAACGGAGATAATGACCAAAGTTGAAATCGCCCAAATTTCAATTTTGGCCTACAACTCGGAAACGAAAGAAGATAGAAGAATGCAGTTGATGGCATTATCAGTTTCTCGAAAAAAGAGGAAAATAAGGTGCTATTCATTTTTCTCTATCTCCTCGGGTTAAAAAGTATCAGTTCATGTAGCACCAATTTTGCCCACCCTGTACACCGGTCGCCTGCGCAGGTCACGTCATTTGCTGTCATGAACGTTGTCGCCGTCAGTTGTCTCCACGTCGAGTAGTGAATGATATCGTATTGTCACCTGTATCAAAAATCAATACGCAAAAATGGCACCAACAGATTCTACTAAAAAAGTCCTTGAAGATTTCATTGAAATATATAAAACGCTTTCATGCCTATGGCACGTCAAAAACAAAGCGTACCATGATCGAGACAAAAAGGAAGCTGCAGAGACACGACCGACGTCCGGTATACCTGCACAGGCATGCCTGCGCAGGTTTACCTCTCCGGTGGACTGTAACGTGTATGGCCGGCATTACACGGTCAGTGCCCTTTCACCCCACCACTTTTTGGCATCCATGTTGTGACGTACAATTATCCAACAGATACGGTGTTTACATTGTAGTGTGTACGGTTTTTGAAGTTTTCTTGGTTTTGTGGGTGAAAAACAGTACTTTTTGATATTATTTCAGTTTATTAATTAGAGTAGGACTCAGAAATAAAACATTTGCAGTGAGTCTTGATTGAGTCCTGATGGAGCATGAACTCTGCAGGCGGAAAGGATGTGCATAATCGTTTCCTGTTGCCTATGGCAAGCCCTGCAAGTTGTTGGGGTGTCCATTTTCATGATGTTCTTTTTATACCATCTCGTATTCCACTTGACAGGCCATCACAAATCCCTCCGTCTCTGACTTGAGGCTAGGGGACTTCAGAAAGGCGAAAGACAATTCCTCAGACAGGTCCTGGTCTTTCAAACTCCTGAAATATATGGAGTGCAAGTTTTTACTCATATGATGTTCAAGTAATTTATCCGACTGAGACTTTCGGATCAGTCTCGCTAGGCTTCTTTGGTCCGCCTGAGTGATTGGTGCTCCAGCGAGCTCAGGATTGATCGATACTCTGGTTATGCTGAGCTTCTCCACGGCCCTTTGTGCAGCTCGGAAAAGGAAGGCTCCATGATTCGCAATTTGATGCTGAGCAAAAAATTTCAGGAGCGGATCTTCACTTCTTAGAATCCTTACTGCCATTTCCAATGTTTGTTGATGGTGTTGATATTCCAAACATTGCAATCCTCTACCCCCCTGGCTTCGAGGAAGGTATATCCTCTGTTTTGAACTGTTGGGATGTAGGCTACGATTAATGTTCATCGTTTTCCTTGTTGACCTATCAAGATCCAGGAGTTCGTTCACCGTCCAGTTCACCACCCCGAAAGAGTAGGTGAGAATCGGGATGGCTAGCATATTTGTAGCAGATACTTTGTTTTTCCCGACAGCTGCGATTTCCAAATGTCCCTCAGCTTTTTTTTGTAGCTGGCTGTTAAGGCATCCTTTATCTGGGTTGTCTCCAGTACACTCCTCTGTTTCATCCCAAGAAACTTGTAAGTTTCTCCGTCTTCGAGGTGTCGAAAAGTCATTCTATATTCCAGTCGAATATCTTCTCCTGCGTCTTCAGCTTTTCCCCTGCGCAGATGAAAGACAGCACACTTGTCCAAACCGAACGACATTTCCATTGCTGAGGTGTAGTCTGAAACGAAATTCAGTAGTTGCCGTAGTGCGGACTCGGAGGGAGCGTAGAGCTTCAAGTCGTCCATGTACAAGTGATGCGAGATCAGGTGGTTCCTTCTGCCTGAAGGTCCGGCCTTGTATCCTACCTTGCTCTCCCTTAACTCAATTGTTAGTGGTATTAGAGTTATGCAGAATAATAACGGGCTCAGCGAATGTCCCTGGAAAACTCCTCTTCTGTATCTCACCCATCCCGTATAAACGGTTCGACCCTCTGCTCGGATGGCAAACTTCGTTTTCCACAGCGCTATGATGTTTTCTATCGAGTGGATGATGTTAGGGTACACTTTCAGCATTTTTAATAACCGTACTATCAATTCGTGCAGCGTGGTGTCATATGCTTTAGCGTAGTCCAACCATGATGTGTAGGTCACGCTTGCAGTGTCTGGCGTCTAGACATACGCTTTTGTCTATGAGCAGGTTGTCCTTGCATCCTTGCACTCCTTTCTTTGCTCCCCTCTGTTCGTAGATACTGTTCCACACCGGTCCAATAACCCTCAGTATTTGATCTTGAATTACACTTGTGAGGATCTTATACAGTGGATTGAGGCAAGTGATTGGGCGATAGTTCTTGGGTTGCCTTAAATCACCAGATTTTGTTATCAGCACTGTTCTACCCTCCACCAACCATGACGGAATAGGCTCACGGCGAGTCAGCATCCCGCTGAATAATCTTGCCAGGTGTTGGTGTGTAGCTGGAAATTTCTTCCACCAGTAGTTTTGAATACCGTCCAGTCCAGGTGCTGTGAAATCACGCTTGTTCTTAAGAGCTTGTCTAATATCTTCGGTTGATATTTCAGAAGGTTCATCGTTCTGTTGTTGGTTTTGATCACACATCTGCTGGAATCTGAGAAGTGCTGAAGTATCCCTGGTTTCTGCTCGTTGTTCATATATACTCTTCCAAAATTCTTCGACCTCTGGAGGTGATGGTGGGTTCTGTGCCTTTTGTTGTGGGGACTGAAATAATTTCGATGGTTCTGCGGTGAAGGTGTTGTTACCTTCAATCCATTTTTGCCTTTTTAGCAGTTTCTTTCTCGCTGCAGCAAGTGATCTTATTCTATCTACAGCTTTCTGCTTCAGTAGATGGACTGTGGGCAAGTCTACTGTACGATGTATGGAACGAAGCTCCTCGATCATGTCCTTCATTTTCTTGCTTTATTTAATTTTGCCTTTCAGAACATCTATGATACATTGGTACCAAGATGCCTGCTGCCTCATTGATTTTATTTTGATGTCAAGCCGACCGAGTCTTAACAATAACAATACTTTTATTCCCAAAATCATTTTACAAAAAAAAAATCTCCCAAAGTCACAGCTCCGAGTTTTTGAATGGAAATTCTAAGAATTCCTCAATTGAATATGGTTCCAAATAAAGAATCAACTCAACCAGTTTACTTTTGAAACTGCCATATCGAACCAAACTGGTAACAGATCCGGGCAGGACATTGAAAAATTTAATGCACATGTACTTTGTGTTTTTTTCAGTTACATTTTACAATATAATAACGTCAAAAAAACATACAACTGTTTGTTGAAGGAGTTCAGGAAAAATATTTACTCTGACCACATAAATAGGGCAGAAAATAAAAATAAAGTAGTATGGAACATCATAATAAGAGGCGTGAAAACAACATCTACGACTCCGATGAACGGAAACCCGATAACATTAGCAAATGAATTCAACTCATTTTTCTCGACAACAGTGACCAGTTTACTCAATGAAAAAAAGGGAGAAAAAACTGACGACCCATGTTTGAAACTGAAAAGAAATTGCAAATCACTTTTTTTGAGTCCTGTGCTTCCTGTGTCATGAACCTCATGACATTATTAGAAAATCTAAAAGTAAATGGTCAAGCGGACCAGACGAAATTCCCACGAACATAATGAAAATCTGCGCTTCAGAAATATGTGAACCACTAGCCTTCATAATAAATAATTCATTAATAAACGGAATCTTTCCTGAAAGCCTGAAAAGTGCCTTGATCAAACCAATTTTTAAAAATGGGGACCCAAACAACATCAAAAACTATAGACCGATTAGTCTACTTTCTTCATTTTCAAAAGTATTTGAAACAGCTATGGTGAAAAGGGTAAAAGATTTTCTTCAACTTAACAATTTATTCAGCAGTTGTCAACATGGTTATTTGAAAAATCGAGCCGTTCACAGTTTCACAAATGAAATACTTTCAGGATTTGAAAACAGAGATCATATAATAGCAATATTTTTAGACTTGACGAAAGCCTTCGAAACAGTATTCCATAATATCTTGTTTAAAAAGATGGAATTCTTAGGAATAAGAGGAAATGCCTTGAAGTGGTTTGAATCTTACTTCAAAGACAGATCACAGAGAGTGATTCTGGAACATGAGGGTAAACGCTATTACTCAGAACTGGCTACTTTATTTAATAATAATAATAATACATTTATTGTCCAAATCACAACAATTTAAGTACAACTAATCATCGTTCTTTCAATTAGAATATAAGTGAAAAACAAAAGGCCCTGGTGTGTCAGAATTCTAGAATACCAGATTCTGTTCCGGCCGCAGATTAAAAAAAAGTGATTTTCGTAACAATCGGTAAACAAATTCTTAATTCTTAATACAATATGCCATATCATAATTTCACAATTAAATTTATTACAAGGAAGAAAGGATGTAGGATGGAAGGAAGCAAAAGGAAGTAAAAAGGAAGCAAAAAAGGCAAAAATAACACATTTTCATTATAGAATAAGTATAAAAACTAATCAGTGTTGGCTCTGATCAAGAAGTAAAGAGCGCTTCAGATTACATTTGAATGGGGTATCGGCCAAGGAGGAGTAGTAGGACCGCTATCATTTCTCATCTACGTAAATGACGCTGAAGAAGTAGTGAAGGATATAAATTGTGAACTTGTGAATTTTGCAGATGACAAAAATCTATTAATACGTGAGAGAAATGAAGAACTACTCTTACGCACTCTCCAAATATGTAGTACTCGAATAACTGAATGGCTAAGGAAAAATAAACTCCTCCTAAACACAGACAAAACAAACGCGATCATGTTCAAAACGAATAAATCAAACTCCACAAAACCAGAAAATGTTTCATTCGCAGGAAAAACGTTGGACATAGTGGAATCAGCCAGATTCCTCGGATTAACGATAGACGAAAATCTTCAGTGGAACTTACATGTCCAAGGCCTAAGTAAAAAATTGAATTCCATCTTATATACATTCAGAGTCTTGAAACCATACACAAACTTGAACACACTGAAAACAGTTTACTTTTCTAATTTTCAGTCGGTACTAAGATTCGGAATAATTTTCTGGGGAAAGAGTAGAGACACTAGCGATTTGTTCATCATCCAAAAGCGAGCCTTACGAAGTATTTTAGGACTGAAGCACAATGAAACCTGTAGAAACCATTTTAAATCGAACAATATCCTGACTTTGACAGGTTTATACTTATATGAACTAATGGTTTTCTTATTTAAAAGTAAAGGTTCCATGGCAAATCTAAAAACAAAAAGCAATAGAAATATTTTTTTAAATTTTCCTATACACAGGCTGTCACAATATGAAAAAGGATGCTTTTACTCCAGCATATCAGCCTTTAACAAGTTGCCTCAATCAGTAAAAAGCTTGAATAATGAAAATGCTTTTAAAAAACAGGTACGACAGATCTTACTTAACTTGGAACCATATAACATATCCGAATACTATGAACAAAACCTCTGATTTGTCAATGATTGGGTTGAATTATATTCTTGAGAATTTTTGTTTCTTCTGTGGTTTTTTGAGGGTATGGTATTGATTGGGTATTGTAGATATAAGTAGTATATATGTGAGTTGACAGGTTTCACTTTCATAGTCTAGCACTTGTGTATCAGATTATAATATGTGGAATAAAGTTATTATTATTATTATGTCTCGGAAAGTGGAAAGGAACTGTACGCCTGGTGTTATTTATATTTAAATGATCTTCGAAATAGTGAGGATATTTTCTCAAGAATAGTATGCACTCCAAAACATACAAACCAGGAAATGTGAGCAATTTGCACCCCCTGAAACGACCCCTACACGACTCACGACACTTGAGCCCCATCATCGCCCTCAGGGCATATTTCTGAAGCACAAACACTCTGGAGCAATCAGAGCTACCACCCCAAATCACAACACCGTACCTCAAAAGTGATTCAAAATTCGCGAAGTAAATAGATCTCAAAAGTTCTGTGTCCACTCGCCGAGACATAACCCGCATCATATATAACACACTATTTAGTCTCTTACACAGCATATCAATATGATCACACCAATTTAGATTACAATCGATTTGAACTCCCAAAAATTTAGTGGACAACGCCAAATTGACTGTATTTTGCTCTAATACAATTTCATTAGGATAATTTTCCTTGGACTGAATGGTTCTAAATATTACACATTCGGTTTTATTTACATTTAAAACGAGCTGATTTTGTTTGCACCATTCACCAACATTCCGAAAAACTGCCTGTGTCAGTTCAACGGTCGATCTTATATTCTTATTTCGCACTAGGGCATTCGCGTCATCAGCAAACAACAAAAACTTCACAGGAGAAGGATATGAGTGGCAGAAAATAGAAGGTAGGTCGTTTATATAGAGAACGAATAAAAGAGGTCCCAAGATACTACCTTGTGGAACCCCGATATTAAAAATTTTATCTTTGGACACATAAATGTTCTTACCAGTGTCAATACAAACCCGCTGAACTCTATCGCTCAGGTAACTACGCATCAGTGACAGCTGTAAATCTCGAATACCACAGGAACACAACTTCTCTAGAAGTATTTCATGGTTGACGCTATCGAAGGCCTTGGACAAGTCCAGAAAAAGGCCAACAGGCACCTCCCTCCCCTCCAAAGCATCAACTATTTCACATGTTAGTTCATAAATAGCCGTAGTTGTACTTCTTCCACGTAGATAGCCATGTTGGTTTTTAGCCAACACATGGAATTTATGAAAAAAAGAAAGTAGCCTGCTAACCATAATCTTTTCAAATACCTTTGCGAATGTAGTCAGCAAACTGATCGGTCGATAATTGTGAACATCATCAAAGTTCCCTTTTTTATGGAGAGGCTTGATGAGAGCTAATTTAAGGGAAGATGGAAATAAGCCTTCACTGAAAGCACGATTCATAATATGTGCCAATGGCTTAGCAATCACATGTTTGGTCTTTTTAACGACTGATATTGGTATGTCATCATGCCCGCAAGAGTTTGTATTTTTCATCGCCATCACTGCCTTAATCAATTCCTCCTGAGTAAGAGAAAAAAAAATAAAAGGACTTACTATTGTAATAAGCACTTGATGAAGCGGATGGGGTAGAGCTTTCGGAGCTTTGTGTCGATCCTAAGGAAGTACTGGCGAAATACTCATTGAAAGTATCAGCCAACTCATCGAGATTATCAAACTTGTAGAAATCATGTTTTCTATTGCTACTATCTAACCTACCAGTTAACCTATTCACAATGTTCCAAGATGTTTTGACCTTGTTTTTACTACTGGAAATCAACTTTCTAAAGTATTCTTTATTCATTTTTTGCAACGCTCTGTCATAAGCAGATTTGACTTTTTTGTATTGAATATTATACTGTGAATTTCTTCGAGAAATCACGTATAGAACATCTAAGTAACCCTTGAGTTCTCTAACTTCGGATGTTAAGGGAATTCGATGCGCACTATTTTCTGCGATCCAAATATATGGAAATGAACTATCAAAACACATCTTGTATATTTCATGAAAACTATTCCATAAAATGTCCACATTAGTCGACAAATCCAGTGTAATTGCACTCCAGTCGACCTGTGACACTGATGCAACGAATGCCCTAGTGATCGATTCATTTATTGACCGGATTTTTCTTTTTTTGTTTTTATTGATATTATTATGTGCGCACAAGGAAAAAGAAAATGTTTGAGCTGTATGATCCGATATGTGTTCATTCATCACAATTGCCGAGATTTCATCAGAAATGTTGGTTATAATATTATCCAAACATGAAGAAGTATTTGATGTTCTTCGTGTAGGCTCATTGATCATGAACTCTGCATTGAAACCACTGACAAGGGATATAAAGTTTTTCGAAAACTTATTTGTTGACAAGATATCAATGTTAAAATCACCCGATATAATGAACCTACAGGCTTCTTCTGTTAATTTTTTCAAAATATAATAGAGTTTTTCGAAAAAAACTTCCAAATGAGATGCTACACTAGAACTAGGACGATATATACAAACTACAACGATTTTATGAAAATCGATAATACATTCCACAGCAGAGCATTCGAACACATAAGGAATTGAGATTGAGGAAGCCAGATCGGCCCGCTCTTTGATAACGATCCCACTCCTGCAATAAATCGCGCATCCTCCGTGGCTGCCACTGTCTCGGGAAAACAATGACACCAAATCATATCCACGTAGTTTGTAAACAAAGAGTTCATCCTTACTTTTCCAATAATGTTCAGTAATCGTCACAAATGTCGCATTGACACTGATTATGAATAATTCCAGTTGATTTAAACAATTACCAATGGACTGCAAGTTCTGGTGAATCAAAGTGTATTTCCTCTTCGTTGAACCCCCATTTTGCCCTTTGTGAGACGAAATAAAAAATTATTTATTTGCACTCCCTCTGGCCATATTTCAGGATTCTTCAATGCTTCGAAATTAGATTCAGGAATTGTGAGTTTGAAAGAGGAATATTCTTCTGGTCTATTTGATTTCATTTTCATACATTTAACATCAGTTATTCCGTTCTTTTTAAGGTGATCGATAATAAGTTCCTCTTTCAAATCTGGGTGAAGTTTGCAAACATGAAGATATTTAAACTTAGGTGCAGACTTGATCATGATTTCATCATTCTTACAAGTACCAATAATTGATAAATTCCGCCTCTTCCTTCTCTTATTTACAGCCAGGGTGTAACCATCATCATTATTTAAATTTGACGTAGAAGTATCAGTAGTTGCAGTTGTAGAAGTATCAGCAGTTAATTCAGTTGAAAGAGAAACAGTCTGATGAATGTCTTTATTTAAAGGAAATGTATGATTTTTTCCTTCAGATGCTTTGTTGCTTTCACCTGGATCAGTTTCTAACAAACAATCTGAAGCTGTTTTAATTGTTTTTGAATATACTTTATTCACCATATCGACATTCGTAGATAGATTTCTAATAGTTTTTGGCTTATTATTTTTCTTCAATTGCTGAGCATATGATGATTGTTCATCCCCTTTGGAATTTTGAAGGAGTTTAATGTTCTCTGCCTTCAGGTTAATGACTTCAGTTTTTAGGTTAAGTATTTCCAATTTTAGGGTATCGAAAATCGGGAAAAATATTTCTTTCATCGACTTTATGATTGAATCACTAATTGATTGTGACTCCAATTCACCCATATTGATCAAAGCATCGTTGCTCGCATTAGGAATGGGTTCATCTAATGAACAAATACAACATAGCCATCCTTGAGATCCGCTTGCTTTTTTTAATTTTTCTAAATTTTCCACAGTTATTCCAACACAGTTTATATGAAAAATATGTGAACTGTTTTTAGAACACGATATTGAATCGTCATACCTACTGACTGATTTAGAACACTTCGCACACGTAACCGCCATCATACGACAAATTGAAATCGAAACCTATGCTTATCATTATTCGTAGCTGTACTTTTCGGTGGACATAGAAGTGAAGAGGCCGCTCCCACTGCAGCCACCACATCTTCTAGTGAACAGGTCTCGTTAAGATGAATTATTTTATCCAATACGGCTAGATCTTCAGCCTCATGTCTTGTTTTTCTTCGGGTGGCCTTGACAAGTGGGTTTCTTATTATTATTATTTTTTTCTTTCTTTTACACGTCCGTGTGAGGGGAAAACCCTTTATGGGCACCGGGAGGGTCCGCACTCTCGGTAGTGTGAGAATCCAAAATCTTGTTTGGTTACTCACTGAAAACCATTCACACTTAAATGGAGGAGTTCTTCATCCTGCCCTCGTAGCGTCCCTTAACAAAAGAGATGAGGTGCAAGTGGCTTCTAGAGTTCATGGGACCTGATGATATGAAGTGACCCGAGCAACACTGCTTTCTGCATTCTGTGCGCCAATACCTCGGCCAGTGATCTACAGGCCGGAATAATCTTCAATTCATCCACGTAGTTGGCTTTCATTCCACCGAGACATCCTATGATTAGTACGACCATCCTAACTTTATGACCTGGGTATAAAGTTCCAAGCTCGAACATAAGATCTTTGTACTTTTACCTCTTCTGTTCTTCTTTCATCACAACATTATTTTCAGCAGGGGAGGAGAATTCCACGACATATAACTCCTTCAGCTCCTTGTCCAAAAGAAGTATGTCTGGTTAAACAGCATTGATCTGTCGTGTTGTTGAGACAGGATAGTTCCAGCATATGGGAGCTCTTTCGTTCTGGACCACCGCTTCAATCTCCAGAGGCACATATGGTAGCACCGGTTCCTTGTCTATCTCATACGCGGCTCTCAGATGGAAGTATAGAATTCGGAGAGCCGCGTTGTGTCTCTCTACATATCCTGATGGAGCATGGACTCTGCAGGCGGAAAGGATGTGCATGATCGTTTCCTGTTGCCTATGGCAAGCTCTGCAAGTTGTTGGGGTATCCATTTTCATGATGTTCTTTTTATACCTTCTCGTATTTAGTACTCCTTCCTGACACGACATCACAAATCCCTCCGTCTCTGACTTGAGGCTAGCGGACTTCAGAAAGGCGAAAGACAATTCCTCAGACAGGTCCTGGTCTTTTAAACTCCTGAAATATATCGAGTGCAAGTTCTTACTCATATGATGTTCGAGTAATTTATCCGCCTGAGACTTTCGGATCAGTCTCGCTAGGATTCTTTGTTCCGCCTGAGTGATCGGTGTTCCAGCGAGCTCGGGATTGATCGATACGCCGGTTATGCTGAGCTTCTCCACGGCCCTTTGTGCAGCTCGGAAAAGGAAGGCTCCATGGTTCGCAATTTCATGCTGAGCAACAAATTTCAGGAGCGGATCTTCACTTCTTAGAACCCTTACTGCCATTTCCAATGTTTGTTGATAGTGTTGATATTCCAAACATCTCAATCCTCTACCCCCTGGCTTTGAGGAAGGTATATCCTCTGTATTGAGCTGTTGGGATGTAGGCTACGATTAATGTTCATCGTTTTCCTTGTTGACCTATCAAGATCTAGAAGTTCGTTCACCGTCCAGTTCACCACGCCGAAAGAGTAGGTGAGTATCGGGATGGCTAGCATATTTGTAGCAGATACTTTGTTCTTTCCCGACAGCTGCGATTTCCAAATGTCCCCCAGCTTTTTTTTGTAGCTGGCTGTTAAGGCATCCTTCATCTGGGTTGTCTCCAGTACACCCCTCTGTTTCATCCCAAGAAACTGGTAAGTTTCTCCGTCTTCGAGGTGTCGAAAAGTCATTCCATCTTCCAGTCGAATATCTTCCCCTGCGTCTTCGGCTTTTTCCCTGCGCAGATGAAAAACAGCACACTTGCCCAAACCGAACGACATTCCCATTGCTGAGGTGTAGTCTGAAACGATATTCAGCAGTTGCCGTAGTGCGGACTCGGAGGGAGCGTAGAGCTTCAAGTCGTCCATGTACAAGAGATGCGAGATTAGGTGGTTCCTTCTGCCTGGTGGTCCGGCCTTGTATCCTATCTTGCTCTCCCTTAACTCAATTGTTAGTGGTTTTAGAGTTATGCAGAATAATAACGGGCTCAGCGAATCTCCCTGGAAAACTCCTCTTCTGAATCTCACCCATCTCGTATAAACGGTTCGACCCTCTGCTCGGATGGCAAACTTCGTTTTCCACAGCGCTATGATGTTTTCTATCGCGTGGATGATGTTAGGGTACACTTTCAGCATTTTTAATAACCGTACTATCAGTTCGTGCGGCATGGTGTCATATGCTTCCGCGTAGTCCAACCATGATGTGTGTAGGTCGCGCTTGTAGTGTCTGGCGTCTAGACATACGCTCTTGTCTATGAGCAGGTTGTTCTTGCATCCTTGCACTCCTTTTTTTGCTCCCCTTTATTCGTAGATACTGTTCCACACTGGTCCAATAACCCCCAGTATTTGATCTTGAATTACACTTGTGAGGATCTTATACAGTGTATTGAGGCAAGTGATTGGGCGGTAGTTCTTGGGTTGCCCTAAATCACCTGATTTTGGTATCAGCACTGTTCTACACTCCACCAGCCATGACGGAATAGGCTCACGGCGAGTCAGCATCCCGCTGAATAATCTTGCCAGGTGTTGGTGTGTAGCTGGAAATTTCTTCCACCAGTAGTTTTGAATACCATCCAGTCCAGGTGCTGTGAAATCACGCTTGTTCTTGAGGGCTTGTCCTATATCTTCGGTTGATATTTCAGAAGGTTCATCGTTATTATTATTATTATCATTATATGAACTTGAAAAAATTTTTCCTTGTGGTGAGACATGAAATGTACTATCTATCAACATAAAAAAATATTTCTGGTTTTTCCGAGGAGGCTTTGAGTTACTTCCTTCAAGCCAGGCTGTCATAGAATTTTATGTCTTATTTATTCCCACTTGTCAAATTCGATTTCATCATTGTTGTATCGTCGGGCGCTTCTGACGTTCTTATAAAGTCATAGAATTGGATATCTCACAATTAGCTGCCAAATTGATTCAGGGAATATTAGCTTTATTATTACTCAGACCAATAGAGGAGTTACGCGAAACTTGTTGATTCTAAAGCGGCCTACAGACGAACAACTTAGTTGACAACTATGTTGTCAACAATGTTGTATACCACACGAGAGTGAAGATAGCGGTTGTCGACCAGGTTGTTAACATCATTTCAGTGGAGGTTTCCGTCTAGTGATCTAATAGCCAGCATCGGGCTCCGCCCATCGAATATCAAACCGATTTGATCTCTCACCAACCTAGTTGTCAATCTGAAGTATCAACCACCAACCGGCCCACAGACGATCAACTTGGTTGTCAACACGGCGTGTTGAGTTGCTTGTCTGTGGGCCGCTTAATATGATTCCCCTGCTAAATTGAAAAATGAAAAGCATTAAAATACTCAGATGATTTGATGATGACAATAACACAAAGTTTCATGTAACCCGTTGATAACAGTAATGAATGTTTTTATGAGGGACAAAAAAGTTCCTCCCAGAAAAAATTATTATATATAATATATATTTATTTAAAAAAAATAATATTCACAACAAATGTTCGTTGTCCATTTGAGGAAATACATAAATTGCATCTTTTCTTGTTTAATTATATATATAAATTTTAGGAATTTCATTGATACAGGCTCTGAAATTATTTTTCAGTTGCTCCATATTTCTATTATCCAACTTATATAATTTGTTTTTTATGAATCCTCAGAGAAAAAAGTCAAGTGGTGTCAAATCTGGAGATTTGATGGCCATTTCACTGGTCCATTTATGCCAATACATTTATTTCTGAAATTGGTATTCAGTAACTGAGTTACCGCGGCTGTTTTATGCAGAGGAGCACCATCGTGTTCGTAATATAGTGATACTCTCTCGAATAAAGGTATATTATCAAAAAATTCTTCAACAATATGTTCGTTCACTATGATCAAATATCTTTCCGAATTCAGGGTGCCTTCAAATATTCTGTAAGCTAAGATTCTACCTTCGATCATAGTACACCAAACACTAAAACCAAATCTCCCTTGGTTTTGGATATTTATTGTCTGATGAGGATTCACATCAGACCTCAAATGTTCATTATGTCTGTTGAAAATTCCTGCGCTAGTTATAATCCCGGGCAGGATGAACTTCGTTGGAGAGCCATGGAAGTGCTTAGCTCAGCATCAGCTACTTTCCGCAATCCGAGAAGACACACCGAGCTTATAAATGATATTGTATACATCATTTTTATTAGTCTTGACATAGCATTGTAATCTGTACGGAATATATTTTTAAAGACGAATTTACTACCTTGACAATTATAACTGGCGCAGTCGACGGAGTTTCACGGGAGTTTTCATTGTGAAAAACTTTAGAGTTCTACCCTCTTTTGTGAAACGAGAACCTACCCACAGCAGTAACTCAAAAATCCATCCAGGAAGAGAGCATGCAGTTGTGGATTATCATAACGAGGTGGTGAGCGTAATTTTTCTTTGTTAATGTCAGACTCCTCTAATCCCCTTATTGATTCTCTTGCGGAAACCAATTCTGAATTAGAGACAGATTTATTAGAATCTTTTAATAACCTTTCACTCAGTAGCAGTAATTTATCTTTAAATATGCCAAACGCACCAGAGAATTTTGATATAAAAAATCTGAGCATCGTGCCTGATTTTGATGGAAACCCAAATAAGTTATACAGATTCATTCAAGCATCGGAGGCAATTCTAACTCATTATTTTGACCGTACTTATCCAAATAATTTTCAAAATTTGTTACTTTTGAATGGTATTTTAAATAAACTTCATGGTAAAGCGGAAGAAGTTGTTGCTATTCATGAGGCTACTGGAAATTGGAATGATATAAAAAATTCCCTTTTATTGCATTTCGGTGATCAACGCGATGAAAATAGTCTGAATCAAGATCTTGTTAATCTGAGACAAAATTTTGGAGAATCTCCTTCTGATTTTTATGAAAAAGTAATCACTTTGTTGAATATTATTATTATTATTATTATGAATTTGAAACAAGAGTGGAGATACCTATACACTCAAATCATAGAAAAAAAAACAAAATCTTAGAAAAAACAAAACATGCTGCACTTTCAATGTCACAAAAAAAAACAAACTGAAGTCAGTCTATCGCCGAAGAAATGTGTCCAATCTGTTTTTAAAGGTATTCACAGACGGCGAATCCACAACACATCTTTTGTAATCATATTGATTTGAAATGCGAGGTTGCGTTAAGAGCCAGCAAAAAAATCTTTTTCTAAAAGCAAGCCTTAAAAACATTTTTGGCTGGCCTGAGAGATCCTTTGGGTCCCATTATAAGAGCTATGAGGCCTACTTCATTATCTGAAGCACTTGTCATTTATCATAGAGGAGGACAATAACCAACATTGCCAAAAATCTCATCAATCAGTAGTGAATAACTCTAGAAGATACATAAATTATAATAACCAGCGAAATCATACCCAAAATTCTTCAGATTTTCGCCAAAATTTTTCTACCAGGGTACCTATTGAACGGCAAAGTTTTGTTCCCAACCAGCAATTTCCTAGTAGACCTGTAACTATTCAAAGAAATATAAATTATAGGGAACCGAGATATTTTTCTAATGCTCAAGTCTTTGGAAAACCCCAGCAACCTAAACCTACTCCTATGAGTATTTCTACGACTCACACTAAACAAAGAACACAACCTATGAATACTTCATCAAATAGTAGAAATTTTTCAAACGGGCAGAATCGTTTTTTTCGTCAAAAACCAAACTTTATAAGTGAGGAACTTTTTAATACCGAATATCATCATAATCGTTACAGCTCCCAAGAACATCTTGAAGATGAAGAAATTGTTGACAATTGTGAACAAAATTTTTCGTACGTCCATTATCAAAACCGAATCAAATAATAGAATTTCATATCTCTAATGGTAAACGTGAATTACCATATATAGAATTTAAGAACCCACCTCTTAAATTGCTTAAAGTTGATACACGATCTACAAAATCGTTTATCAATCCTGATTTAGCTAAAAAATGCTACTCTAAATTTGTCTTTAAAGAACCATTCACACTCTCAACTGTCCATCATACTTCTCATCACGGATTTTGTGCTAATATTCCTATATTTGCTGAGTTTAATCGATATAATGAAAACTTTAAATTCTATCTATTCAAGTTTCATAATATTTATGACGGTTTGATTGGATTAGATAACCTAAAACTTTCAAATGCACCCCTTAATTTTCACAGTTCTATGCTCAATACTCCTTTTTCAAATTTGCCTATAAAATATCAAGAATCTGCAAGTAAAGCTCTATTCAAAATAAAAGTCGATGCAAATTCGAAAATCATCGCTAAAGTACCTATCCGACACTTATTTTGTGATGTAATTATCCCAAAACAAGTTATTCAATCTTGTGAAATTTCGGAAATCGTAACTTGTTTCAAGAATGGCCTAGCGAACGTAGAAATTTGCAATGAAACGAATGAAGATATTAACCTATTGATATAATTAATGGCCATTTAGATAGTAAGGACCCCCTCAATATAGATTTAAACAAAGCTATTTATTAATAACTATGTAGAGAATCATAAGCAAAAAACCAAAGAAATTTACAAGAGATTGAACGCACTGATGGGGGAGAGGAAACAGAGCATTATTGAAAAACATAATATGGAGTCGAGTTAGAACGGCGATACCGAACAGGCGTGCGTCAGGTGTCTTGTGCTAACGATAAAAAGCCAATATTTTTCCATCTGCGTTAAATTTCTTATCATACAGTCCCCGCTGGTAAGAATTTCATATTTATTTCGCCGTGAGGTGGATTAAATCTTTATAAGGGAACGGGGGGTCTTATTCCAGTATATTTTGGACTCAATTATTATTTATTGTGTCGACATGTTTCGGCCCATGGCCATCATCAGAACACAATCTAAAAAATATTCAAATATCAATAGATATTAAAAAATAGACTTTGAATAGATGTCAAATAGAAAAAATTTAAGTCTTCGAGGAACCGGTGTGCTGTCGAGGAAGGCTTCTATTATTCAAAAAACAATTTCGTTGTGTGCAGTTTTTTAAGACTGGTTAGAAAGTTGTAATTCTTACTTTAGTAAGGAAGACCTTCACAATGATAAACACACACAGAACCTGGAAAAACAAAAAAAATGGATAATGTGAGGTAACTCACAGTGAGTCCTAATTCATATTAAAAACAAACTTCATAAAAGCCATCCTGTTAGCTGGTCATCATCTACATCTAGTGTTAAAATAAATTAAAAATGTCAAAATACAACAACATAACACGGAGAAATAACGAAGAACGCATGCGGGTGAAAACTGTCAAATCCGAGACAAATGGTCTACACCGGAGTAAGCCGACGACACGGAATGTAGGTAAGAGGTGTTAGAGAGCAAAAGTAATTGCACTTAAACAATGTTGTTAAATATCGACCAAGGAAAACAAAGGAGGGAAATATGTGATCGAAGAAGCATTTAACGTGTCGAACCTATCATTTTTCGAGTGTTTAAAAATTTCTAACTCTTCCATTACACACTGTCTCAAACCATATGGGCAAGTATGCAGCAATTCCGCGTCATCAGCAGGACTGAAGGGATGGCCGGTCTCCCTCAAGTGTACCCCAAAGACCGACTTGTTATTAGAGGAAGACTTGCTACTTTGTAGATGTTCGCGAACCCTTGTACTTATTGCTCTTCCACTCCGCCCAATGTACACGGCGGGACAGCTAATCTCCCCGCAGTTGAGTTTATATACTCCACTCCTCTCAAGTTTAGGAACAGGTGTCTTGTTCCGAATCAAATTCTGGCCCAAAGTGTTCGTCGATTTGAATGCTATCTTGACGCCAGCATGTCGCGTTAATACATCAGCCAACTTTTTAGATATGGGTCCAAAGAACGGGAGACTGGCATATTTAACGTCCGTTTGTGATGTCGCTGGGTCCGTTTGTAAATTGTCATGAGAGGTGGTGGTTTTCTTCCTTATCAACCGGTCTACAATATGGGGATCAAATCCGTTTTCGGATGCGATGGATCTGATGACTGCGATCTCCTCAAGGAAGCATTTTCTCGACAATGGTAACGACAAAGCTCGGTCAATGTAAGCTGTGAAGGCTGACAACTTATGCCCGGCGAAATGGCAAGAATCCGCGTGTATGGTGTGACTGGTGGTGGTTTCCTTCCTGAATACAGAAAATACGATCCGGTTCGTGACTCTCTTAAGTTTAAGGTCAAGGAAATTAATCTGGCCCTGCTGTTCTATTTCCAATGTGAAATTAATTTTTAAATGTCTTTTATTGAGCCAAATGAAAAAATCGTCTAAAAGTTGGGCGTTACCATTCCAGCATACAATAATCTCATCAACGTAACGGTACCAGAACGTGATATAAGGTCTAAAAGGGTTATCGTCAATAAAAACGAGACTTCTTTCGAAGAATGCCATGAAAATCTCTGCTAGGAGCGGCGAAAGGCAATTACCCATGCTAAGTCCTTCAGGTTGTTCATAAAATTGACCATCAAACTCGAAGAAATTCTGTCTCATCACCAAAGAAACCAGCTGATAAGCACTCTCGCAAACTTCGTTAGACAAATCGGAACGGAAAAGAAGATCCTTCAAGATTAAGAGAGTTTGTTTTACAGGAACTGAAGTGAATAGATTTGCGACATCGAATGATACCAAGATAGAGTCAATTGGGACTTCTATATTTCTAATTCTATTTACTAGGTCGAGGTTATTCTTCACACTATATTCGGGTGAGAAATTGAGGTTGGACGATAAAAATTGGTTCAATTCCCTAGACAACCTATAAGCCAAGCTCGAAGAGTACGAAACTACAGGACGTATTGGGACACCGTGTTTATGTATTTTTGGGAGTCCATATAAACGTGGTATGTGAAAATTTATAGGGATCAGCCTCCTCCAATTGTCTGTGAGGGAGGGACCGAGAGCTTTAAGAGTTGTATCAAATGCTGATTTGTACTTCCTGCTTAAGAATGAAAACTCACGAATTCGAACATCAAGAAATAATCGATGAACAGTATGGGTTCAGATCTGCCCACAGTACCACTTTACAACTAGCCACTATTTCAGATAAAATTACCCAAAATTTCAATCTCAACAAAATAACTGCAATGCTAAACCTAGATGTAGAAAAAGCATTTGATACCGTTTGGCACGATGGTCTAATATATAAACTATTACAAACAAAGCTACCACCTAACATCATAAAAATAATTCTGTCATACATCAAAGACCGAACATTCCAGGAGAAGGTAGAAAGCTCTCTCTCCGACAAAACTCCGATTCCCTCTGGCGTACCCCAAGGAGGTCTTTTATCCCCAACACTCTTCAATTATTACATAAACGACATACCTAAAGATCCCAACACCAAACTGAAAATTTTCGCTGACGACACAGCAATTATCGCTGAGTCCGGTCACCCAAAATTTGCTAACAAATACATACAGGAGCACATAAATAAATTAGAAAAATACTACGATAAATGAAAAATTAAAATAAACTCCACTAAAACCACCTTGACCCATTTTACACATAAGGTCAAACATTACGACAAGCCAATTTATATAACATTTAACGGGCACAATATCTATTGTCAGAGCGAAGTTAAATATCTGGGAGTCACGCTCGATAAAAAACTTAACTTCAACTCCCATATAAGCAACATTGCTTACAGAGGGAACAATATCCTGAGAGAGCTTTTTCCTCTCATCAGTAAGCAAAGCAAGTTACCGGTGAAATCTAAAATCCGAATATACAAACAGGCAGTAAGACCAGCATTCTTGTACGCAAACCCGATTTGGAGCAACACTTCCAATGCAAATTATAAAAAACTTCAGGTCATTCAAAATAAGTTTCTCCGAATTATATTGAACAAGCCAAAGGTCACGAATATCAACAAACTCCACTTGGATGGAAATTTAAACCTCATCCAAGAAGAAGTGCTCAAACAAAGCAAGAAATTCTTCAACATCACCACAAAAACTTTAGATAAAACCAAATCCATAGGCACAATAACCAGCCGAAACACAAACATCAAAATAAAGCACAAACTTCTACACCACGTTATTTTATAGCGATTTGTACATTTTATCCACCATCACTAGAGGAGTAACTGTGTTTCATTGACCATACAAACCTCTAGTCAAATTTACTAAACACCTAGAAAATCAAAAACACCTGAAAATTCGCAAATCAATAATATTAGATAAAATCTATAGATTAGGAGCTAATTGTATATAATAATTTATGTGTACATATCCATTTGTATTTCCCCTTGTAAATATACTGTTCATGCCACATAGAAAAAATCAAATAAAAATGCTGTTAAGCTTAAAAAAAATATATAACTGTGTTTCATTGACTTCCTGCTGGGGTCGTTGGTAAGGAGCACGAAATTATTATCCGATAAAAAGGTTTTTACTTTCTGGATGTATTCGTCCAAGGTTAGTATCACCAAGCAGTTTCCTTTATCTGCTTTTGTTAGAAACAACTTAAATTCTTTTATCTTAGACTTGACTGATCTTAAAGAACGAAAAAGGGTTTTGTACCTGTTAGTAATGTTATGTGAACCTCTTTTGAACCTGAGTAATATGTTGAAAATTTAATTCTTTACTATTTCGATATTCTCCAGTTTGAAACTCCTTAGGATAGATGAAATATCCACAATTAGTCTCTCGATTATGTTAGACTTATTATTAGTTGGTAATGAGAACTTCAAACCGAGTCTTAACAAATTCAACTCATCTTCATTGAAAGTTACGTTGGTGTTATTGAACACTCTATCATGAAATCTAAAGCCTGGTATGGGCGGTTCTGTATTTCTCGCTTGCTCGTGTTCAGAAACTAATTTATCTAATTTACGATCATGTAAACGTTGTTTTTTAGCTAGGAAATCTTTGATGCTACTATCAACACTGCGGAAAACTCGCCGTAGCTCTTCCTCAGACAACTTACAAAGTAAAACTTCTCTGGCTGTTTGAATCTTCAGGCCCTGGGTATGCATTTCCTTGTGCCATCTTCTAACCTCTCTTCTTAGGATCTTCAACTGAGCATTCAGTATGTCGGAGTTCAACCTCTCATCATGTGGTCTTGGGGATTTGATCTTCAGGAACTTAGGTATCAGACCACGGTGCAGACATGCATAACAAAACTTCAGATGTGAATAGGCTTTGGCTCTTTTATATGAAGTGTTTTTATATGTGCGGATGATAAAAGCCAGACTAGCCATCATCAAGAATTCTCTGAAATTCATCCTACTGGATTCAACTATAAGGGAACGGGGGGTCTTATTCCAGTATATTTTGGAGCCAAAGCCTATTCACATCTGAAGTTTTGTTATGCATGTCTGCACCGTGGTCTGATACCTAAGTTCCTGAAGATCAAATCCCCAAGACCACATGATGAGAGGTTGAACTCCGACATACTGAATGCTCAGTTGAAGACCCTAAGAAGAGAGGTTAGAAGATGGCACAAGGAAATGCATACCCAGGGCCTGAAGATTCAAACAGCCAGAGAAGTTTTACTTTGTAAGTTGTCTGAGGAAGAGCTACGGCGAGTTTTCCGCAGTGTTGATAGTAGCATCAAAGATTTCCTAGCTAAAAAACAACGTTTACATGATCGTAAATTAGATAAATTAGTTTCTGAACACGAGCAAGCGAGAAATACAGAACCGCCCATACCAGGCTTTAGATTTCATGATAGAGTGTTCAATAACACCAACGTAACTTTCAATGAAGATGAGTTGAATTTGTTAAGACTCGGTTTGAAGTTCTCATTACCAACTAATAATAAGTCTAACATAATCGAGAGACTAATTGTGGATATTTCATCTATCCTAAGGAGTTTCAAACTGGAGAATATCGAAATAGTAAAGAATGAAATTTTCAACATATTACTCAGGTTCAAAAGAGGTTCACATAACATTACTAACAGGTACACTGAGAGAAATCTTCATTTATATTTAATGAATTTTATTTATACTTAACAAATAACTGTTTCAAATATGGACTAACATACCTGTATTAATATTCAACATATGATTTCTTACAGTGCATTTCTTTAATGCGAACAAACGATTATTTTTCATTAAAATAATATTATTTACTGGGTATACTTATATATTTTCTTAGTGAATAAATATTTTATAATATTTAAAAAACATTTTGTAATTATGATCATATAATTGTTATAATTAAAGCAGCAGTATCATTATTTTAAATAAGTCATTTTGTTATTTAACTCATTAATTTTTAATACCTAAAGTCCATTCTTTATATATAAAATTGACATTTTAAATGATGCCATATAATTGTTAACTGGTTGCTATTTGATTATTGATTATTAAGATGTATATAATATATAATAAATAACAAATAAATAAACAATTGCTCTCATATATTTATTTCAGAACTCAACAATATACACAATACATGTTTGGTATATAACAAAAAATATTATTTATTCTGTTTTGTGAACATTTATTGCACACAGGCCATTAGATAAAGTTTCCAACTCGCGGAATTAATTCATTTAGTGCAGTCTTGCTCTCCAACAATTCAGGCAATACTTCGAGAGTGACGCCTTTATCTGAAAACACGTTTTTTAACATTATCTTATTGATGAAGAATTATCTTCCAATCAAAAAACTTAGTTTTGAGTCAAGAAATTTTAGTGCATATCAAATAGTTTCTTTGTTATTAATAAATATTTTAACAGTCAATATGCTAGGGAAGACGCTTTTCAGAACTTTCCAATTTCGATAATAATATATTATTATTATCTAGTCCTCTAGTAAACATGAATGTGAATCAAATCAAAAAAGCTATATCCCAGAGGGACCGAGGTCTTCTGGAAATACTGAAGTCTAATGTACATAATGACAAACCTCTGAATCTCTCCACATATTCACCCATTCCCATTTCCATAAGTAAATTCTCCATCACTGTAAAAATACACTGTTCGTTTCACCGAAACACAACGCTATAGATATTACATTAAAAGCGTTAATCTTTAATATCTATAATGTAGCACTTATTCAACATTGAATCTCTGAATCTGAAACAGTGAAACTGCTGTCAGTCGCAGTCGCAGATCGCCACGCCGAGAAATAAACCGCGAAATGAAACGCATGCGCCAAAACAAGCCACATCACCACCACAGATTTCAGAATAATCTGAGCACCACTAGACACTATTTTCTTGTATTAGCCAGGCGCCATGGGGCTGGAGCCAGACTGTCAGACGACACAGTTGGCCGACGTCATGCGTCATGTTGAACGAACTCTTTCGAACCCACCCCACCACTGCCGAATTCGTTGATTATAAACTAATTTTAAATAACAATAAAGGAATATTGGAAAAAAAATCAAATATATTATGGTTTAAATAATAAATTTTCGAATATTTCCAAGGAAAATGTATTTTTCATTGTTAGAAGGAATTTATTGACAATCAAATGAATATATTTTCTACTAAGAAATTTGTTCTACTACATTAAATGTTGCTATAGAGAACCATTTTTTCACATTTAGCCTGTGTTTTTTGAAAGCTTTATTTATTGTGAAGAAACTTTCTTTTCAATAAACAAATCTGCCGCTAATAAATCAATATTATTCATTCTGGCTATTATTTCTCTCAGTGTACAAAACCCTTTTTCGTTCTTTAAGATCAGTCAAGTCTAAGATAAAAGAATTTAAGTTGTTTCTAACAAAAGCAGATAAAGGAAACTGCTTGGTGATACTAACCTTGGACGAATACATCCAGAAAGTAAAAACCTTTTTATCGGATAATAATTTCGTGCTCCTTACCAACGACCCCAGCAGGAAGTACAAATCAGAATTTGATACAACTCTTAAAGCTCTGGGTTCCTCCCTCACAGACAATTGGAGGAGGCTGATCCCTATGAATTTTCACATACCACGTTTATATGGACTCCCAAAAATACATAAACACGGTGTCCCAATACGTCCTGTAGTTTCGTACGCTTCGAGCTTGGCTTATAGGTTGTCTAGGGAATTGAACCAATTTTTATCGTCCAACCTCAATTTCTCACCCGAATATAGTGTGAAGAATAACCTCGACCTAGTAAATAGAATTAGAAATATAGAAGTCCCAATTGACTCTATCTTGGTATCATTCGATGTCGCGAATCTATTCACTTCAGTTCCTGTAAAACAAACTCTCTTAATCTTGAAGGATCTTCTTTTCCGTTCCGATTTGTCTAACGAAGTTTGCGAGAGTGCTTATCAGCTGGTTTCTTTGGTGATGAGACAGAATTTCTTCGAGTTTGATGGTCAATTTTATGAACAACCTGACGGACTTAGCATGGGTAATTGCCTTTCGCCGCTCCTAGCAGAGATTTTCATGGCATTCTTCGAAAGAAGTCTCGTTTTTATTGACGATAACCCTTTTAGACCTTATATCACGTTCTGGTACCGTTACGTTGATGAGATTATTGTATGCTGGAATGGTAACGCCCAACTTTTAGACGATTTTTTCATTTGGCTCAATAATAGACATTTAAAAATTAATTTCACATTGGAAATAGAACAGCAGGGCCAGATTAATTTCCTTGACCTTAAACTTAAGAGAGTCACGAACCGGATCGTATTTTCTGTATTCAGGAAGGAAACCACCACCAGTCACACCATACACGCGGATTCTTGCCATTTCGCCGGGCATAAGTTGTCAGCCTTCACAGCTTACATTGACCGAGCTTTGTCGTTACCATTGTCGAGAAAATGCTTCCTTGAGGAGATCGCAGTCATCAGATCCATCGCATCCGAAAACGGATTTGATCCCCATATTGTAGACCGGTTGATAAGGAAGAAAACCACCACCTCTCATGACAATTTACAAACGGACCCAGCGACATCACAAACGGACGTTAAATATGCCAGTCTCCCGTTCTTTGGACCCATATCTAAAAAGTTGGCTGATGTATTAACGCGACATGCTGGCGTCAAGATAGCATTCAAATCGACGAACACTTTGGGCCAGAATTTGATTCGGAACAAGACACCTGTTCCTAAACTTGAGAGGAGTGGAGTATATAAACTCAACTGCGGGGAGATTAGCTGTCCCGCCGTGTACATTGGGCGGAGTGGAAGAGCAATAAGTACAAGGGTTCGCGAACATCTACAAAGTAGCAAGTCTTCCTCTAATAACAAGTCGGTCTTTGGGGTACACTTGAGGGAGACCGGCCATCCCTTCAGTCCTGCTGATGACGCGGAATTGCTGCATACTTGCCCATATGGTTTGAGACAGTGTGTAATGGAAGAGTTAGAAATTTTTAAACACTCGAAAAATGATAGGTTCGACACGTTAAATGCTTCTTCGATCACATATTTCCCTCCTTTGTTTTCCTTGGTCGATATTTAACAACATTGTTTAAGTGCAATTACTTTTGCTCTCTAACACCTCTTACCTACATTCCGTGTCGTCGGCTTACTCCGGTGTAGACCATTTGTCTCGGATTTGACAGTTTTCACCCGCATGCGTTCTTCGTTATTTCTCCGTGTTATGTTGTTGTATTTTGACATTTTTAATTTATTTTAACACTAGATGTAGATGATGACCAGCTAACAGGATGCTTTTATGAAGTTTGTTTTTAATATGAATTAGGACTCACTGTGAGTTACCTCACATTATCCATTTTTTTTGTTTTTCCAGGTTCTGTGTGTGTTTATCATTGTGAAGGTCTTCCTTACTAAAGTAAGAATTACAACTTTCTAACCAGTCTTAAAAAACTGCACACAACGAAATTGTTTTTTGAATAATAGAAGCCTTCCTCGACAGCACACCGGTTCCTCGAAGACTTAAATTTTTTCTATTTGACATCTATTCAAAGTCTATTTTTTAATATCTATTGATTTTTGAATATTTTTTAGATTGTGTTCTGATGATGGCCATGGGCCGAAACATGTCGACACAATAAATAATAATTGAGTCCAAAATATACTGGAATAAGACCCCCCGTTCCCTTATAGTTGAATCCAGTAGGATGAATTTCAGAGAATTCTTAAATCTTTATATCCCACCCAGAAGAGGGTGATGACAATTATCAACTTGATATCACGAATAACATTGAAATGGCGAGTACTTCTGACTACAGGGGTACTCCAAAAGATATATCAACTTCAATTCCCTCAACTCAGTCTCACGCAACAGCAGTCACAACATTCAAATTTCCATCAAAAGATCAAGCCATTATTTTCACCACAATTGAGGAAGTGAAAATTCAGAAATATATTATTGCCCTCGGAACTAAAGTTCAGCCAAAAGATATCATTTTCTCGTCCAAAATCTCGAACAACCGAGTATGCGTCTATCTATCTAGCCAAACCATTGTGGATAAATTCCTAAGCGAAGGCGGAGAAATCGAAATCAACCAGCAGATCCTTAAGGCCCGTCGATTAATTACACCATCGACTAGATTAATTCTTTCGAATGTATGCCCAACCATTCCTCACAATATAATCGAAGAAAACCTAAAAAATAGTGGACTAACTCTTATGTCACCTATAACATTTCTCCGATTTGGAATTACTCAACCAGAGTTTAGCCATATACTAAGCTTCCGAAGACAAGTTTTCATACAACCTGACTCCTCCTATCCTGAAACACTAGTTATCAACTACGAAAATACATCATATCGTATCATCATCTCCGAAGACAAGCTCACATGCTTCAAATGTAAAAAGGATGGTCATGTCGCCGCAAATTGCCAAGAAAACACGACAGAAACTTCAGACACCACTAATGAAACCAATGCGATAGAAAAATCTCTCACTCCTGAACAAGAAAGCTCCACCACATCAAAAACCCCTTCTATCAAACGGACTCGAGCTGAGATCAGTCCACCGATCCAGATGCGCTGGAAGAAATTGAACCTATTTTCGCTATACCCTGCAAAAAATCCCCAAAAAAATCTAAAACGATCCAGCTCCAAACACAACAATTGAATTTTGTTGAAACTCTTGTTGCTCCAGTCAAACAACTTTTCGAAAACGAGCTTTCTACCTCTTCTCTCGATTACGGACAAATAATCAGATTTTTAGAAAACTCATTTGGTTCGCCAGACCCCCTCAGCGTGACCCGTAGATACACTGAGGATATTCATGCACTTCTTGGTATTCTAACAAAAATGTATCCACTTCTCACTGCAACTGGCCCTTCAGCAGAAGAAGACTACAAAGAACTTGGCCAATTGACTTTAATTGAAGTATTGTACAGAAGTATCAATATTGTTTGATATCTTCTTCATGTCAGTTAATAGTTCCACATATTTACTTAATACTTAAGAATAGTAGATTGTATATTTCAATAAAGGGTTAAAAAAAAAAAAACTTCTCACTGAACGCAGCATCAAAACTAGAATAACGAAGATGAAATGGAAGATAATAAGACAACTCAATAACGAATTCACCTTAGCACTATCAGATTCTGAAAGTGATAAATGTTCCAGAAATTAAATAATATACATCATCGAATTCTCCACTTTGCAGTGGAACATAAATGGGGTTTACTCCCATTTAGAAATGCTCCAGTTATTGATGAAAGAGGAAAAACCTGCAGTCATATGCCTTCAGGAAACAAATTTCACCAACACCCGTAGTTATAATATGAAAAACTTCAACTCCTTTCACAAAATCAGAAACAATCAACTTCGTGCGTCAGGGGGAGTAACAATATATACACATAATTCTCTCGATGCCAACGAAATCCCCCTTTCGACTAACCTTGAAGCTATTGCCGTCTCATTGACAATTCCTCGAAAAATGAGTATCTGCAACATATACATTCCACCCGATGGGGAAATAAACACTTATGATTTGGATGAATTGATTAATCAATACCAAGCCCATATGTCATTCTGGGAGATGTCAATTCACATAATATAATTTGGGGGTGTTCTTCAACCAATCGTAAAAGCAGGGATCTTGAGACTCTAATTAACAAAACTGATTTAATACTACTCAACACTGGAGAAATAACTCGAATTAACACCGTTACAGGCAACCACTCTACTCTTGATCTGGCTTTCTGTCATCCCAATCTTGCAGATATATCAACTTGGTCAGTTTTGACCGATCCATATGGCAGCGACCATTTGCCCATTATTCTTGGGATCGATATTCTAAATGATCCACCTCCCTTTCTACCTAATTGGAAGCTGGAGAAGGCCACTGACAGCGACTGGAAACTTTATGGAATCCTACTTGAAGAAAAAATTTTTAGTGGTTTCCCCAATTCGATACCAGATATAGACGCTCTAGTTCATTCATTCTCCATTAATATCATAGATGCAGCAACCATTGCAATAGGCAAAAGTACAGAATTAAATATTCAACAACCGGTACCATGAAAAAATGCCAAAAAGCAACGAAAGGATTCAAAAAAGCTTTCAACAAGTTGAAAAGGAAGTTTTCATTAGACAAAAAGACCGAATACAACCGCTTAAGAGCTCGTCAAAGGTATATCATTAAACAGAGCAAACGTTCATCCTGGAGGTCTTACGTTTCTACTTTGAATTATTCCACTCCCATATCCGAAGTATGGCAAAAAATTAATCGTATAAAAGGAACAAAAAAACGAATCGCCGTGTCATATCTGAATGATCATGGTAATATCATTACCGATAGGCAGGAAATAGCAAATCACTTAGCCGGCCACTTTCACCATCAAACAAGTGATGCAAACTACGATGAAGAATTCTTACAAATCAAAAAAAGTATATTAAATGACCACTTCGATATACAGAATGATGAAGAAAATCCGCTGAAATACAAAATAACCATCGAAGAACTAGAAGATGCACTATCCAAAGTATAGAACTCCACTCCTGGACCCGACGACATACCTTATACAGGGTCTTTCACGGGGAACCTCACCCATATTTATACGGGAAACTACTGAACGTATTTTCATGAAATTCAGCACTTATAAGTATTTCACGATGCTGATGAAATCTAAAATTATTTCAAGGCATGAGCACCTCCGGTTTTTCCGGAAATGACGTCAACTTCCGTTTTTCAAATTAAAACACCATTTTTTTATTGCAGAAATGGATTCCTTAGAAAATTTCAAGTTATTTTGATGTAACATTTTTCACTTTTGGTTGGAAAATTCTCTCTGAGCGGGAAAATTCGAAAAAAAAATCGAAAATAGAGCTCCGCTGAAACAAGAATAACTTCGAGGTTTTTGGATGGAAAATTTTCATTTTTGGGATTTTTCAAGATGTAAGATTGATGTATCCACTTTAGAAATCGAAATCGCGATTCATGATACAGGGGGTGAAAAAATCGCTTTCAAAGTTAGGGATGACAAAATCGTGAAAAATCAATTTTTTCAAATTAGAACCCCATTTTTTTATGGCAGATATTGAATCTACGTTAAAAAATAATGTGAGTGTATGCATCACACCCTTGCCCTAAAGTGGATATTAACTCAGAAAATATCGATTTTTAGAGTGGATACATCAATCTTACATCTTGAAAAATCCCAAAAATGAAAGTTTTCCATCCAAAAAACTCGAAGTTATTTTTGTTTCAGCGGAGCTCTATTTTCGATTTTTTTTTTCTAATTTTCCGGCTCAGAGAGAATTATCCAACCAAAACTGAAAAATGTTACATCAAACCCAGGCAACACAAAGATATCCCATAGACATCTCTGCGACTTCTTTTTAGGAAGTTGTGACGCCTTTTGTGACATCTTTGAGAGGTCGCGGAGAGCTCTATATCTGCTCCAAATGTCCGCCACAAGAGATCTCCCAGAGATCTCTTGGCGATGTCCTACGTGGATATTCTCAAACAAGTCACACTAGGAGTTCGCATACACCTCCCGCGGCGAGGACTTTGAGAACTTCGCATTAGCCTCCTTTAGTGAGATCTATGCGAGCTCGCATTGCGAGATCTATAAGATATTCTCAAATAGGTCACATTGCGAGATGTATAAGATATTCTCATATAGGTCACATTGCGAGATCTTTAAGATATTCTCAAATAGGTCACATTGCGAGAAGTATAAGAAGTTCCTAAATAGGTCGCTAATATACAGATTTTTATCATATAAATAAAACTTACTCCATTTGTTAATTATACAAATTAAGTATGATACACTGAAAGTACCATGATCGACCATTTCCTGTAGAAAGGTGTAAATAGAACAGGTGTACCTTTTTACAGGAAATGATCGATCATGGTACTTTCAGTGTATCATACTAGATTTGTTTGATTAACAAATGGATTAAGTTTTATTTATATAATAAAAATCTGTATATTAGCGTATGACTTTTATTTATATGATAAAAATCTGTATATAAGCTTATATTATTGAGTTGACCTACACAACAAACAGTGTTGAAAGTTATTTATTATTTTCGGCAGCAACAGAAGGTATACTTAAACAATCGAACAACTCCTATAATCTTTATTATTTTATTGATAACGAACAGAAAAATAAAAAAATATTTCAAATCATCCGGTTTCTTTCTTCTTTCCTCTTTTTTCTTTGGCTACAATGGCGTAGCCAATTTTGTGAAAAAACCTCGAATTCCTTCTCGGTTGTTTTCCATGTCTGCTTCATTAGGTACATCTGGAAGAATGAAAATGACATGTATATAGTAATGCACTTTTGTAAGATCAGTTATTTATACATTCATCAACGCGAATGAAAACTGTAACAAGTTCTTCTGGAGCACAAATTGAATAGAATTTCAACAACAAAAATTTTATATGCAAAGACACCCTAAATACATATTTCAGCAAACAACATAATTATCATCCTCTGCACCTCTGCAGACTTGCAAAGTTCCTTTCATAATATTTATTCAAGCAATTACTATTAAGAATGAATGACTTTTTGAGTGATATCAGAAGATCTGTTGTTAGTTGAAAGTAGATAAATGTAAATTAATCACTTCCGATATTGCCAGTGGTTGAATTACTCAGAAAGACCTAAATAAGCGGCAGAAATGATAACGGTATATATCCTAACTGGCAACTGGGTGAGTGGTAGGTTGAAACTCAAGAATTTAATAAAAATAACACTTACCTTCGAGTACAAATATCCTCTTCGAAATTGTAAACAAAAGCGAACCTTGTACAGCACAGGTACACTTAACTAATTATGCACAAAACGTCTCTTAGCTCAACAGTAAATCAGAACAATGAGAGCATCCTACACATACAAGTACAAGATATGGTCTGAAAATAAGGGAAGCGGGAATTGAGGAAACGAATAGACAACGTTATTTTCCGTAATCCAGAATACACCAACCGAAATGGATCGTCCATTTCGGTTGGTCCATGATCCGCGACTATGAACCTTAATACTATTATCAATTGGGTTCAAGTTCCCGATTCAGTTGAGCTCTATATTTCCCTCTTGCCGCGTAAAAAATTGAAGACATATGCAACTATCGTACAGATGGGCGGCACATCAAAACAAGCGAGTAAATAAATCTTATGGAGACGTTTTCGGACTTTTCGGCTGGAGATCCCTTTGTCGGCCTGCGTAGTCATGCTGACACAAATATATCACATGGCGAGGTCTCCCAGATATCGCATGGGCACATCAGTGGGAACTTCGCTTAGTAACCTCGCAAAGAGATCTCTGGGACCTCGCGGTAGGATCTCGCATGAAAGTCGCATTGTAACCTCTCAGAGATATCGCATGGGAGAGCTCTCAAAGATATCGCATATCGAGGTCTCCAAGATATCCCATGGGTACATCACTGGGAACTTCGCTTAGGAACCTCACATAGAGATCTCTGGAATCTCGCGGTAGGAGCTCGCATAAAAGTCGCATTGTAACCTCTCTGAGAGCTCGCGGAGAAGTCTGTGTTTCCTGGGAAATAACTTGAAATTTTCCAAGGAATCTATTTCTGCAATAAAAAAATGGTGTTCTAATTTGAAAAACGGAAGTTGACGTCGTTTCAGGAAAAAGCGGAGGTGCTCATGCCTTGAAAATATTTTAGATTTCATCAGTATCGTGAAATACTTATAAGTGCTGAATTTCATGAAAATACGTTCAGTAGTTTCCCGTATAAATATAGGTGAGGTTCCTCGTGAAAGACCCTGTATATTTCTGGTGAAACTACCCAAAGCAGGAAAAATATTTCTTCTTAATATTTTTAATGAGATATTTCTATCCCGAAGATTTCCAACTTGTTGGTCAGAGGCAGTCATTCTTCCAATACTCAAGCCGAACAAAACTCCTTCAAATACAGATTCCTATCGGCCAATTTCTCTAACATGTACTATGTGCAAATTACTAGAGAAAATTCTAAACTCCAGATTACGACATTTCATTGAGGAAAATAACCTCATAATCTCTCAACAGAGTGGTTTCCGAAAAAACCGCCCAACCACAGAAAATCTGGTGAGTCTACAGTCTGACATTAGTATTAGTATTAGTAAAAAAGGGGTTACAGTTCACTGCGACCTTAAGGTCTATTGTGCCCCCTGACAGAGCTGTTATCATCGCGCCTCCTACAGCTCGCCCTCCAGTTCCTGAGATTTGATGAAATCCAGAATCTGGGACGGCTTCAAGGAGGATAACTCCCCACTTCTACAAGTTTCTTGTCCAAAGCACTCTTTCCTTTGGCTTGCAATGGCATAGCATTCCGTAACCAGGTGAATAGGAGTTTCTTCCTCCTCCCCACAGAATCTACACTCGTCAGTGTCTGATAAACCCATTCTCAACAGATGCTTTTTTAGGCGACAATGTCCTGTGAGAAAGCCAGTGAGTAGGTGAAGTTGGTTTTTACTGAGATCCAGATATTTTTTGGATCTAACAGTTTCAAAGTTCCGGAGGAACTTTTTGGAGTGATCCATCCCTGGGAGATTCCGCCAGAGTTTTTCTCTTTCGGTTTTCTCCTTCAGCATAAACTCCTTCTTATAGGTGCATTTTCCTATACCACAGAAGGGTTCTGGGCCAGTGAGTGGTGTCTGTGCGCCCTTTCTGGCCAGTGTATTGGCCTCTTCGTTTCCTACGATTCCCGAATGACCGGGAACCCAGATTAAAGAGACCTTATTCTTCTTGCCTACCTCATTGAGTTTGTTTCGGCACTCCCAAATCAGCTTTGAGTCAATGAAGTAGGAGCTCAGTGCTTTGATAGCAGCTTGACTATCTGTATGAATAGCTATATCGCACTTCTGATAGTTTCTTTCTAGATTTATATCTAGACATCTTGCGATTGCAAGTATTTCCGTTTGAAGGACGCTTGTACAGGAGCCTAACGATAGTGCACACTTGGTACTTGTCCCGTATATCCCAGCGCCAGCTCCTGTAGCGGTTTTAGAACCATCTGTATACCATTTCATTGTATTTTCTTTGAGATTGTAGTTGGTGTATTCCCTTTCCCAATCCTCTCTTTTACTTAGCAGTGTACTGAAGTTCTTCCCAGTGCTTACTTTCTTGATCATAACATCACTAGGAAGGTTTGCAGATGAGGTGTAGTCATTCAGAGAGGACCAAGCTCTCTGAAACCTGACTTTCTCATTGCCTGCTCCTTCTTTAGATACTCTGAGGATGGCCTCATGGGCTACCCTATCAATCACTAGATGTAGAGGTGTGAGGTCTGTGATGATCTCAAGCGCCCTGGTTGGACACGTTCTCATAGCTCCCGTGATGCACACACAGGCAAGCCTTTGTACTTTATCGAGCATTTTCCTCGTACAGGCTACTGCTCCATATGTGATTATAGGTCTCACAATCATGACGTACATCCATCGCAGTATTTTTGGGTTACAGCCCCAGTTCCTGCCGCATAGACGCCTGCATGCCATCAGAGCTCTTGTAGCTCTGCCAGTAGCATTATCAACATGCTTATTCCACAGAAGTTTGCTATCTAGTGTTATTCCTAGGTATTTGACTTCAGACCCCCACTCCAAGATATTTCCGTTTAATACTAACGTTTTCATGGCTGGAAGTTTCCTCTTCCGAGTGAACGGAATCAATGTGGTCTTGGTTGGGTTGATGTTAAGCCCCACTGACAAGCACCACTGCTCAATGATTCTAAGGCCCTTTGGCAATAGGTCGCAGAGAGTGCCTTCGAATTTGCCTCTAATTACTAATACTATGTCGTCAGCATAGCCTACACATTCGAAGCCAAGCTCCGTTAGCCTGTGTAGAAGTTCATCCACTACCAGGCTCCATAGGAGGGGGGATAACACCCCACCCTGAGGTGTTCCACGAGTAGCTTTGACGAAGACGGATTCCTCACCCATCGATGTCTCAGCTATTCTCGTCGTTAACACCTCATACATCCATTTTAAGATGGTATTATTCACTCCTCGCCTCTCAAGTGCATCTCTGACAGACACGTGTGTTGTGTTGTCAAAGGCCCCAGATACATCCAGGAAGGCACACATCGCGATTTCTTTGTTATTCAGAGTTCTCTGGATGACTTCAGTCAGCTGATACAAAGCGGTCTCCGTTGAACGTCCCGCTCTGTAAGCATGCTGAGAATTGTGAAGTGGTGTTTTTTCCAGATGCTCCGTTCTTATGTAGTTATCTACGACTTTCTCCATCGTTTTAAGAAGAAACGATGTCAGGCAAATGGGTCTGAAGGAACGAGGGTCAGTCCCGTCCTTTTTCCCTGCTTTGGGAATGAAGGTTACTTTTGCCCTTCTCCACTTTTCAGGTATTTGACCCAATGCTAAGCTGCTTCTTGTGATCTTCAGTAGATGAGGTAGGATCTCCTCCACTCCTTTTTGCAGGAGTATCGGAAACACCCCATCTACTCCTGGGGATTTATACGGCTGAAAGGTGCTTATTGCCCATTCGAGTCGTTGCCTTGTGAATATACTCTTAGCAATGTCCCAGTCCTCCTTGCGGGAGTTCTTGGTGTGCTTCATTGCTATTACAGTATTACTTATTGGTTCACTACCCGGGAAGTGTGTTTCGAGAAGAAGACTGGATCGTTCCTTCTCTCCTTCAGTGTACGAACCGTCTGGCCTTTTAAGCGACATAGTGGGGTTAGTTCCCCCTTTTGCCATGACTTTCTGAAGTCTGGCTGCTGTGGGAGTGGAAGTGATGCTTTCACAAAAGGCTTGAAAATTAAGTCTTTTGGCCTTCCTGATTACCTTGTTGTACTGAGTAAGTTTCTCAGTGTACCCTTGCCAGTTACTGTCCCGTTTGGCTTTATTAAAGAGCCGACGGACTTCCTTTCGGAGGTTTAACAGGTTGTCATTCCACCAAGGAGCTTCTTTACTTGATCGAGCTTTGGTCAATGGGCAGCTGGAGTGGAAAGCCTCCATCATTGCCTCGCTTGCCTGCTCAACATGTTGCTCCAAATCGTAACAACGGTGTTTTTTCCGCCCTATTACGATTTGATCCAAATTATTCTTCAGATGGCTCCTATAAAGAAACCAGTCTGTCTTTCTAGGATTTCGAATCACGGGTGGCAAGGTAGTATCTCCCTCCACCTTAAACTCGATAATTCTATGATCAGAGAGTGAAGGTTCATCCATCACTCTCCAGGAAGTGACATGCTTCCTGGCAGCGACGTTGACAATTGTCACGTCCAGGACTTCTTCTCTTGCTCTCGTGACAAAAGTTGGTGTAGTCCCTACATTCAATGTCTCGAGATTGTTAGCCAAGAGATATTCAAGCAAGCACTCACCTCTGGTGTTATTGTTCGTGCTGCCCCAAATAGTATTGTGTGCGTTGGCATCACATCCAATTATGATTGGCAACTTTCTGTTATTGCAGTAACGTACTAACCGCTGTACTTCCTCTGGCGGTGTTATTGGCCCATCTCCAGCGAAGTATGCAGATGCTATGACAATGTCTCGGTCAGTGCCCCCAACATTGAGGTGTACCATAATCGGAATTAGGTCCCGAGACATATATTCTGAAACACAAGTATACTTGATATTGCTTCTTATGAGCACACAGGCACGTGGAGACGTTTGCCTTTGGTCATAAACCAGTCTTGAGTCTTTGCATCCCAAGCCCAGGATTTGGCCTTCTTTGTTGATCCAGGGTTCCTGGATCAGAGCAATGTTCAATTGCAGTCTCGCAAATAACCTTGCCATCACCGCTGAAGATCCCTTCGCGTGATGCAGGTTTGCTTGTAATACTCTTGAGAAGATGATTATTGATATTTGGGGGGAGGGATGTTGGGTACCCAGTCCCTTTACGCCCCAACCTTCATCTTCTCCTGTCCCTCCTCAGATTCCTTGTGGGGTATTTCCCTTCCGGAATCTGAGTCGGTACCTTCGGCCACCGGGCAGCTCAGCTCGGTTCCCCGGAAAGCAGAGAGAATCTCCGCTTCCATTGGCGTCCCGGTAGAGCCACCGGGTTGACCCAGACTTGCGTCTTCCTTTTCTCCCTGCGTTTTGGGTTCCCGGGATGTGGAGGGCATCTCCACGTCCACTGACCCCACCGCAGGGACAATACATGAAGCCTTCGCAAATGAAGAGAAACTCATTGCAATTTTCTTCGACATTCATCGAGCTTTCGACTCTGTCTGGCGTCGAGGAATTCTCAATCAGCTGAAACAATGGCATATTCAAGGAAACATGCTCGCTTTTATTTCTAACTCTTACGTGTTAGGTCATTCAAAGTTACAGTCAACAATGTAGTATCGGAATCTGAAACCCAAGAAAATGGCACACCTCAAGGATCAGATTTGAGTGTGATGCTATTTCTAGTGGCCATGAACGACGTTTTCGAAGATATTAGAAATCCAGTAAGGGAGAGCTTATTTGTAGACGACTTGGTTTTTTATGTATCAGGAAGAAATACAATCACAATTCAATGTCAACTACAGAATGCTCTCAACAATTTACAGCTCTGGTCACAACAGACAGGTTTCAGGCTCTCAACAACAAAAACAAAATGTGTAATCTTTTCTAGAAAATTTGAAGATACTACACCCACTCTCGAATTATATGGGCAAAGGCTGGAGTTTGTGGAATATATAAGATTTCTTGGTGTTACTTTGGACAAAAAATTGAAATGGGACCTGCACATTCGGGAACTTTAGTTCCCGAATCCTGTCAAAAGGGATTAAATCTGATGACGGCATTGGCCCATCACACTTGGGGAGCAGACAGTACAACCTTATTGAGAATCTGTCGAACACTCGTACGGTCTAAACTAGATTACGGATCGATAGTGTATTCTACTACGAGACCTTCCTTGTTGAAATCTCTTAAGGTTATCCAAAACACGGCCATTAGAATTGCAATGGGAGCTTTCTGTACTAGTCCCGTCGAGAGTCTACTGGTTGAGTCAGGAGAGCCTCCACTAGAACTTCGTCGGCTCAATCTACTCCTCAAATACTCATCCAAAATCTCTGCCAATGAAAATAACCCTAGTTATCACCACACTTTCTCGAATCGTTATGCCACAATATTTGAATAACAAAGTAAACCTTCAGTACCTCTTTATACCAGAATTAATAGGATCCAAAATAACCCAATCAATTATAAAAAAATTCTACCTGTGAACACCAGAATACCTCCTCCCTGAACGATACCTCCGCCTGAGTTCAATACTCACCTCACTCAATATCCAAAGGTTGACACTCCGGCAATTCTGATAAGAAGGAAATTTTCTGAAGTTGCATCCAAATACGTACATAATTGCAACATCTACACAGATGCATATAAAACTGAAGAACACGTGAGAGCGGCAGTAATCACAGAAGTGGGAAACAAATGTTACGATCTACCTCCTGAATCAAGTGTCTACACGGGAGAACTCTATGCTAAAGAAAAAGCTCTATCATCAATCAAGAAAAGAATGTTGCTATCTTTACAGACTCCCTTAAGTGCGGTTTACACGGGTAGAGTAAATGGTAGAGTACGGTGGTAGAGTACTTACTATCTCCCTACTAGCATAATGTAAACAGGCTGAGCTAGTGACAGTAGAGTACTAAAGATAGTGCACGGTAGAGTAGAGTGGATAGCACATGTGGATAGTACACTCGACTATCCCATGCCTACTTCCACAATTCTACTTTACTCTATTGGTTTGCTAGTTGACTATCCCAATGTAAACAGACACTTGCCCGGTTTCAGTAGAGTATAGTGCGTGTTCCTAGACTCCCTATTGTTAGTCGGCCAATTTTCCGTTTGAAGTTTTTTTAGGTACAAGCGAAAATGAAGTGAACGGAAAATGAAACCATGAAATAAGTCTCAGTGTACAAAAATTACGAATGTATATGGAACATTAGCAGGCCTGATTATAGAAATAGGGCAATGAGATCAGCCTCCTACGTCGAAATTGTCAAATACATATAATTATGGCCAGAGAAAATTTTGGTGTTGCCGAATTAAAAAAAAATAAAAATTTCAGATGAACATAATATAATCAAGAATTCGGGAAAATAAAAAAAATCAAAAAAGTTTATGAAGTTCAGAAGTTTCAAAACTTTCAGGTGCCAATATCAAGCACATTTTATATTCTTCTGGGTCTTCCGATGCCAGTTCTCCTAAAAAATTAGCAGATTCTTCCAATGTATCACGTCTCTCAATCCAATCCCTTGCCCAAATTCTTTTTTCCCATCTATTTTCTTCCTCCATAACTTCCTCAAATCCATTTAATACAATATTTGCCGCTTGCACTAAACATTTTCTAATAACGCCCCCATATTTTTGCCTAACCTTCTTTTTCATTATTAGGCACGTAAAATCGAACTATCCTTTCAAATTACTAGCAACGTGTAAACAGTTACTCTACAGAAATGAGTAGAGTAGGGTATTTTCGCAAAAAAGTATGCTAGTGAACTCTACCATTTACTCTACCCGTGTAAACCGCACTTTAGTGCTATAGAAGGTATTAAACAACTCTACCCCAAAAACGCGCTACTACGAAAAATCAAATCGAAACTGTGGGAACTGACACAGAAGGGCAAATGTGTCGCTTTTGTCTGGGTTCCTTCTCACGTTGGTATAAGTGGAAATGAAACAGCTGATGCCATAGCCAGAGATACAAACTCAGGAAACCCGAGTCACCGGATTCTTCGAGTGCCGCATGAAGATTTTTCCTCGAATATCCGACTATATTGAAGGAACATATGGAGGGAAAGATGGCAATCTATACAGGATAATAAACTAAAGACTATAAACCCCAACATGAACCTATTCAGCTATGAAGAGATGCCACGAAAACATCAAGTTACTCTGACCCGCCTCAGAATCGGCCATACTAGATATACCCACCAATATCTCCTCAAAAATGAAAACCCAAAACGATGTATATCGTGTGGTGAGGTAATGACTGTTAGACACCTCATGATAGAATGTCCCGATTTCGGAGAGAGGCGTCAATCCTCAGGACTTCCAGAAAACCTTAAAGATTCCTTAGACCCAGTGTACATTGAAGCATTACTGAAATTCCTTAAATCTGTTGATGTTTTTCACGAAATCTAGAAACCATTTCTGTTATTTTTTTCTTTAAGATATTGTATACTGTACCGCCGCTAATAACCTCCGTGGTTGATGCGGATTTTTTTAATAAAAAATAAAACATAATATAAATAGACATGATCCTTTAACATATAAACTCGGTACTATCGCATATAGAAATCTAAATGAGGAATAAGCTTCCCCCCAAATTCTCTGAAGAGAGAGTAGTACGTAATAGGAAAATCAAAATAAGTAGTGATAAGAAGATTTTGCTCAAACAGAACCTTAGGAAACCAAAAACTAAATAGAAACTTTTTTCAGGTTGATCCTTAAGATCCTAGTAGCAGCTCAGGACATTCAAATAATAAACCTGAAGGACAATCCGGGAGTTCTTCCGATTCACCTAGGCACAGCAAAAATTAGAAGCAAATTCCACAATTTCATACATTACTATAATCTCAAACCAATTTCCGTAGAATTAAAATATTTAGAATTTCATTATAAGACAGTATCTAGTACTATTTTAAATACTTCAAATTCTATGTTTCGTACAGAATTGGAAACTCATGAGAAATTTTATGAATTAAGCTTAGCAAAGCAAAAATTGAAAAGTTTGATACCGATGGGACGATCTTAACGAGGAATTATTGATGGATTAGGAACCATAATAAAGAGTATCACCGGTTATTTAGATGCAAATGATGCATTACATTATAAATCAGCTTTAAGAGAGCTTCAAGACAACCAGAAAGGAATTATGATAAATTTAAATGCAGGTATCTCATTAACCGGTGAAGTAATTGAAAATTTCAATAAAACCATTTCAATCCTCAGACATAACCAAAAAACGATTGCTTTCCAATTTGAAGGAATCTCTGAAGAATTAAGTCAATTAACTGATAATTTTTATATGTTGTTGTCATCCCCTAAACAAAGGCTTCATTGTTTCAATATTAATGTTTTGCTCAGCATTTCTCGAAATCATATATAAGAAGCAGCGTAACGCCATCAGTTCAGTTCATTCTCTTTCTTCGAGCAGTTCATATTCTTTCTTCGATTAGTCCGTTCTATTCTACGATCAATTCATCTCGCTCGCTCAATATTTATATTCTGTGCTCTATTAATAAACCAATCTTAAATCAGTCAAGTGTTTTCATAAATCAAATCAAGTGTTTTCATAAATCAAATCAAGTGTTTCCATAAATCGAAATAAGTGCTACAAAAGGTGTTACGGAGCTTTGCCTTCATAAGAATAAAGCTGCCCTGGTGACAGCGGAATTTGCCGAATTCCCCTATTGTTGTGTAATCCAAAAGGAATACAACACAAAAATTGGTGACAGCGTTGTGGGATATATCTGAGTGGATACCAAAAATTGGCTACATCCACTTGAGCACAGCTCTTTGCAGAAGATATCGACGCCAAGCCGCTCATCGCCTGTGTAACTGGATAAAATTTCCACCGGACCAGAGGGTGTCTACACACAGGACCTAACTAAATCCGTCGAAGAAAATCAAGAATCCTAAATCCGTCGAAGAAACTCAAGAATCCTAAATCCATCGAAGAAACTCAAGAATCCTAAATCCGTCGAAGAAACTCAAGAATCCTAAATACGTCGAAGAAAATCAAGAATCCTGAATCCGTCGAAGAAACTCAAGAATCCTAAATCCATCGAAGAAACTCGAGCAACCTATATATCATCAAAGAAATTCTACAAGAAGCTGAAAGGAATACCTAAAAACAGTAAGTCAATCTATCTTTCCTCAAGTGCTTGTTCATATTAAGGGAAATCAATAATTCTTATATAATGTCTATCCCAGAAAACAATCCTATTCATGATGATATCTCTGAAGATGAAGATAATTCACTTCCTATTACTGTCTTATTCAAATTCATAAAACCTTTTTCAGGAGAAAGAAATGAACTCAATACTTTCCTCACGAATACAAACTCTGCTTTTTCTCTAGCTTCACCGAATCAAATAAATAGCTTATTATTGTATGTGGTATCGCAACTTTCGAATAATGTTGTTAATGAAATCGAATTGTCAGAAGTAACATCCTGGACTCAATTAAAACATATTCTCAAACAATTTTATGTTCAATCTAAGCATATCGTTCAAGCTCACGAAGAATTGGAAACAATCAGGCAAAATCCGAATGAAACTATAACAGATTTTTTCAAAAGACTCGAAAAGGCAAAAAACGAATGTATTCAGTCAGAAATTCTTAATTGTAAAAATCCAGATGAACTTCCAGGTTTGAAACGTGCGATACAACAAACTGCTCTTAGAAGATTCATAATTCACTCAGAATTCAAATCAGAAATAAGTCAAATGATGAGAGCAAGAAATATTGGTGATCTGAATGAAGCTTATTCCATTGCAATACAAGAGGAAAAAATTATTAATTATACTAAATCTAAATTCCTTAATTCAAATAATCGCAACTCAAATTCATATAATCGCACAAATGCTCATAATTCTTTTCATAAAAACTCTAATTATCAAAGTAATTTTCCGAGAAATTCTAACTATCAGAACACTTTTCAAAGAAATCCTAATCAACACAATAATTTTCAAAGAAATTCTAATCATCAAAATACTTTTCAACGAAATCCTAATAATTTCAATTCTGCGAATAGACCATCGACTTCAAATCAAAATCATCCTTTCAAGAATCAACTAAATCCAAATGCTCAATCATTCAAGTTCTGCAATTATTGTAAAAAACCTGGACACATATTAATTGAATGCAGGAAAAGAGAATTCAATAATTCTAAAGTGAACCATTTAAACGAGAACAGGTCGGCCCTGATGAATGCACAGGATCCCGACCTATCAATTCAAGAAGCATTCACTTTGGATCAAAATTTTTCATAAGTAATGTGAAAGCTATTCCTTCTAACGAACTCCAAACTTTATCCTTCAAGTTAAAAAATTCGCCAAAGAAATTTGTAACTTTTCTCATTGATACAGGAGCTGCCTGTTCAATAATTAAACATACTGCCCTAATTCCAAATCAAACTTCTTTAAATACAAATGATATTGTTCTATTAAATGGAATTAATCCTAATGCTCCTATCAAAACATTTGGTACAACACAAGTCGACTTAAATCTATCGCAACTCAATATTTCTCACAAGGTCAATGTTATAAACGCAGATAAAATACAGTCCCAATACGACGGACTCCTTGGAAATAATTTCTTCAAAGAGAACAATGCAATCATTAATTATGCAGACGAAGCTGTAGTTATAAATGGTCAGAAGATACCTTTCAATAATGTAATCTCGCAAGATGAAATTAAAATCCCTGCACGATGCGAAATTCTAGTCGAAATAAATATACTGAACAACTTAAATCAAGGCTTAGTTGAAAGGGTTTCTCCTTACAAGAATATCATAATTCCAAATTCTTTAGTGATAAACAGAAATTCCAAAGCAATCGTGCCTATTCTCAATCTAAATTATGAAGAAGTAACGATTGACAGACCTTCTGTCGAAATAATTGAGATATTTACAGAAAAATCTATCAATCACAATTATTCAATTCCTTATTCGAAACATAAAACTTTTCAAAGATCTAAAATTTTAGAGGAAAATCTTCGTCTAGAACACTTGAATTCCGAAGAAAAATCATCTATACTAGAAATTTGTCAGAACTATTCCAATTTATTTTATTTACCAGGAGACAATTTAACGAGTACTCCTACAATGAAACATAATATTCCAACGAATTCAGAAAATCCAATTTCTTCCAAAATTTATCGTTTACCTAAAATCCATGAAAAGGAAGCAGATGCCCAAATTAAGAACATGTTGGATCAAGATATTATTCGTCCTTCGAATTCCCCATGGAATTCTCCCATATGGATAGTACCCAAAAAGAGAGACGCATCAGGAAAACAAAAATGGAGACTTGTATGCGACTTTCGAAAATTAAATGAAATAACAATTGGTGATAGTTATCCACTTCCAAATATCGAGAACATTCTTGACCAACTAGGCAATGCAATTTATTTTACTACTTTAGACCTTGCATCAGGATTTTATCAAGTTGAATTAGAAGAAAAAGATAAATTCAAAACAGCTATTGCTACTCCTTCAGGACTCTATGAATTCAATCGAATGCCTATGGGACTTAAGAATAGCCCAAGTCGATTAGGAAGATTAATGAATATCGTTCTATCAGGTCTTCAAGGAACCAAATGTTTTTGCTATCTGGATGATATTGTTGTATACGGTTCATCTCTAGAAGATCATAATTCAAAATTAAAAGATGTTTTTCGTCAACTTCAAACTCATAAATTACAACTACAACCAGATAAATGTGAATTCTTATGTCGAGAAATAACTTATTTAGGTCATCACATTTCAGAAAATGGAGTTAAACCAGATCCAAAGAAAATCGAAGTCATTAAAGATATTTCAGTACCCAAAAATCCTAAACAAATTAAATCATTTCTTGGTCTAATCGGGTATTACCGAAAATTTATTGAAAACTTTTCAGATCTCGCTAAACCTTTACATAATTTACTAAAGAAAAATCAAAAATTTGAATGGACAAAAAAGTGCCAGGAATCCTTCGATCATTTTAAAGAACTTCTCACAAAAGCACCAATCTTAAAATTTCCCAATTTTTCAGAAACGTTCATTTTAACAACTGATGCTTCAAATGAAGCTATTGGGGCAATATTATCTCAAGGACCTATCGGAAAAGATCTTCCTATCAGCTATTACTCAAAAACATTAACAAAATGCGAACGAAATTATTCAACTACTGAAAAAGAACTCTTGGCTATTGTAGAAGCTTGTAAACATTATCGACCCTATCTTTACGGGCAGAAATTCATTATATGCACTGATCATAAACCTCTTGTTTGGCTTAAAAATTGTAAAGAACCTTCCAGCAGATTAGTAAGATGGAGACTAAAATTAATGGACTATGATTACGAAATCGTTTATAAAAAAGGAAAATCTAACCAAAATGCCGATGCTCTTAGCAGAATGATCCCTGAAGAACTATCTTTTGAAAATTTTGAAAATCTCAATAATTCTGAAAATATAAAAGCTCATAACATAACAGAAAAGGATGGTGATTTATTCGAAGCACCTGAGTATTATTCCTTAGTACACTGCGTTTCTCAAGACTTCCACATGAACAAAGGAATCGGACTGCAATTTAAACATAAATTTGGCCAAGTAGAAGAAATAAAAATCCAAAATAAATCAATAGGAGAAGTCGCCTCAATTAAGAATGGAAATCGTACAATTTATTATTTAATCACCAAAACTCATTTTTATGATAAACCTACATACGATACAGTATTCCAAAGTCTAATAAATCTTAAAAAATTATGTCAACAAAATAAGGAAAGAAACTTAGCTTTTCCTCGCATTGCATGCGGCCTAGATAAACTGTATTGGCCCAAAATCTTTGATATGATTAAACACATTTTCCATGATTCCGGTATCAATATAACTATCTATCATATACCAAGAAATACTCCTCAAAAATTAATCCATGTCATAGAAGAAGAATTAACATTTGAAAATTTCAAAGGATTTCATCAAAGAGAAGTCAAAATTCCAATTCCTAAAATCACGAATACTCCTATATCAAAAATAAAAAACTTTGTTATTCCAATGTCTTGCGACCGCGCTAATTCAAATAAATTTCTCAACTATATAAAAGCTAACTCCCTAGATTTACCTGAAAATAATAAAGTTTTCGACATTATCGTCAAAAAATTACCTCAACAATCACTTTATATTCTATTCCTAAAAGAATTTTACGACGAATCAGTTAACTTATGAGGACCTATTCAAAACTCTTTTCAATTTAAGACTTTTATTCAACTTCAATGAAATAAAGAAATTTTCTATTCCTAATATAGCCTTGCTTGAAAACAATCCGATCATACGTGAAGACACATTTTTCAGTCTTTTATACTTTTTGTTCAGAGACTTTGAATACGAAATTTTATCGAACGAACGTATCGATATTGATGATGAGGACTCAATAAAGCAAATTCTATATGAAAATCATGATTCACCTTTAGCAGGACACCAAGGATTTGAACGAACGTACGAGAAAATCAAACAAAGATATTTTTGGAATAATATGAGAGATCAAATTCGTAATTATATTAAGAAATGTCAAATTTGCCAAAAGTCTAAGACCGATTTCAAACATAACAAAAGCCCAATGGTTATCACAACCACTTCAACTAAATTCTGTGAACAAATTGCCTTAGATATTGTAGGACCTTTACCTACTACAAAAAATGGAAATCGTTTTATATTAACCCTTCAAGATGATCTTACTAAATTCATTCAAGCTTATGCTCTCAATTCTCATACTGCTGAAGTAGTTTCAATTCATTTTCTCAAGTTCTGTACACAATTCGGATTTCCGACAAGCATTCTTACAGATCAAGGAGTTGAATTCACATCTAATATTTTCAAGGAAATTAATAAGTTGATGTCTGTTAAACATAAGCAATCTTCTCCCTATCATCCACAAACTCAAGGATCATTAGAAAGAACACATTTAACTCTTAAAGATTACTTCAAATGTTACGCAAATAAAGATGCTAATAACTGGGATGAATTTCTGAATTTTGCAACCTTTAGTTATAATACGTCAATTCAAAAATCAACTCAAAGAACTCCTTATGAACTTGTTTTCGGTCAAAGAGCATGAATTCCTTCTCAATTCAAACATCCACATACTCTTGCTAATTATTCAGATCTTGCAAATGATATAACAAACAAACTCAAAATATTAAGGGAAAATGCACGCGAAAATCTCATTAAGTCAAAACACAAATCAAAAGAATTTTTTGATAAAACTCATAATCGAACATATGTATTCAACGAAGGAGACCTTGTCCTTCTATATGATTGTCAAGCCAAAGCGAAAAATAAGAAATTGGCTCCGAATTATAAAGGTCCATATAAAATATAGCAAATTCATAATAATAATACTGCAACTCTTAGAATCAGTCCTTCGAAGCTTAAAACTTATCATTTTAATCAATTAAAGCCTTATATCCTTTCAGATAGTCAGAATGGAGAAAATAACGGTTCTCCTCCTGTCATTCACATTCCTAGTCCTACTCAAGGCTCATCAAACCAATTATAATATAACTCCTATAAACTCTTCTTCCGGACTTCTTTATCATAACCTAGGAAAAGCACAAATATCTAATGAGAAACATGTCATATTATCATATCATAATCTAACTCGTATAAAGTATCATGTCGAGCATATATTAAACTTTTATACTGCATCTGTCAACATGTAACGGCGCAATGATCGAACATATGTCTAATAATTGTATTAATCAATTAAATTACGTCAAAACAAAAATCAGAACTATAAATGAGTTATACAGAATTATTTCTCACCAAATAAGTTCAAAACGAACTAAAAGAGGTCTTATTAATGGAATCGGACCAGCTGTTAAATGGTTGATCGGTACACCCGACGCTAATGATGCTGAATTCTACTCAGATTCTATTAATGAATTAATAAATAATCAAAAACAAACTAAAGTTCTTATGCAGCAGCAAGTTACTATTCTCTCTTCTACAATTTCTAACTTCAACAACTCTTTTCATAAAATGAATGAAGATATCGAAGTCTTAAATAAAAACTTGAAAGAATTGAATCAGTACTCAAAAAATCTTGATAATATGATTCATGTATGTCAGGTGGAATCACAGATCTCAGATCATCTAATATTATTAATCGAAATGACTGATGAAATTTTAAATACTTTGGAAAATTATGTAAACGACATCTCATTAATACAACATGGCATTGTGAATTATAGAATCTTACCTCCAGAATCTCTTTATCAAGAATTATTAAAAATATCCTCTAAATTCACCTTACCTATTTCTCCAAGTATCGAGTCAACTTATTATTATTATAAGATTATGAAATTGACTTCATTCATAAAAGATAATATTCTGATTATTGCCTTTGAAATACCCCTTACTTCTTTCCAAAGTTTCGATCTTTATCAATTGTTATCATTACCTAATCCTCATTTCGAAAACAATACATTGTTTTCATACATCGAACCTTCAAAACCCTACCTATTGATTTCACCTATGAAAACAAGTTATTTGATGTTGGATGAATTGTCAAACTGTGTGGAGTATCATCCTCAAGAATGGATTTGTAAAAGTATGCCTACGATGAGGAAAGCTGACAACTCATGTGAAGTACAACTGCTAACCAAGATGACCGACCAGATTCCTAAATCCTGCAAGAAAAGAAGTCTCATTGCTGAAGCTGAAATATGGCACGAACTCGATGAGAACCAATGGCTCTTCTCATTATCCAGTCCTACTCCAATTTCCATAATATGTGGTGAAGAATCTCTGAAGCAAGAAATCTTAAAACAGATGGGTATCCTTAAACTCAATTCAAACTGCAGAGCTTTCACTGATCTAATCAGTCTAGAAACTGGTTCAGTATTAATGTATTCTAATTCCAGTTATGAAATTCCTACTTCAAGTATCGTTGAAGATGAGTGTTGCATCAAGCTACGAAAGAACCTCTCACTTCATGCCATCCATATGGAACCAATCAAGTTCACGCACATCAACCTCCATGAATTGAAGTATGCCCAGCACAAGTTGAGTGAATTCGATGAACAGCTCCAACAACAACTGAACAAGCCATTCATCATCCAGCATTCTTCATGGGTCACGACAGCACTGTCCGTTGTGTGTGGTACCATCCTACTGACCATCCTGTATAATCTCTTCAGATGGTGTGGTTTCATTAAACTACTTAGAAGACTCTTCTGCTGTACCAAGGAACCCAGAGCAATTGAAGCAAATCCATGCTTCCAAATATTTAACCAATGCCATAGGAGACCAATCCAGCAGCCAGTCCAAGTATTCTACGATGCCGAACTTCAGAGCCTACATGGTCCAAGCAATTCTCTCAATCCACAGTCGAATCAAGAAGATTCATCCAGCACAGGGTCCCAAAACCAAAGAAGAACAAGAAGAAACTCCGTCAGAATCAATCCTAATTAATCTTTTCAATTTTAGTAATTTGTGAAACTTAAATGCTTATTGTAACTTGTACAGTAATTCAAATCATTCAGCTGCATAGTTTTATATAATGGTATAAATTCATTCTTTTACTCTCAAATTCCTGAAATGTTCAAGAACCTCTTTAAATCGAATAATATTTACACCTGTATCTCTCTAGTTATCTTAATTTATTTTTATCTGATGATTTATCTTATATTTTAACATTTTCAAGTATTATAAGTCAATATTCTATGTCCGAACTCATATTAAGCAAATAATACCCTTTTAATTGGATAATCATAATTAATCAACTTTCGACTATTCAATAATTAATATTTCAATTAATCAATATTATAATTCTGTTAATTTCAAGTCATTAATAGTGCTAATGAAATTCATTCAATCTTGACTCACCTATTTTATACATTTTGATATTCTCAAATCTAAATCATTGTGAGGTGTAATTCTGCTTCTTTATTATTCTGAAAAGATTTTTGCTTTTTTCAAAAACCATCAAAAATCTTATTTTACGGGGGAGGTGTTGTCATCCCCTAAACAAAGGCTTCATTGTTTCAATATTAATGTTTAGCTCAGCATTTCTCGAAATCATATATAAGAAGCAGCGTAACGCCATCAGTTCAGTTCATTCTCTTTCTTCGAGCAGTTCATATTCTTTCTTCGATTAGTCCGTTCTATTCTACGATCAATTCATCTCGCTCGCTCAATATTTATATTCTGTGCTCTATTAATAAACCAATCTTAAATCAGTCAAGTGTTTTCATAAATCAAATCAAGTGTTTTCATAAATCAAATCAAGTGTTTCCATAAATCGAAATAAGTGCTACAAAAGGTGTTACGGAGCTTTGCCTTCATAAGAATAAAGCTGCCCTGGTGACAGCGGAATTTGCCGAATTCCCCTATTGTTGTGTAATCCAAAAGGAATACAACAATGTACATTCAGATAAAGAATCTCATGGACCAAATTGGAATTTCTGTCAATATTATCATAGAGTTAATCGATGAAATTGAAAATGCCATTAGTTTTTCAAGGCTTGGAATATTACATCATAGCATCATTAAGTTTTCAGAATTGAATTCAATAATCAATGAAATAAAAACGTTATATTCTCCAGATAACTTAATATTCACTGACGAAAAAGAATATCACAGATTTTATGAATTGATAAAAGTAAATGCATATTTCGTCGAATTCAGAATTGTTTTCGTTCTTCATTTTCCTATTGTTCACCCTGAACTTTTAACATTGGAAATGTTTATGTTCGTATATTACAGGCAAGTTACGAGTTTTCGTTCAAGGTCAAAAGACAAAAGTGTTGCAGTAGACCAAAACAGCATTCGGAAGTTATCGCGTGATTTATTAAGATGGGTGTATTGGGCCAGCATACGACAATCGGCGACCGGTGTGCCGCAGTGGGAGGTACGTCAAATTCGCCGCAACGTTTTCGAGATTGAAAATTGAATATTTTCATGATTTTTTTCTCATAGAATCTGCACTTTTTTTCTCGGAATCGATGGCAGGTACGACAAAGTTGCTGAATATCATAAAGTTTAGTATAATAATACAGTTCCAACTGTCGGATTGTCATTGTAGGTGAATGTTAGAACAACATTAACACTACTCCAATCTCTTCACATCAATAAGTACAAATCCCAAAAGTAAGGAAAGAACAACAGCAGGCTTCAATAACATTTTAATTCATGATGCTTTCCAATTATCTTTATGTTCTTCACTGCCATGTCTATTGAGTAACTGGTGTATTCAATGCAAAATTGAAGAAACCACTCTGTACTAAATGTGTTGTTGTTACTTTGTGGAGATTATATGCCGATTTTTTTTTAAATACATATACAAATAATTTACGAAACAACAAGGGATGGGTGGGTTTCTAGGGTAAAACATAAAATATTTGATATATGATTTCCACTGTTCCCTTACTGTAATCAATGGGTTCACCTTTACCTTCGTTGTTGTCTCCACCACTTCACTTGATACATTTTAAAATAATTTTTTTCCAATATTCGGTATTCGTTATTTCATTTGAATACGTTTTTTAAGGATATATATTACTGTTACCGCCTTTTTATCTATCTAATAGGCGGAATCCTACAAATGATAATTTTTTTTAGGTTTAATTCACACTCTTATGTGCCAAACCAGTAATCATTCACATCTTTTTGTTGAATTTACCTACTACAGTATAATTTGTGTGTCTTTTTGCAAAACAACATTATATGCTTGAAACCATTATGTCGTCACAATGTATCTGGCCGATTTACAACGATATATCCAGTTATATTCCCAAATATTTTCTGTGGCGCGTGGGTCAAAGTCATGTTAAAAAAGGCAGACCAAAAATCCTCATGTTTTTTTCGCAAGCAAATAGGCATATAATGCAAAACGAGCTTTTATGCCTCATTCAAGGTCGACTAACCTGACATGTCATGAAAAATTTCTGTGTATATGTTTATATAATTATACAGGTTGCTTTCTAATTGAATGTCAATATTTATGGGGATGATTTTTGGGCCCATTTGAAAAAAAAATCATGAACATATGTCCTAAACATCTGACCTTTTGAGATATAAGGTGGTAAAGTTTTAAAAAATAAATCATTTATTATTTCTTCCCAATCATTTCTTAGCAAGTTTGATCACTTAATTTTTTTTCAATCCGATGTACGGTTTTCGCTTAAAAAATACAAACCGTTTATCTGCATTGAAATAAATTACATTATGTAAGTGAGTAAGAAATTATTGTTACTTATCGTAGTAGGCTGTGGCCAAGAATTGATATTTCTATTGTCAAGGCGTTTGCGGTTATTTCATGTGAGTGACAGTTCATCTCTCTTTAAATATTAATATTTGGATATTAATAATAACTAATTTATTTTTGAATACTTTACCACCCTATATCTCAAAAGGTAAAACGTTTAGGACATATGTTCATATGAAGTTTTTTTCTCAACATGCGACCAAAAATGACCTCCACATATATCGACATTCAATTAGGAAAAACCCTGTTGATACATTTTCATCGATTTCATTAAAATATTTCGTTCACAGAAACCATTATGCCTAGGAAAAGAAAATTTAAACAATGGTCGAAGCCGAAAAATCACAAAATTGCTAAAATTGGTGAACCAGGTATTTAAAATTTTACATTTGAACATTTTATTCTCAATACTCAGACATTAAATGAAATCAAATTGAGAAAATTATTTATATAGAAATGGGATATCAATTCAGAACTGTTGATGGCAATTTTTTTATTCATTCCATTGAAGAACTTATGGTTATATCTATTCTTCTTTCTTTTAAAGAAAGAAATGCACATTTATTAGTACCCAAAGCAATAACAATTATATTTTCAATTGAGAAATTTTTTTTCATATTTCTTTTTATTATTTTTCAGGCTATTAAAATTCATGTTGTCGAGTTCTTCTTATTAACAGAAGAGATATTATTTTTTATAATTTTCTATGAGAACTTTTCAGTTATTTATCCACGATAGGTATACAGGGTGTCCCAAGATGTTCCAAACAGCCATTATCTCGGCTCTCAGACAAGGTACGAAGTTCAAACAAAAAACTTCTTGAATAGCATCAAAAACTCTACCTGAATCCTTCCTTAAAATTCTGTTTCTAATTACCACCCCTGAAAAAACTACCCCCAGATTTTTTTTTAAATGGCACCCTTATATTTTTCTCACTCCAAACGATTCCCCAATAAAAGAAGAAATATGTTGAAACAATTTTTTATTATTTACGTAAATTTAACCCTTCAAAAGATTATTATCATTTACGGCACATTCACCATTTTTGCTCAGTTCAGTCTCTCTGAACTTATTTTATTTTGAATACTGACATTGTTTTCGGTGGCAACCTTTTAGTATAGAATAATTATTGAGTATAGAACGTAGACATACACAACGGACTGATAAAAATGGTGGAAGTGCCGGAAATCACAATTATTTTTTTTAAGGGTTCAATTCACGTAAAATGATAAAAATTAGTTTCAGCATTCTTCTTTTACTGGGGATAAAAATATCTGGGGGTAGTTTTTTCAGGGGTGGTACTTAGAAACAGAATTTCAACGATGGATTCTGGTAGAGTTTTTGATGCCATTTGAAAAACTTTGGCTGTATGGAACATCTTGGGACACCCTGTGAAGCAATTATTGACATTTTTACCTAATGACTTCACACTATGCTCTTCTAGGCAAATAATATTATACAAGGTGTTTCACCTTGAACTGCTTAAACATATATAGCCGGGTGGATGATATCGAGAAAGTTATTTTTTTCTTTATGGCAATACGTACCCCGTTTTTTTAGCATGATACATGTGATTTTAAGACAACTTCCACCAATATTCTGATAACTGCGGTAAGTAATGCGTTACTTCGGTAATAACGGCTTCTGATCTATTAAGTTATGGTGTAGAATTTAAAAAAAAGTAATTGGCGAAAAAACTGCAAATTCGGAATTTCAATTTTTGATTGCCACATTGAGCATTATTTCAATGTACTCGATTTTTTCAAGATTTGCGTGAACAATATTTTCAAACTACGAACTCATCTTTTACATCTCCCCAGATGAAAAAAATAAATTGATTTGTTTGAATCTTTCAATATTGAACTATCTTTCTTTCTTAGATAGTTGAAAACAGTAAAAAAATTCAATGTTTTTTTTAGCCTTCCGCTCAGAGTTACATAATTTCTATCTGAAAAACTGGTTGCCTTACGATGGCCAAAATTTGGCTAATGTGGTGCCTGACGCCCGGATGGCATCATGGTTTTATGCAAAAACAACACCTTACCAGTATATGTTAATTTAATTTATTCAAATCTTTATTAATATCCATTAACAAGAAACTGTACTGCCCGAAAGTGTAGAGAGTTCGGTTCGCACCAAAGTTATTTTACAACATTTTCATGTATTCATGCATCAATATTGGCCACCAATTTTTTCAAATAATAATTATGTAAGTACTTCGAGCGGGACCTTCGGAAGGCTACAAAAAAGATGAAAGATAGATCAACGTTGAAAGATTCCAACAATTTTGGGTAGAATTTTTTTTACTGTAGGCCTTCACGGGAAATCCTAGAAAATCAAGTACATTGAAATAATGCCATTCAATTTGGTAATCCATTTGTTTAACCATGATTCCACAAGACAATTAAATTCGGAACTAAAAAATGGTATGATATCACCAGAAACAGTTATTTCCCAGAGTCACGTATAACTTACAACACTTATCAGAAAATTACTCAAAGTTGTCATACAACACCATGTATCTCGCTTATGCATCAAAAACGAGGTGTGTATATGTCATAAGGCAAAAAGACTGTCCTTTGTCATCTAAACAGCTATATTTCTTTGTCCACATCATCGTGAAACACCCTGTATATTCGACATTTACTATTTCGATTACTATATGTTGTCTCTATTTCCTGTATGACCTTTTCAGATATTACCGATACCATCCCACAACTCTCTAAAGAATGTGTTATTGACGTCGATGACGGTGAAAATATACAGAATCATCGAGTAACAATTGTTAGAGGCTCCCGTAGTCAAGATAATTTTCGATTCAGCTTGGATTCAAGAAATCATCAATGCACCTCAAATGCGGTCGTCGCTATAGCTTACAATCAATCCACCCCTTTCAGCTCTTGGAACACTGGAGTCGTCGATAATATTTTAGACTACGGAGATCAATTATATAAGAAATCTATTTCATCCCGAACAACTGTTCGAAATTTACCAGGTCCAAGAGAATTATTCGTCATTGAGGTCTTTCCAAAATTTATTGTTGATAATACATTGTATTCGTTGAACATAGTCGAAATGAATACTGTTACTGGACACATTAGTTCAGAAATTCGCGGAGAACTGGACGTTCCGTTAGTTGAAGGATTGCCTCTGATTTTTAGGAATTATAATTCGGCTATATTCACTTGCGGTCTGCTTTCTATCTGCGTGAGTTCAACTTCTAATGCTTACTTTTTATTCGACTCTCACAGCCGAGGGATAGATGGGAGGGGAATTGAAGAGGAAGGTAAAGCCTGCTTGATTCGATTTCCTACAATTAGCCATTTGACAGAATTTCTGTTGCAAAATTACGATTGCACTCATCTATATACCTTGGTACCGATCGAGGTGCAGACTGGTCCCATAGATAATTTGTCGGTTGCTGATAATTACCAAGTATTAACGGTGTATAACGCTACTACATCCTACGTCGCTTCCTACGATACCTTGCCGCCGGAATCAGTAAGTGTCTTGAGAAGATCGAAAAGGATTTTAGAGAGGCAAAAAAGTAATTGCGAAACGCACATTCAGCAGCAGGCTGCCCCTTTGCACTATATGGGCGCGATGAACACTAGCTGTTGTCACTGCGGAGCTCTCTTTTTCTGCACTGAAAATTTGATTTGTTGCAATCGTGGAGCAGTAAGTGTACCAGCCAATCCCGTTTATCCGTATTTCCTGAAGAGTCTTTTCACCGGTAAGGATTCTCTGTCTATAGGATTCCTAAAGAATATAAGGAGATATAACACCCTACTCGCCCTTGGTTCGACTACCTTCTCGCAGAGGGAAGGTTTAGGTAGAGGAGCCCCTGTGATCGTCGTATCAGGGCAAATCTACCATAGAGTAGCGGACGTTGATCCTTCGGATCCATCATTTGGATCCTTATATTTTGTGGACTCTGGAGAGGCAACCAAGAGGAGAACGGCGAACGCTGTCAATGACGGTTGCGACCCAAGTTTGTTAAGACAAATAGATGCACTGCTGAGAAACTCCCATCCGTACGCCCGGATATATCGTACCCTAGGCCAAGTGGTTCAGGATGCACAACGAACCAGTGGTAACGATGCCGTTCCGCAACTTGGTCTATATTTTCATAATAAACCTGGCACGAATCGAATAGTCCATGCTGCACCATCTACCTCCGACGAAATAGGGGGCATTTTTCGTACTGTAGACGGAAATATTCCTCCCCCAGGCACTGTTCGAGTCTACTTGATCAATACGAATTCACTTGATCGCCGTGTCCAAATTAGAGATATTCCCAGGTTGTCGCCGATCTCTGATGCACTCTGTTATCCATTACTCTTCCCCAACGGAGAATTGGGATGGTCGGCAGATTTGCTAAAAACCAGAGGCGGCAGACGCATCACGAAGCGCGAGTTCGAGTGCTACCGTCTGATGAAACGCGCCGGCAGGTTCAATCCGATTCTCCTTGGCGGGCGCCTTACTCAACAGTTTATTGTTGATAAGTACGTCGAGTTGGAGGGAGATCGGTTACACTATTTGCGTATCAACCAGCAGAAGCTGAGGGCTGAAAGCTACGTTGGTCTTCAAGATTATGCAAGGCGTAGGGTGGGGGCGCAACCTGTCGGTGATGAGAGGGTCGGTAGAGTCGTCGTCTTGCCGAGTTCTTTCACAGGAGGAGGGCGTTTCATGCAACAGAATTACCAGGATGCGATGGCTATCGTTGCAAAGTTCGGCAGACCCTCCCTATTCGTGACCTTCACTTGCAATCCGAAATGGCGTGAGATCACAGAAAATATGAACAGCACGCTGTTGAATCCACAAGATAGACCCGAATTGATAGCGAGAGTTTTCGAACAGAAGAGAAAGGCATTTTTCGATGATATTTTGAAATATAAAATATTCGGCGAAGTGATAGCTTTTGTCTATGTCATCGAATTTCAAAAGCGAGGTTTACCCCACATGCACTGCTTGCTTACTCTGGCAGACAGGGATAAACTGCGTGATCCCGATGACGTAGATAAGATCATCTGCGCTGAACTACCGGCCGAAAATACCCGACTTTTTGAAATCATCATGACATCTATGGTTCACGGTCCTTGTGGTATTCGCGGTCCAGATTCTCCGTGCATGGTTGAGGGCCAGTGTTCTAAGGGCTATCCCAAGTCGTTCTCAGAACGCACATCGATCGACAAAGCTCGGCCAGTATATAAACGCAGAAACGACGGTCGGACGTCTACGTTTATGAGAAATCGTACTTTATGTACAGTGGACAACAGGGATGTCGTTCCTTACAATCCTTATCTGAGCATGAAGTACGAGTGTCACATAAACGTAGAAGTGGTTACGTCGGTTGGAGCTGTCAAGTATGTCTTTAAATATATAAACAAGGGACCTGACGCAGCCGTTCTTCAGTTAAGAAACGAAACTGTTTTTGACGAAATTCAGGGTTTTATCGACTCCCGATATGTTTCGTCAGGAGAGGGTAAAAGCCACACAATTTACAGGTTGCCGGTACATCTTCCTGGAGAACACGTTGTTTTTTATGAAGAAGGGCAAGAGGAGGAGGCGTTGCAATGCAGTAAATTCACCCTTTTGGAAGCATATTTCCAACTGAACGTGAACAATCATGGTGCGCGTAGGTATAAATACTGCGACATTCCTCTGCATTATTCATTCGATTCTAGCAATCATAGGTGGACAGAGCGATGCAAAAAATGCTCCGTAATACCTAGAATGTACACGATCAGTCCGAAATATGTAGAAAAATTCCATTTACGAGTCCTACTATTGCACGTCGCTGGTCCCACTTCCTTCGGAAATCTGTGTACATTTAATGGAATAACGTATCCCACGTTCAAGGAGGCGGTACAGGCGAGAGATCTGATCGCATCTGACTCGGAATGGGTGAAGACTATGGAACAGGCAGCTTTGGTGGATATGCCAGGCTGCATGCGGAGATTATTCGCATATTTGCTCTGTTATTGCGAGGTCGGCAATCCGGTATCTCTCTGGATCGCCTTCAAAAATTACATGTACGACGATTATTTAAGGAAGGGATACTCTGAGATTCAGGCAGAAGATTTGGCTCTGCGCAGAATCGAAGGTATTCTACGTTTTCTGGGAAAAAATCTTAAGGATTTCAATCTACCGGAACCGAGTTCGGAAACAGTCGACGCAACTTTCATCAACGACGACGAAGAAAGACCGGTTGAGACATCGGGAGATTTCAGTCCTGAAAGTTTGAACCCGGAACAGCGTAATGTGTTCGATCGAGTCGTTGCAGCGGTTGAAACTACGTCTGTAGGGGACCAAAGACTTTTTTATCTTCAGGGTAGCGGTGGTACCGGAAAGACTCACCTGTACAATACCTTATTGGAGTACTGCGAAAGACGTCGTCTACCATCCATAGCCGTCGCTTTTACCGGGATAGCCGCGTCGTTGCTCAGGAGCGGTAGGACTGTGCATTCAACGTTTAGATTGCCATTAAATTTGCACGAGGACTCCCGTTCTGCTATAACCGCACAGTCCCAGGAGGCGGCTCACTTGAGAAGTCTCCGACTTATAATTTGGGATGAGGTTTCGATGGCAAGCTACCACGTTTTAAACGTGGTAGATGAGCTCCTACGAGACGTATGCGCGGACTCTCGACCTTTCGGTGGTAAGTGCTTACTACTCGGCGGAGACGTGAAACAGCTACTGCCTGTAGCGCCTGGCCGCGTACAGCAGATAGAACTTTTTTTCTCGAATTGTAAGTCATGGGGTAAATTTCAAATGTTCCGTTTGATCACCAATATGCGTGCTGCTGCAGGTGAGGCAGATTTCACCAGTTGGCTCAAAGATCTTGGCCTCGGTACCACCAACGCGCGTATCGCCGGACACGTAGACCAAACAACGATTTCGTTTGTCTGCCAGAGCGTTGTTTAACGGATGACGTTGTTTATGAAATTTACGGACAGCTTGACACTCTATCACCTGAACAACTAGCCGTCCGTGCAATACTATGTCCCAGGAACGACCATTGCAATTTGCTTAATGACAGGATTCTCGAAGCGTTTCCCGGACCCATTACTATCGTTTTCAGTAACGATAGTGTAGCTTCGGGGGACGAAGACGAGGTTGCAAACTTTCCCGAAGAATATCTGAACAGCATAACACCCAGCGGAATGCCCCTCCACGAGCTCAAGCTCAAAGTAGGCGTACCGGTTATACTTCTTAGAAACTTATCTTTGCAAGATGGATTGATTAACGGTACGCGTCTACTGGTGTTAGCTGTTACAGATATGTTGCTTACAGCTGAAATTGTCACTGGACGTTTTGCTCGACGAAGGGTCCTCATTCCTAGAATGGATCTCACTTCGACCGACCAAAATGTGCCTTTTGTTCTGAAAAGACGGCAATTTCCAGTGAAAGTTTGCTTCGCTCTCACGATTCATAAGGCGCAGGGGCAAACATTTGAACGAGTCGGCATTTACCTCGCGAGTCCTGTCTTTGCTCACGGTCAACTTTAAGTCGCGTTCTCTAGAGCTCGCTCTTGGGATGGCGTTAAAGTTCAAGTGGCACAGACGCGGAATCAGGGGAAACTGCTGAAATCATCAAACCAAATTTTCACTAAGAACGTAGTTTTCGGTAACATCCTAAATTTAGCAAAAATATAGAGCACAGTTTTCATCAATTCAGAAAAAATCAATCCATCGACTTTCGGAAACGACTAATTTTCAAGAACAAAATTTTTTTTTCCAAATTTTTCGAAGTCTGTCTTTTTGCGAATTGCTGTCGAGTTCTTGGGATTTCGTTTGCCAACACGTTTTCCTTTACTTTTATTTATTTTTATATATTATTTATTTTTTCCGATTAGTTGTTTTATTTATTCCACTGGTTCTATTATTGGTTTGGGCAATTGATTTTTTCTGGAATTTTAAATTGAGTTTATTCATCTATTGTGACGACAATTTTAAAACGTTTCTTATCATCTTGTTCAGCCTAAAATCAATAAGTATTATGTATTGATCATTATCGTGTTAATTTTATATAAAAATTTTAATTTATTATTAATAATCGAATGGTGCATGTGATGAATGTATGTTTGTTTGAAATCGATCCAAATTATATTTTATACAATTGGCAATGCTCAACTGTGAGAACTGTAATTATTTCCAATGATGATAATAAAAATATCTGAAATATTACTCATGATTATGTTTTATTACACATCTTGAATTGTTTGTGGGAAAATGATTTAATTATTCATGGTAACATTTTTCCTATATTTAGTCTACTTCTTGAGAATAATGAATAAATTATTATTTTTTTCAGAATAAACAGGAAATTGTTTCCTTCATTTTCATTTCTATTTATTTCCTCATGATTTTCTGTGTTTTCTCTGAATATAACTAATACTTCATCAAAAAATGATATTAATGTACATCGACCCATTTCTCCGATCTATCTGGCATGCGATCTTTTGATTTTTCTGATATATCTCATATGTGAATTCCCTTCAAAGGTAGATCTACTGGCTTACTAGTATATAGAATAATTGCGAGTTCATGTGCATGAGATTGTACAATTCTATGCCTTCATGTATCAGATCAGAGAATGTATTCAAGAATTTTAGGAATCAAGCATTTAGGTTTCAATTAGAACTTGAGCCATACAACTTAGAGGAATATTTTGGCGGGTGAATGATATCCTTGTGTTAATTGTGACGTGTTTTTTTTTCATTGTGTGTACTATGTATTATACATTTATTATTATTATTATTATCATTAAATCATCAATCAAAGATCATGATCCCAACGATGGTAGCCATGAACACATCAGAGGCGCGAATCAACCAGAAGCTAGAAAATTTCCGGCGTAAATTCAACAAAGGAATAACCATCATGAATGAAATGCACCAAAGGACGAGTACACTTTGAATTCACAAGTTGTAACCAATTTTCAACTAGCCAATAACTTTCTTCAGGAAATCTACACAAAGTATCAGAAAATAGTAAATACACTATTGCTAGAGTTTCAAATATAACGCTGACGTTAGATCAATATCTATTTGGTCCATAACCTGAGGAACCAGGAGGAGAAAAATAGATTTAAATCGTAGAAGATATCTGAACTACAACGGATCACGGCAAAAGGGCATAAAACTATATAGATTCAAAAGCGACGTTTTGCCGTTATATTTCGCCTTCCTCGTGCTACAATGAAAAACAGAACAAATCAACAGCATTTGTATGATCAAGTGGTTAGAACAAAAAAAAATCACGTCGGTGATGTTAGCTCCCGGCCGCTTTTTTCCGTTCCCTATACAGTCAGCGCGACAGGTCGCTCTCACCATATAGGAAACGGAATGCACAATGGAACACTCCGTTTCCTAGCAGATATGCGCGATGTGCTCACTATCCTGTTAGTCTTCTGGGTGCCGAAGGGACAAATTGCAAATTATTATTAAAGTTTTCATACATTGTCAGAAATGACAATGAAGCGTCAGAAGTTTTTTGAATTTGCTCCTGCTTTTTTGCTAATTTTTCGATAAAATAACAACTTTAAATCTATGGGAGATGATCCCCCAATAAAAGGGGCCTGTAGCGTTCCTCGAACACCTGAAGAACAGAAGAATCATCACTTGGAAGATCGGACCTGATCGAAAGATCCTCCCGATCCAAGAGAGAGTAAGGACTTCGTGAAAAGGAGTTTTTTAGCAGGTGAAGTATTTTTTTACTTCTTCTTTCTCGGTTTTTCTTCTTTGTTCTTGTTACAGATATGTTTTCAAGATACTTCCATCCAGATCGATGAAAAAGCTTGTTTTCATCAAGTACAAGAAGCTCTGTAACATGGATATCTTTTGAACAAATTCAGCATCACTACACATATACGGGGACACAGAGTTTTTTCAGAGGTTTTTATCTGTTCTCGTGTGTCATACGCAAAATTGTATGGTACCCTGTTCACATTCCCTCTGCTAACACTAAGATTTGGATCGGGAAACAGATTGTATTTTTTTATACAATCTGTTCCTTGTCGCCATTTCTTCACACGTGCCTTATGCCATATATTGTTTGATTTAAGAAAAAAGTATCTATGTATTACTCTCTTTCAAAAGAATATATATATATATATATAATTATGTAATACTACCCCTTACTAATTAGATTGATTTATATTCCATTTACTATTCAGCCTGTATATTACCATATTATAAAAACAGCATGGTAAGCTTTTTCATTGTTCTTTGTTTAGATTTGCAGGTGGTTATTATTTGCGTATATTCCATGGCACGTGTAATCGGCCATTACCACCTACTCAATTGATAAACCTATAAATATTAGAGATGTCCCTTTAGACATCGGAATTGACTTTGAACGATTATCTCATTAGTTGTAAATCTATTTCATGTACAGTAGATTGGTAGTTCCGAAATAAAGTTGTTTTTTAAAAACATAGTTTTCTCCCCGAAAAACATAATTGGCGACGAGGTCTGGGATTTTGTACCGGTCTTTTTGTGCGAAGAAAAGTGTGTCGATTTCTTCCGTGAAAACGTGAATTTCGTCCACGGAAAATCTTCCAAAGACTGTCAGTTTCAACTGTTAAGGTGCAAGACGAATCAGGAGAGAAACCAGGAGTCCGATTGGTTGGGTAGCGTCTCCAACGACTCAAGGAACCAACGTGGTGAGAAAAATCCTTCATTCTCTTTCCCCCAGTTTACCTAACCTGGCCCAAAGTTAGTCAACCTTTTTCCCCACAGTTTTGAGCGTAAAACTTGTGTAAAGTTTTCTCTAGGTTTACTTTCAAAAAACCGATTACCAAAGTTTTTCCTAGGTTTCTTATAAGCAAAAAACCGAAAACGCGAATTTATTAATCATTATAATCGTAACAATTAATTTAATTAAATAAATCAAGATTACGTCAATCAAGCAATTTTCAGGACGTAAAGGTAAAAAACATATTAAAATGGCAACCGAAAAAATTGATTTAACCCTTGCCGAAAAATTTGGTGTTTTACTACCTAGATTTTCAGGTGTTGAAAATGAGTTGCATTCGTTTATAAAAAGTGCACAAGAATATTTAACCATGTTTGTTCAAGAACCTGAAATAGTTAAAAGATACTGTTATGCAGTCGTAAAATCAAAATTAATAGATAGAGCTTTGGCAGAAGTTTCAACTTCAGATATTCCTGATAATTGGGATCTTCTCAAACAATTTCTCTATGCTAAATTCGGTGATTCAATTAATTTGGATGTACTCATCCATCAATTACAATTTTTAAGTAGAAAACCTCATGAAGACATGACGAATTTCATCGAAAGAATAATTGCTTTGAAAATACGTATAAATTATCGAATTGATTCAGACCCTATGTCTGATCCTGAAAAAAGAATCTACAAATCAAATATATTGAAAATTTGTAAAACCGTTTTAATTTCTAATTCTCCGATTGAATTGAGAACTTATCTAATTACAAATAACGAATTCACCTTTGACGATACAGTAAACGCGGTTAAAGATTATATTTGTAATATGGCTCAATATGAATTACTTGATAAAAGTAGAAAAAATAAAAATCCTGAATTTCAAAAACCATATTTTCCAAACAATTACAGAAACAATTATTCGCATTTTAATAGACAAAATGCTCGAACTAATCATGAATCAAATAATTTCAGAAATAATTACAGTAATAATAAATTTCCTTCACAACCTGTTCAGTTCCAACAGAGACCTGTGAAAACGTTTTATCCTACAAGTCGACAAGTTTTTGGTCAAAATGATCCTAGCACATCGCAACAAAGAAATGTAAATGTATTCAAGCCTAATCCAAATCAAAGAATAAATACACCGCCGGAAAAAATGTCGATTCAAACACGAAATTATCCTCAGAAAAGGTCGGATTACTCAACACAATATCAAATGAATCCTCAAAGAAAGTTTTTCAACAATACCAATCCTAATTTTACATTTGAAGAATTAACTCATATTGAATCTGATGAAAATTTTCAAGAATTGCCTCCAGAAAATGCATTGACTTAAATAATACTTTTGATCATAAAAACCAACTCCCATTTATTGAATTCCAAAATCCTTCTTGTAAACTTTTAATTGATAGCGGATGTTCAGTTTGTCTCATTGACCCTAAATTTGCGTATAATAATTTTCCTAGAAATATTTTTAATGAAAATACTACATTAACTGCATGTATGAAGCAGGAAACCTCTAATGAAAAGGTATTTTTACCAGTATTTTCAGAATTTCGAATTAATGATTTTCATCCATTCATTTTATACAAATTTCATAAAAATTATGATGGCTTAATTGGTGCAGATTTCCTAAATAAATACGGATTTAACTTAGATTTCAAGAATCAGATGTTAATGAATGACTATTGCCAAATTCCTTTTCAATATCAACAAGTTTGTCAGAAACCAACTAACATTCCTGTTGACTTGAGTCATTTAGAACCAAAAATAAGTAATCAATTAATGAAAATTTTCCAAACAAACGAAGATGTACTTCAATTACCAGGACAACCACTAAATTTTTCAAACAGAATTAAACATAGAATTCGTACAATTGATGAAGTCCCTGTTCATTGTAAAATTTATAGATACCCCGAAATTCATAGGGAAGAAGTTCAAACCCAAATTAAAGAAATGTTAGACAAGAAAATTATTAGACCAAGTATTTCCCCATGGTCTTTCCCAGTAGTTATTGTTCCTAAAAAGCAAGATTTGTCCGGAAAAACGAAATGGCGAATCGCGATCGATTACCGGAAATTGAATGATAAAACTATCGATGATAAATATCCTTTACCTCAAATTGAATCTATTTTAGATAAACTCGGAAATAAGAAATATTTTACAACCCTTGATTTAGCTTCGGGTTTCCATCAAATTGAATTAGATCAAGAATCAATAGAAAAAACAGCTTTCACTGTTGAAAATGGTCATTACGAATTTTTGCGAATGCCTTTTGGACTTAAAAATGCCCCAGCTACTTTTCAAAGATTGATGAACGATGTTTTGAAAGACTTCATTGGAAAGTTTTGTTATATTTATATGGACGACATAATAATTTTTTCAGATACTATCGAACAGCACTTAGCTGATATTCATAATGTTTTAGAAGTACTTGAAAAGGATAAATTAAAAATTCAATTAGATAAATGTCATTTTTTCAAGACTGAAATTGAATTCTTAGGACATATCATTACCCCTGAAGGAATTAAACCTAATCCGAATAAATTAAAAGCAGTTTCTCTTTTCCCGATTCCAAAAACTCAAAAAGAAATAAAATCATTTCTTGGTTTAGTGGGATATTATCGAAAATTTATTCCTAATTTTGCGAAAATTACAAAACCTTTGACACTATGTTTGAAGAAAAATGCTAAGATCAATATCGAAGATCCAAAATATGTAGAAGCATTTGAAATATGTAAACGAAATTTATTAAATCATCCTGTATTGAGATATCCGGATTTCAATAAACCCTTTGTATTAACTACTGACGCATCAGGATTTGCGGTAGGTTCAGTGCTTTCACAAGGAGATCCACCAAACGACCTTCCAATTGCTTTCGCTAGCAGAACGCTGAATGAAGCGGAATCTCGTTATAGTACGATTGAAAAGGAACTTTTAGCTATCGTGTGGTCATGTAAACATTTCAGACCCTATTTATACGGAAGAAAATTCACAATTTATAAGCCCGCTCCACACTCATGGCAAGAACGTTGGCCAATACCGCGAACGCGAGTGTGGATGACTTTCTTGTGTCACGTTCGCGCTTCGCGGCGTTCTCCGTTTCGTTGCGGTCTCCCGTCCCGCGACAAAGGCTTCGCGCCTAAGCACAAATGTTCCATCCACACTCACAGGCGTTCGCGGTATCAGCGCAGTAATGATTTAATGCTTGTTCACTGACTTTATTCGCTTTTGAAATGAATGGTTTTATTGTAGCAATGAAGTGGAATTAGATTAGATTTAGAGGAGATAAGTGAAATGAGAATTTCTTGATTATTATCAGAATGAACCTTTTCTATAGGGCGGAAAGTCTTCGCAGACAGCGAGGATGCCGTGAACCAAAGTGCGAATATTTGTGTGAGTGTGGATGACTTATTTGGCCGCGAATTCTTGGCCAGGTTCACGGCAAGAATTCTTGGCAAGATTCGCGCCATGAGTGTGTAGCGGGCTTTACAGATCATAAACCTTTAACTTGGTTATTTTCTCTTAAAGAACCTAATTCACGCCTTATGCGATGGCGAATAAAATTAGAAGAATTCAATTATGAAATTAAATATAGAAAAGGCTCGATGAATAATGCAGATGCCCTTAGTAGAATTATTTTAGAACCAACTAATGAATTAACGTATGAAAATTTCTTGAAACTTGATAACACTACAAATTTTGAAAATTGTACAAATATAAAAGAGAAAGTAGGTAATTTATTTGAAGCATCTCAGAATTTTGCTCTAGCACATTGCGTATCGGAAGATTTCCATATGAATAAAGGCATTGCCTTAGAATTTAAAAATAAATTTGGTCAAATAGAAGTACTCAAATCTCAAAATAAATCATTAGGAGAAGTTGCAATGATCCAAAAGGATAATCAAAATATTTATTACTTAATTACGAAGAAACTTTATTATCAGAAACCTGAATATGAGACGGTTTTCAATTCATTGATAAATCTTAAAAAATTATGTGAGTTCAATAAAGAAAAATATTTAGCTTTACCACGAATTGCATGTGGCTTAGACCGATTAGAATGGTCTACAATATTGAAAATGATTAAATACATTTTTGCTGATTCCAATATGAAGATAGTTGTTTATTATCTATCAAATCAAATGAATACTAGTCATAATCTTATAGAGTTAAATGGTATTGAAGAAGCCAATTATAAAGAATTTGAAGATTTTAATTATGATATTTTTGAAGTAAACGGAATTGAAGATGATTTAATTTCAATGGTAAATCAAGTAACTGACGAAGAATTAGATGAATGCTTAGAACTTTTGAATACGGGTAATCAAAATGACACATCTGAAGACGATATTATAATTGAAGAATTAATTGATCTAGAAACAGAAGATTTTACTGTCCATAGTAATGTTGAAAATCCAATATTAGAACTTCCTTATACAGAAAGAAGTTTGAACACATCTCCTTTGCAAATAATATTCAAAATAGCCCCAAAATATACTGTTACAAAGACAAAATTATTTGATCATAAAATCAGATTTAGAGTTTCAGTAAATTCCATAGATACTGATATATCAAATTCATTAAAGAATACGTACAACCACAAAAGTCGTATATTTTATATTTTGCCTCTCAAGAGCTTGAAAAACCTCTTATACGAATTTTACAGGATAAATTCGATTATAAGTCTTTTAATTTGAAAATCACGAAAACGTATCTAGAAGATGTGGAAGATAAAGAAGAACAACTTCTTAGAATTCAACAGTATCATGAAACTAAAACGATACATCGTGGATTACGAGAAAATTTAATTAGTTTGAAAAGAAAATATTATTGGCCAAATATGGATAAAGATGTTCGAAACTTTATTAATTCTTGTGAAATATGTCAAAAAAGTAAATATGAAAGAACTCCTATTCAATTACAATTTAGACCTAACCCTTTGGGATCTAAACCCTCTGCTCATATTTATTGTGACACAATTAGATTCAATCAAACGTATTGTATCAGTATAGTTGATTCTTTTTCTAGATTGGGACAATGTTACCCATTATTACAAAAAACGGGTACAGAAATTATAGATAAATTATTAATTTATTTCAGTCACTATGGTATTCCGAATAAAATAACATGTGATAATGGTTTAGAATTTAAAAATAGCGTTGTTCAAGATTTCTGTAAAATACATAATATTGAAATTCATTACATAACGAATTATAATCCAAATTCTAATGCTGTTGTAGAAAGATTTCATTCTACACTGATTGAACAATTAAGAACAATCGGAAATAATAATACTTTCTCCAATAAACTTTCTCAAGCCCTACTCAGTTATAATAATTCAAATCATTCAAGTTTAGAAATGACTCCTATGCAAATAATCAAAGCGGACTTGAATTATTCATTACCCATTGAACGAACACATAATGAACAAATCCAAAATTATGTTGAAAATTACGTTGAAAATCTTAATGATATATCCAAACAACTTGAAAAAAGTCAACAGAAAAATATTGAACGTTTAGAAAAAAGAAATGAAAAGAGGTCAGCAAAAGAAGACCACCCTTTAAATCAAAATCCTACTTATATTAAAAATCCTATAACACGCAAACTAGACCCAGTTTATAAAAGGATAGATGCTCGTGAAATTGATAAAAATCGTATTCAAGATAATAAAAATAAACATGTGTATCATAAGAAAATTTTGAAGCAAAGAAAGCATTAGTTTGAATTTTGTTACAGATTCGAGAAAATGGATCTTCAATTATTCCTTATAATATTATTCAAGATAATCATCTTTACGAAATCATTAGAAATTATACCATTAGAAAATAGCTTATTGCCCATTTCATTAGGCAAAGCATATGTAACCAATAGAAATCTACAACTTGTGTATCACATAGATTTGAATGTTATTAAAGAAATAATCTTTAAGTATCAAAAAGAAATAGATAATCTAAGTGATCAAAATTTGGGTTTTGCACAAACGGCAAATTATAAATACTTGCAACATTCGAATAAAATGAATATTTATGCACTTGAGGAACTTCTAAATGAAAATATTAGAATCAAAAGAGGATTAATTAACTTAGGAGGAAAAATTTCAAAGATAATATTTGGAACCTTAGATTCTGACGATGAAGAATTGTATAGAAATTATTTCAATAGCATTGAGAAAAATGAGAAGACACTCATGAGGAATCAGAAACAGATTGCCACTATTGTGAATGACCTAAAGAATAAGTATATTGAGAAATTTAAAAATATGACAGAAATCCTTAAATTACTGCAAATCGTTCCAGAATTAAGAGAAATACAACAAATGCATCTCATGACATTTGAAATCAAGGATATTAAAACCATTTTAGATGAAATCCAAACAGCTGTAAGCTTCGCGAGATTACATCTTTTACATGAATCTATTTTACCCTATTCCAAATTCTCAGAATTAACCAAAAATGTCAGTATAATACCTTTGCATCATTTGAAAGATTACTATCAATTATGTCATACGAAAGTTATTTTCAAAAACAAAGTTTTACTATTTTTAATATCGATTCCTATAGTTTACAAGGAAAGTTACGATTTATACAAATTCTATTATCTACCTCAAAACAATCTTTCCCTTCCTTTTACCGATCCTTATTTACTCTCACAAGAAGAAGTATTGAAATGGTCTACTAAAGAGTGCCATCCAGTCGAAGAAGACTACCTATGCGACCAAGATTCCCTAGTTAGATCACCGACATGTATGCAGAATGTTCTGAAAAACCACTCAGAAAACTGTCCCAGAACGAGAATGGTTCGTCCTCCAGATCTGAAACAACTAGAAGATGGAAATATCCTCTCCGTCAACAACGAGAAAATTATAGAAAAATGCCCACATCAAACAAGGTATTATTTCGTTCGCCCAATTGCTATTCTAAAATCGAAATGTTCCCTCAGCAACACTGAAAAAGAAATCGTTCCAACTACCACGTTAGATGAAGAAAAATTCATCATCCTGCCCAAGATGACGTTGCAACCCAAGAGTCCACTAGATGAAGAAAACTTCAAGAAAGAAGACTTGGATATCCCAGATATCAAATTGGAAGATTTGGACCAATGGAACTTCCAACCCTCAAGATTTTATGTTATAATATTTTTATTGATACTTATTGCTATCATTTATTTTATTTTCAGATATTTTAGAAATAATAATTTTTTCAATAAAGCTACACCTCATAAAGGTGATACATTTAACCAAGGTGGGGAGGAATTATGTAATACTACCCCTTACTAATTAGATTGATTTATATTCCATTTACTATTCAGCCTGTATATTACCATATTATAAAAACAGCATGGTAAGCTTTTTCATTGTTCTTTGTTTAGATTTGCAGGTGGTTATTATTTGCGTATATTCCATGGCACGTGTAATCGGCCATTACCACCTACTCAATTGATAAACCTATAAATATTAGAGATGTCCCTTTAGACATCGGAATTGACTTTGAACGATTATCTCATTAGTTGTAAATCTATTTCATGTACAGTAGATTGGTAGTTCCGAAATAAAGTTGTTTTTTAAAAACATAGTTTTCTCCCCGAAAAACATAATTATATATATATATATATATATATCTTAGTTAGGTAGTCTTCCACATTTTTCCTCTGTGAACATTTTTGTAGCCGCGGATTTTTTTCAGCAAACCTCTCGTAAGTCGACCATATTTCCATTTTTTTTTAATCATATGTACTCTTTTTTTGTGAAATGCAATCATAAAAACAATCTGAGAAAAATGAAAAAACATGATTGTCTACCACTATAAACATGACTGAAAATCACATTTTTTTGATTATCAATACACTCCTGATTTTTTCAGATTCGGTTTATATAACCATATGAAATATGAAAATGCAATTGTCCGACAAAAATGTGGTGTTTTTCTTGTCCGACAGATGAAAATCGACGGTTTTTTTGAGTTTTCAAATTCATTAATATTTATCGGACAAGAATGAATTAATATTTTAGAGAGATTCGTTTCATAGAAAAAACATCTATTCACCATATAAAATGCGGCAATTCCTTAGTCTAGTTGAATTTAATTGTTTTGTTTCAGAAACTTTTTTCGATTATTATTGAAATGAAACTATTGATTTTGATTGAGAGTGTATAATTCAAATTGTTAACTGACATTTTCATTCAAATGTAATAAAAAAAACAATGAAAATACTTCTTCCTCACATTGCATTCATTGTAACAAGACGAATGGTATCCAGTAAAAGTATCACACCAATCGTCAGGTAGAATGACATCTTTATATTCGTGATTATGATGTTCTCTTGATGCCAAGAATATTTTGCACAGTTTAAGGATGTCACTTCGTTCTTTTTCGTTTTAAAGCCACGGATATTTTTTAAATGTTTGCACAAAAAAACTCCATCACTACTGAGAATATTATATCGGCAATAACTAAAATTGCCTGACTTTATTCGTCAGCACATCCTTCTTAAATGGTCCTCAAAAAACCAAAAGATTATTTGTAACATGAGCAAAGTTATATCCGATGAATGCATATAGTTTATTCATAACCAAATTAGAGCAGTAAATTCTTTAATTTTGAATGAACGCGACGTATTTTCAAGGGGGAGAGAGAATAAGAAAAAAAAGACATTATTCATAATTTTTCATCCCAAGAAAATCTTCGTTTTTCATTTGTAGGACAAGGAAATCGCCACATTTTTTTGTCTAACAATTGCATTTTCATACTTCATATGTTTGTACCAACCGATTCTGAAAAATTCGGGAGGGTATTACTTTGTGTTGTGTTTATGTTGGTAAACAATCATGTTTTCTCATTTCTCCAAGATTGTTCTTATGATTGCATTTTACAAAAAAGAGTATGTTTGATTCAAGAAAAATGAAAATATGGTCGACTCACGAGAAGTTTGCTGAAAAAAACCGCGACTACAAAAATATTCACAGAGAAAAAATGTGGTAGACTTTACCTAATTAAGCTATACAGAAAGTAAGAAAACTTTATTAATAATTTGCAATTTGTCCCATCGGCACCCAGAAGACTAACAGGGCAGTGAGCACATCGCGCATATCTGCTAGGAAACGTAGTGTTCCATTGTGCATTCCGTTTCCTATACGGTGAGAGCGACCTGTCGCGCTGACTGTATAGGAAACGGAAAAATGCCTCCCGGCCGGCCGCCTCCAAGCGCTGCTATTCCACCACGGTCAATAGTATCAAGCTGCTGCGGGCGTTATTATTCGACGTTGAAAACGGGCGGCCAACACTTATAAATAAGCTGATTGAATCGATTGATGGAAGGACTACTCCGATATTTCTTTCTGTTCATTTTCCATTGCTCTAAAGAACCCAGTTAATGCTATACATATAGGTAACCCGATTTCGTTCCGACAGAAGTTTTTATTTTTTTTCAAGAATTTCATAGGGCGGCCAAGACTTCTGTTTAGATGATTGAAAGAACTGATAGATGGTCTATTCGGATGATTTTTTTGGTTCAATTTCGATGGCCATAAAGGGCCAGCTCCAAAGATCGAATTGTGTGTGTTTTTATTTTTTTTATCAAGAGTTTAAGATGGCGGCCAAGACTCGTGAATAGCTGATTGCATAAATGGATAGGAGGACTATTTGCATGATTTTTTTCGTTTGATTTTGATGGCCCTAAAGGGCCAGCTCCAAGGATCAAAGTATGTACGTATAGGTACTCTGAAGCCGTTTCGACAGAAGTTTTTAATTTTTTTCATGAGTTCAGGACGGCGGCCAAGACTTGTGATTAGCTGATTGCATAGACGGATAGAACGTCTATTCGCATGATTTTTTTCGTTCAATTTCGATGGCCCTGAAGAGCCAGCTCCGAAGATCAAACTATGTGTAGAGGTACTCTGAAGCTGTTTCGACAGAAGTTTTTATTTTTTTGGAAAGTTGAGGATGGCAACCGAGAATTGTGATTGGCTGAGTGATTAAAGTGATAAAAGGACTATTCACATGATTTTTTTCGCTTAGTTTCGATGGCCCTAAAGGGCCAGCTCCAAGAATCAAAATCAAAATATTCTGAAGCCGCTTCGACAGAAGTTTTTATTTTTTTTCCAAAAGTTGAAGATGGCGGCCAAGAATTGTGATTGGCTGAGTGAATAAGAGGACAAAAGGACTATTCTCATGATATTTTTCGTTCAATTTCGATGGCCCTAGAGGGCCAGCTCTAAGGATCAAACTATGTGTAGATGTTGTCTGAAGTCGTTTCGACAGAAATTTTTATTTTATTTTTTTCAAGAGTTTGAGATGGCGGCCAAGATATGTGAATAGCTTATTGGACAGACGGATAGAAGGACTATTCCCATGATTTTTTCGATCAATTTGGATGGACCTAAAGGGTCAGCTCCAAGGATCGGACTATGTGTAGGTACTCTAAAGACGTTTCGACAGAAGTTCTTATTTTTTTTCAAAAGTTGTAGATGGCGGCCAATAATTGTGATTGACTGAATGGATAAAGGGATAAAAGGACTATTCGCATGATTCTTTTCGTTCAATTTGTATGGACTTAAAGGGCCAGCTCCAGGGATCGAACTATGTGTATAGGTACTCTGAAGCCGTTTCGACAGAAGTTTTTATTTTTTTTTTTGAAGAGTTTGAGATGGCGGCCAAAACTTATGAATAGCTTATTGGATAGATGGATAGAAGGACTATTTCCATGATTTTTTTCGTTCAATTTTGATGGCCCTAGAGGGCCAGCTCCAAGGATCAAACTATGTGTAGAGGTTGTCTGAGGTCGTTTCGACAGAAGTTTTTATTTTTTTTCGAGAGCTTAAGAAGGCGGCCAGAACTGATTGTGATGAGATTGTTGAATAAATAGATGGAAGGACGATTTATACGAATTTTTTGTTAACTTTCGATAATCCTGAAGAGAAGTCTTGAACAAAATTTAATCCGTTCAACGATGTTTCGTATTTATTTCCTATCTTGACAGTTTTCTCTCAGTAGAACAATTCACTCACTAATTCAATGATATTCAGTCATCACTTAATTATAATAAAAGAAGATAAAAAACACTCGACAAAGTTTCACAGTTTATATTAAAATATTTGTTGACACGCGTGTTTTATCCCATTTTCAAAACTGAATACATATCAATACAGAAAGAATACATTCATACACATATCAGGTAACACATGTTAAAATCGGTGATAGACGGAAATCTAATTGATCGTTCACAATTAAGAAATTTTGTTTTTGAGCTGAGGCTATTTCTAACATTTCTAAAAGATCCAAACGTCTACCTTTATCACCCTTTTGTAGAATTTTTATATTATTGAAGTCAATGAAGTGGTTGAGAGTAATACAGTGAGTGGAGAAACCTGTTGTTGATTTATTTTGTAATATAGATCTTTTATGTTCATCAACTCTAACTCCGAGAGAACGACCAGTCTGACCTATATAAAATGCAGGGCACTCGTCACATGATAGCATATAAACACCACTCAACTGCGAATTATTCAGTCGATCCTTCCCATTGAAAAATACAGATCTCAAATTCTTCTTATTGGTACATACAACATCAATTTCATTTTTTCTGATTCTTCGACAGAGTTGTTCACTGATAGATGGGATGTAGTTGATATACTCAAATTTCTTAATTTCATCATTAACTTGAGGTGGATAAATTAAAGTAAACAATTTGGTGTGTTGTTTTTTGAAAATTAATTTGTTTATTATGTTAGGGGAATAGCCGTTGTTTATGGCTAATGATTTAAGAACTCTAACTTCATTTTCAAAATTAGTTTTTGACAATGGAATTGAAACTAACCTATGTACCAGGGCATGGAATGCAGACATCTTGATCTTATAAGAGTGCGAACTACTGTTGTGAATCAGAATATCCGAGAAGGTGGGCTTTCTATATATATATATATCGAATTCAAGATGTTCGTTCACTCTTTTAATCTGAATATCTAAGAAATTTAAACACTTGTTGTCATCCTCTACTTCCAGAGTGAACTGAATAGAATTATAAAAGGAGTTCAGCAATTCCAAAAATGTTTCAAGTTCCGAAGTCGAGCCAGTCCATATACAAAAAATGTCATCCACATAACGTTTCCAGTACAATACAAAAACAGTCAGAATAACATTCATAGGGGAAAAAATTTTCTTTTCTAATGCGGTCATAAATATTTCACTGAAGAAATTAGAGGAAGGAGAACCCATTGGTAAACCTTCAAGTTGTTGATAAACATTATCATTGAATTTGAAATAACTTTGACCTAGACATATCTTAAGTAGTCTCATTGCCTCTTCCTTCACAGCAGTAGTGACTGAAGGGTTTTCGCTTAGTTGTTGGTTAACTAAATGTTCGACTTCTGCAGTTGGTATGGACGGAAACAAATTCACCACATCAAAAGAAATCAGTTTTGCATTTTTGGGGATTTTTAGATTTTTTAATTCCCTGGTCAAATCTATGTTATTTTTGATGGAATATATTGGATTATGTTGAATCATATCGGGTAGTACTGAATTCAGATATTTACATAATTTTGAGGCTGGTGCATTGGTGTAGGAGACAATGGGTCTCATCGGACAATTTTCTTTATGTATTTTCGGCAGAGCATATAACAAAGGTATTGTTGGGTTTACTCTGGAAGTAGAGGATGACAACAAGTGTTTAAATTTCTTAGATATTCAGATTAAAAGAGTGAACGAACATCTTGAATTCGATATACAGGGTCTTTCACGAGGAACCTCACCCATATTTATACGGGAAACTACTGAATACGTTCAGTACTTATAAGTATTTCACGATGCTGATGAAATCTAAAATATTTTCAAGGCATGAGCACCTCCGGTTTTTCCGGAAATGACGTCAACTTCCGTTTTTCAAATTAGAACACCACTTTTTTATTGCAGAAATAGATTCCTTAGAAAATTTCAAGTTATTCTGATGTAACATTTTTCAGTTTTGGTTGGAAAATTCTCTCTGAGCGGGAAAATTCGAAAAAAAAATCTAAAATAGAGCTCCGCTGAAACAAGAATAACTTCGAGGTTTTTGGATGGAACATTTTCATTTTTGGGATTTTTCAAGATGTAAGATTGATGTATCCACTTTAAAAGTCGAAATCGCGATTCATGATACAGGGGGTAAAAAAATCGCTTTCAAAGTTAGGGATGACAAAATCGTGAAAAATCAATTTTTTCAAATCAGAACCCCATTTTTTTATGGCAGATATTGAATCTACGTTAAAAATTTACAGATTTCGCAATCCTTGCAACCATCAGAGACATTGGAAATGATATCACCACATGTGAATATTACCATCATTTATTTGCATTTGAACTTGAAATAAAATAGTATTTTCAATAATAATAATAATAAACAATAATAATTGCAAGAAACAATCAACATTCCTAATTCCTAACATAAACATGTAAGAGGAAACTTGTCACCGTATTTTAAAACAAAAATGTTCTTTCTAAAGTAAGTATTCTCAAGATATAATAATAAAAAATGAAGATATAAATAATTGGATGAAGCTGGGTCCATCCTGTCATTCCTGTGCAATATTTTCGAAGTGAATTTTGATTTTAGCAAATCTGTGTTTTCATGAAATTGGCTTTAGATAGAAGGATTCAGTTTTTACTAAAATTCATGAATCCTATGTACTCGGATCAACTATCATTGGATGAAGCTCATAACATCCAGTCCAATATTTTCGAAGCGAATTTTTATTTTACCAAATCTGGGTTTTCATGAAATTGGTTTGAGATAGAAAGATTCTGTTTTTACTAAAATTCAGGAATCTTATATGTACTCGGAGTAAACATCATCAGAAGAAGCTGAGTCCACCCCGTCCAATATTTTCGAAGAGAATTTTTATTTTACCAAATCTGAGTATTCTCTAAATTGGCTTGAGATAGAAGGATTATGTTTTCACCAAAATTCATGAATCTTATATGTAGGGGAGGACGGGGGAATTCCACGCACCTAAGGGAAAATGCTCACAAAAACCTTCCTATGTACAGTGTACACACAAACTTTCATCAATTTAACTGCTGAATCATGAACCCATTTGGAACTTTTTCATCGCAAGGAAGAGGTTCAACTACCTATACCAATTGAGAAAAAAAAATAATTCTGAAAACTGCCTTTACGCGGTATTCCCCCACGTACTGGGTTATACCGCACAAGCGATGGTATAATTATGCGCATATATTGAACAGCTGAGAAACTCGAAAAAATATTTTATTATTTAGGTGATAACCATCTACAATGTAAATTAAACAAATTTCCATGAATAAATACGAAAAATGTTATTGAAGAATTACCCCGCTACAGCTGCGCGTTATTCCCCCGGTGTGCGTCACCTAACCTAACTAATCACTGACAGTAGATGACGAAATACTTACAATTAATTTTTCTTTTGCATTAAATAATCTACACATATGAAGGAAAATAGTCATGCAATAGATTCATTAGAAATTAATAATAGAAGTACTTTCCACGATTCCAATTTCTCTCGAAAATTAGATCAAAGCGTGAAACGAACAATCGGCTCCCTGGTCTAAACTAAAAACACGAATACCTTTAAATTACGGGAGGATGTTGGCAAGGCAAATACGAGATGGTGCGCTGTATCTAAATTTTGAAACAACTGAACTGAGTTGCAGAATATCAATGCGCAGAATTCCCCCGTCCTCCCCTACTCGGAGGAAATATCATCAGAATAAGCTGAGTTCACTCCGTCCAATATTTTCGAAGTGAATTTTGATTTCAGCAAATCTGGGTATTCATGAAATTGGCTTTAGATAGAAGAATTCTGTTTCTACTAAAATTCATGAATCTTTTATGTACTCGGATTAACTATTGACCCATTATTCAAATAACGAAATAATTGCCCAATGGCAACGTCGCGCCGAATTTGACAGACCACTCACCGCGGCCCAGATCTCACTTGATGAAACAACAATATAAACACTCGAAGTGCTAATGAAATAAAACAATGATCTATCCTTCAAATACAGGAATAATTGCCCAATCTGGTAACGTTGCGGCGTATTTGACGTACCTCCCACCGCGGCTCACTGGTCACAGGATACATTAAATGACAAATAGGCACTAGAGTTGCGGAATGCCGATGTAAGGCAAAACTTGACCTGCGCGCTAGCCGGTTTCTCATCGCATAGCCAACATCTGATTTTGACACTGACCTGTCGTCGGTCAGAAATACAATGTTGGAAACGAAAATAGAAATAATAAACATTTCAGATTCTGGAATACCACGCGAAATCAATCAATCCCTTCCCAACTGAAGTATTATTTCTACACGTTTTACCGAAACCGTGAGTGAATTAGGTCTTGGATTAATTGAATTAAGTTATCTGTTGAAATTTTAACCTGATTCAATTTCAGCTGTAGACGTTATAAATCCATCAAATTTCTTTGTGAGAACCGATTACTGAAAATCATTTCTCAGCATGCATTTAACTATGGTACAGTTTCAAACATTATTCGCTCCTTTGAAATTAGAATTTTCACCTTATTGAATTTCGATCCAATTGCCATACCTATTATTTTGCATGTTTATTTCGCAATTGAAGAAACTAAGAATTTCATCTGCATAGTAAGTAAGGTGTAGTGGCTACACAATAATTATCTATTTCAATTCCTTTCGCAATTAAAGAAATCAATATGATATTGTTCCATTTTAAGCCCTAGAATCGGGATGGAATAGGTATGCATTGTAGAATTCAAATTAAAAGTAAAAAAAAATTTCACCAACATACCTACATTATTCATTGATTTGATTGAGAGCAATGAATATATAATACGAAAACAAAAAGAAAGTGTTTGCTGAGGTTGGAGCAATGCTTCTCTCAAAAGAGAAACCGAGCCTTCTCCAAGATACTCTGAGTTCAAATCTGATAAGAGAAATGCAAGAGCAGAAAAATGAACAAAATAATCTCTTCACCATGCTGGCTAAGTAGTTTCCTGGAAGATGATTTAAAATAATATGCTCAGTAAAACTCTGAAAATATTCTACAACTTCAGTCGAAGAAATTTTACTATAAAACACTTTAAAGAATATTCTATTGTTTGCTCGGATATGTATGCTTTGCTATTCTCCCTTTTTTGCAAATTTCACCTTGGATTTCTGTGCAAGCTATGTGTTTAATTTCTCTCTACCTTCCTGGTCCCACAATTTAATTCTTTTCATTAATTCCTCATCAGAAGGGTATAAAACACTACCAAATATTCAAGAGAAAGACTCGAAACAGTTTGAACTGCATTACATTTTCATCTTAACAATTAAATGACGTTGAACTTTCTGGTTTTGATGCTTATTCTTCTATTAAGAATTTCACATCATCCTGGTATGCCCATAGACATATTATCCCAAGTTAAGATGCCTAGAATAGTGTTCAGTCATCGAATCCCAAGTCTATGATAAGTCTATGGGTATGCCATTCGACTAGTTGAGGGTTCATAAAAATATACCAATCTTCATCTAAAACAGAATTCCGTCTTTCTTACGAACATTCTCCACATTTTCTTCAATCATGAGGACATGATGTGCTTCACAGGAACCCTATGATAGAATAGAATTACATTTAATATTTGTTTGCATTTGGTCTTTCTCTGTGAAGAACATTTTCACATACACAATTTGGTCCAATTAATCCAATAGCTTTTCTACCCTAAAATAAAGCAATATTCAACGAGGATCTCAAGTTATAACTAGATAACCATAAATACCTTATATCCTTTTTTCCTTCCATTTTATCGTATTTCAAATATTTATTTCAACTTTCTATTATAGCCATATAGGTATTTATTCCAGCTCTCTCTTCTGCTCAATAAATTTGAGAATAATACATAGATTAAAGAACTATTATAATATAATAAACACAAAGTTCTCAATCGCTGAAGAATCGAATAACATGACAGCTAGAACATTGTTTATAAACAATGCGCTTCGGAATGCGCCGAATGCGGATCCTAGTTAGGAGTGTTGCGGTATTCAAATGCCGTGTCGGAGATTCACGAACCAATCCGAACCTTCCCGATTCAATTGTCATTCAATGTATCCTCACTGGTCACCGATTCTCGTATGCTGGCCCAACACACCTATCTTAATAAATAACGCGATGACTTTCGAATGCTTTTTTGGTCTACTGGCGACACTTTTGTCTTTTGACCTTGAACGAAAACTCGGAACTTGCCTGCAATATACGAACATAAACATTTCCAATGTTAAAATAATGTGAGTGTATGCATCACACCCTTGCCCTAAAGTGGATATTAACTCAAAAAATATCCATTTTAGGGCAAGGGTGTGATGCATACACTCACATTATTTTTTAACGTAGATTCAATATCTGCCATAAAAAAATGGGGTTCTAATTTGAAAAAATTGATTTTTCACGATTTTGTCATCCCTAACTTTGAAAGCGATTTTTTCACCCCCTGTATCATGAATCGCGATTTCGACTTTTAAAGTGGATGCATCAATCTTACATCTTGAAAAATCCCAAAAATGAAAATGTTCCATCCAAAAACCTCGAAGTTATTCTTGTTTCAGCAGAGCTCTATTTTCGATTTTTTTTTCGAATTTTCCCGCTCAGAGAGAATTTTCCGACCAAAACTGAAAAATGTTACATCAGAATAACTTGAAATTTTCTAAGGAATCTATTTCTGCAATAAAAAAATGGTGTTCTAATTTGAAAAACGGAAGTTGACGTCATTTCCGGAAAAACCGGAGGTGCTCATGCCTTGAAAATATTTTAGATTTCATCAGCATCGTGAAATACTTATACGTGCTGAATTTCATGAAAATACGTTCAGTAGTTTCCCGTATAAATATGGGTGAGGTTCCCCGTGAAAGACCCTGTATATAGAAAGCCCACCTTCACGGATATTCTGATTCACAACAGTAGTTCGCACCCTTATAAGATCAAGATGTCTGCATTCCATGCCCTGGTACATAGGTTAGTTTCAATTCCATTGTCAAAAACTAATTTTGAAAATGAAGTTAGAGTTCTTAAATCATTAGCCATAAACAGCGGCTATTCCCCTAACATAATAAAAAAATTAATTTTCAAAAAACAACAAACCAAATTGTTTACTTTAATTTATCCACCTCAAGTTAATGATGAAATTAGGAAATTTGTGTATATCAACTACATCCCATCTATCAGTGAACAACTCTGTCGAAGAATCAGAAAAAATGAAATTGATGTTGTATGTACCAATAAGAAGAATTTGAGATCTGTATTTTTCAATGGGAAGGATCGACTGAATAATTCGCAGTTGAGTGGTGTTTATATGCTATCATGTGACGAGTGCCCTGCATTTTATATAGGTCAGATTGGTCGTTCTCTCAGAGTTAGAGTTGATGAACATAAAAGATCTATATTACAAAATAAATCAACAACAGGTTTCTCCACTCACTGTATTACTTTCAACCACTTCATTGACTTCAATAATATAAAAATTCTACACAAGGGTGATAAAGGTAGACGTTTGGATCTTTTAGAAATGTTAGAAATAGCCTCAGCTCAAAAACAAAATCTCCTAATTGTAAACGATCAATTAGATTTCCGTCTATCACCGATTTTAACATGTGTTACCTGATATGCGTATGAATGTATTCTTTCTGTATTGATATGTATTCAGTTTTGAAAATGGGATAAAACCTGAAACACGCGTGTCAACAAATATTTCAATAAAACTGTGAAACTTTGTCAAGTGTTTTTTATCTTCTTTTATTATTCAATCATGTTTCACCAAGGGTTATGTGAGGAATCAATTTCGACTTAATTATAATTTCCTTTTGTTATGGATATATGTTGAAAATTCAACGTCCACTCCAGTTCACCTCTCCATCATCAGATGGCCCCCGCTGCATCTCTCCAGTGCATAATTAAGGTATGCAACCAAGGTTACAATATATACAAAAAAGTTAACCTCTCCCACTCTTACTGTCAAATTCGCTGCAATTTCCTTCTGCATTTTCGTCAGAAAACCAATAGCTTCTTACTTCTGCTACGAATAAGTTGTCATTTTTCTCTTTTGCTCACTTCTTATTTCAAGTTCATCTCGCCATAAAAGTTTTATATTAATTGTGTTCAGCTCGTTTAATCTTGGTAACCAAATTCAGTGCCCATCTCAAGGTATGTAATAATTAATATTTAAATGCCTTATTGATCAATTCTTAACGTGATTTAATCACAGACCAATTCACGTTACCTCGTGATCAAATTAAACCCTTAAGTTCAATTGTGATCCTCGTAGTTTTCAATTCATAAATTGCCCATATCAATTCCACTCATTTCTCTGCATAGTGTACGATATATATTTTCATATATTTTATTAATATAATGAATTCTATAGTCTGTGCAGATTGGACCACCTCGTGTTACCAAGATTAAACTCACTCAAGCATTCTCTGTACAATTGAATTGATAATTCTGATTGTTAATATGTCTCATCTCTAATTCACTCTATATTTCTGTAATTAATATGAATTTTCAGCCCACTTTGTGAATGTTAACCTCAATAAGATCATGTGCTAATACTGTTCTCGAGTTTCAGATAAATTATGCCCTCTCAACTCCAGGGAGGACCCTGGAGTGGGCCAACTGGACCAAGTGGTAGGATTTCCAGACTTCTCGTTGGAGAATTTTCCAGTTTCAACTTCGTTGCCACGTCTAGCCAGTTGTCTCGCTCCATGGGTTCAACCGGACAGGCCATCTCTTCGTTTGGTATAAGATTTCAATTAGAACTTGTAATCTCATATATTCATTCATTCACTCGTTCATGTATTTTCACTCAATCGCTCGAGAACAGGCATTGTTTTTCACTCACCGTTTAACTCAGATTTCTTTCATACAAGTCTACTCGGTACATATCTAAGTTTATCAATTGAGTTTCCTATTTTTCTGATAGAATAGAACTACTCGTGCTTATTTTCCTAAGCACCCTGTCACTGTAAATGTTAATTTGGTTGATAGATATTTACATTTCACGAACACATTCATACTTTACAATTACACTCTGATTTTTACTCTTTATTACAACTCTAGACTTCTCGTTATAGTTTATCATACAAACCTTCTGTTTTTCTGGTTAAATCGAATCACTCGTCTTTTAATAATTCTATTAAAGGATTAATCACTGTAAACGTTGTGCTTAATGATAGACTTAGTCCATTTCATGATTCATTTCATTTTTCATTTAGACTGTAAACTCTTAGAACACTCATCACTCATGCTTCATTCATAAATGAACTTGTACCATCTCATGAACGAATTCATACTCTTTAGTGAATACTATATCTCTGTTTAGATGTTGTTAATATTTATAATGAACTCTCTTGTATTGTTAACTTCATGCGAGTATATTATTCATGATGTTTGTAAATAATGTATAATAAATATTTTACACTTCCATCTCTAACTCAATTATCTGGTAACAGTCCACAACAGTAATTAGCCAACGTCAGTACACCTCGATTTTGAACAATATAAGTATTCTTGATATTTTGAACTTCCAGGGATAGCAATAGATTTTTCTGGAGTCCCATTTTACTTGAGGAAGCATTCAATAAATTTTCAATCATCTATCTCTCACGAATAAATAATATTCACGGAAGACTGACCGATATTTTCCTTGATGCTGAAGGTATTACTAGACACCCTTAATTATAAGTGGCTGCCAAAGTTTCCATTCTTATTTCGCAAGCAATAAAAATCTTAGAACGACGATATGTAAAAATATGAATACCTGTATTTCCAGCGATACTCTTCCGAAAAACAGAACTCCAACAATTGATGAATGTGAACAGTATATTTGATAAGGAACACACAGGGTACACGAGTACTTTTATACAGAAAATACTAAAAGCGCCTTATAAATTCCAATATAGAATGAAACTTATTGTTCAATCCTTATCAAACTTCTCAATATTCTTTCTGAACTTGATTCAATATTTTACGGAGTGCAAGAAGATATGTTGTACAGGGTGGGCAAAATTGGTGCTACATGAACTGAAACTTTTTAACCCGAGGAGATAGAGAAAAATGAATGGCACCTTATAGTCCTCTTTTTTCGAGGAACTGATAATGCCATCAACTGCATTCCTCTATCTTCTTTTGTTTCCGAGTTAAAGGCGAAAATTGAAATTTGGGCGATTTCAACTTTGGTCATTATCTCCGTTTCTGTTTATGCTAGGATGTTGAAATAAAAACATTATACAGGCACTTTTCTGATAGCAATCCAGTGACGTACTCTGATTTTTTTAAGAGGTTCATTTGCTGTTCATGTAGCACCAATTTTGCCCACCCTGTACAGTCGTTTATAATATGAGTATGGAATAAAATTCAAAATGAAATAACCATCCCTTTCTCCATCTCTTGGGATGTTCACGTTCAGGGCGAATGTTTTTCTAATCGTTTCAAAAAGACTGACAAATATTGTCCAAATACGATGTCCTCTAAGTACGATTTCGGCAATGTGTGCTGTTGTTTGTCCGCATTTTTATTGCTTGCGAAATAAGAATGGAAACTTTGGCAGCCACTTATAATTAAGGGTGTCTAGTAATACCTTCAGCATCAAGGAAAATATCGGTCAGTCTTCCGTGAATATTATTTATTCGTGAGAGATAGATGATTGAAAATTTATTGAATAGGAAGCATTCAATAAATTTTCAATCATCTATCTCTCACGAATAAATAATATTCACGGAAGACTGACCGATATTTTCCTTGATGCTGAAGGTATTACTAGACACCCTTAATTATAAGTGGCTGCCAAAGTTTCCATTCTTATTTCGCAAGCAATAAAAATGCGGACAAACAACAGCACACATTGCCGAAATCGTACTTAGAGGACATCGTATTTGGACAATATTTGTCAGTCTTTTTGAAACGATTAGAAAAACATTCGCCCTGAACGTGAACATCCCAAGAGATGGAGAAAGGGATGGTTATTTCATTTTGAATTTTATTCCATACTCATATTATAAACGACTGTACAGGGTGGGCAAAATTGGTGCTACATGAACAGCAAATGAACCTCTTAAAAAAATCAGAGTACGTCACTGGATTGCTATCAGAAAAGTGCCTGTATAATGTTTTTATTTCAACATCCTAGCATAAACAGAAACGGAGATAATGACCAAAGTTGAAATCGCCCAAATTTCAATTTTCGCCTTTAACTCGGAAACAAAAGAAGATAGAGGAATGCAGTTGATGGCATTATCAGTTCCTCGAAAAAAGAGGACTATAAGGTGCCATTCATTTTTCTCTATCTCCTCGGGTTAAAAAGTTTCAGTTCATGTAGCACCAATTTTGCCCACCCTGTACAACATATCTTCTTGCACTCCGTAAAATATTGAATCAAGTTCAGAAAGAATATTGAGAAGTTTGATAAGGATTGAACAATAAGTTTCATTCTATATTGGAATTTATAAGGCGCTTTTAGTATTTTCTGTATAAAAGTACTCGTGTACCCTGTGTGTTCCTTATCAAATATACTGTTCACATTCATCAATTGTTGGAGTTCTGTTTTTCGGAAGAGTATCGCTGGAAATACAGGTATTCATATTTTTACATAATATTACATACATTATATAAAAGTGACATAATTAGGTATTCATGAGAAATGTATTTCAAAACTAGGTTGATATTATACAGGATGTTCCTGAATTGGAGAAACAAACGACTAGAGGAGATTCCTCAAATAATTGAAAAAAATATCATAAATATAGTCCTTTTATCCCTTTATTCATCATCATTATTTATTCACCATCAAAATATATTACATGGCAGGTCAAAATACAATAAGTTCAAAAATAGAACAGTATAAAATATAAATATAAAAGACGAAAAACATTTGAATACACATACAAAAGGTCCAAACATGTAAATGTAAAAATGTTAGCACAGTTATTCATCGAACTTAATGTTCCAGAATTCTTCGAACTTATAAACAGTGTTTTTAATTAACGTTTCCTTAATCTTCTTCAGCAACCTATTTCGTGGAAGCATCCGCATTTTTGATGGAAGTCTATTATAAAATTTAACCCCAAAATGATTAGTGCCAGTCTGTGTTTTTTTGAGGCGATGATACTCAATGCTAAGTTCATTTCTGTTCCGTGTACCATAGTGATGATTGTCATCATTTTTCCTGAATTTAGCTCTATTATCATGGACAAACATTATACCATTAAGTATATTGTTGTAATACCAAAAACCCATAAAAGATACTAAAAATAGAAAAGCTGACACAGCAATTCATAAAATAATATAAAAGCAGTTAGAGCCGACCCCGCTCCAGTTCTTTTAAATCTCTGCTCCGGTACTATTCTAACCTTGTTCTAATTAGTCGTAACATCGTAGTGTAAAGTTAGCGAATAAGGAAGTTATTGTTAACCAGTATAGCTAAGTGAATAAAAGTGAACATCAACAAAGTGTTTTTATTTCTCATCAAGCCATCAGACGAGTTTCGGAGCTACTCTAAAAAGCTGCCCTGGTGTCAGAAAGTTTTTTAAAAAGCCAAAAGTTCGACAAAGGAATACGACAATATACACAGATCATAAATCACATTGTTATGTTCGGATGTTAAACGCATTTTTTATCGCTCCGCAAATATTCGATTTTGTCCTTGATTTCACGAACGATTTTTTGAAGGTTTATATCGACGGAAAGTTTGATTTGTTGTGTTATCATCATACTCTTGCGAATGGGAGAAAAATCCGTTCGAGATTGCAATTTGACTGTGAACTAGTCTTTCGCGTATTATAAGTGGGCGTAAAAAAACTTATCAGCGACACAGCTGTTTATTGGAATCTCCTTGTTATCTGTATCTGTGGAGTTTCCTCAGTGGCGTACCGCGCTCCGGGATGTCGAATCAGGAGTGTTCGAAGCCCGACTGCGCATACTGTAGGAAATCCGTTTCCAATCCTGTTGGATCCTCGGAGTGCGACGCCCTATTTCATCCAAGTTGTTCTGTCAAGGCCCGGGTCAGGGAGGAAATGAGAAGAAATTATTTATCCCAGATTGTTGAGATGAATGGAAGGATTGAGGTTTTGTGTGCGCAGGTTGCGGGACAGGCTGAGGTGGTTTCCGCGCTGAAGGCAACAATAGCTTCTCTTCAGACGTCTTCTGGAGGCAGCGATCACACAAGTGGTGATGGTGGTTCGACGTCTCAGGACGAGTTAATGATGGAGATGGAGGAGCGTCGTAAGAGATCCAAAAACATCATCATCTACAATTTTGAGGCGCAGGATTCCGTTGCCGGGGATAAGCAAGCAGCACAAGATATATTATCCGAAGTTGTTCCAGATGTCAAGGTCGTTAAGGTTTTCAGACTGAGAAGGAAGGTGGAGGGCATGCCTCCGCCTCTCAAACTGACATTTGCTACATCTGAAGAGGCTTTAACCGTGCTGAAGAACAAGCACAAGATTAAACACCCGTCTGCTAAATTTACAGCTGATTCAACCCTTAAGCAGCGTGAGTATTTAAAGACTCTTCGTCAAAAATTGGAACAACTCAGAGAGAGAGGGGAGTCCAACCTTACTATTAGGTATGTTGACGGTTTTCCTAAGATAGTCGCTTCGAAGAAGAAAAAAAACTAGTATATAGGGATAATCTTAGTTCAAAGAAGTTGTTTGTGTACTATCAAAATGTTCGTAGTATTAGGGGTAGGTTAAAATTGTATGATTTAGTTAAAAACATTAGTATAGCGGATTATGATGTGATTCTTCTTACTGAAACGTGGCTCGATTCCTCTATTGGCGATGCTGAATTACAATTATATGATTACAACGTTTTTAGAAAGGACCGGTCTTCTCTTTCGAGTGTGAAGGAGGGCGGAGGGGGGGTTCTGATTGCTGTGAGGAAAAAATTCATTTCAACTTTACTGCCTGTTATGTGTTCGATAGCTCAAGTTTGGAGAGAAAGTGATGTAAATTCTCTCTTTGAATTCAAGGGAAGTAGCAAAATCTAATATGGCGATGGTAAATCGAAAACCCGCAAATTGCATCAACGACTTACCGATGTTTCTTCTTTGGCTGTCGATGTAGATCGTCGATGCTGGTCAAAGGGCCCTTTGCCTGGTTGTCCAGCACGGGAGGAATCTTGAGCTGCTTCACTTCACACTCAATCCAGTTCAATAATTGTCTACTCACTCACAAGCGGAGGTATAATGAAAATAGTTATTTCCCGACAAAGGGGTAAAAGGAATCTAGGCAAACAAGGCCGATTAAAGAGAAAACTAAGGCGACTAAGGCACAAAAAGAATAAGGGTTTGATGGCGATATAAGCGATATTCACTCATCAACATTCGGAGGGAGATCCTTGATTAATTAATTTCCCATGTGTGTTCAGCTCACATGGAGAAAATGCGCACTTCAACAATTCAGTTCCACTCAGTCGAAGATGCAATTTAAATATATGAGAAAAAAAATATATACATATAAAATATTCGAGAGCTTCGGGTCTCGAACATCATCCCCCCCGAAAATGCATTTACGCATTTTAAGTAAAGGAAAAATTGAACAGTAAACTCTTCACTGCTGCGTGAATTGAAACAAAATAAAAATAAAAAGGAATAATACCATTAGATGAGATATAGAATCATCTATACACTCTTAGCCGAATCATATATCGGCAGGGGACATAATTTGACCAAAGAACGTTTCAAAGTTCCGGAAGAAGTCTTGAGTGTAGCCACTCTTATGACTCCATCACGACCGGGATGAACGTCAATTATGCGTCCTAAATTCCATTTGCATGGTGGAGCGTTGTCATCTTTTATGACCACAAGAGAACCTATTTCAGGAGAGGGGGATTTGGGTTCCAGCCATTTACCCCTCTGCTGAAGAGTATGGAGATATTCCCGGTGCCAACGCTTCCAGATATCTTGTTGTAATTTCTGTATTATCTGGAATCTAGATAATCTATTAACCGGAATATTTGTGAAATCAGGGGTTGGAAGTGTTGACACTGGTTCTAGCGTAAGAAAATGACCAGGGGTGAGCGCATTAACATCCTCAATGTCATTACTAAAAGCGCCTATAGGTCGGGAATTCAGAATAGATTCCACTATTGTTAAAAATGTATAAAATTCTTCATAGGTCAAAATTTGTTGGCCTATCACACGATTTATATGCGACTTGACAGATTTAATGCCACTTTCCCAAAGGCCACCAAAATGAGGTGAACTCGGGGGAATAAAAGAGTGTTTGATACCTTCACGGCCGGCTGCAGTTTCCATCCAACTCATAATTTCTCTATTGGCACCAACAAAATTTGTGCCATGATCACTATACAAGTGAGATACACGGCCGCGACGTGCAATTAATCTTTGGAGAGCAGATAAAAATGTTTCGGAAGACATATCACTCGCTAATTCTAAGTGCAAGGCTTTAGTTACAAAGCACACGAAGAGACAAAGATATCCTTTGCATGTCTTAACTCCGCGGTGACGTGACATGGTTAGCATGAAAGGGCCGCCAAAATCAACACCAACATGACTAAACGGCTTGGCTTGTGTAATTCTGGTCATAGGCAAGTTACCCATAGGGGGTTGAAATGGTTTTGGATTTGTTTTCCAGCAACGAAAACATCTACTCAAAACTGAATTTACAGCCCGTTTCGACGATAAAATCCAAAATTGTTGGCAAATTAAAAATTGAGTAGTACGAAATCCTGCATGAAGGTACTTTTCATGAAAATGTTGAATAATCAACTGTGTTAATCTACTATTCCTTGGCAATAGTAGAGGGTGTTTTTTATCATGCAATAGTGATGAATACTCCAATCGACCTCCCACACGAAGTAAATTATTAGAATCAATGAAAGTATTTAATTTTCTCAATGATTTAGAAAATCTAGACGACTGAAATTCATCAGCGAAATGAATTTGTTGTGTTCTCCTCACTAGAGGATACACAGATTCAAAGATTTCAAAAGAAAGTAATGGTCCGAATCTCTTTTCAGAAGGATTACGACAATTAAAAATAAATCGTTGAATATATGCGATCACTCGCTGCAATTTAGAAAATGACGAAAATTTATCAAGTAATTCATCAAGTGTTGACGGTTCTTCAAATTTAGCATGAAAAACTAATTTTCGTTCCTCTTCAAGAGGTAGAGCAATGTTAAGGGTAGCCGATTGACTATGAAAAAATGAAATTTCAGGTAACCGCAAAAAATCAGAGCCCTGAAACCAATTACAACCTTGGTGTATTTCAGAAGGAAACACACCACGAGAAGCAACGTCCGCAGAATTATGTTTCGATTCAACATAAAACCAACGATCAGACGGTATTCGGTCTTGAATATATGTTATTCTATTGGATACGAAGGTTTTATATTTATGAGGAGAATTTTTAATCCAATGTAACACAATTTGAGAATCACACCAAGCGTAAACATTGTGAATAATTACTTTCAAACGAAGTAAATCTAAAGAAAATTTAAATAATTTTGTAAGCAATACAGCTCCACAGAGTTCGAGTCGCGGAATGGAAATTTTCTTAAGTGGGGCGACTTTGGATTTCGCGCATAAAATTCGAGTTGAAATTTCATCATTACTCGTCACACAGCGAACATACACGACGCCAGCGTATCCCCTCTCACTCGCGTCACAAAAGCCGTGTAATTCGCACTGAATTATATTTGGGAGAAATAAATTACGATGAATTTTGAGATCCGAAATGCACTTCAATTCATCTTTGAATCGATTCCATGCACGAATTATTTCCGGTGTAGGTGAACCATCCCAGTCTAAACCAAGAGACCATAACGTCTGTATTAAATATTTTGCGAAAAATGTGACGGGAGCAAGAAACCCAAGAGGGTCATAAATCCTCGCTAAGTTTGATAACATTACTCTTTTCGTACAAGAATTTTCTATTATAGGATTTATTGAAAAATAAAAATAATCCATACTGGGATTCCAAAGCAAACCTAATACTTTTAGTATTGCAGTTTCTTGATCCGATTCAAATGACAATGAACTGACTGAACGATGTGACTCCGGAATATCAAGAAGCAAACGGGGGTCGTTACTTGACCACTTTCGTAGTTCAAAACCTCCGCGGTTCATCAGAGAAATGAGCTCGGAAATTAGAATGCGAGATTCTTCAAAAGTAGCGGCGCCGGCTATAAAGTCATCTACATATGATGCTGTGCGAATGGTTTCCGCAGCTAAAGGAAAATCTTTTCCCTCATCCTCGGCTAATTGTAATAACACCCTAAGAGCTAAATAAGGCGAACTAGAAATCCCGTATACAACGGTAGTTAATGTATAGTCCTGTATGGGCTCATCAGTTGAAAATCGCCACAAAATTCTCTGATATTTTCTATCGGAGGGATGCATCGATATCATTCGATACATACTTTTGATATCGGCGCAAATTACAAAGGCATGACATCTAAAATTAATTAAAATGGAAATGATATCCTGTTGAAGTTTGGGTCCACGATAAAGATAATCATTTAGGGATTTCTGATTTGGCAGTTTAGCCGAGGCGTTAAAAACAACTCTTAACTTGGTGGTCTGACTTTCGGGTTTCAAAACACAATGGTGAGGAATGTAGTACGAGTTTTTGAATATTTCGTCTTTAGGAACAACAGACATATGATTTTGATTGAGATATTCACGCATAAATTCAACGTATTGCGTATAAATATCAGGCTTTTTCAATAATCGACGTTCCAGTGAATAAAATTGATTCAAAGCCAATTCTCGAATTCCCGGAAATATCGGATTTGGTTCACGAAAAGGAAGACACACCATATAACGACCAGTGTCGTCCCTAGAGTGGGTGCTTAAAAAATGACTTTCACATTGTTCGTCTTCCGGTGATGATTTTAGTGGTGATGGAACTTCTTCCATTTCCCAAAATGATTTTATAATTCCGTCAATATCAACTGAATCGGTAGAGTTTATGAAAAATGATGACAATGAAGGAGAAGGAACGTCAATTTTTCCCATTAAAATATAACCAAAAATGGTATTGAGTGCGTAAGGTTCACTTTCATTTCCACTGATACGTCCATTCAAAAGAATTTTGGGAAAAATATCAGCACCAAGAAGTACGTCTATACTGCCTGGACTATTAAAATTATGATCTGCTAAATTCAAGTTAGTGAGATGTGACCATGAATCAGCGGAATATTTGTGCGAGGGTAAAGCATCACAAATTTTTGGAAGAATTACTGCATCCGTGTAAAGAAGAGGAAATTTCTGTTTTAGTAATCTGATTGACAGTGTAACTTTACCATTACTAAAACAAGACCTCATTTGGTTTATACCCTGAATTTCGACAGCAAAATTATTCTTCGGTAAACCTAGCTTATTAACAGCCTTTTGAGTGATAAATGACGTCATACTTCCGGAATCTAACAGACAACGAAAGGTCTGAAAGTTACCCTGGTTGTCACAAATTTCAACCAAAGCTGTGGACAAAAGTACACCCGTCGATTTATTTTCCATACCAACAAGGCAAGAGGTGCTTGTCGATGTGGTTGGTGATTGTTCTGCTGAATGAGAATTAGTAACTTGATTTTGATTTCTGACATGAGAAGAGGATTGCACAGGTTTATCTACATGAAGTAGGGTGTGATGCGAATTGGATGAACACCTTTTACACTTGTAAGGAGAATTGCAAAAGCGAACATCATGCGAAGTACTCAAACAATTAAAACAAAGATGCGACGAACGGCAAAAATTATATTTTTCGGAAGGTGTTTTAGAAATAAATGCATTACAACGGTAAATAGAATGGTTCTCTTTACAATATAAACAAATTTTTGAATCTGTTCTACTGGCAAGAAATGCCGATGTTTTCGCAGTTCTGAAATGAGAACTATTATTATTGGCGAGAGGTTTGGTAACTTTATTGGTATCTTTAGAATTATACTGCTTCTGAATAGCAGAGGGAGAGAAACTGAGGGTTTCCAAAGTAGTACAATGGCGCTGTAAGAAATTAACTAATTCTTCAAATTTAGGTATATCAGCAGTTGGATATTCTAGTTCGAAACGAGTAACGATAGCATGATCTAGTCGCTTCAACAGCATCATAAATAATAAAAAATCCCAACTTTCGGTAGGAAAATTCATTTGTTTCAATGCAGCCAAATTTTCGGAAAATGTATCAAGCAATTTTCTAAGTTGCATCACATTATCAGAATTGACTTTAGGTGAATTATCCAACTCATGCCACAGAGCTTGAGCACGCATTCGAGGATTTGAATATCTTTTCAATAAGCTGTCATAAGCAATTATGTAATTATCAGATGTTAAAGAAAGGGTTCTGACTAGAGACAACGGTGCACCATGCAAGGAGGAGATCAAATAATTGAACTTTTCAATTTCGGCCAACGCAGGATTATCATGAACCAGAGCATTAAACAAGTCAATGTAGGAAGGAAAGGATTTATAATCCCCATAAAATTTAGTCAATTCAATTTTTGGTAGTTGTATACGTGAGGACGAGATATTTGAAACATTCATACTTGAATTCACTCCAACCGATAATGTTTCATTGGAATGGCATTCAAAAAGATCGGAAAAAGCACTTTTAATGAAATAGAATTCATTCAAAAATCCTTCACGGATGACACTCTCCGCATCTAAATCGGATGTTGATTCTGTTAGGAGTGCTCCGATAATATTATTGTGTTGTTTCAAAAACTCGTCCCGAATATTGTCTAATTCTGAATAACGTACCTTGAATAAGGAGCGAATTGTTTTATCCGTTTTAGCACGGACTGCTAAAGAGTGTATTATGCTTATGTCAGATAAGCATGTCTTTCTAAGAGTTTGAAATCTCCTGAACTTTTCCATTTCCAAAATGACTGAAAACTATTAAAACGTTCACTCAAAATGTAAACAATCACTATTGGAAATGCAACAGATGACAGACTAATGAATCGTCTCTTTGAAAATTGACAGAAAACCAGACACGCAGCAGATGCTAACCGGTTTTCCTTATGTTCAATTTTCAAAATGGTCAAATGAAATAATGATTTTATGAAATTAAATGATTCAAATTTTCAAATTGAAAATAGGGTCAATCTCACATTAAATTTTGAGGAAATATAAGAAAACTGAATGGATTGATGTGGATAGACAGAATTTGATGCTGTCTGGCACCAAATAAGCAGCAGTGAAGATATTTAGAATTTTTTTCGTTGATTTTTCGTAATTGAAAAATAGCAAAAACTACCCCTATGAAAACCAAAGTCAAACTCCGGCTATCCGGCCCGAAGGACCAAATGTTATGTGTTCGATAGCTCAAGTTTGGAGAGAAAGTGATGTAAATTCTCTCTTTGAATTCAAGGGAAGTAGCAAAATCTAATATGGCGATGGTAAATCGAAAACCCGCAAATTGCATCAACGACTTACCGATGTTTCTTCTTTGGCTGTCGATGTAGATCGTCGATGCTGGTCAAAGGGCCCTTTGCCTGGTTGTCCAGCACGGGAGGAATCTTGAGCTGCTTCACTTCACACTCAATCCAGTTCAATAATTGTCTACTCACTCACAAGCGGAGGTATAATGAAAATAGTTATTTCCCGACAAAGGGGTAAAAGGAATCTAGGCAAACAAGGCCGATTAAAGAGAAAACTAAGGCGACTAAGGCACAAAAAGAATAAGGGTTTGATGGCGATATAAGCGATATTCACTCATCAACATTCGGAGGGAGATCCTTGATTAATTAATTTCCCATGTGTGTTCAGCTCACATGGAGAAAATGCGCACTTCAACAATTCAGTTCCACTCAGTCGAAGATGCAATTTAAATATATGAGAAAAAAAATATATACATATAAAATATTCGAGAGCTTCGGGTCTCGAACACTGCCTATATTGCATGATAGTGTTGAGGATCTTTTCATTTCGGTTAGGGGAGATCCTTCCATGATTTTTGGAACTGTTTATGTGCCTCCCGGTTCTTGTGCTTCCAACCGATTACAGATGTACGAAAGTCACTTTGCCAATCTAGAACATGTTATCCGTGGGGTTGATCCTGCACGGGTGTTCATAGCGGGAGATTATAATTTAGGTAATGTCGATTGGTGCGATGACGGTTTTGGTGGCGTAACTGATCCTTGTGTTCGTTTCGTTGGCGATGCCCTTGCTTTCAGTGAGTTGCATCAGATAAACTCGGTAAGGAATGTTCATGGGGGTATGCTAGACCTTGTCCTCTCTGGTGATTCGGGCCTTATTGTTGAGCCTGCTGTGGATGTCCTATCTCGATTGGACGTTTACCATCCTGCACTTTCTGCTCATATATTATTAGATCTTTATTGTTCTCCTGTTACCAGTACTACTCACTTCAATTTCAAGAAGGCTAATTATGTTGCTCTCAACAGATACTTCGCAGGTTTGAACTGGGCCGAAATTCTGGATGATTCCAGGCAGATAGATGACCTTGTCGATGTTTTTTATTGGGTGGTCATGGCAGCTATTGATGAGTTTGTGCCAAAGATCCACATTAAGAAGTCAACCTTTCCTCCTTGGTTCTCCTTGGATCTAAAGAGCCTCATTTTCCAGAAAAAAGGATGCACCGAATATTTAAGGAGCACAAGCGCTGGGAAGATTACCTCACATTCAGTAAATTAAGGTCAGAGTGTGCTGCTAGAGCAGCCACATGTTATTCAGAGTATATTTCCAGCGTAGAAGGCTCTTTGAGGGACAATATAAGATCGTTTTGGAATTTCACAAATTCTAAAAGAAACAACAACGACTTGCCGCTTAGCATGCACTTGGATGGACGTAGTGCTGGTGTTGATTCTCATATTGCTGAACTTTTTGCAGAACATTTCAAATCAACTTATTTAACAAGTTATGATTCAGCATGTGATTGTGCGGTGCCAGCGCGCGATCATCTAGGTGAAAATATTTTGTCTTTCTCTGTTGAGGAGGTTTTGGGTCGGCTCGAGTCGTTGGATACGCAAAAAGGTCCTGGACCTGATGAGATTTCCACCTTTTTTCTCAAAAACTGTTCTTCATCTCTTGCTCTTCCGCTTCAGTTGCTGTTCAATAGATCGTTAAGTTTGGGCATTTTCCCTTCAAGTTGGAAATGCAGTATAGTAAAACCATTGTACAAGTCTGGTATTAGATCGAACGTTCGCAACTACAGACCTATCAGTATTATTAGTGCAATACCAAAAATCTTTGAGACCCTGGTGTTGGAGCAGTTGCGAGGAGACATGTCTTCACGGCTGTCAGAGCAGCAGCATGGTTTTGTTGGTGGTAAGGGAGTTGAATCAAATCTGGTTGTGTTTGTCCATTATGTTATGGATTCTTTGGAGAGGGGAGGGCGAGTTGACGTGATATACACTGATTTCTCCAAAGCATTCGACAAGGTGAATCATGATATTTTGAGGGGGAAGCTGGTGGCTTTTGGCGTCACAGGCCACTTGCTTGAGTGGTTCATGTCATACTTGGATGGCCGTTCCCAGAAAGTCAAGGTTCGAAATTCTTTTTCCTCATCTTACGTTATTCAATCGGGCGTTCCACAGGGCAGTCACCTTGGACCTTTCCTGTTTCTTATCTATATTGATGACATAACAACTTGTTTTGGGTTCGCTAGGTTCCTCTTATTTGCGGACGACTTGAAGATTTTTCTGAAAGTTGACAGCTCACTGGATTTATTGAGTCTTCAGTCTGATCTGGAGAGGCTCGAGCTATGGTGCAGGTATAATGGAGTGTTTATTAATGCTGAGAAGTGTAAGCACATGTCAATAACTAGAAAAACAAATAACTTTTGTTCAAGATATATGTTGAATGGAGAAACGTTGAACAGGGTTGGTGTTGTTAGGGATTTGGGTGTTATGTACGACTCCACGATGAGTTTCAGTGTGCACATTGAGAGCATTGTCAGTAAGGGTCTTAGGATGCTGGGTTTCATTATGAGACATTCTTATGAATTTAGGGATATCAACACAATTAAACATCTCTATGTCAGTTTGGTCAGACCTCATTTGGAATTCGCATCCACTGTGTGGTGTCCCTATACTCTGCTGGATAATGATAGAATCGAGAGTGTGCAGAACAGGTTCCTTCTTTGTGTTTCATACAAGTTGGGTATCTCTAGGATGAATTTTTCTGTAACTCGTATGAGAGCTCAGCTTCGCTTGCAAACTTTGAGAACTCGTAGAATTAGGGGTGATGTGTTGCTCTTCGCCAGACTCTTTATGGGGATGTTGTCAACAACGGAGCTTCTGTCCCTCTTTGCTTTTCACGTCCCACCTAGAAATACTAGAGGATCCGTTTTACTCAGTGTTCCAAATTATCGGCATAATTATACCAGGGAATCTCCAATTCCCAGAATATCGGGTAGGGCAAATGTTGCTAGTCAGTTGGGAATCGATTTCACGAATTCGTCATATTCTGCTGTCGTAAGAGATGTTAATCGATGTTTTATTTAGTTTTTTTTTTATAGCGTTTCACTTTATAGAATAAGTATTCTGTTTAATTTTGTAATTGGGTTTATCCCGTGAATAAATAAATAAATAAATAAATGTTACGGTGAGTATACCTAATGATCGAAACAACTCTCTGCATGAAATGATTCTTGGGACTCCAAGAATGGCTCTGACAGCTTCCTTTTGTTTCAGGGGTACATCAATCAGTCCGAAACTATGACCCCATAATATAATGCCGTATGTAGCAGTCTGGTGGAAGTTGGCGTAATAGGTCAACCTAGATATGTCCGTGCCTGCAACCTCCCTCATCCTACGTATGGTGAAAATTGCAGTCGAAAGCCTCTTCAATAGTGATGTTGTGTGAGTGTTCCAGGTAAGTCGATTGTCCACAGTCACACCTAACAATCTGATACACTGCGGAGCCTCATTGCCGGCTACTATCATACGGTGGGACTTATCCACATTGAGTTCTAATCCATTCACGCTAAACCATTTTTCAGCACAAGCCAAGGTCTTGGCACCTCCAATTTCCAGTTCTGCTCTCCTGGACGAGTCATTTACAAAGCTGGTGTCATCTGCAAACATCGAGGTAAGGGAGCACGGTAGATTCAGCGGTAAGTCATTTACGTATAACAAAAACAATAAGGGACCTAAAATTGATCCCTAGGGCACTCCATTTCTAAGAACCCCCACCTGTGATACTGCATCATTCCACGAGACCACCTGTGTTCTATTCTCCAGGTATGATTTGAAAATAGCCAACGCATTTCCTCTAACTCCATAAATTTCCAACTTCTGAAGTAGTATTTCTCCCACCACACTATCAAATGCCTTGGATAGGTCGCAGGCCAAAACCTCAACTAATCTACCTCTATCAATTGCCTCAATAACTTTATCCATCAACGCAATCAGCGCTGTCATAGTTGATCTACCTGATCTAAATCCATGCTGGCATTGATCGAGAACCAGTGTCCTGTCGAGAAAACCCAACAATCTTCCCTTCAATATTTCCTCCAATATTTATAGATTTTGGCCTATAATTAGTGCATTCGTCTTCATTTCCACTATTATGAACGGGAATTATTCTTGCAAATTTTAGTGGTTCAGGAAAAACTCCCTGCTCGAGACATTGATTAAAGATATCACAGATAAATTTAGAGATTTTTGGGTAATTCCTTTTCATCAATACAACATTCATTCCGTAGATATCCGCAGTTTTTTTATTTTTTAACCTTTTAATAATCTGATTCAGCTCATCGATTGTAACCGGATAGTTGACCATTGAACCTGAGGATCTGGGTACCCCCGAAGCAGTCTTTCTCATCAAATTTATTGCTTCTATGGCAGAAGATGAGCACTGATTTTAAATTGTCGCTCCTATATTAGAAAAGAAACAATTGAGTTCCTCTGCGGTCAATTTACCTTCTTCTTTCCTCTTCTCTCTCGACTCAGCAGTTTCTTCCCCTATTACTCTCCATATGGCCTTTGTTTTATCCTCTGATGAACTTATATACTTTCTGTTCACTTTCTTCTTTTCTGCAGAGTGACTTTCTCTCAGAGATCGTTTCAACATTTCTACGAGTTTCTTGGAGTCGTCACTCTGACGAATACTGTGGATTGTCAGAGCCGCATCAACTGCCTTCTTCAAAGCCACATTTGAAGCATTTCTGTGAACATATTTTTCATTCCTATGTTTTACTTTTGTAGGTTTCCTTGTATATATTCGTAATAAATATATTGTCAACACAAGTTTTCGATTTTCGACTAACTCTGCTAGGCTCATTGAAAGCCGGGAATAATCCGTACGACTCGAACAAATTCAAGACTTCATTTGAATACTCATTCTTTTCCAGGAAATTTACATTGAAATCACCTGCAACACAAATTTTCTCTAACGTCCACTTAGTTATATCGAATTATTCGAATCTCGAAAAAGAAACGTGTATGTTATCCACCACAGATACTCGTCGAATACAGTGCGGAAAGGCCACGTTTCTCTTCTCAGCCGGTAATACACCGCTGTTTACTATTGTCGACTGCTAGATGGAGCAGTTGTTAACAAAGTGTAGAACAAGTCACGAGTTCAGCTTCTAGCCGGTAGATGGATTATTTATTTGCAATAAACATTCAAGTTGAGATTTCATCTTAAGTCGCTAGATGGACATTACGAAAGAATTCGAGTAGGTATCTAAAATCGAATTATGGTGGAGGCATTGTTTAAACAATGGTGGAGGCATGTTCTAGGAGAGTTGCACAAAGTGCACTCTAACACGTCCCCTCGTCATCTCATCCAAACATGCAGACAATCCCGATATGAAAAGATCAAATTGGCCTTTAGGTGGTCTATATATACTAGCAATCACTAAATGTTTGTCAGGAATTTTTACAGCGGCTACCTCAAAATGATGATCACATGAACTGAAACATAAAATAAACTTAGTGCTAGGGTTAAAAAACCGAATAGAAAGACTGGTCAGCCCTCATCTGATCGCTCCGAATTTGGACCTGTTGAGGAGTCAGCTGATCTCCAATTCGTATCCGAAGAGACTCATAAACCGGCTCCTGTATAGTACACCCCACCGAGATGAACCCATGGTTAGGACAGCCACTAGCCATGGAAGAGACGACCTTGATAATGTCACAAATAATGTAGTGTATTGCTCTTTACCCTTGTACAGCAGCCTGACAAAAAATATCTGCAGTCTATTCAAGAGATACCAGAGCAACTTTGAGTTGAAGATAGCTAAGAGGACGCCGTTCACTGTTGGTAACACAGTGTTTACGAGGACGAAAGATGAAGTGGAAGTTAACAAGAGGACTAATATAGTTTATAAGATTAAATGTAATGACTGTGATCGTTTTTATGTAGGCCAGACAGGCAGGAGTTTGGAGACGCGTATTGGCGAACACCAGAAGGACTGTAGACAAGGAAAACAGACATGTGGCCTGTCTAAACATGTACACGATACGGGACATGTACCTAATGAGTTTTGGAGAACCTCCAATAGCTAATAAAGCAAAGAACAGATATAAGAGATGATTTCTCGAGACAGTCGAAATCCATTGTTGTGAGGATAACCTCAACATTATGACAGACTCATATAGACTTAACCCAATCTACACATATCTTATTCACACCATAAAGAAGAAGAGTGAAATGTCATCTTTCGATGACGATCCCACATAAGGTTGAGGTTATCTTAAAAAACATTATGTCATTTTCAATTCTGACAAGCGTCCTTTTGGTCCTTTTTAACGTGTCTTGAAATTTAAATTGAATTATATACCTAATATTATTATTAAAGTGTTCTTGCTGTGTACACGTGATGTATTAATAAAACAAGTTTTATTTTTGTATATTAAACGTGTAATTTATCCTTTCTTAGGTAGAGCGCTTTCGACTCTTATAGAGTCATCATCAGTACCATCGTCCTATTGTTCGAACAAAGAACACCATCGGACAAGTGATCAGGAATGAGAATTTGTTATCCTTCTTCTCAAGTTTTCCACAATTAAAATCTTAAAATTAACAAATTCGAGACGCATTTAAAATATCCACAATAATTCAATTATACCTCCCCTAAGAAATCGTCGATTTTCAGTACGTCCGAAGATATCTCAGACATTCCTCGTATTTACCGCCCTTGTCTTCCACATGCAAGATTTCTGTTACGTACAGCCTTTACCTAGGGGAGGGCGGAAGTTGTCGAATGCCCTCGTATATTCACGAATGAAGTGGAATTATTTACGAAACTGCTGACAACACTGTAAATTCATAGGACGTAGACGTTTTGCCAGATGGAAATAAATAGTTGGGATGGGCCCCCAATAAATTCGTACACCCTTCTTGGTTGTACGAATTTATTGCGAATTTCTGTTTTGGTTGTAAGTTAGATTCGGAAAAAATCATCCACATCTACAGTAAGAAAAAATTTGATTGAGACTCAAAATCTAAACTAATTTTTTTTTATGAATTTAAATTTGTTTTTTGTATGAGATGCTGTATCAGAGGAATTGTATATACATACTCTATTTTTTATGATTGCGTTTAATCGTGCGAAAAAAATGATAGTTCTCTAAGTTTTTTTCATTTTTTTTATTGGAGTAAAATCATAATTTTTCTTTGCAGAATCCAACGCAATCATAAAGAATATGGTTCCAATTTGAAAAATATAAGTTATGGCCAATTTTCGATCATAGTTTTCGACACAAAATTTGAAACACCCTGTGATGATTATTCTGAACTTCACAAGATGCATGGCCTTTCCACATTCTTCTACTCTGATGTTATGAGGACTGTTTACGTTGAGGATATTGAGAATAAGAAAAATGAACATTATACTGACTACGAGTATTTGAGTATTTTACTTTTATTCCGGTTTTTTCTCGATATTTTGAAAACTATGGTTTTAACAGAAATGTACTTATTCAGAATTGAATACTTAACAAAGGAAAAAATTGAAAAAAAAAATCTTTTCAACAAATCTATTTTTTTCACTTGTTGTATAACCAAGAGCGCTCATGCTCCAAAAATATTTTAGCTCAGTAGAAAATTTCGAACAATATGATCTCAATTCTCAGATTTCTAATATGTCCAGTTCTCCAGGAAGGTCTAATAGGCACTCGAACTGGATTATAGTCATATATTTTTTTGATACATGTAATTCATTTGAAATAGCTTTTTTTGATGTTAGTGACTATAATAGATATCAAGAATTTCGGAAAGTTTTTGAAATTGAATGAGTTTTTTCATGAACTCAGATCATGGATCAGAAAATATCATTTTATAAAATTGAAACGATAAGGTAATTCAAGAAGGAGGAAGGATTGTATGAAATTCTAGAAGATCTCGAAAATTTTCTGATCCCATCATAGCTTGTCATGTAAAAAAATTTTATGTAGGATAAACATCACATAACAAATGTGCGCAAAGATTTTTGCGTTTATCACTAAATTTCCTACTCATCTTCAAAGTAATTGAAACAAATAACAGAACACTTCCAATCACAAGAAAAAAAAATCAAGTGAAAATTCACGACCCTCGTCTCTCGTCACAAGATCTAAAAACGTAGGGACCGAACGAATTTGCTTTCGGCTTGCCTGTCCAACAGAAGTAATAAAGAACATGTTTTTACACTTTTACTTTTCACTGATAACAGACGCCTTACAATAAAACAATAAATATTTGCCTCTGGGATTTACCGAAAACCCCAAAGTGCAACCTAAAATGTGCAGTATTGCCAGATAGATGGAACGATCAGTAGAAGATGGAAATAGCCAAGTTCGTCGATTAGGTGGCAGCACTTTGCGATCGTTTGATTTTAATTTTACTGAAATCGGTTTTTGAGCGATTGGAGAAAACTTTTTGTGTTAAATTTTTCGTGGGAATTCATAAAAAAAATGGTCTAGGTTGGAAAGTTAGAATTATGCATATAAAGTCACTAAGAAGGGAAAAAAAAATTTATTTTTTTTTTCACTCGACGAAAAAAAAAATTATGAACTTTCCAACTTGAAGAACTCTTCAAATTGAATAACACTGAAAACCCCATATAAATCGGTGGTCTCTATCGTGAGTAATCCCGAATCGCGTTTTGAACTGAACGTCAGAACGGCATAGGCCCCTCTTAATGTATGATATTTCAGCTCCATGAAGATGGTCACAATGATGACCGAAAGCTAGGATCGATGCAATAATGAGATTGATCTGAATTTTAGTTGATTACTATACCCGATATCTGGAAAACATCGAATTCTAACACTTACTCAGTTGTTATCTGACAAGTTGATCATGACATCACAGACCAAGAAATCAGCGTAGAACTCAACAAAAATGATCTAGAACACCGATTCTGCAAGCGTATTACTTCCAGAGCAACTGGGAAATCGACATCCTTAATTAGAATAATAACAGGTAACGTAACAGCTTCTGAATATCTCCTCAAAGAAGGATTATACTATAATGCAGACATTATCCGATATACTCAAGCCTGCCCCCACAGCCAGAACCAATTCCTTGCTCCAAGTGCTGCTTATTTACCCATACAACAGACAATTGCAACATGCCTGTTCAATGTGATAAATGCAAAGGAGCCCACAAAACAAGCAACTGTACATCTCCACTACCACCAAAATGTAAATCTTGCGACTCTGAAGATCATGAAGCCTGGTCGATGAAATGCCCAAACCGACCAACACGTCCAATTGTAGGGATTCCGAATGCGCGAATAAAATCTAGTAATAAAAGATCATCTGAATTGAATAAAAAAATAACCAGGAAAAGTAGAGTTCACAATTCAATGACAATCCACGACTTTATCGTTGACACGTACGTCAACAAATTGAATAACCCAAATAATACTGATAGGCAGACACTAATAGCAAAACTCAAAAAAAGGTTCATCGAAAGTCACAACATCGATACCACGGCGGTCTTCTCAGGAAACAATGTTCACATCCTTATGTTCGACCTATTTAGAGAAAACGCTAACACTCCCACTGAACCAAAAGAAGGCACCCAAATTCAATACAATGGATAGCTCCATCAAACTTCTGTACGCCAACATCAATAGCTACAATCAAAGACGCCACCTCATAAATCACTACATTGAAAAAAATAACGTAAAATGTACGCTCTTCGTGGAAACCAAAGCCAAGCCCAATCAGCCGTTAGGATTCAGAAACTGGACCATACTAAACAAACATGAAAATATTACAAACAACAACACTAGAGGAGGAAGCTTGATACAAGCTAGCAGGGAACTGAAACTAGGCAAAGCAAACCCACCCTCCATAAATAACCCAGTAAATGAAGCCATTCATTGCACATTTCCATTCTTGAACGATAAATTGCATGTTTCCCTAGCATACATCCATCCAAACTCCATGATTGAAGAAAACATTTTTTTCAAAGCTGTTTAATACATAGGGCTCTTAGACGGTTGCAGCAAGTTAATTACTGCGAATCGACTTCAGATGAAAAGCGTTTGATAATTGAGCAACCAATTAAAAGAAGGCACTTACCTCAGAGGTAGAAGTTAACGTCAATCGTATGTGATCAACCCCTAAGTTAGCAGCAGAAGGGGGTATAAGGGATGGAAACAGGGAATAACTTCCTTTGCGACTTTCGTGGACGTAGTAGCGACCAATTCACTTGTGATTCAAGGTCCTAAGGACACTTCACTTCCAAGTTGCTCAACTTCAGGCAAACCTGTTCATCATAGGATGGTACTAATGTGATGGCGATATGATCAGACGACTTTAAGCTTTCGAGATGAAAGTATTCAAAACAGATTCTGTCTACTTTAGAAGGCACTATTAAAAATTAGTTTTATAACTAACTCGAATTCTCTTAGATGCACGCTATGTCAACAACAACATTATTCAATCTATCGTACGCAATCGCGAGAAAATACTCTCGCGGACCGTCACCTGGGGGCGCCACAGCTCTCGGGTCGAAGAATCCCGAATCAAGTCACGTAGGCAACACAACGTTCACGACACAACAGCTCTTATAATAGGAGATTTGAATGCCAGTATAAAAAGAAAAAAGAACCAACTCCAACAATTCACCCAAAACAGCAATTTCATACAGATTACCACGTCACCAACCTTCCTTATGAAAAATAGCCCTGATTCAACCCCAGATATAGTTTTATGCACGAAGAATTTGAAGTTCCATATAAGTGCTACGGTCATTCCAGATCTGACTTCGGATCATTTAGCAATTGAACTAATCATAGACATGACAACACCAGTTAATTCCATTCCAGAACCAATAATGAAAAACTTTAATCGATGTGACACTGAAAAAGTCAATATAGAATTTATCCGACACGTCCAACAAGAAGAACCAATTACTGCCTTCACCTTATCTGAATTCATGAAAACACTATCACAATCTGTCGAAACAAATAGTCCAACAAAAAACATAACTACTACACACGCTTCCTCCTTATATACTTAAATTAATCAAGACAAAAAAGCAAATATGTAGAGAAATGAAACAGAACCCGGACGTAAATCTCAAACAGAAGTTCAACAAGTTAAACAAGGACATACATACATTGATTCAGAAATATAGATCGCATCAATGGATCACAACATTCAATAACATTAATGACAAAATTGGCAAGAAATAAAAAAAATTCCAAATATAAACCAGCAAGAAAAATTCCAAATTTAACAGTTAACAATGTTTCTATCGATGCAGAAACAGAAATTGCTGAGGCCTTCAAATGTCAGTTCAAGGATATATACAGGGAAAACCTAAATAACAACTTCGACCAACAATTTAGAAATGAAGTAGACCACTATATTACCGAAACTCTAAAAGACCAAACAAATTACAAGATGCCTGAGATTACAGACGAAGAATATAACGAGTCTCTTTTCTCTGAAAAAAACACAGCTGGCGGATATGATAATATACCCAGAAAAATACTAAAAGAACTTGACCCACTGATACACGACAACTTGAAAAGAATTTTCAATTACTGCCTAGAAAATGGGCACTTCCCACCAGAATGGAAAAGAGGTTCAATAATTCCGATTCCAAAACCAAACCACAACCACCAACTCACTTCCAACTATCGTCCAATAACGCTCTTACCAGTTGCGGGCAAACTGTTCGAAAAAATAATCGCTAAACGTTTAGAAGAAGAACTCAAACATGTGATTTCCATATATGTACCAATTCGGATTCCAACGTAAAAACTCCACAATACACCCACTTATAGCTCTCACTTCGAATATCCAAAACAGTATGAAAAAAGGGAATAAATCTGCTGCAGTATTCATGGACATTACCAAAGCCTTTGACAGCGTTTGGCACAAAGGATTATTATATAAATTGAAGCAATGTAAAACATCAGACTATCTGATAAAAATAGTACGAGGGTTCTTGGAAGATAGGAGGTTGCAAATCAAGATAAATTCTTCTCTATCGGATATGTTCACACCATAAGAAGGTGAGGTGTATGCGTTTACGGGAGACATTAAAACACTTGTGGAAACGAAGGAATATGTTTATTCATCAGGAGATCGGTTCTAGTTACAAGAATGTTTTGACTGTCGTCGATAACTGCTAACCAGTTTTAAGTAACAACTGTCTGGTTTTACCTATCTGAGGTATTTATATACCTGCCCAATGGGCTCCGTGGACTTGCGCCTGCCAAATCTTTCTAGTCATTCTTGTACCTGAAAGTGGCTGATATTCTTTGAAGGTTTCATGTTATTGCAATTAAAGAATTTCCTTGACGGTAGAGAAAGTTGAGGGTCAAGTCCAAGAATGCCATTGTTACAATGTGCAGGTATCTTCTGAATTATGGGGATGACAAACTTGGTTCGGCACGTACACTGTGTCGAATCGCTTTTATCACCACATACCCCCTTACCAGTAATAACGTTACGATGAAAGATGAAACAATTTATATTTGTACATTATTACTCTGGAAAATTATGACAGAGAAAAAAAATTGTATTTTACATTATTGTGGAAAATTTTGAGAGAAGAAAAAAAAAAAAAAAATTAGTATTAGATAAATGCTGGAAAAAAAAATATATTTATATATGGTGAATGTAATTGGCTTAATCTAATCCGACTTGTAATCTATCCGGGAAACGTACTCTTCTACCTGAACGTGTAGTGCAATGTTCGCGATTACTATTTCCTTCAGTATGTTCGGGTTGAAAAGTTTGATCGGGTACAACTACGGATTGAGAATTAAACTCGCTTTCGGGTTCGCAGTCTTTCGTCAAAAGAAAGGCTGGTTTTAGTCGGTCTAATGAGACGGTCGCTTTTTTGTCGCCTATTTTGATTACGAAATATTTATCATGGCGATGTACTACTTCGTATGGTCCGTCATACGGAGATTGCAAGGGCGCGCGAACTGCATCTCGCCGAACAAAAACGTGTTTAGCAGTAGACAGGTCTTTGAAAATGAAGGTTGGTTTAGAACCATGCCGAATAACGGCGTTTGGCTTGACATCGTTGAGCCGTACCTTCAATTTTTCTACGAAATCCGAATTTGCTTTCTGATTCGAAGGGGCAAAAAATTCGGCAGGTAGTCGAAGACTTGAACCGTAAATCATTTCGGCAGAAGTTGCATTCAAATCTTCTTTGATGCACGATCGAATTCCTAAAAGAACTATTGGTAACGTTTTCAACCAATTGTCCGTGGCGTGGCACTTTATTGCTGCCTTAAGTTGGCGGTGAAACCGTTCGACCATACCGTTAGCTTGAGGGTGGTAAGCTGTTGTACGTATGTGTTTTGTACCGAGTAGCTTGCATAGTTCCCTAAATAAATTGGATTCGAACTGTCGACCTTGATCCGAAGTTATTCTGAGCGGAACACCGAAACGCGAAATCCAAGTAGACAAAAAGGCTGAGGCCACAGTGGAGGCTTCCATATCTTCGATTGGCGCTACCTCCGGCCACCTTGAAAAACGGTCAATACATGTAAGGCAATATCGGTAGCCTTGTGAATATGGCATTGTGATAATGTCAATGTGGACATGTTCGAATCTACCAGCTAAATTGTCAAACTGTTTGATTGGCGTGGAAACATGACGAGTTATTTTATTTCGTTGACACGGGACACAACAGCGCGTCCACTCGCGACAGTCTTTATTCATCGATGGCCACACGAAACGCGAACTTATCAATTTGTTTGTGGCTTTTATGCCAGGGTGTGAAAGGTTGTGCAAAGAGTCGAAAATGTTTCGGCGAAATTGTTTTGGCACAAATGGTCTAACGCTTTCGTTGGTTAAATCGCAGTAAAGTTGAACATTGAAATCGGGAAAATAAACTTTCTTTATGTTGAGGGAGTATTCATTTCCGGATTCGAGGATTTTGCGTAATTCCTCGTCGATTTCTTGCGCGACTGCGAGAGTACGATGGTCAACTACCTCGGAAATTTCTTCGATTCGCGATAATGCGTCGGCTACACTGTTGTCCTGGCCTTTGATATACCGTATATCAGTAGTGAATTGGCCAATATAGTCGAGTTGCCGAAATTGTCGAGGGGAACATTTATCCAAATTTTGACTGAATGCGTATGTGAGTGGTTTGTGATCGGTGAATATCACGAAGTTTCGACCTTCCACGGCGTATCTGAAACGTTTTACAGCGTAGTACATTGCTAATAGTTCTCTGTCGTATGCGCTATATTTACGTTGAGCTGTAGATAGAGATTTTGTATAAAACGCTAAAGGTTGCCATGCATGATTTGTTAATTGTTGTAAAGCGGCTCCTATCGCGTAATCGGAGGCATCTACCACAATGCTGATTGGTGCGCCAGGGATAGGGTGCGCTAACATAGTTGCGTCAACTAGAGCTTGCTTTACCAAGTTCAAAGCGTTAAGTGCGCTTTCATTCCACGATATCAGCGCGTTTCTTTTCATTTTACCTTTCAATAGGTCGGTTAGAGGTTGCAAGATTTCAGCTGCGTTGGAAATGAATCGTCGATAAAAATTTACCATGCCTAAGAATCTGCGAAGTTGTTTGATATTTTCTGGTTTGGGAAATTTTACGATAGCATCTACACGTTCTGCCAAAGGTTTTATGCCTTGTGAATTAACAGTATATCCGAGAAAAGAGATTTCGTTTATTCCGAAAACACATTTCGCCGGATTGATTACAACGCCGTACTCATTTAAACGTTTGAACAAAATGTTCAGGTGTTCGTAATGCTGTGTCTCGTTATCCGAAGCAATTAAAAAATCGTCAATGTACGCATAAACAAAATCTAAGCCACGAATTATTTCATCGACAAATCTTTGACAGGTTTGAGCAGCATTACGTAATCCAAACATTGTGTTAACGGCCCCGAAAAGACCGAACGGGGTAATGATCGCGGTTTTTTCGATATCTTCTTCCGCGACAGGAATTTGATGGTAGGCTCTCACTAGGTCGATCTTAGAGAATACTGTCTTACCATACAATTTCTGGGAGAAATCCTCGATATGAGGTGGTGTGTACCTGTCGGGTATCGTCCTAGCGTTTAAGGCGCGATAGTCTCCACATGGACGTAGAGTGCCGTCTTTCTTGGGAACGCTGTGAAGTGGAGATGACCAGGGACTCTTCGATGGGCGAATGACTCCTTGTTCCATCATAACTTCAAATTCCGTCTGGATCTGCTTAAGACGGTCAGGGGCAAGTCGTCGTGCTTTACAATGGATTGGTGGACCAGGTGTCGTTTTTATATGGTGTTTGGTTCCATGCTTAATTGCTTCCTTTCTGAATACAGGTGGCCGAGTAAGTTCAGGGTATTCTTCTAGAAGTCGATGATACACTGATTCGCCATTTACCACTTTCACGGAAGAAACGTCTGTTTTCACTGGTTTACCGTTCGTTGAAAAGTTTGTTATTGAATCGATCAACCGTCGGTTTCTCGCGTCCACTAATAATCCATAATACGACAAGAAGTCTATACCGATAATAGGTGTGTTAACGTCCGCCACTACAAATTTCCACCCGAAACTTCGTCGAAGGGAAAGGTCCAATTTCAACGCGATAGTGCCGTATGTACTGATGCGTGTGCCGTTCGCTGCAGAAAGTTCGTACGTGTGTTTTTGCATCGGTCCCTTTAGGCGATTTCGCGGGTAAACACACAAGTCCGCACCCGTATCGACAAGAAAAGATACTCTTGTCTGTCTGTCGGTAACGAAAATGCGGCGAGCTTTCGAGTCGTCATCGTGAGCCGCGTTTACGGACGACTTTTGTCGTTTCCCGACGACCAGTTGCACGGAGGGTTACACTTTTTGGCCTTATTTCCAAACCTAGAGTGGTAAAAACAGAGACCATCCTGCTTTTGGTATCGACCACGGCTTGAACTTCGTCCGCGTCTTCGCGAAGGTGAGCGTCGCCTGTTCAGCGACAATGTTTCAATTCGCGAACGCAACTGTCTTAATTCTTCCCGCAATTCACCAAGTTCACTGCATCCGCGATCACTGGACATTGCGGCGATTCGTCGCGGTTCTTCGCGTATTTCGTTGGTGGTTTCAGAAGCCATTTTCAACACACACATTTCCGTATCGAAATTTTTGTGAACGCAAACCTCTTTTTTCACACGCGGATCACGTCGGGGTCACCAGTTTGAGGTGTATGCGTTTACGGGAGACATTAAAATACTTGTGGAAACGAAGGAATATGTTTATTCATCAGGAGATCGGTTCTAGTTACAAGAATGTTTCGACTGTCGTCGATAACTGCTAACCAGTTTAAGTAACCACTGTCTGGTTTTACCTATCTGAGGTATTTATATACCTGCCCAATGGGCTCCGTGGACTTGCGCCTGCCAAATCTTTCTAGTCATTCTTGTACCTGAAAGTGGCTGATATTCTTTGAAGGTTTCATGTAAGTTTCGCGGGTAAACACACAAGTCCGCACCCGTATCGACAAGAAAAGATACTCTTGTCTGTCTGTCGGTAACGAAAATGCGGCGAGCTTTCGAGTCGTCATCGTGAGCCGCGTTTACGGACGACTTTTGTCGTTTCCCGACGACCAGTTGCACGGAGGGTTACACTTTTTGGCCTTATTTCCAAACCTAGAGTGGTAAAAACAGAGACCATCCTGCTTTTGGTATCGACCACGGCTTGAACTTCGTCCGCGTCTTCGCGAAGGTGAGCGTCGCCTGTTCAGCGACAATGTTTCAATTCGCGAACGCAACTGTCTTAATTCTTCCCGCAATTCACCAAGTTCACTGCATCCGCGATCACTGGACATTGCGGCGATTCGTCGCGGTTCTTCGCGTATTTCGTTGGTGGTTTCAGAAGCCATTTTCAACACACACATTTCCGTATCGAAATTTTTGTGAACGCAAACCTCTTTTTTCACACGCGGATCACGTCGGGGTCACCAGTTTGAGGTGTATGCGTTTACGGGAGACATTAAAATACTTGTGGAAACGAAGGAATATGTTTATTCATCAGGAGATCGGTTCTAGTTACAAGAATGTTTCGACTGTCGTCGATAACTGCTAACCAGTTTAAGTAACCACTGTCTGGTTTTACCTATCTGAGGTATTTATATACCTGCCCAATGGGCTCCGTGGACTTGCGCCTGCCAAATCTTTCTAGTCATTCTTGTACCTGAAAGTGGCTGATATTCTTTGAAGGTTTCATGTTATTGCAATTAAAGAATTTCCTTGACGGTAGAGAAAGTTGAGGGTCAAGTCCAAGAATGCCATTGTTACAATGTGCAGGTATCTTCTGAATTATGGGGATGACAAACTTGGTTCGGCACGTACACTGTGTCGAATCGCTTTTATCACCACAAAGGTCTACCCCAGGCCCAGGGCTCACCACTATCCCCCATACTTTACAACATATTTTGTCATGACATGTACAACCACGACCTCACAAACAAAAAAGAATTAGATCCACTACTATATACGCTACAATTCTGTGACGATACTGCTCTTGTCTCACACAACAGAAATTTGAGTAATACGAATGAAGGTCTCCAACGTTTATCTGACAAAACCGTAACTCGAAAGGAAAAATTGCGCATCTCTCCCAACCCTCACAAAACTCAATTTATTATATTTGGACATAAAATTACAGCATAATCACCGGAAATACACATGTTACTTCACACCATCATACCTACACCGACAGTTAAATACTTGGGAATAACACTTGACAACAAACTCAACTTCCAACATCACACACAAATCATGAAGAAAAAGATTGTCACAAGCTCCAGACACTTCAGATCACTCACTTACAAACGGGAAGGAATCAACTATAAGACAGCAACAAACATCTACAAAATGATATGCAGACCAATCATAGAATATGGACACCAACTATATGGATAAACGCAAGAAACCCTACTTTGAAAAATTTAGAAGCGGCAGAAAGAAGCAGTTTGAGAATAGTAACAAAAATGAAGCACCCTTGTAACATATTGGGGTTTTCATTATTATGTGGACCATCATGTATGTCAGTTGGAACTGCACACATTGTACAGTGTAATAAAGAGATTAATAAAAGATCAGTAAACAACGCTCCAGAGTTTTATTAAATACAAAATTGTAGTATATAAAATATTACAAACCGAACATCTTACATGGTGTCAGGTGTTAAAACAATTATTATATATTTTTCGTCGAACGATTGCTGAGATATGGAAGGACTTAGAATTCCTCCTACGTTGGAATTCACCGGGAACACGTGCCATAACTGGGCTATATGGGAACAGAAATTCGATATTTATATGCTGGCTGCTGTAGATACCGTTATTACTGAACAAAATAAAGTAGCAATCTTTCTTAATAATTGGTGAGCAAGGCGTTGGAATATTTAACACGTGACAACTCAAATTGGAATCGTCTACCTTGAAAGAGGTTAAGGCGGCATTCAAGAAATACTGCGATCCAAAGAAGAATATAATATTCGATCGATATAAATTTCTCTCCTGCAACCAGAAAGAAGGCCAAGATTTCGAATTATATCACCGAAATCAAAATTTCAGTCAAAGTTTGCGAATATCAAAATGAAGATGAATTGATAAGGGACAAGATAATCTTGGGAATCAAGGACAACAACCTACGTGAGAAGTTGCTCCAGTCACAGAAGTGTCACAGAAGTAAGCAGAAAACAGGCAGAGGCGATGATCAAAGATAGACTTAATAAATAAGAAACCGAGAAATAAGATAAGTAAATTTTCTAATGTAAAAAGTTTTGACGTAAAAATTTGTAACAAATGTGGTTTGAAGCACCCTAAGTTTAAATGTCCAGCAATTGGAAAAATTTGTGCTTATTGCAAAAAACCAAATCACTTTGCCTCTTGTTGCTTTTCAAAAAGAACTTATAAAAAATGTGAAGAACAAATTTAAAGTTGAGACCACATCATTGCATGAAGACAATGATGATTATGATCTTTTTATTGATAGCTTGGAAAGTAATCAGTTAGAATTTAGTAAAAGTGAAAATGTTAAAATAAATAATAATGATATTATGTTTAAATTAGATTCTGGTACTGAATGCAACATCATCCCAACAGAGGTTTTTCAACTTAGGTTCAGTAGAAGAATTATCGAATGCAAGGGTAACACTGATGGCCTTTGGTAGAAAAATGGTCAAGGTAAGAGGATCTGTGAGGTTAGACTGTCTTATAAGGAATAAATATCATAAAATACTATTTTATGTTGTGGATAATGCGGACATACCAATATTAGGATTGCAAAGTTGTTCAGATTTCAATTTGATAAAATATGTTCATTCGATTGAAAAGTTGAAATTCAAGGATAAAACTCAAGTAGTTAATTCGTATAAAGATGTTTTCAATAAATTAGGTAAATTTCCTGGTAAGCCATGTCACTTAAGAGTCTATCGCCTTCAATGTAACAAACGTATACCGCCAGATGGCAGTGCATTGAATTAATTTTTATTTATTGGATTTTTCAGCTTAATAGAACAAATTTTGGGACACAGGGAATATAACTAGAAATACTACCCTGAACTAGATATCATACTGCCTGTATAATTTGGTATAATACTCTCTTTTTCCTTTATCAGTCATCTGGGAGGAGATACCTGCGGAGCGTGTCATTTAAAAGAAATTCAATTCCATGTTAAAATCCATAATTGTTATTAACAATTGATTTTCACTAATCGACGGCTAAAACAAACCTTAATGACTTGTCTTTGAGAAAAATGGATATTTATCACACCGAATAGAAAAATTCAAGGAAATAAATTTCGCGAAAACAACACATTCTTGTAATATCATTTACAAAAAAAACGGTAAATTCTAAAAGAAAAAGGAGATAGACATGTCATTAACTGAATGAAAGACTTCAATACTGAAATGAAAAAACACAAAAATATTTGTTAGTTTTGATGGTGGAAATGTTGAAAAATAACCAAAAATGATGAGGAATATCCTTTTCATTCATTTAATACTTATAAAAATAATTTTTCATTATTTTTATCTTTATACACTCATACATCCCTTCATCAATCGGAAAAAATAAATCGTTTCTGACTCCCTTTTTTTTCAAGGATGTAGACCCTTAAAGCTTAAGGAAAATGCAATTCCTGTCGTTCACTGTGCTCGAAGAATTCCAAAGAAACTTTTAGCTGAATTCGAAGAAACTTTCATAAGAATGGAGCAAAATGGTGTCATTTGTGAAGAAACGGAATCTACAGATTGGGTCAATAACTTTGTCATAACTGAAAAAAAAGATAAGAAGTTACGAATTTGTCTATATCCTGGAGATTTGAATAATAATATTAAAAGGGAACATTATCAAATTCCCTCTCCTGATGAAATATTGACAAGTTTATCTGGAAGAAAATATTTTTCGCTTTTTGATCTGAGGGATTCCTTTTATCAAATTCCCTTAGATGAAGAATCTTCTAAATTATGCACCTTTTCGACACCTTTTGATAGGTACAGATTTCTTCGTCTTCCATTTGGAATAAATACATCAGAAGAAATTTTTCAAAGAAGAAATTCAGAAATATTTGGTGAAATTTTAAATGATGACGGAATTTACATTGATGATTTGATCATTTCCGGTAAAACTGAGGAGGAGCATGACAGTAAATTAAAATTAGTCCTAGAAGCTGCAAAGAAAAATGGTTTATCATTCTTCTTCTTCTTCTTCTTTCTCTATGATAGGCACAATTGCCTGTTTATTCTTCATAACTCGTCTGCGTTTAAAGGACGGTGAGATTATCGCTCCATCTTTTTCGTGGTCTTCCTAAACTTCTTCTTCCAATGGGGGATTCATCGCGTGCTATCCTCACCACTCTTTGTTGGTCCATTCGGCTTATGTGTTCGTTCCATTCCATCTTTCTGCCTAGCACCCAATCGTTGATGTTTTCCACTCTACATGTCCGTCTCACGTTTTCACTTCGTTCTCTGTCGAATAAAGTCTTTCCAGCGATTTTCCGTAAGATCTTCATTTCGCCGACCTCCAAGATTCTTTTCGTTTTTGCTGTATCTGGTCGTGTTTCTGCTGTGTATGTCATTATAGGTCTTATGACAGATTTATATATTCGTGCCTTTGTCTCAGTGTGTAGATATTTGTTCTTCCATATGGTGTCATTTAAACAGCCAGCGACCCTCAGTGCTTTGTTTGTTTGTTGTCTAACTTCCAGCTCAATGTCCCCATATCCAGAAAGCTCGATACCTAGGTATTTGAATTTCATTTCTTGTTGAATTATTTGATCGTCGAAAACAAGTTTGCATCTGATTGGTATTTTAGATGTTGTCAAGCTTTTTGTTTTTGATGCAGAGATGATCATATTCAAGGACTTGGCTACACAGTTAAAGCGATACAGCAACCTCTGAAGATCGTCTTCATTTTCCGCAACAAGTACGGCGTCATCGGCGTAACATAGGATAGTTATATTACGGTTGCCCATTTTATAACCTTTCAAGTGGCGTACTTGTTTTATAATCTCGTCCATGATTATATTGAAGAGGAGTGGACTCAATGAGTCGCCCTGGCGTATTCCCTTATCTACGGGTATAGATTCGGTCAGTTCTCCGTCAATTCTGGCTTGTATTTTGTTGGCACTGTATATGTTTTCAATGACTCTAATCAAGTTGAAGGGCACCCGTCTACTGTATAGCAAATGGACAACATCCTGTAACTTCACCCGGTCAAATGCTTTCTGTAGATCGATGAAACAGATGTAGGCAGGTCTATTATACTCAATAGATTTCTCGACAATTTGCCTTAAAACAAAGACTGCATCAGTGCAAGATCTGCCCGTTCTGAAGCCCTGTTGTTCATCTGAGAGTGAGATAATGTTACTTATTTTGTTGGTGATTATTTTGGTTGTCAACTTCAGTGTCGAGTTTAGTAAGTTGATACCTCTGTAATTCTCCGGTAATTTTTTATCACCTTTCTTGAACAAGAGAATCGTAATGCTTGTCCGCCATTCATCCGGTATCCTGTGGTGATCAAAGATTTTTTTCACCAGTTTAGTGAGCTGCTGCACAAGACATTGTCCGGCATATTTGAGCAGTTCATTGGGAATACCGTCCAGACCAGGGCTCTTTCTGTTCTTCATCTGTTTGAGTGCCAGTTCTATATTCTGTACTTTCTATTTGTGTGTCGTCATCAGTATTTATTACTGGTACATCATTATGTTCGGTGTCATCTTCCTCCATTGAATACAAATTTTTCAGATATTCAAGCCAGCATTGCTTTGATATGTGTCTGGCCTCTATTAACTCCTTTATTTCTTTCCGTTGGGTTCGTATTAGACGCCAGATTTGGGTTTATCATTCAATTTAGAAAAATTTCAGTTCGAGAAATCTGAAATTAAAATTTTAGGTTTCATCGTTTCTGAAAAGGGTATAGCAATAGACCCTGCGAGAACTGAAGTTATTAATAATATGAAGCTTCCTGAAAATAGAAAGGAATTATTAAGATTTCTAGGTATTATTAAATATCTAAGCAAGTTTTTTCCAAATTTATCGGCTTCAGCCGCTCCAGTCAGAAAGTTTACTTGCGATAAAATAATTTTCGATTGGCTACCCATTCATACAGAAACTATCAATAAAATAAAGAATCTTTTTATTCAAGCTCCAATTTTGAATCATTTTGATGATAATAAACCTATTGTTTTGCAATGCGATGCATCTGTAGAAGGTTATGGTTGCTGTCTTATGCAGGAAGGCAAACCTGTAGCATTTGCTTCTCGTACACTATTAGATGCAGAAAAAAGATATGCTAACATTGAAAGAGCATTGGCTTCAATTGTATTTGGTGTTGAGAAGTTTAATTATTATGTGTATGGTAGAAAGGTAACAGTGCATACTGATCAGAAGCCACTTGTGAATATTTTCAAGAAGGACAGCAATAAAGTCTCATTAAGACTACAAAGATTGTTATATAGGTTGAATAGATATGAATTGTCAGTTGAATACTTGCCTGGTGAGGAAATGTACATAGCCGATGCTTTGTCTCGTGCTAGTATTAATGTTTAAGACACTAGTGAATCTGAGGTCATTTTTGTTCATAGCTTAACTGAATATATGCCAGTTTCTGAGTCTAAATTGAAAGAGTTGAAAATTGCCACTGATGCTGATGAAACATTACATGATATGAAAGTATTCATCAAAAAAGGTTGGAGAAATTTCAAATCAATCCCTGATTACTTAAACCCATATCACAATATAAGAGATTATTTAACCGAATATGAGGGCTTGTTATTTTATGGTGATAGATTCATAGTTCCAAAATCCTAACGGTAAGAAATGTTAATTAAAATTCATGAGGGACATTTGGGCGTTAATAAATGCAAATATCGTGCTCGTGAATGTCTTTTTTGGCCAGGAATGTCTAAAGATATTTGTAAATTTATTAGTAGATGCGATATATGTAATCGAGTCAGTAGAAATCAAATGAAGCAGCCCTTGTTTCACCATGAATTACCTAATTGACCGTGGGAAAAATTAGGGATGTATATTTTTGAGTTCAAAGGTAACTCATTTTTAGTTGTAGTAGACTACTAGTGTGCCAGCAGATCAACCTTGTAGATAGATCCATCTTTCAGGCAGATTAGCATTTTTCAATTCAATTACCGAATAGGAAAAAAATTGGCAGCTGTAAAAATTCGAAATATGGGTCTGAAGTAGATTGAGAATGTATTTGAAAGAGAAGTCAGAATGCTGTCATCAACAAACTTGAAATGATGACAATGACATAATTCACTTCCTAGATTCCATGCAGTTACACTTGTTGGCTGGCTGTGAATAATTTAACGCGTGCAAATAGACTATTGGCGAGAAGGAAGTTCCCCTCTAGTAGGCGGTAGCTCACTAATATACCTATTATTATATTATAGCGCTCTACATGCCTAAAAACGCTGAGTTTCTATTGATACGTTATCACCTCTTTGAAAAAAAAAAAAATTGCAGGTATTATTTAACTTCCATTTAGAACTATTATGTAGGTATATATTTGAATGAGTTGTAAGAAAGCGAATATACAAAAATAAATTTCAAGGTTTCACTTATTGAACATCTGAAGGTTTGGAAATTGACAAAAAAAATTAACAGAGCAGTTGAAGATATTTCAACAATTATTAACAAATAGATGTGATATGCCTTGATTCCGTTGGCTCTCAGGTATTCAACATACCAAAATTTGTATGGTACCAAAAAAAGCTGTGCAAGTAGGTAAATCAAACAATTCCCTGAATTTAAAATTCGAAGTTCCTCGAAGATATATCAAATCAAAAAAGCATTGAAAATTATAACTGAATGGAAATTATCTCTTATTGCAATGGAGTCATTAGACAATATGATTTTTTTCAAACACAGCATCTTTATATTTTTTTTTGTGAATAAAGTTTATTATATTATTAAGGTATGAAGCAGTAGATACAAAGAGGCCACTTTTTCAATGGGATTGTATTGGTAACTTTTAAACCATTAGAGTTAGAAGGTCGGTCAAATGGAGAAGAAGTAGCATTCATCGAAGCATTGTCAAGTAGTTCAAACAAATCAAGATCAACAGGGCCGGTTATTGTGCAGAGATATCATAAGAAAAGTAAATTCTCTTATTTTGATTTTTCTTTTTTTTCCAAATATATTTCTAATATTATAAAAAAATTTTACAGAATTTTTTTTATTCCACAGTAAATTATCCTCGAATTGATATAATCAGATTTCGTTTCCAACGTGTCGTACTTTCTGGGCCACCCCCAACCTCTTTTTTTTTCAATACGGACCTGCATATTGTAGGACACTTTTCGATATAACTTCCAACGCTGAATTCAACGATATATCATACAATGTCATTCAAAGTTGATTTCACAAAAAGGTGGACATTTTGAACACTTGCTTCATCAGTGTTCATCATTTACTTTCGAATAATCATTTCATTTGTCTTTCATTAAATTATAGTTGCCTTTAATTATTATGAATTAGGTTTTTCACTTCTTGAAATAAGTAAATAATTATTACTTGTTTCTTGCTTTGATTCAGTTACGTAATAATTATTTAAAAATTTCAAAAGGTGGAAAATCTAATTCGTAACAATTGAACGAAACTATCATTTAATGAAAGACATATTAAATGATTATTCGAAAGAAAATGAAGTAGGTATGTGTTCGAAATGTCCACCATTTTGTAAAATCAACTTTGAATGAAATTGTATGATATATCGTTAAATTCAGCATTAAAAGTTATGTCGAAAAGAGTCATAAAATATGCAGGTGCTTATCGAAAAAAATAAGGTGGCCCAGAAAGTACGGAACGTTGGATACGAAATCTGATTATGTCAATTTGAGGATAATTAACTGTCGAATAAAAAATTCCCGTAACATTTTTTGATAATATTTGAAATAAAGTGAAAAAAAAAGAGAAATCAAAATGGCAGAATTTACTTTTCTTATGATATCCCAATAACCGGCCCTGATAATCTCGATTTGTTTGAACTGCTCGACAATGCTTCTATGAATGCAACTTTTTCTCCATTTGACCGACCTTCTAACTCTTATGGTTCAAAAGTTACCAACACAATCCCATTCAAAAAGTGGCCATTCCGTATACTACAATTAAAGAATGAAAGCACTGTTGGAGTTAATGAAGTACTCATAAAACATTTGAAAAACCGTGCATCAATAATAACTGAATCATTATCTGACATAATCAACCAGATGCTACATGCAGGAATATACCCACACAAATTGACAGAAGCATTGATTAGTAAAATCCACATAAAAAAAAGATATAAAAGAAATATTGATAATCATGGACGTATATCTATTCTGTCTAACTTAAACAAAATATTTGATTATTTGACCACATAACTTATAATATACTTGTGAAACAACAATATGGCTTCAGCAAAGGTGAATCCACTGTGAATATCAGGCATTCAATTCTATCATTAAGTCCCTCAAATCAGCTCTGTGTTTGGATCTGGAGAAAGCTCAATCATGAGAAATTGCTAGCAAAGATGGGGAAATATGGAATAAGAGGGGTGGCATTGAAGATGAAAGAACACAAAGGACAATAATTGGGGGAAAAGAAGGAAATATAATAACATCTGATTCCAAATATGTAACGAATGGTGTGCTACAGGGTTCCATCTAGGGGCCCTCACTCTATATATTATATGCTAAAGATCTAGTTCACAATACCGACAATGATTTCATAATGTTTGCATATGATACTTCAATAATATGTCAAGCAGAAGACAAAAATGGGTGTAAGATGATTTGAAAAATTCGAATGGGTGGTTCATAACAACTTAATGATGAACCTGAAAAAAAATCTACTGAAAACCTGTCGGGACATATTGATACTGCTATGCATTAAGAACTATCAGGATAGTAGGACTGTGTGCTGCTCTGGCTGCTTAACATTCTGACGTCCAGTCCCAGAGTACAGTATAGAATCATTTTCTGGGTAAGATCTAGAAGGTGAAAGAATTTTTCTTCTACATAAAAGGTGTCTAAAAACTATTTTTGGAATGAATCAAAATGAAACTTGGAGAACCGTAATTAAGAATTATGAATGACATAGTATAGCCTATACTCGTATGAATCGGTAATCTACATCATGAATAATTGCGGTGATTTCAAAAATCTCCATTCCTATTTATAGCACCAGAACAAAAAATTGTCTACAGGATAATGAAACTAAACCAAATTATACATACTTACGGAGGTATGTAACATACAGTTTGATGAATTATCTATACATGTGACAACATATTTTATGTCTGTTCAGTACTTGATGATAAAACGAAATTCTTCGTTTTGTTTTGAAAATATATTATGGAAACCATTGTTGCACTAAGCTTTCAGAAAAAAAATCCAGACCCTGTCAATATTTCATGCACTGAATTGTTTCAAGATATGAGATACCTACCATAAGCAATTACTATAAAGGATTCATGTATTCGGTTATTCATCACATTTACTCATTTTTTTTTCAATTCTTATGGGATGCTGATAAATACTGAATTCTTTCGAAATTGTCTGACTTTTCATAATCTTCAAGACAATTCAGAAATCACAATTCCATACATCTCATCTGGAAAAATGTGCATAAGCAACCCAAGAACATATATCCAAATCTTATGCAGATGCTATTCAGAAGTCACTGAAGTGTACAGAAGATACACTTGATTATTATTTATAGATTTCGTATATTATATCGATAAAATGAGCAGGCTGCGATCAGATTAATTGAAGCTACTGTCTTTGCCATTTGGTTTCGACAATAAAACCTCACTTTCATTAAATATTAAATATCAAGATATCATTTTTCGAAGTGACTTCACTGAAATGTTACTTATAAAGGCACATTTATGTTTTACAACTCAATTTTTTTATAGGAATGTGAAATAATTACAATTTCTCAAGAAATTACTCCAAATGTCCAATATAATTGGTGAGAAATGTCAATTGGAAATGTCATAACATAATATCAATTTTCTGATTTTGGGTATGTTCCGGAAGTACCATCTTGTATTCATGCTCATAATATTATGTAATCAAGCCCAGTATTCAAGCTCAGATTGAAATTATTATTAGATATATGAATTCAAATTATGCATAAAAACTTGTCCTGGCTTCGAAATAACATTAAACCCCAATGCAAACATGGAACATGGCCAAAACATGGCGGCGACCGAACAGCTGATCGTTCATGTCAAAATATTCGCTGTTCGAAGGTTTGTTTAAAAAATGTCGAATTTTCTATCTAATTTTCCAAGGAAATGGCCCAACGTCAGGAATTGAAAAGCCCAACGGGGGCAGACCGATTCTTCCTCTTTCGATTCGTATCTAAAACTTTCGTCTAGGATAGACAAAAGCCTTTGGATGAAATATGTGGCACCTTTTCGCGATTTTCGCCGAATTCGCGATATTCGATATGAAAATTAACGTACTTCCCGACCACGTAAAAAGACGAAACATACCTCAAAAGAAGCACCTGTATTTCTACTTTCTTTTTCTATATCGTTTTTCCTCTCACGTGGGACCCTTTCTTCGGACCTACTTTTTGACAATTTAGGCCACGCCCACGAATTATTTATTTTATACTACCATAGTTTATTATTTTTTTTTATTTTTTATTGGATACGGTTAGGCATTCCTTGAAAAAATATTGCTTCTAAGTGAATTGTTTGATAAAGAATTTCGGTATGATTTCTCATATGTTTTTTTTTATTCAGTAGTTTCATTTCAAAACTTTGAAACTCTGGAAATAAGAGACAGACCCACATACGCATATAGGGGAAGGGTGCCCGAGATGATCCCCTTAAGCAAGAATTGACGTAATACCTTAGTTTTTTCGAGTAGCGTAAAAATGAAAACGAAGACTCCTCCTAGAAGTATCCATCTTTGTATTGGCCTACACGATATATTCAGTCGCAAAAGATTTTGTCAAATATTCTCGATCTTCCAAAACCGTACAAAAGGATCATCTTATACACCACGGTGTTTAAGATGATCCCTGTGGTATTGGTAAGATGATCCCAGGAATCATCTTCTCCCAGTAAGCTTCGCCGAAAATTTTCGTAATTTGAAATACAGTCACTACTCTAACGCGGTTGTTGTTCATCCATTTCTTCAGTGATTGATCATGAAAAAAACTCAGGATATACATCACACTGACATCCAATGGTTGGAGCTTGTGATGGGTGCAGTGTGGTCACGTGATTTTCCCGGGCTTTCAGGATGACTTCTAAATTTTTGTATGGTTTAGGTGACCATTTAAGATCAGCCACACTGGATCCTCCTCCGAAGGTTTTGTATGATGCAGGAAATACTGGGTAAATACTTCCAGTTTCATCCATCCTGATGAATTACACGCCCAAAGAGACCGTGTTGGTTCACCATCCATGAGTTCAATGTTCATACGGATTCTTCTGAAGATAAACATCGGCCCTTAAGTGGTTCAAATAGTATGTAGAAGATGAAGGTGTAAGATGATCCCCAGGGATCATCTTGTGCATAAGTTAGGGGATCATCTTGACCCAGGTTCAAATTTTTCGTTCGCTATTTCAACCTTTACGAATGTCATGGTCTTCAAATGGAAAAATAATCCAAAACAAACATATTAGGAAGCCACAAACATGAAAATCATTGTTGTGAACCATTCACAATAACAGTGGCATAATCTTAAAGGTAACCTTATCTTAGATTATGAGGTCACAATTTATATTTTTCACTGTGAATGTCGACTGTCCGCTTGCACCGAAGTAACAATATGAATGAGGCGGAAGGGTGTTAAGGGCTACGTAATGGCGTAGAATGCAACCTGATGGCGTTTTTCCTAAGCTTGAAATCGAAAGGGATCATCTTACCCAAGGGGATGAACTCGTGCACCTTTCCCCTATATTCGATATGAGGAGAAAATGAACAATTAAAATATGGAATAAAATACAAAGTGGGGCAATTTATAGTGAAAAACCCGCTACAACACTGAAAATCAGATCACGCAGGCCAAAGAGAAGTGGTTGACCAGGTTCCATTCCCCAACAGCTATTGAGGTTGTTGACTGCACGCACATTGATATCTATTGAAAAGCCAGCCCAATTTGGAGACGAATACGTAAATCGACATGCGCATACTCCCTGTACTGACGTACGGTCTGGAAGCCATGGCGCTAACCATAAAAAGTGCAAACAAACTGAGAGTCACTCAGAGGGCCATAGAACGCGCAATGCTAGGCATTAGTCTGAGAAACAAGATAAATAACTACGACATACGTCGACGCACGGGTGTGCACGACGTGATTCAGAGCATAGCAGAAGCAAAGTGGAGATGGGCAGGTCACGTGGCGAGGCAACCCAACAACAGATGGACAAAAATAGTCATGCAGTGGAGACCGAGAACACACAAGCGTGGCAGGGGGAGACCCCAGAGAAGGTGGAGGGATGATATTTGCAGGAAAGCAGGAAGAGGATGGCAACACATTGCACAAGACCGTCAAAGATGGAAATTGGAAGGGGAGGCCTATGTTCAGGAGTGGACTCGACTAGGCTGCTTATGATGATGATGATGACGTAAATCGTAAATTTTACTTCACTTATCCGAAGCATTTCCTTGCAAGGAAAAGGGGGAGATTATGAATACGAATTCAAGCAAAACCTTCAACTTTTACCTTTTACTTGTGAGTAAATGCTTCATTTCTATAAATAAGGACTGATGCAGATTATCACCAAGCGGACTGGTCAAAACAAAACACGAACTGTCCATTTGAACAGAAATTCCGAACAGTTTTCTTTTGAAAATATTTTACGACTGTTGGGTTCACAACAGACTTTATGTCTACACAAGTCATGAACAGAAATCAGTAAGAACTGTTCGTGTTTTGTTTAAATTTCATTCAGTTCACAAAGAGACACCGGACATGTTGTTGTGAAAATGGGGCGCGCTGCAAACTACCACTAGATCGCAACGACGAAAATAAAAACAAACTGGGCGGTTTACACCAAGCTGACAAACAGTCCTAGAACTCGTGAATCCTTTGAAGTTATCGACATTCCATGGGACTGTTTGTGTTCGTAAAAACGCTATTCGTGGACTCAAGTCCAAGTTCTGGAACAGTTCTTCTTCTTCTTCTTCTTCTTCTAATACCATCCACTTGGTCACAAACAATCCATTTGCATCCACCAGGTCAGGCCATGGGTTCAGCAATAATGCTATGTACCCAAAATCAGTAATGAACTTCTTCCTTCTTTGTGATGGCTACAGTGGAATGATTCCTGGGATTGAGGCGGACCTATATCATTCCACATAATTATATATTGTCTGTCAATGACAGTATTCTTTTCTTAGGCTCAAGCAGCAAAAGGGATCAACACAAGGAGCAAACACAGGATGATACACATGCTGACCGAAAATAAAGGTAACTTATAATCAACTTTACTTGATCTGCTATCTCAAATTTTTATCTCACACTCACACAAAAAGGCATACATTGCGTCATAGGCAGTCGGGTTACACGAAAATAAACCCTCATAAACATTGATCGGTAGTTTGAACCTCATGCGGGCCAATCTATCATACAAGACCGTTGACCGTGAAGTAAACTTAACACAGGCAAAAAAGAGGTGAAAGAAATCAAATATCTCGCCACAATCGCACAAGGGTGACTCCACAATTCTCAGCCTATGCAAATGGGGAGGAATCAAACAATGACCGGAGCGCAATCTGCAAAAGGTTGAGGTGAACCTCCTGGGCTTTTCCCAGCCCCGAAACCAGTGCTTGGAAACATAAGGGGTGTGATTATTCATCAGCGTGTATGTTTTTCCTTTAACGGCTCCCAACTCTTTAAAATCTCGTGACCAGATTCCAGCCAGTTCCCTCCTAAAGGAAGGCCACAGCTCACCTGGGCCTGCCTTTATCTGGAACAGTTTGCAAATAGTTCACGGACTGTCACAAACGGACCGAGTTCGTGTTTTGTATTTGTCCTGTCCTCTTGGTGGAAACCCGGCATAACAACATGAAGTCCACTATTGAAATTGAAAAGGATTCCGTGTTTAATTTTATTGATTTAAAGTTGATCAGATTGGGCGGCAAGGTCGAATTCGATATTTTTAGGAAGCCGACTCAGAGCGATCATTACTCACATAAATTGGCTTCTTTTTACATTATTTTCCGCCAGTTATTCATCATACCTTTATCGCCACTTAATTTTACTAGAGAGTTGCTTAATATCAAACAGACAGCAGTGAACAATAGCTACACTGCTTATTTTGCAGATAAGTTCTTAAACAAGGTTTCTCCGAATTAATTGTATGAGCATCAGAGTTAATGAATTGGTTCCAGATGCTACCAACATCCAAGATGATGCTTCACGTGGTTCTCCCATTAATCATTTTGACACACCTAGCGAGACAGATATCACACTCTTCATTCCAATTACTCACTGTGGATTATTACGCACTCTGTTATAAATATATTGAAGAGAGATAATACTTTTTGTTTTGGAAACGCTGTTCTCAGACATCTCAGTAAAAACGCATTCAAATATCAGAAGTTAGGGAATGCTATTGGAATTTGAACAAATCAGTATCTGTAATTTCGAGTACTGATGAATATCGTATATGGTATACGAATTTGCGGTTCCACTATGTTACTCAGATATCTCATAATCTGGGACATAATTTTTCATCTCAAAATTCTGATAATATGAAACTAATGATAAGTCGAAACATAGGGTCATTTTCCCAAATGTTTTTTGAACAATATGATACATACTCTGATAGAAGGAAGTTCGAATAGAGGGCCGTTATACAGTATCAACTGGTATAAATGGTGAAAATTTGGCAGAGACAGTTCGTAAAACTATAGCTTTTTTGGTCGTCGTGAAGCACCTTGTCTAACCGCAATACAGAATTGGTGAAAAAATTTGAGCTGTTGGGACAAGTTAGTGACGTGAAGAATAAAACCCGTCCACGTGGCTCAAGAACAGCCGAGAATATTGCTGCTGTAGCCGAAAGTGCTGAAGAAAATCCAGGTTTGTCCATTTCTCGTCGTTCTTTTTAATTAGGCATTTTTTATGATCGGAATTGGATGGTATTGATATGGACAACGTTTACTTTCAATAAGTCGGCGCTACATGCCACACCAGCAACGAAACCATTGATCTTTCACGGAAAAAGTTTCCGGAACGAGTTATCTCTCGAAGAGGTGATCACAATTGGTCGCCGAGATCTTGTGATTCAACACCTTGCGGCTTCTGCCCTTGGGGACATGTGAAAGAGAGGATACATTAAAAGGCAAATTCTTTCGGGAACGTTCGGATCGGTTCGTGAATCTCCGACACGACATTTGAATGTTTGGGCACAGAAGGATTTCTGTTTCAGATGAATATAGTATATGTATGAAACCTCAACTAGTCGAATGGCATACCAGGATGATGTGAAAGTCTTCATAAAAGAATTAGCATCAAATCCAGAAAGTTCAACGTCATTTAATTGTTATGATGAAAATGTAATGTAGTTCAAACTGTGTTCCGATTCTTCTCTTGAATATTTTGATTGTGTTTTATAGCCTTCTGATGAGAAATTAATGAAAATAATTGAATTGTTGGACCTAAGGTGAAATTTGCAAGAAAAAATAATAGAAAAGCATACATCCGAGGAAACAGTAGAATATGTTTTAAAGATTTCTATAGCAAAATTTTTTCAACTGAAGTGGTAGTATATTTTCAGAGTTTTATTGAGCATATTATTTTAAATCATCTTCCAGGAAACTACTTAGCCAGCATGGTGAAGAGATTATTTTGTTCATTTTTCTGCTCTTGCATTTTCTCTTATCAGATTTGAACACATATGGTATCTTGAAGAAAACATTTTCTGTTGGTTTACGTATTATATAATCATTGCTCTCAATAAAACAATGAATAATATATGGTAGTGAAAAATTTTTGTTTCTTTCATTTCGAATTCTACAATGCATATTCCATCCCAATTCTAGGACTTAAAATGGAAAAATATCATATTGATTTCTTCGATTGTGAAAGGAATTGAAATAAGTTATTGTGTAGTCACACCTTACTTAGTATGCAGATGAAATTCATTTAGGTAAAATTCTACTTTCTGATTTCAAAGTTGCGAATAATGCTTGAAAGTGTACTTTAGTAGAATGCCTGCTGAGAAATGATTTTCATCGGTTCTCCCATTAAGAAAAATTTTATCGGTTTATAACGTGTTGAGCAGAAATTGAATTCGGATATAATTTCAACAGATAGGTAACTTAATTCAATTAATCCAAGACCTAATTCACTCACGGTTTGTGTAAAGCGTTTTGAAATACTTCAATGAGAAATAGATTGATGGATTTCGCGTGATATTCCGGAATCTGAAATGTTTAGTTTTTCAATTGTATTTCTGATCGACCACATAATAAACGTAATGGTCGAAGTCACAAAGTGTCAAATCAGATGTTGGCAAAACCCGCCAGCGCGCAGGTAAGGTTTGGCTTTACATCGGCATTCTGTAACTCTTGGGTTTATTTGCCTTTCAATGTATCCCGTGAAGGAGAAGGTCTACGCCAAAGCACCAGTGTCGATTCAAGACCTCGAAGATGGAATTCGTGAGGCTATCGAGGACATAAGGCAGCCACTTTGCAATTTGGGTGTGGAAAATTCCATGAAAAGGATATGGTCCTGTTGTGGTCGTGGTGGTCATTTGGGTTATGTTTTTTTTATCTACTCCCATAGAATATCCATTATTCAACTGAATTTGATCTGTAATAGTCTCTATAAACCAATAGTGTTAGGTAATAATAACTCACTCTTATACAAATAGGGAAAAAGTATATTGTTCTATTTTGCAGCCGGAGCCGTCAGCCGAGGGGTGTAATTCAAGTGTATTATGACCATTACCACGAATTGAATACTATACTTTACTACTTCTTTAGTGAAATTCGAATTGATCTGCATTTTAAAAATTGACAACAGTTGTCAAAAGCGATTTCTGTGGTCGAAAATCGAATCGATATCGGATCCCGTAGAAAACGTCAAAATTCACGTTTTACAAATGCAATTTTTGGATATTCAGACCTACGAAAATGTAAAAATGGATGGCGAGACCGTTACCTTGATGTCTGAAATAGGAGTTCCCCATTGACCCGACTTTTTTATTCATTTCGTAAGCTACATTTTTCCTATTTGTTTTAGAGTGAGTTATAGGGGTGAGTTATTATTACCTCACACTATTGGTTTATAGAGACTATTACATATCAAATTCAGTTGAATAATGGAGATATTATTCTATGGGTGAATACGAACTAGGACTTCCACACCGTTCACCCTACCAGACCGAATAGTCCAACGTCAACTGAGAATCGCACCGACTGCAGTTTCGTCCTTCGTCCTAATTTGTCATTATTTATTTATATTGGCAAATGATTTGTGTCTTATTTGTTTCATTCATCTAGGTAGCTGCCTTAATAGCTTGATTTTCATATTTTATGTAACTCTATTTCAGACATCCAGGTAACGTTCTCGCTACCCATTTCTACACTTTCTTAGGTCTGAATATCCGAAAATTGTATTTGGAAAACGTGAATTTTCGACTTTTTCTACGGGATTCGTTATCGATTCAATTTTCGACCACAGAAATCACTTTTGACAACTGTTGTCAATTTTGAAAATGCAGGTTCATTCGAATTTCCCTAAAGAAGTCGAAGATAAAGTATAGTGTTCAATTCGCGGTAATGGTCATAACACACTTGATGAATTACACCCCTCGCCTGACGGCTTACAGAACCGCTCATAGAACAATACACTATTCCCTTATTAATTAACGGCAAACCTTCCTGTTTATAATGAAATAAACATCCGATCATTTTTCTAAAAAATTACATTTTTTTTCACATTCATTTGACGGCATCGACTGCTGTGGTCATTAGCCGGATATCGGTTTTCTCACTTCAGCAGAATGCGAATCGTACATCCGAATTCTGCCATGTAAGGGCAATAATGCTGCCGCAGAATAGGTAATCCCTTCCAATAAAGAAACACACATATACACACAAACATAAGACATACATATACAACATCCATACTAAAAGAAAACAAAATGATTAAATAGATACAAAGGCGAATAGACAAACAGAAAATAAATAGATAAACAAATAGAATAAATAGACGGAATAAATAGATGAAATAAATAGATAAAATAAATAGATGTAAAAAATAGATGAAATATGTAGGTAAAATGAACAGATATAATAAATAAATAGATATTAAATGAATAGATGAGTGTATAAGGACATTCACACAAATGAACAGCAGAATAAATCAGTCCAAGAAATATGTGAGCAAGAAAATCACACGAGAAAAAGAATATTCAGGTAAGTAGCAATGATCTGTGTGAACTTAGTAACGTTAATCAACGATCATTTATCGCAAATTTTCCCCAGCAATCCTACTCTATCCAAAAACACTAATACCTTCTTTTCAGATTCGTATTTATACTCCAAAATTTCCCCAATTGTACCCCCGAGAAACAACTCGTATGTTTTGAAATTAGACGCATTCCACCAAGATGTGCTGAACCGTAAGTACCACATCACATTCCATACACCTTGGTTGATTTCTTCCCGCAACATATACAATGATGTTAGGTTTGTGTGGCCTATCCTCAATCTTGTCAAGGTAACATCTTTTTTTCGCTCAGCATTGTGACCTCTATTCCTTTTTTTCACCAACTTTTTTGTGCTTCTTAGTTTCGCATTACTTTGATCCCATCCACTTTGCCATTCCGATATAAATTTATTCTTATAATGATTTTTTATGTCAGTATGGTTAATATTAATGTTCAAATCTGGATCTTCCGAAATGCCGGCCTCTCAAACGATGTATCCCAAGCCCATACTTTCTATTTGAAAAATTGGGGGTTGTACTTGTCTAATGACTATTCGACGTGTTTCAGGATATTTCATGTATATTCAGAGAAATCGACAAAATGAATTCATTCCATTCGGCTTTTCCACACTGTATGTGTTCGTACGAAATCATCATTGCTGGCTGGAACATTTGTTCACACGAAGGACTTACCTTCTACTGCAATGAACATCAAGGCACCTCCAATTGTGTAAATCACTAAAACAATAGACAGAAACAAGTGAGTGAACCACTTTCTGCTCCAGGATCTCAACTTTGTATACAACCACAGTGCAGACTTTTCTCCCACATCTAAGCCGCCTCTTGTAAAGTCCATAAAATTGTTGAACATAAACACCGACTGTTTACGATTATATAAACTATTATTTTGGCTCAAGTGTGTGGAAGGCACTCCCGAAAGAACACTCAGTGTCGCACTTTTTGGTCCATAGGGTGTTTGTGGGGGAGGAATCCTCAGTTTCGGTCGTTGTCCATGGAAACCAACTCTCCTAGGTTCTCCTGGTTCTCTAGAGGGAACGCCAAGACTTGACTTGACTGAAAGGGTCGATGGACTTTCAGTTACAGGCGATGGCTGATTCGACATGATCAAAGCGCCTTTCAGAATTTTGATATTATCGAATCGAAGTTTCGTTCCTTCAATACAAGAATCCGTTAGTTCGATTATTATGACAGTGCACTTTATTTCAACTTTCACTTAACAGCACATGTTCAGTCTGAGTTCAAACGATATCTCGAATTTTCGTATGCAGTTACGTAAAAATTTTGCTCTATTTCTTGGCAGAGCAGTTCCCTACTGCATATTTGTTTGGTATGTTGTGTGTGTATATCACATCATTTCAAGCGTCCGGACGTTGATATCAGGCGTTTCGTTTAAAAGCGGTGCTCTCCCACTTTATTTTGGGACGTCCCGATGAATGTTCCACACGAAATTCCACAGTTTCTTCTTTTCCGATTTGAAATTGCTTGAACGATCCAATTGGAGATAAGAATTTTGATTCTTATTCGCATCTCGTTCTTCATGCAATGCATGTATGCGAAATACGAGTTCCCGAATAAATCGAATAAATTCCGCTTAGTTTTTTCTCGAAAGAATTTTTTTCTGACGAAACCACGAGTTCTTTACTCCAACCTCAGTGAAGTTCATTGAGAAATCCTGAAGTGAGTGGAAAATTTGCCTTTCTAGAGTACCTGAAACAATATAATATAATATTGAATAACTCTGATATAACATCCGGACCGTCTACGATTTATCGTGGACGGCCTACAACACAATATGTGCGGGGCATATGACCACATTTTGAAATTTGAGTGAAATAAATTGAGATCATTTTCCATCACAAAATGTCAACTTCTGACTACAGGGGTGCATCTAGCCCAAACCAAACAGAATCACAACCATTACAGTACTCCCAAGTAGCTAAGCAATGCAAATTTCCAACGAAAAATCAAGCCATTGTTTTGAATTATGAGGATTCATTAACTATCAATGATTAAGTGACAGCAGTAGCTTCAAAAGTACAAGCCAAAAACATTACACATGTCTCCCGCATTTCGAATAACAGAGTTTGCATTTACCTTAGTTCGAAAGAGCTCGCAGAGGACCTTATAAGTCAGCACAAATCGTTGATGATCAAAAACATCGAAATAGAAATAAGGATGCTGATCACACCGGCAAAGAGAGTAATATTATATCTAACGTCTGCCCATCAATACCACACGAACAATTAACAACTGACATTCGAAAAATAGGCTTCATAACCATGTCTCAGAGGACTTCCCTTAGAGCAAGCTTGGCAGGGGCGATGAATTCGCGCACATAATGAGTTTCCGAAGACGAATTTACGTCCAACCGAATGAAAGAATTGAGCTCCCGTCTTCAATAGTCATCAATCACGAGGATACAAATTATAGAGTATTCCTTACTTATGATATATTGACATGCTTCGCATGCAAAGAGACCGGACACATCGCGAAAAATTGTACTAAACCAACAAACACAGGAGAAATGGCTACTTCATCACCAATTAACTTATCGACACATCATGACAAGAATGGAGTCCTCAGTGAAGAATTAGTTGAAAACCGAAACCCACTCACAAAAACAATCGATGTCGAATACCTCGAAAGTCCTAAAAATGTTGAAAACAAAGAGGTAGAAACGCTAGCAATCTCCTCAGAAACCCCCAGGGAATCCGAAATTCATCAGAAAGGTCATATCAACAAAAGACCACCACCTACACCAACCAACAGTTCAATTGAATCGCCATTGGACAACATATCTAACACTAGCAGGGGTCAACAAAAACCAACTCAAAATAAACATAAAAGAAAGAAGACAGCCGCCAACTCAACACCTACAAGCTCCATACTGGAGCAATTAAGACCTTTGGAAGACGAAATCAAAAAAACACCAACCGAATTTGTCTTGAATTTCGAACAGTTCTGTAACTTTCTGGAAACTTCTTTCGGCTCCAAAAACCCACTGAGTATAACTCAAACTTACACGAAAGACATATTTGGACTCCTTGATATGATGTACAAACTTTACCCATTCATGGAAGATAGAGCACTTAAAGGTCGGGTAACAAGGGTGCGGAATAAAATCAGAAGACAATTAGATCCCCAGAGTGTGACGAACCCCTCCGATTTTGATTCCGACAGTTCAATCTATAGCCTGAGCTCTGAAAATTAATAAAATCGGTAATATGTTCTTACTTCAGTAGAACATAAATGGACTGAAGACACAAAATGAAAAATTAGCGTACCTACTTAGTTTACATAACCCGCAAGTCATTAGTCTACAAGAAACACACTTCAAGGACGACTATTATAAAATTATCCGAAATTACAAATGTTATTACAAAAACAGAACAAATTGCCCCAAAGCAAGCGGTGGGGTAGCCACTTACATCCGAGACCGCTTCACTTCGAACCAGATATCAATAATCTCCGACTTGGAAATAATAGCAGTTTCTGTTCAACTTTACCAGCATAAAATTTCAATATTAAACATTTATATACCACCGAATTCTCCAACATCAATTATAAAAGAACTTGACAAAGCACTCGCACAAGTTCCGGAGCCACGTATTGTTCTAGGAGATTTTAATTGCAATAACAGGGTATGGGGCTCAAAATTCACGGACAGGAGGGGAGAACTTTTGGAAGATTATCTGGAAAGAAAGAACTTCATACTTATGAATGGCGGAGATGGCACAAGATTTAATATATCCTCAGGAGTGAGCTCTTGCCTAGATCTTAGCTTTTGTGACCCCAAGTTGGCACCAGATTTGATGTGGGAAGTATCTGATTATCTGTTTGGAAGCGACCACTTCCCTATACTCATAACGCATAGAGAAACACAGAAGAGATTTTACTCCAAACACACTCTACTAAATGGAATGTCAAAAATGCAAATTGGGATAACTTTACATCACATATTGAAGATCACATACCAGCAGACTTACCAGGACAGGACGTTGATCTTTGCACGAACTTGATCATAGATATAGTCAGAGAAAGCGCCGATATACACATAGGAAAGATTAAAATACCACATCACCGGAGTGTGCCTTGGTGGAATAATGAGTGCAAAGTAGCAATAGCACAAAGCAAACATGCCTTTCACTTGTTCAGAAAAAACCAAACTATGGAGAAACTGATAGAGTTCAAGAGACTCAGAGCAAAGGCACGATACACAGTCAAAATAAGCAAAATCGCATTATGAACAGAACATACTTCCTCCATAACTTCTGCAACATCACCGGTAGAAGTATGGAATAAAATTCGCCGAATAAAAGGTACTTTCACTGGACAGGAAATAGCCAGCATCACAAATGGCACCACTCTTGTGACCAATACGGCGGACATCACTAATTTATTTGCTAAGTTTTACTCGGAGTTATCGAGCAATGAAAATTACAGTCCTGAATTCAAGAAGTCTATGGAAAATAAAAAGAACAACCAGGCTTTGGGGAACGATATAAACCGACATGAACCGAACATACCTATATCACCGAATGAACTCAGTTCTGCCCTGAGAGCAGCCAAAAATACATCACCTGGACCGGATAATATCCCATACACACTTTTGGTACATTTGGGATCTAAAGCCAGAGACTTCCTCCTGAAGCTCTTCAACCACATTTTCATGAATGGCATTTTCCCTGCAATTTGGAAAGATGCTATCATTGTGCCAATAATCAAACCCAACAAAAAGAAAACGGAAGATCATCTTCCTCACATGCACAATAGCCCCGTTTACACGAACACTCCGAACCAACGCTCCTGTAGCGTCGCTCTGATGCGGCACTCCGGAACGGCGTTCCAGGAGCGTGAGGATTGATGCGTGGTCGTCAAATAGAGCAACACTTTTAGATCGCGCATCGATGCGGCAGATTTTACTGTACGCTCCAAAACTCTCCGTGTGAATGCAAAATACAACAGTTTTGGAGCGGAGCGTGGAACTTCCGTTGAGGTGGAAACTCCACGTTCCGTGCTCTCTTATGAATACCAGTCAGTTGAATCGAATATCCGTAAGTGGACAGTGTAGTGAACATGAATTCGAGAAAAAGGAAGGCTATTGCTTGTTTCGGGCTGTATGTCATCAATGAAGATGAGAAGAAAACTCTTCGGAAAATTTGGGTTAAGCAGTGGAGGTTGAATAGAGAGCGTTTTGGTATAATGCCTCTATTAAGGGAACTCCGGGAAAATCATCCAGAGGAAAAGCCTCTATACATGTTTATAAATAATTCTAAATTATCCCTATTCCACATTGTGTATGTAGGTACTGGTGGAAATGACCAGAATTCAAGTTCATAAACATAAATACACATTTCCAACTACGAAAATTCGAGAAAACGATAAGCATATGCTGCTACCTCAGACCAAGGAAAGAGGAGACCTGGCATGTCATTCATAAATTCAGGAACTTTTGAAGCCAAAATCTCGACCAATTTCCAATGAGTGGAACAAGGACAGATGTAGCCACCGCAATCGCGCTGGCAACAATGCAGAGACTAGCTTCGCGTGATTTCATTTGCAGCCAGTGGCGTGGATCTGCCGTATTGTTTAGGGGGAAATGATACACCTCCGTTTTTATTAATGAAATCAGAATTCAATTAAATTCGACGGAAAGCAATAAATATACCCATATTGTCCGATTATGGGCCAATTTTTTCGCGTGGTCCCGGAGTTATTAACATTTGAAAATAATTGCTTCGGAGCTCAATATCTTTGGAACTACATATTAAACACAATGAGCTGAAATTTGGTTCCAATTTGATATGTATTAGCTGAATGAACTTGCCGAAGAATCTGCCTTAACGATGAACCGGTTGAAGAAAAAAAAGAGCTCACCTGAATTTAATTAATAAAATTCACGAAAATATTTGTTGAGTCAGAAGATTCACGCATGTTACAGAAAATGAATTACCCAATAAAATATCGAAATAATCACTGGCTACGTGCCTGGAAATCGTAAAATTATTCATTCCTTATTTCCTAAACTATATAAGTTTAGTATTCATAGATCTTGATCTATTTTTTTGGACTCATCTAAGAGTTTAGTTGTTTCATGATGGATCCTTTTTCTAAAATAAATTTTATCAACTGGTAATCTGTCTTTCTGAGACAAAAATTCATTTTGAGGGTCATGTTAAAGTTGGGCTTCAGAGAATCTTGTAGAGATCACTTCAAGGAAAATAACATTTTAACTCCATATGATGATATGGCTTATATTTCTACAGAGTACTTGTTTTCATGGCTGATCATTCTGATTACTTTAAGAACTACAAGGCACATTGAGCCTTACTTGTATCCAGAGCTGTGACGAGCACTGAAGAAAAGTGCTTCGAGTACTAAGCACTAAGCACTTGAAAAAAAAGGTTCCCGATCTCGAGCACAAAGCACTTATTATCACAAAAGGCTCGCGAATACCAAGCACTTTGTGAAAGTAATTCTACATTTCGAGCACTAAGCCCTAAGCACTTTTTTCAGAAAATATTGAAAGTGAGGTTATTTTAATCGGAAAAGAAATTGTAAGTTGGCATATAATGTATGTGAAATTAAAAATTTTGAATTCGATTCAATATAATGTATGATAAATTCTTATTGGTAATGAAAGAGAAAAATGCTATTCGCTCCTGGATCTCTCTGTTTGATAATATTCATAAATATACTGAATTTTTCGAGTTTACTTTTTTTTCTGAAAACTGCCAGTCCTTGAAACAAAATTAAATTAAAAATTCAAGGAAAAATGGAAATGTTCCTCTGTCAATTCTTGCACTGATTTGTCAGGAGTAAACCAGTTGCAAAACATTGTTGCGTGACAAATAACGAAGAAGTATCAAAATTAGAACTCAATGAACTGTGTAACGTTTTGATGTTGTCTATATAAGTCTCTTTGGTCAGATGAAAACGTAAAAAAAATCAGAATCGTGTCTTTTGCTTTTTTTATTGATATTAAGTTGTCAACGCACAGATTACCATTCAACAAAATACACATGGGCCCTTCAATTTTCCTTTCATAATGATCAAGTTCCTCATTATCATCTCTCTGTAATTGCAATCCAAACAATTTTGGGATGTTATTACTGTCATGTAAGGAAATGTTGATTTAAGATTTTATTGATGTAAAAATGAATTCATACAACATTGGCTCAGGGCTTAGTGCTTAGTAATCCGCAAAAGTGCTCGGGAGCACTTTTGGGATTACTAAGCACTAAGCCTTCGGCCGAAGCACTCCAATTACTGAGCACTAAGCACTGCTTTTGAAAAGTGCTTGGGAGCACAGTGCTCGGGAGCACAATAGAGCTCCGAGTACTTTCACGAGCACAAAGCACAGTGCTTTGGCACAGCTCTGCTTGTATCCGCGTCACACTTTGTCTCTTACAGAAAAGTCTCCCTTACACATCGGTCTTAAGTTGTTCAATGCTCTGCCTCACAAATTGAAGACCTCGAATTAAAAAAAAGACTAATTTATTAAAAATGCTTGTTCAGTGTGAGCCATATTTTTTGAAGGAATTTTTTGAATGAAAGAAATAATCAATAGTTCAATGTTTTTCAATACCATACTTTGATTATCTCAAGAAAAAATAAATTTGACGAATTCAACCTTTATTGTACAATTTTTTGTAGCAATGAGCTCTTGAATTAATAAACATTATGGATTATGATCAGCATGTCCATCAATGAAATTCCCATCAAAAAGATGATTTTCAAAATGGTGTAAAATGGATGAATTAACATTAAACATAGTTTGGCTGATCAGAACTGGTAACAAATGTTCTATTGAAAATATTTGAAGTTTTATGGGAGAATTTGAACAATTTTTCGCCCTCTTTACAAACATCAATTACAAATTGGCTATAGCCCTAATTAATCTCCCATGTTTTTCTTCTTTGGAGAAGTGAAACATCTACTTCATTTCTCAAAAGATCGAGGTACTTTCGACATGAAATAAATTTGTCAAGTATCCGAGCAACATATCCTACAATATCTTCTAAATATGTAGTGAGATTCCATGCTGTTGAAGTTGCATACTCAAATTTATCCATATCTGTAAAAACACTTTCCACGACTGAAGCAAACTGTTCTTTTTTTTCAATATTGGTTGCATGCTAACTGCAGATTCGAATGTTAGGATACTGATGGATACCTGATTGATGGCATTTCCGGTATCAGAAGCGGATATTTGTGAGTAAACAATCAACCTTTTGTATGCTACATCGAACTGTCTTGCAGTGGGGTTATCGTTATGTCCACTTTTACTTCTAACACTGTCCTGCGACAGTTTATAAGTGTTTATAATCGACGCTTTTGGACTCACGATGGTCTAGCATTCACACGCACAAGATTGGAGTTAAGAAATGGAGCGAACGCTCCAAAACTGTCAGAAAAACTGCTCGTGTAAACGGGCCTAATGTGTAAAATACTCGAGAAGATTTTAAACCAACGTCTCACAAGGTTTCTCGAGTCTAACAACCTACTTGCCCCACAACAAAATGGCTTCAGGAAACATAGATCTACCACAGACAATATAATATCCTTAGAAAGCTATATTCACGACGCATTTGCTACTAATCAAAACGTTTTAGCCGTTTTTTTCGATATAGAGAAGGCATTTAATATGACATGGGGGTCAAACATACTTCAAACACTTGCTACATGGAACATGAAGGGGAACATATTCTTGTTCATACAAAATTTTCTTAGCGACAGATACTTTCAGGTGAGAGTGAATGGAGAACTATCAAATCGCGAATGTCAGGAAAATGGTATAGTTCAGGGTAGCGTATTCAGCACAACTCTGTACAACATAGCTATCCAAGAAATAGTAAAAAGAGTTGTGGAACCAGTTAAAGTCGTATTATACGCAGACGGTTTTTCAATATACGTGGCTGGTAGAAACCCACACACACTCCAAATTATGATACAAAACACAATAAGAAAATTAGAAATGTTAGTTCGACAACGGGATTCACTTTCTCCGCAGAAAAAATCAAATATGTCCTCTTCTCCAAGCGGAGAAGGAGTGAGAACCTACAGATACAACTTTATAAAAAGAATATAGAACAAAAGGAATGCGTCTCCTTCCTTGGAATGCTATTCGACGAGAAGCTAAAATGGAAACAACACATAGACAGAGTCAAGGTCAATTGTACACAGGGTTTTAATTCATTAAGAGTACTTTCTCACAATACTTGGGGAGCTGACATGAATAGTCTTATTACTGTATACAAATGCATAATAAAACCTAGAATCGAATATGGCATCCTTGCTTATACAACGGCAAAAAAAACAAGCTTCAAAACAATTCAAACAATAGAGTCCAAATCCTTACGATTGATATCAGGTGCCTTTTGTACAACCCCTGTCAGAAGCTTATACTGTCTGCTAAGCGAAATGCCCATAGAATACCGCATTAAGAAGGCAACCGTAACGTACGCTATCAAAAGAGCCGCTTACCCTGATCACCTGAATTACCAACTTGTCTTCTCCAAGATCCATGAAAACATATTTAGAAGAAATCAAAACACCACTCCATCGTTCCACCGCAGAGTAGAGCAGTACTTAAGAGAAATCAACTTCGCTATCCCGAACTTACTGCGAATAAGTAACAGTCGCACTCCTCCCTGGACTGTTCCTCCAGCACAAACCAATATCGAACTTTCGCAGTATAGCAAAACAAATGTAAACCCTCAATTGATTTCAAGATAATGGAAGAAGAATAAAATGAGGCTCGTTTTTACTACACAGATGCCTCATCGAACGACGGTGGAAATCAGTTGGTTTCGCAGTGATTGGCCCGAGGGGAAACAGACAGTATAAGATGGAAGGAAGCGTATTCTTGGGAGAATTAACAGCACTCCACCATGCACTCTTAGAAATTCTCAGCGAACAGGATGGGCAAAAAACTTTTGTCATATGTACAGACTCACTCAGCACTATAGCATCAATCGAGCAAACCCACACCACCCGATAGCCCAACAAATTCAACACATACTCCAGCAACTCGAACAGATGAACAAAGAGGTCACATTCTTATATGTTCCTTCCCACATTAGAATTGAGGGGAACGAAATAGCTGATGAGGAAGCGAAGAAGGCACTAAGGTGCCTCTCAATACCCAAACGCAACGTCTTCATCGGTAAGGAAACAAATCTTCAGGTAACGAGAAAAGTCAAAGAGCAATGGCAACATGTCTGGGAAAATATTACCTCGCATTTGAAAGAAATCAAGCCACTTCCATTGAAAAGGACCACCTTTCCGGAAGGGCGTCGAAATCAAACCAGAATATCCCGACTAAGAAGCGGCCACACCAAACTAACGCATAGTTTCCTACTATCCAGAGAAAGCCCCCCACAGTGCGAACAATGTGCAACAAGATGCCAAATACTCTATAGAACAGTGTGAAGTTAATGAACAAATTAAGCTAGCTCTAGGTGACGATGTATGCGAACTCGAGAAAACAGTTAATTTTCTTGAAAGAATACATTTATATGATAAACTCTAAGCTGAAATGTTAATACAGTATATACAGAGTGGGCCATTAAAAACGAAACAGCGGCTCTGTAGGTCGGCAGAACCGCGTTATATAAAAACGCTCGGACACGTCAACAACATTTTCGAGGGGGACATCGTTCGCGATGAAATTCACCCGAAATACATTCCATCCCTCGGAGCTGTGACCGCCACCCCTAAATTTTTAAATGGCACCATATGGCAAGTGATACCTCGTTTGAAAGGTAGTTTCCTTCTTAATATCAAACAACAAAAATAAATTAATTCTATCGATTCGTTTTCGAGATATAGGAACTTGAAGTTGGGAAATAACTTTTTATTCACTCAATCAATAAAAATAAGATCTATCAATGCAACTGTTTAAAGATTATCATTGTCAATGAATTAAATGTTTAAACTGTCTACCACCCATTTCCATACAATAGTACAAGTTCTGTTCAAAATGAGATCTCACATTTCGTAGCATTTCCAGCGTAATTCGACGGCATTCTTCAATAATTCTACGTCGTAAATCTTCCAGAGATTCTGGTTCGGTTGCATAGATTTTGTTTTTCAAGTGACCCCACAGGAAAAAGTCGAGCGGGGTTAAATCTGGAGATCTTTAAACAGTTGCAATGTTAGATCTTAATTTTATTGATTTAGTAAATAAAAAGTTATTTCCCAACTTCAAGTTCCTATATCTCGAAAACGAATCGATAGAATTAATTTATTTTTGTTGTTTGATATTGAGAAGGAAACTACCTTTCAAATGAGGTATCACTTGCCATATCGTGCCATTTAAAAATTTAGGGGTGGCGGTCACAGCTCCGAGGGATGGAATGTATTTCGGGTGAATTTCATCGCGAATGATGTCCCCCTCGAAAATGTTGTTGACGTGTCCGAGCGTTTTTATATAACTCGGTTCTGCCGACCTACAGAGCCGCTGTTTCGTTTTCAATGGCCCTCTCTGTATGTGTGAAAAAAGTGAATAGTTATAAATCCTAGCAAACCTCTATGTAATAGTACCACGTGCTAATGACCCCAAGCGGTCGAAGCACTCTTTTTTTGAATAAAAAAAAAATATTGATTCTTCGAAATTCTGTTTTAGTTTGTATTGCATTCAGGACGTCATCACGTCGAAGATTTTTCAAAAATTAACGTTTTGTTAATCTTCGGGAATTAAATTATTGCCGCATTAATTAATTATTCAACTGATATCTATTCGATTAATCAATTTTGTAATTGCTTGACACAAACAATTCATTTTCGAATCATCATCATCATACAGGGTGCTTCGCCATCGAATGGACAAACATATGAAATAATGAAATTCGCATTTCTTCCTTATTGTAGGCATCTTAGTGAACATGCAGGCCCGGAACTACGATTTTTTCTGACCGGGCAAAAATGGCGCAACGCCCCCCCCCCCCCCCCAAAGGTTGGATATGAGAATTCAATGCTTGGAAAATGTATATACAGGGTGATTTTTTTGAGTGTTTAATTAGAAGTATCCGAGGAAGGAATTTTGATACGACTTCAAGATTCTGTATTTTGTTTAAGAGTATACATGAACTTGAATTGTAAAATATTTTCGAGCGGAATCTAATTCCGGTTCTACCGGAAAAGAATATGAACACCCTGCGTATTTATACATATATAAATTCTTCATTTAATTCTGCACTGATTTGATGTATGATATGCGCAACCAATTCAAGCGATTGTTGAGGTATAGCCTGATTGTCAAATTTGTTGACAGAAAGAGTGTCACAAATTAGGGTTGATATCTCCAAAATCCCTCATTGCAAGAAATTTTTTCGCCACAGTGGAACAAGAGAAAGTACGCTGATACTGCTTCTTGTATAAATTATGAGGAAATATTATACAGGGTGTCTGAAACAGGGCTTCAAAGTGAGCCTTCTTCTTTTTAAATGGGAACCATATAATTTTGTTATTATGATCGATTGCTCGTCAAAAACTAGTAAGAGTGTTTCAAAGATTTCGTGCATTTAAAATCAGTAATTTTATCGTTATTGAATAAAATTCGAGTTTCACGACTAAAGCCACGTTTCCTTGTCTAAACTTCGTTGAAAAGATTGTGAATTATCTGAAGTGGAAAACCGTTATTGAGAGCTAATTGAAAAATGAAATCTCGTTCGTGTTTGAAACTTTGCGAGGACAGGGGAATAGAGAGAAGCCTATGGAAAAAGGACCTGAAAGCGGCCAACTTGTGAGAAAGGGGGCGACCGGAAGAAAAGGGGATGACATGGTCAGTGGTGGTAGGTTTCCTGTAAAGAGAAAAAGTTATGCTATCATCCTCTGAGGTCAAAATTAGGACAAGAAAAGGTAAACGACCATCTATCCCCAATTCCATTGTAAAAGATATTCTCGGATGTGAAGAGATGATGTGGTCTAGGAAGATGTCTAGATCGGAGTCATCCCCCTGGAAAATGCATAAAATATCATCAACATAACGTTTCCACGAAATAACGTGTTTCTTGAATATTTCTTGGGATTTGAGATCGTACTCCAAGAGTTTGAGGAATGTCTCAGCTAGCAAAGGAGCAAGTGGAGATCCCATGCTGAGGCCAATTTTCTGCAAATAGAAACGGTTATTGAACTGAAAGAAGTTCTGACCCAGGCATAAATCCAACAGAGAGGACCAACCAGAAACTATGTAATCCTCTAAAGCTGAAGAGTCAATAAGGACCTGATTTATTATATGTTTTGTCTCAGTAGATGGTGTTGAAGGATGAAGGTTGACAATATCAAAGGAAACGATTTCTGCTCCAGAAGGTACACTCAGATCCTTTATCAAGTGAGTCAGCTCTACAGAATTCTTTATAGAAAATTCAGATCTGTGATCTAGATGAGTTTGAAAAATATCATTCAAAAATATAGAAAGTTCGTGAGTTGGGGTGCCAACAAAGGATACAATGGGTCTGATGGGAATATTGGGCTTGTGACTTTTTGATAGACTTTACGAAAGAGGAGCGAACACAGAGGAGGAAACAATAGTACTAACTCTAGTATTGAAATGAGAAAACAAATCCGAGTGGCGCTTGATAGCAGCTGTAACTTCCTTAGAAAAAGATGTTGTCGGGTTGCTGGAGAGTGTGGCGAAGTCATTAGAGCCAAGAAATTCTTCGTCTTGCTTATATAATCTGATTTACTCATAATAACTGTACAATTCCCCTATTCGGCTCTGGTGATGAGAAGGTCGTTGTCAACGATTTTATTCCTTGAATATTCAAAGGATTTAGTATCCTCACATCCTCAGCAGATCTCCTGAGAGTATTTTTGATGAGAGCGGACGCTGTGTGTCCTACAGTTGTTGAGTTTTCGTCCTTTATCTGACCGACTATATTTTCAACATGAGTGATGAAGTAATTCAAAAACTTGGTGGAGGTTTTTGATTGTGTAGCGTATTTTAGGCCCTGGTCAATGAGCCCTTGCTCAGCAATCATCAAATGGATGGTAGTTAGATTATGAGTTCGACCAAAATTGAGAATTGCCTTGCAATGTAATATGCTACATATTACATTGCAAGGCAATTCTCAATTTTGGTTGAAATTATTTTTTCGGTTCGAGATATTTGAGGATTCCATACCACCATGGGATTTTATGAAGATATCTTTGATTTTTAAGGTGCTGAGGCTATGGTAACTTTGAAGAGATGGTCTACCTTGAGATACAAATTATTAAAGATGGAAAGTAGAAAAACTTTTTTGCTGTCATGCAGAAGACAGAAATTGATTCCACGACATATAAAGCAGAACTTTGGTTCGATTTATGGAATGTTACGTTTAGACCACCCCTATAAATCTTCAGTGAATAGGATTATCACTAGTTTCCAGTTGAAATGTCTGAATTTGGAGATAAAGATAACCTTTTGGAAGATCAATGATATTGAGAGGAATATAAGAGCTTTAATTGAGGGTGTAACTTCCTTGCTACCACATATTGTAGTCCAGAACTTCATATTCAAGCAAGATTCTTTTTGTGACAAATTGAGTAGGAAACTACATGCCTCACTCAATGCTAAATTAGACATGTTGACTGACACTCATGGTCCGTTGTCTGTTGAGGAGGGCTCTAATTGGTTGTTCAATTGTACTTCGGAGACCATCCCTCCTGAGGTATGTACGGTGTTAGCAATGGGTCCCAGGTTCATTGTACCTGTAGAACCTAAAAGAGTACCTGTCCAGGATGTCTTGAAGGGCGTAGAAGCCATAATTCAGGAGGAGCCTTCTTTGGACATCAGAGATGAAAAAAGAGCAATGGTTACTAATGTCATCACAAATTTTATGCACCATTCTCTCCATTCAAAATTCGAAAACCCTTTTGATAAAAAGTGGTAAATATGGTCAACAACACCAGAAGATACTTGAGGAACAATCCAGACTTGCTCATATCCAAGGCCGATAAAGGTAACAGTACGGTCGTTTTATACAGATCGGAATATGTATCGAAAATGGTAAGTTTACTTGATGATGCAGAAACCTACAAACTTCTCAGAGGTGATCCCACCAGCAGTTTGCAGAAGGACGCTAACAGGTTAATAAAAACTTTGCTAGATAATAAACTCATTTCGGATTATCAGAAGAAGCAAATGTCAAAATACAATTGTGTATCACCTAATTTGTACGGACTGAGTAAGATTCATAAGACTGGTGCCCCCCTCCGTCCCATAACATCTTTTGTGGGGTCTCCAGGCTACAGTATTTCCAGACTGGTCAATGACATTTTGAGTAATCTTTTCGAATTTTACATTCAGTATTAGGAATTCCTTAGAATTGTTAGATAGATTGAAGAACATAGTGGTACCACGTGATTATGTTTTGGTATCTTTTGATGCTGTGAGTCTTTTTACGAATATAACTAAACGACTTGTTATGAGATTGATAGATGAGAATTGGCACGTTATTGAAGGTTTGTGCACTTTCGATTTTGGGTCCCTTACTGAGTTGGTGGAGTTTTGTTTTAAGTCAAGCTATGTGAGCTTCTCGGGTAGATATTACAAGCAAATAAATAGTTGCCCTATGGGCGCACCATTTCTCCTATTTTCGCGAATTTGGTTATGGATCATATTCTGAGTGAGGTGATGAATAGAGTTGATTTTGCAATTCCTTTGCTGTTGGTCTATGTGGATGATGTTTCCACAATAATCCCTAAAAATTCGGTAGAGAAGGTGTTGGATATTTTCAATTCCATAGATGATAACATCAATTTTACTTTTGAACTGGAGGATGACAATTGCAGTTTACCCTTCTTAGATGTTCTTATAATAAGAGATCCATTGAATGGTATGTTAAAGACCAACATATATAAAAAACCAACTAGTACTAGCCGCACAGTCAACTTTAGGTCATTACATCCTCTCCATCACAAGATCAATATAATTAAAGTAGCCCATTCTTGCATACAGAAACTTAGTTGTTCAGAGTTTCATTCCGACAATATACGGAAGCTTAAGAGTGACCTCGCTAAGAATGGTTATCCTCACAAGCTCATCAATCGCGTCATCAATTCACAAGGAGCTGCCAATAATATTGTGTTGCAACCTCAGAGTTTGGTGGTGGATTCTTCTTCACAACCGCAGAGTGTGAATGATGCTGACAGAAAATATTGTAAATTACCCCTAGTTCCGGGATTGTCTAGCAAGTTGCTCTCTATTCTCAAATCGGAGAAATTGAAGATCGTTTTAAGCTCTGATAGCACCTTGGGCAGATTAATTTTTAGTCAGTTAAAGGACGTTGTCCCCAAGAAGTTTTTATCGAATGTTGTGTATAAGATTAATTGTCTCAATTGTGATAAGTGTTACATTGGTACTACTAAACAATATATAAGTAATAGAATTTCCAACCACAAATCAACTTGTAAACATGTAACTGAAGGCAGAACAGCTCTTGTTGAACATCATTTGGGGACTGGTCATTTTTTCGATTTCTCTTTGGATAATGTGGAGATCCTTCATAAAGAAACCAATTATGTGAAAAGATTGTTTGCTGAGATGGTGTTCATCAGGAAACATAATTCCGTTAATTTTAGATCTGACCCAGATAATCTCAGTGTTATATATAGTTCTATAATTGATAGATTTAAAGTATAGATTGTCTTTTTATTTTTATTTTTGTGACCTAAGTTAACTAATTCGATCCTGGCGGCGAGGCGCTGTACTAATTGTTATATTGTTTCGTCGTTAGGTATGAAAAGTATATTTTAATATAGTTGAATTCTGTATGTCGGAATATTGTGTAGTGTTTTGGCGAATTATAATGGACTGTGAGATCTTAAATAACTGTGGAAATTGCTGCGAATTCAACTCACCAAATTATTCCTTGATCTGGCGTATTTTACCCTTCGTGAATCACAGGAGAAAGGTTGGGTTATAGGGTAGAAAAAGGATTGAAGGTCTTCAGCAAGCACCCTTCTTTCTTCTATTTTCTCTTTAGGGCTGGACGGCACTATTTGCACTTCCTACTATTCTGATCGCGGGTTTACTAATGTTTGATATAGCGGATTTTCTAATTCAATACTAGCGAAATTTTCTATAATGGAGCGGAATTTCAAAGCGGGTGAACTATTAATTATAATTGCACAAATTCACAAAATGAAAAGCGTGAACGATATCCTTCAGCGTAAGTAACCGATTCAATACTGATTTCATATGCGATCCTGCAAAGACGATATTAACATATGTTCTTTTTGTATTTTCACGCGAAGGAAATTCAAAAATGAGCGTAAACATCCTCCCACACCATTGGGGAATATTACTCATTCACCAATTATTTACAATTTATGCAACAAAACAAATGTAAAACAAAAAAAATGATAAGTGATGAGTTCATTTTGTCGGCAAAGGACATAATTTGGTAACTGGCCTTTGATATGTGCCATGTTTTGTTCTGACAGAGGCGGCTCTAACAATACCATCTCTTCCTGGAAAAACCTCGACTATGATACCTAGTGGCCATTGGAGGACAGGTGTATTTTCATTCATAAGGATAACTATTGTGCCGAGTGTGAGGGGACTTGAATTATTTGTCCACTTCATACGTACTTGAAGTTGGCTCAAATACTCGTTTTTCCAACGTTTCCAGTATGACTGAACAATTTGATCTAGTAGTTGTTTTCTATTCAATCTATTCAAAGAAATATTTGAGACGTCAGCTGCTGGTAAGCACTGCAGGGTGTTCAAAGTGAAATGAGCGGGTGTAAGTAGTTCCGGATCCGAAGGATCATTACTAATGTACCCACATAAAGGGCGACTATTCAAAAGTGCTTCTCTTTGAGTCAAAACAGTAGCGAATTCCTCGTAACAAAGAATTTGATTACCTATTGCCTTAAATAAATGGGTTTTCATTGATTTGACGTTAATTTCCCATAAACCACCCATATGGGGTGCCAAAGGAACATTAAATTTCCAATTTATGTGATTCTCAATGAGAATTTTCTTGAGAAGATCTGTATAATCACTAGAAGCGATAAATCCTTTTAAGGAATCTAAATGGCGTTTTGCTCCTACAAAATTTGTTCCCCTATCCGAGTGAAGTGTCTGAATTGGGCCTCTTCTACTTAAAAATCTTTTGAGGCAATCTAAAAAAGTGTCGGTTGATAAATCAGACGCAAGTTCTAAATGTAAAGCTTTGGTAGCCAAACAAACGAACAAACAAACATAGGCTTTTTGCGTTTTCACTCCTCTATGCCGAGTCAATGTAATTGTAAAAGGACCGGCATAATCAACCCCGGTATCTATGAACGGTTTCAGAGGAATATTTACTCGGTAAGGTGGTAAATTTCCCATCAATGGATAGGAAGCTTTAGGTTTGAACCTAAAACATACATTACAAGATCGAATTCTCTGACGAATCATAGTGCGAGCGGAAATGATCCAATATTTTGTCCTTATTAAAGAATGCAATAAATGTGAACCAGTATGGAAATTTTTTCTATGATAATGATCTATCAAAATTTTTACAAAATGTTCGTTTTTTGGTAGGAGATAAGGATGTCTATGATTGTAGCCTATTTCAGCATTTGAGATTCGGCCTCCCACACGAATGATTTCATGTTCATCCAGGAATGGCGATAAATTCCTAAAATCTGAGGGAATCACTTTTCGCATTTTCAAACACAACCTAAGTTCTTTAAAGCGTATTTTCTGCAGTATCTTAATTAACCATTTTTCTGCTTCATCTATATCAGAAATAGCGATTTCCTTCCGATAAGGTAACAATTTTGTCAATCGCAATACGAAAACCATAGTATTACATAATTTATGGAATGATGAAAACTTGAGAATAAGTGAATAGAAAATATTCTCTGAAGTTTCAACTATAGAAACGAAAGTGAGTTTCTGTTTTTCAGGCAGATCATTAGGCAACTCCAAATTTTTGATACCGACTAAAGGCCACTTTTCAGGGTCCTCTCTTAACCATTTTGGACCTAAGAGCCAAACTTCCTTGTGTTCTATGAATTCGCTAGGATTCATTCCTCTTGAAATAATGTCAGCCACATTTTCACGGCCTTGAACGAAAAACCAATTTTCTTTTGAAATATTCGTTTGGATTAATGACACACGATTAGCCACAAATGTTTGCCATCTATGAGGTGAACTCGAAATCCAGGCTAAAGTGATCTGCGAATCACTGCAAGCATATATTCTCTCAACTTTACCCCTGGAGCGATATACAGATTCTACATACTTCATTAATTTAGACAACAACAAAGCAGCGCAAAGTTCTAATCTCGGAATTGAAATTACTTTTAAAGAGGCTACTTTTGATTTTGAATAAATCAAATTTACATGAATTTGTTGACCAACAACTATTCGTGAATAAATGGCAGCACCATATGATCCACTACATGCGTCCGCGAAACCAATCAGCGAAATGCGAATATTATTGGTCGCTCCTAACCATCTTGGAATAGAAATATTTTCTAATAATAGAATTTCCCTCTCAAATTTTCTCCATCTATCTATTAAATTACTTGGAAGTTTGGAATCCCAGTCTACCTTCAAAGCCCACAATTGTCGAATGAATGAATAACTTGGCATAGAGAATAACAGGACCTAAAATGCCCAGTGGATCGAAAATTCTACTTATCTTTGAAAGAATTATACGTTTGCTGAGTATCTGGTCTTCAACCAAAAAGTTTTTTATATCAAAGGACAAGATATCAGCCTCTGAATCCCAACGAATACCCAATACTTTAATAATTTCACTTTCATCGTTGAACTGGAAAATCGAAGGAGAACGTTTTTCTATAGGAACATTCGACAATAATTCCTTCGAATTAGTATGCCATTTTGTGATTTCGAAGCCACCTGATCTAAACATATCAGTAAGTTCAGAAAACAATAGTTTTGCTTCAGTTATATTGTCCACACTAGTGGTTAAATCATCCACATACAAATCTCTGGAAATGGTCTTAGACGCGAGTGGGAATCTTTTGGACTCATCGAAAGCTAACTGCTTAACTACTCGTAGCGCTAAAAATGGTGAAGCCTTGACGCCGAAAGCAACTGTAGTCAATTCGTATACCTCAATGGATTCTTCAGGCGAGAAGCGCCACAAAATGCGCTGAAATCGATGATGATCTTCCATCAACTTTACCTGTCTATACATCTGACACAAATCAGCTATGATTGCTATTTCGAAAATTCTGAAATTCAAAAAGAGTTGCACGATATCTATCTGTAATCTCGGACCTGCAAATAAACAATCGTTCAACGAAACTGATTTTGGAGCTGTCTTCAAACTAGCATCGAATACGACTCTAACTGGAGTCGTAGTGGAATTCTTGAAAATAGCGTGATGCGGAATGAAATAATGCGGTGCAAGAGAAGAAACATCAAAAGTCTTATCCAAAGTGAAAGCCTTCTTCAAATGACCCTGATTCAAGTAATCGCGAAAACTTCACTATATTTATCTTTCAAGTCTAATGACGAAAAAAATCTCTTCTCTAACGTTGAAAACCTTTTCAATGCGGGAGTAAACGAATCTCCTAAATTGGAGGGATCTATTTTGAAAGGAAGAGCTACTTTATACCTTCCTGAAGGTTCCCTAGAGTAAGTTGCTTTGAATAAATCTTCGCAAGCTATTTCATCAGAGCTAAAATGCTCCTTATCTGGAACTTCTTCGAGTTTTATAAAATTTTTCAATAGTTTTTCTAGAGCGAAATTGTCAATAACTACATGAAACGAATTGGAATAAAGCGGTAAGTTGGTTGTGTTGTATGAAGAAAAATTTCCACTAATAACATAACCGAACGAAGTGTTAAGAGCGAATAAGCTTTCAGAATGGTCAATTATTTTATCCCCCTTAAGAATTCCAACAAAAATTGTTGCTCCCAGAATACCATCAATTTTTTCAGAATGGCAAAATCTACTATCCGCTAAAGGCAAATTGTCAATGAAATTTAAATCTTCCAATGGTATATCGTAGGAGGGTAATTTTGAGGTGAGATTATCTATAACCAGTGCATCCAACTTGATTTGGACGTTTTCATTGAAGCGTGAGAATATTGTTATATTTTGAACAATACCCCTAATAGGTGTACTAATATTTCCTATCCCAGTTACTTTAATGTCTCTTTTTGAGAACGGGATTTTTAAATGCTTGCAGCATTCAGTTGAGAGAAAATTATCCTGGCTACCACTATCTAAAAGAACTCGAATTTTTTCTGTTCTATCATCTACGTTAATCATTACCTCAGCTGTAGGTAATAAAGTGATTCTATTAGGATTATGCGAAACATCCATTTTGCGATTAATACTATCAGCTACCATCAAACTAACACTACTTTGAGAAACATTACTTTCTGTATTACCATTAACAGTAGGCTTTACTTCTTTTGACGCTTCTTTGTGGAAATGTAAAAGAGAATGATGTCTATTTTTGCAAACGATACAAGTATTTAAAGATTTGCATTGACCTATTTTATGTTTGCTACTCAAACAATTCAAACATAAAATTTTTTCCCTTATCAATTTATATCTTTCGTTTGGCGAAAGCTTCAAAAATCGATGACATTTGGTTATCAAATGGCTGTTTTATCCGCATATAGGACAAGGATAATGTATTATTTTATCTGAAACAGAGCTCGCGGTAGCAAAAGAATATGAGCCTTTAGGTTTCGCCCCAGGCGATTTTGACTGGTTCGAACCACTGGCAGGGGTAGAGGTTCTACTTAAAACTTCGGATTGCTTTTGAACGAACGTTATTAGGCTATCATAAGATGGAATTTCATTCGATGCTAAGGACATCTCAAAAAGTCTTTGTGTATTAGGATCTAATTTTGATAACGCTATAGAAACAAGCAAAAAATCGGCAAGGTCCTTCAACGATAGCTGTTTAAGAGCACTAACGGCTACATCAAATTTCTCTAAAAATGAATTCAAATTATTTGCGGATTCTATATTCAATTGTCTGAACTCCATGAGAGATTTGAAGTATGTAGTAGCGAGAAGGCGTTCATCTTGAAAAGTATCTACTAATATTTTCCAAATAGTTTCATAATTTTCTGCTACTGGTGAGATGCCAGAGCACAAAGTTTGAGCACGTCCGCGTAATTTACCGAGCAAATAATGAATCTTGCATGTGTCATCCAAATCAGGATTTTCATGAACACAACTTTTGAAATTTTGATAAAAAATAGGCCACATTTTAGGATCACCTGAAAATTCCACCAAATCAATTTTCGGCAATCTTGGTTGTGCTTTCATTGCGGATAAGGAACTTACACTAGTTTCATTCGTTGATACCTTTTTAGAAGCCTCTACAATGTGACAATATAATTCGTCCGCAGCTTCAACTGCTTGATAGGAAGGAATATACTCTGGCGTACATTCCAAACTCAATAAGTTGATCTCATCTACTACTTCCAACAATTGAGTTCTCGAACTCTCTAAATTATTCAAACCAACCTTGAAATATTCTAAAACTTTTGGATTATTCAAACTTTTTGTATAGTCGTACAGTTTCTGGAAACGCTGGAACAACATTTTCCTTTTTGCTTCTAAAGCTTTCAGTTTATTATTTTTACTCTCCATTTGAGCTTCTGATTTCGAAATTTTGCTTTAAATGAAGTTTTACTGGAGTCGAATGTATGGAAATTGAAAACAGGTTCAATAATATAAACAACGTATGTGAACACAAAAAACTAGATTTTGAATGCGTTGAATGTTAGAACATATGTCAATTCGAGCCTACAAGAAATGAAGAGATGAAAATCAAATCGCGAAATATAGAACAAATTCAAAGGAATGAACGAAATTGCAATAAATGAAATTGAATCCCAGCAATCTACACAATATCCGGTTCGACTAGGATCAATTAATGTTTTGGCGAATTATAATGGACTGTGAGATCTTAAATAACTGTGGAAATTGCTGCGAATTCAACTCACCAAATTATTCCTTGATCTGGCGTATTTTACCCTTCGTGAATCACAGGAGAAAGGTTGGGTTATAGGGTAGAAAAAGGATTGAAGGTCTTCAGCAAGCACCCTTCTTTCTTCTATTTTCTCTTTAGGGCTGGACGGCACTATTTGCACTTCCTACTATTCTGATCGCGGGTTTACTAATGTTTGATATAGCGGATTTTCTAATTCAATACTAGCGAAATTTTCTATAATGGAGCGGAATTTCAAAGCGGGTGAACTATTAATTATAATTTCACAAATTCACAAAATGAAAAGCGTGAACGATATCCTTCAGCGTAAGTAACCGATTCAATACTGATTTCATATGCGATCCTGCAAAGACGATATTAACATAATATGTTCTTTTTGTATTTTCACGCGAAGGAAATTCAAAAATGAGCGTAAACATGTAGGAAGGATTCTGTATTGTGTGTCTGACGCGTTCATATGTATGTTGGCTTACCTTATTCTATATTATACTAAAACGGTAACTGGGTGGACCGGCCCGAGAGAATCTGTCCAAAAGTGGGTCCAGAAGAATCTTAAAATCACAGCGAAGCTGCGATATGGTGAGGAAATTTTTATACGGTCGGAAAGAGGAATAATTGATTCTTACGTGGGTGAAATTTCGATTCTCTAGGCGAAGTAGAGGTATTTTAAAAAAATTCGCGAAAATCGCGAAAAAATCCAACAAAAAGGGCCATTTTAAACTCGATAAAACTTTTTTCACAGATATCCTGACCGTGATGTAAATATACGGATCGGAAGAGGAAAAGTCAATGCAAAATAGCTTGGTTATTCTCCATAATTTCCCCATTTCTTCAGTAAACTTGATCAAACTTTGGCATTTCGCCTATAAAATCACCAGAGTTCTACCGATGAGGATAACTACTTGAAAGGTAGATCTGCTGGCCCATACTAGTTAAAGGTAATAAATTAGTGATAGGTCGAGGAGTATATGACCTGACGGACCTAGAATGCAAAGAAAGGACTGAAGGACGAATTACTACATCGGATACTGCATCCTCAGAGGACAGTGGTGTCAAAGGATTAGAGGGTTCTGCACTGATGAACTCTGCGCCTGAGCCGTTGAAAAAAAACGAGAATACCAGTCTCGAAAAATTGTCGTTACCATCTGAAGCACCCAACAGGAAGTATATGCTGAGGCATAGATCCACAACAGAAAAGGATAATTAATATTGAAAATAATTTACCATATACCTGTGTCTTTATCCTAATATACATATATTAATATACTTGCTCTAAATAGATGATACAACATATATTATAAGTAATTATTAAAAAAAGGGAAAAAAGAGGAAAAAAAAAAGGAAAAAAAGGGGAAAAAAAAATATATATATATATATATATATGTGTAAAAATAGTTTGTTTTCATTCCGACTCAATTTTGCACATGTGTGGGTTTTCATTATGAATCGTTTCATTAAGGATTTCGATAGCCTTGCGTATGAAACAAAAATAATAACTAACTAAGAACATATTAAAGGTTATAGCTTCATAGAAAGTCTCAGTATATTTCATATGAATGTAAGAAGTATCTCAGCAAATTATGATGAATTTGTTTTGTTTCTGGAGTCTGTTCAGACTACATTTGATATCATTGTCCTCACTGAGACTTTCCAGGTACAAAATATGAACATGTATGAAATTGTTGGCTATAGCATGGCCTACAATGAAGGCGATTACAATCAAAACGATGGTGTCTTGGTATATGTGAAGCATGGTGTATCTTTCGACTATAAAATTATTGAGCTAGGAGAAATTAAATGCATGGATATGGATATTGAATGTTCAAACAAGGAGAGTATTAAACTAACAGCGATATATAGGTCTCCAAAAACATGCGTACATTCGTTCAATATGAATCTCAGTAGATATCTAGAACAAATAAATGCAAAACAGCATATACTCATAGGAGATATAAATATTAACCTTATGTCCCAAGAAAATTTTGTGGAAGACTATAAGAATATCATGTATTCATCAGGTTTTATATCAGTCATAAATAAACCTACACGCCCTAGCAGTAAGAGCTGCTTAGATCACATATTTATAAAAGGAACATGTACGCAAGATGATATATATGATAAATGTAGTGCATGCATAATACAACACTCAATAACAGATCATTTCCCAACTATGATATCCTTGAATGTTTCGGTAAACAAATCAAAAGGAAGAGACAAACCAAAAATAAAAAGCTTTATTAACTATAAAATGTTGAAGAGTGATCTCGGGCGGGAAAATTGGTGTGAGATTTATCAGGGAAATGACGCAAATATGATGACTAATTCATTTATTCAGATCATTACAAATTATATTGAAAAAAACACACATAAGAAAACAATAAAAAATAAAGATATTGAACGGAAATTATGGATCACAGATTCTTTGATAAAATTGATAAATGAAAAAAATAAACTCTATTTGAAACTAAAAAATGACCCTAACAACGAAATGTTGAAAAATCAGTATTCTAAATTGAAAAAAGAAATACAGAAAAGAATTAAAATAGCTAAAATAGAATACATAAAAAAAATTGCTGAAACTAAAAACTCAGAATCCAAAGTTGTATGGGACCAGGTCAAGACTGTCTGCGGTGAATCCAGAAAAGAAACATCGATAAAATGCATTAGAATCCATGGAGAAATTATTGAAAACAAAAATAATATAGCCAATGCATTTAACCAACACTATAGTACGATAGGGCAAGTATATGCGAATAATATTGAAAATGTTGAGCACCTTGCAGAAAATGACCCTATTCAAGGGAAAACATTTTTTTTATCTCCCACAGACAGATTTGAAATAGAAACGATAATAGAAACATTAAAGAGAAGAAAAGCTCCTGGGCACGACGGTATTAGGACCGAGATCCTTGTTGAAATAAAAAAGGAAATTTCGGAGCCCTTAACACATATCATAAACCATTGTTTCGTCACTGGATGTTTTCCGGACATATTGAAGTTGGGAGTTATCAAACCCTTATACAAGAACGGAGATAAGCTTGAAATGGTCAATTATAGGCCCATCTCATTGATATCCAACTTCGCGAAAATAATGGAAAAAATAATATACAAACGCATGATGAAATTCCTTCTCGAAAATAAAATAATACATGAAAACCAGTACCTATGGATTCATGAGCGGTAGATCTACTGAGGATGCAATCAGAAAATTAGCAACCAACATTTATGAATATTTAGACAAACAAATTCCTTCCCTTTGCATCTTCGTAGATCTCGCTAAAGCATTTGATACCGTCTCACATGAAATTCTGTTGGATAAACTTGATATGGATATGGATTCCGGGGTAAGATTCATGAGTTATTAAAGAGTTACCTATCGAATCGTAAACAAGTTGTGGAGATCGATGGAAAAAGAAGCGAAGAGAAATGTGTTACTTACGGTGTTCCGCAGGGTACGGTGTTGGGGCCACTTTTATTTCTAATATATATTAACAACTTATTCAATGTCCCCTGCAACGGAAATATTATCGGTTTTGCAGACGACACCGTGATCCTATTTCAAGCAAACTCCTGGGACGAACTGAAGAGTAAAACGCAGAACAACTTTATGCTAGTGAAAAATTGGTTGCAGTATAATAAACTTACTCTGAATGTGGATAAAACAAAATATGTTCCGTTTGCATCATATGAGAGTGGCTTGCCAAAGTATGGAAATATCGATATAGACACAAATACAAGTATACCAGCAGCAAGAAGTGCAAATTACCTTGGTGTGATAATTGATTGTCATATGAGATGGGATAAACATGTGGAAAACTTGACCAGAAAATTGAGAGGAATAATTTATATATTCAAAGCTTTAAAAAAAATCTGCATGCAAGAAAAATATTTAATAATGATCTACAATGCTCTTGTTGAAACACTAATCGGCTACGGGATAGTGGGATGTGGCGGAATTTACGATTGTCATTTGGAAAGTCTGAATAAGGTCCAAAAATGGATACTAAGAATCATATACAGTAAAAGAATAACGTACCCTAGTGAGCCACTATTCCAAAAATCCAAAATACTCAACATCAGGAAATTATTCATTCGAAAAATGGCCGTAAGTGTGTTCAAGGGAAAGATACCATTAAATAACGTAGACTATGAATACGAAACAAGAAATAAAGATAGAACCTACTATACCTCAAAATGTTTTAAGCGAATAGGACAGAGATCAGCTCAATTCCTTGTTTCTAAAGTATTTGCAGCGATACCAATTCAGTCGAAAAAAATTAAAAACTATAAGAAATTTAAGAGGAAAACCAGGGAATGGCTAGTTCAGTTGAAGACAAAAGAAGCAAATGATTTAATTAATAAATTCAATGAATGAAACAAAATTTTGTGTAGACGTTAATACTCACCGATTATGACAAATATACTCACCGATTAGGACAAAATATAATCACCGATTAGGACAAAGTTACTCACCGATTATGACTGGATAATTTTACCAATTTGGGCAGCGTAGAACACGGTTTGGTCTTTTGACCTACAGCATGGAGTGCCTTCACAGTGAAGTGAATGTTTTTTTCAAGTTAGAAAAGATTTATTTAAGTTTGAATTATATATTGTAAGATTAAATTAAGTTATAATTAATAGTTACACACAGATTATACTATATCTGCTATGATCTCTGTAACACAAACCATGTTTACTTCTCGCTATAGATGAATAAACATTATTATTATTATTATTATTATATTACCGCTCTCGATAGTCGATAGATGGTGGTTCTCCTATTTTTTAAATTGAAGTTGTTAATAATATGTGATCATTGCTTAGGAATCGTTCATGTTTTATATCAGAGTGAGAAAGAGTTTTTGATGTATCGGTTACAAAAGGAGATCTCTCGTACCATACAAAGATTTTTCCATTTATTCATGTAAAAATTGCAATTTATCTCGGTAAGATTGTCAAATCATTGTTGTCTGGTTTTTGCCATTTAAATATTCGTTTTTTAGCCTGGTGCAGGAACAATATGGTTCCGAAACTGTTGCGACAATAAATTGATTTTTGATTTATTTTTTGCCTAAGTACCGACCCTTCTGCTGCATATTATGAGTTCGAACATGAAAATTGAAGTCAGAAAAGTTAGTAGGTTCAGTGCTTTTATGAAAATTCAATGATCTGAGCATTTGTAGCTCATTTGAGAGCTTCCACTAGAGCTTCTCACCTATCACGTCAATCTGTTCTCGGATTCTGTGGTCCAAAGAGTCCCACATGACTTGATGTAGAAGTGATGTAAGTTGCATGTGCAGCTCTTATATCTTGATATACATTTCATCTCTCAATCTATACTTCATACGCAGCTCCTGCTTGATTCAAAATCTTGTGGAATAACCTTCAGTCAGCCTTGCTGACTTTGGCGTGTTCCTGATCTTAACTTGGTCGAACTTGGGTCTTTGTGACTCTCTTAGATATGTTGAGAGGATCATACTCAAATTTATTGTCTTGATCGTTATTCTTAGTTGTTGTTAAATTGACGAGCATCATCTATAGAAATTTGATCCAATTCACTTATATTGTTTCTTTTCGTTTGTTTACCGATAAGTCTCCAATATGAGTGAAATGGATCACATTTCTATAGAATTTTCTGTGCTTAAAAATCCTTCAGGGTTATTTAGACCGACGTCAATGCCAGTCCAGACGTGAGTCGGAAAAACGTGCATCCAATTGACATTGGTTCTTTGGAACATCAAGAGAACTGCCCATTTACCAGCTTCCCCCAGTGGGAGAAACGTTTCTCGGCGCAGACAAATCTCTTGCCCTTCAAGACAAAGCCAGATCGTCATCTGGCACAATTTCTCCCCACCATCCCCTTAATAATAATAATAATAAACTTCATTTCAAGTAAAGTAGAAATGTGAATACTCAAAATGAAATAGTGTCAAAAATCAAGATTTCAACCCATCTACCGGTTGCATTTAGACATTCCGTACTCACGTACGGCACCAAGCGCGTGCGCTCTGCCTGATGAACTCGAACTGAGAAACCAGCCACACTCCGAATGCGAAACGGCGTATAATAATAATATAGTCTGGGTGCCGGTGGGACAAATTGCAAATTATTAATAAAGTTTTCATACTTTCTGTATAGCTTAATTAGGTAGAGTCAACCACAATTTTCCTCTGTGCAAATTTTTGTAGTCGCGGCTTTTTTTCAGTAAACCTCTCGTGAGTCGACCATATTTTCGATCTTTTTAAATCCTACATACTCTTTTTCTGTAAAATGCAGTCATAAGAACAATCTGGGAGAAATGAGAAAACATGATTGTCCGACAAAAATATTGTGGCTTTGAGCGTGTCTACCAACATGAACATGACTGAAAATAGCATTTTTTTTAAATTATACATAATAATAATAATAATAATTTTATTCGTCCTCCAAGACATACAATAATGCATAGGACACGTCATTGTAAATATACATACATATACAAGTAATTCACAAATATTCAAATACAATCCATAGAGAGTATGATATAAATAAAAAAAATAAGTTAGGTACTTATCCACATTTCACTATAATAAAGAATTAAAATTACCTAATCTAAATGTCCATCACTCAGATATTCCCGAACACTGTAAAATGCCTTCCTTAATAGCATTGATTTGATTTGATTTTTAAATTTTTTTTTATTTAAACACTTATACGATGACGGGAGATGATTATATAAAATCAGGCCTTGGTACAGAGGTGATGTTTCAAATTTCTTGGTTTTATGACGAGGAACACTGAGCATACCTGAATGCCTCGTATAGTAATCATGGAAGTCTGCATTTTTATTGATGTATTTCAAGTTTGCTCTGATATATAATAAAATTTTATAAATGTATATACATGGAAATGTCAAGACATTGTGTGCCAAAAAAGAAGGTCTGCAAGATTCCGGGTAGGAGATATTAAAAATTGAACGAATGATCCGCTTTTGGGCAATAAATATTCTTTCACTGTTCACCGCGTTACCATAAAAAATCACATTATATACAAGATGACAGTAGACCATGCCATAATAAACGGTAAGGAGTGAATTTTGTGGCACGGACTGCTTCAAACGGGATATGGCGTAAAAGGATTGGTTGATTCTCTTGGATAAAAACTGAATTTGGTCGCCCCACCGTAAGTTATTATCAACATAAATCCCCAGAAACTTGATGCAGTTAGATGACTGAATGTTCATGTGCTCGAATTGGAGTTTAATACTTTTTTCTGTGGAACTGTTTGCACGAAAATACACGCATTGAGTTTTGTCAACATTAACCATTAAGGTATTCTCCCTGCACCATCTGACAAACATACACAAAGACAAATTTAATTTGTCTACCAATTCATCAACTGATCCCGCCGACACCACTAAGGATGTGTCATCAGCGAACATCGTTAACATATCCGCCACAATTCCTCTAGGTAAGTCATTGACGAATAAAAGAAAGATCAGCGGTCCCAACACAGATCCCTGAGGAACCCCAAGATCCATATCATATGTATCAGAGAGAACATTCTCTATTTTAACAGCTATCTTTCGTTTCTCAAGATAATCCGCCAACCAGCTCAGGAAAACACCCCTAAGGTTCTCTAACTTTTGGCAAATAAAATCGAAATTGAGGCAATCAAATGCTCTCGATAAATCAAAGAAAAGGGCTGCCACATGACGTCCTGAATCAAGAGAATCATATACCCGTTCTAACAAGCTGGCAGCAGCTGTTTGGGTAGATCGATTCCTACGAAACCCATGTTGGCAATTGGTCACAATGTCAAACCTTTCCAGATATTGAATCATTCTATTATAAATAATTTTTTCAAATAATTTCGAGAATACACTCAACATACTTATTGGGCGGTAATTCGCTATGTCTTTCGGATCGTCTTTTTTGTATATAGGTATAACTATAGCCATTTTCAGTGAAGCTGGAAATTTTCCTGAAGTAACAGATACATTGAAAATATGCGCGAGATGATCTGAAATGTGCTCGATAATTTCCTTAAGAATTTTAACAGAAATCCCATCTGCACCAGAACTCTTCTTATTTGATAATTGCCGGACAGTAAAGCAAATTTCCTCTGAACTAACGGGATAAAAAAAATGTACTGTTTACATTTTCCGGTAGAGTGCCATTTTTTCAAATTAATTTACCGAAATGGTTAGTGAGCTTCTTCCTTGTTACACCTGAAAAATAATCACCGAAAGCGTAAGCCACGTCCCCAGAGCTGGAATAAACATTCTCGTCCATGGTCAAAGAGATTTTCTTACACGACTTCTCCCGCCCTGTTTCCCTATTGACCAAGGTCCATACACCCTTCGAATAATTATCTGACCCATTGAGAAAATCTAGATTGTAATTAAGCTTAGTTCTATGCAGCATTTTTTTATAGTTGGATTTCTCCTTTCTATATTTGAGAAGTGATTCTTTAGTGTTCAAATTTTTACACAAACAGTAAAGATCTTTGAGTTTTTGACTAGCTTGTTTCACGTTTCGATCTATCCAACAATGCTTAGAAGTTCTATTATTCCGGAAAGATCTGAGTGGACAACACTTTTCAAATTCATACAGTATTCCATTCATGAAAATATCAAACGAAACATTAACATCACACGTTCTATAAATACTATCAAAATCTAGCTTGGAAATATTCGACGCCAATTGTCTTAAGTTGACTTCAGAAATAATCCTGAATGGTCCTGAAGAATGCCGAGGATTGACCCTATAATATAATAATAATAATAATAATAATTTATTCATACATGTATGTTGAGTACACATCATACTTCATGTATAAATTTTGCCATCAAAAGTTACATGGCCTGTCAGAAAACAATAAAATAAATTGTAAAAGACTATTACACTGAATACATAGGTATACAAACAATTAATTGAGGAAAGATACTATTGTTCCAGGAACTCATTGACCGCATATATTGTCTTTTCGAGGAGCATATTTTTGACCTTAATTTTGAAAGATTCTAGTCCCAGTTGTTTCCAGCTGTCCGGGATCCTATTATAAAGCTTTATGCAGGTATGATTGGGACCCTGCTGTGCCTTTTTTATTCTTAAAAGCGGCACAGAAACCTTTTCTTTGTAACGGGTGTTGTATGTGTGGTACTCGGAGTTTTTCGAAAACATATCCTGATGTTGGTGGACATAAGTCACACATGCGAGAATAAAAGTTGATGTGATGGTAAGTATTCTTTCACTTTTGAAAACTTCCCTACAGCTTTCTCTTCTTTTTATACCAAAAAGCGTTCTCACTGCTCTTTTTTGTTGTAGCAAAACCCTCTGGGCTTCGCTGGATTGTCCCCACACTATTATACCATATACGGCCACACTATGGAAAGCAGCATAATAGGTAAGTTTCGCCGTTTTAGTGTTCGATATCTGTCTCATCCTCCTAATCATATAGATAGCTGTAGATAGTCTCCTACACAAGGTATTAATGTGTTTCTGCCAAGTAAGTGAGGACTGAAATTCTACTCCCAGATATTTTAGAGATAAGTTATCATGCTCTCTATTTGTAAAAATAAGCTTCTGTGTTTTCTCTGGGTTCATAAGTAAACCATTTGCAGTGAACCAGTCGAATGCCTGCAACTGACATGACTGTGTCGCCTCGTGAAGTTCCTTCCTGATTTTTGAGCTGTTTAGGAATACGGTATCATCCGCGTAGCTACATATTTTACTCGCTTTTACATTGGCATATACGTCATTTGTGAATATTATGAAGAGTACAGGGCCAAGGATTGACCCTTGGGGTACTCCCATTCTCACATGCCTTAGGTCTGATACCGTACCATTCCATTTCACCGCTTGCATTCTATTATTTAGGTAAGAGGAGAACATGTCATAGGCTTTTCCTCGTATTCCATATCTTTCAAGCTTTTCCAATAATATTCCGTGGCGTACGCAATCGAAAGCTTTACTTAAATCGATGCTGATCATTTCCACATCCTCACAGTTATTATAAGCTTCTATTATTGTTTGGAGTATATCAATCATGGCAGAGATGGTGGATTTATTTTGCCTATACCCGTGCTGTGCATTGTTAAGAATCAGATGTGCCTCCAGAAAATTCACCAGCCGATTTTTCAGGACAAGTTCAAAGATTTTAGATATTACAGGCAGCACGGATATCGGTCTATAATTACTGCAGTGTTGTTGGTCTGTGTTTTTTAGAACAGGGCTTATGATCGCTACCTTTAGCTCGTCCGGAAAGACACCTTGAGTAATGCAATCATTCATGATTTTGCATAGTGGCTCTGTGATATAGGGAATGATCTGCTTCACAAGTGCAGCCGACATGCCATATATATCTTTCGAATTTGTGTTTTTTAAACAAGATGACAAATCAAGTATTTCTTTTTCCGTAACAGGGTACATATACAAAGAATTCACTACATTCAACTTACTGCCCTCGAGTAATCCCATAAATGTTGCTGCAGATGACTTGAGCGTTTCTTGAACCTCTGTTCCAGCCGAGATAAAGTGATCACTAAGCTCATTTGCTGTTATATTTTCCTCGGGGATCCTTAGTTTATCTTTTCGTCCTGTTTCTTGTTGTATGAGCTTCCAGGCAACCTGTATCTTATTAGTTTCTGTACTTAACATTCTTACATTTTTGTCTCTTACAGATTTCCTTATACTCTCCTTCAATAGCTTCTTCAAAGAGTTATACAAATTGTAACTATTTTCGTCTTTTTTCACCATTGCGATTGTATGGGCAGCTTCTACTCTTTTCCTTAATTCCTCCATTTGCTTATCGGGTTTATATCTTTTTCTCTTCTGAATTTTTATTTTTGTTTCAGGGAATGACTGGCAGAACAGCTCCATCAGTGTTTTGTGGAAGTTGCTGTACTGTTCCGAGGCTTTATTGCAGTATAAGATGCTCCAATTTTCTTCTGTTATACGCTGGATGAATTTGTGAGTATTGGTTTCATTCATCTGTCGAACTGTTTTATATCCTCCTTTTTCAGAATTATCACATTGAAGAGTTATTTTCAACACTTGTGCATGATGGTCCGACAAGTATGGTTTGTATGTTCTCCTGGCATTAATCTCAGATGTTGAATCAATAAATATATTGTCTATGCATGTCTTCGAGCTTGTAGTCTCTCGTGAGGGTTCATTAAAAGTGTAAACCAGATTGTAAGAAAGTAAAATTTCATTCAGTTGTTGCTTCTCATTCGACTCATTAAGGAAATCAACATTGAAGTCACCGGATAATATAATTTTGTGGTCATAATATTTTTCAGCACAGGTTTCCAGTACACTACCAACCACAGTCAAAAATTGTGCAAAATTCCCTGATGGTGGTCTATAGAGTGATATCACCACCAGTTTTAACTTGAGCAATTCAACTGCCGCCACCTCAGCTACCGTTTCAATGGTCAGATCTCGCAGTTCGTTCATTTCATTGTTTGAGATTCCTTGTTTTATAATAACTGCAGCACCACCATGTCGTGATGCTTGACGACAATAAGAATTTCCTACCATATAATTATCTATATTTATTCTATTTATTATGTCATTGCTAAGCCAATGTTCTGTAACACAGACAATGTCGATATTATTTTTTTTCAAAAAGTCGGTAAATTCATCTACTTTATTACTCAAGGATTGCACATTTATATTAGCGATAGTAATATCCCTAGTGCTCCGTTTTGTGGTCCTGGTTGGAATCTGAGTTTCTGTATTTTCGAAAAAACGTATATCTTCTTATTGTCACGCCATTTGGCCAATTTTCAGGTTTGTAGAGTTCCTCTAGCAGATCTATGTCTCCCCCTATTTTGAAAGACATGCTTTTTGCATCCTTCCTTGCCTGGAGCGCCTCCACAACGAAACATTTCCCAGGAAATATCTGGCTTAAGTGATTTCCTATACTTTCTTCCGAAGTATCCAGTTTCACCCGGCCTACATGTATCCATGCCTTCTGTTCAACGCCTGAGAAACTCTCTTGGTTTTCCTTTGATCGAGTACCCTTTATAACATTTTTATTACCAAAAATAAGAAATTCACGTCCGTTAGGACCATCCGCTAGGGACATAGAATAAATGAGAGAAATGGACTAGCAAAGATCTAATTCAAGAAGTAAATCGCCGGAACGTGCTGCTACCGAAGAAGGAAAATGACAGACCGGTTTCTGGCTTTTTATGCCGTCATCAGTGCCATATATCCCCTCATACGGTAGCAACCAAATGAAACGGCATAATATAAGTTCTGCCGTTTCATTTGGTTGCTACCGTATGAGGGGATATATGGCACTGATGACGGCATAAAAAGCCAGAAACCGGTCTGTCATTTTCCTTCTTCGGTAGCAGCACGTTCCGGCGATTTACTTCTTGAATTAGATCTTTGCTAGTCCATTTCTCTCATTTTTATTACCTTTATTATGGGATTTGGGCCGGATTCCATTAATTGTTCGTCCCTTGTTATCTCCTGTGTTAACTGATTGTTTTTCTTTGGTGTTGTTCACCTTATTCGAGTCAGGAGTTCGTTGACCTCGCCAGCTGATCCCAGGACGCGCTGTGTCGCGGTCGATTTGTTGGCTACTTCCATGTGTAGATTTATCTATGCTCCTCTTGTAATTTGATGTTTTGTCTTTATTTTCTTTTGCAGAAATGTGTCGATTATCGTCACTGTTCCTGTCTCTCTCTAATGTATTGATTTTGAACAATAATAAATTGTTCTTGTCTTCCATTTCGGCTATAAGTTTCCGTAAAAGCAAATTTTCCGCTGAAAGCTTCTCATTTTCGCGTGTAACTTCCAAAACAATTTTTTCGTTTGTTTTTATCACCTCATTTATGTCTACGATTGTTTCTGACGAACTGTCGAGATCATCACTATAGTTTTTGGGGTTACCTTCATTATCTCGAGGTTCACAACACTTTATGTATTTTTCGTTAAGTTTTTCGATATCTTTGAAGTATTTTACACACCCTGGGTGCATAAGTGTTCCACAATTGATACACTGTAGTCCGTTATTCGGCACACTATGGCACTTCTTGCACTTTTTAACTGGGAGCTCGTATACGCGACTCTTTTCAGCAGCCATGATGATTATTGATGTTACCCAAGACATTGAAATCAAGAGAAAATACCCTGTGGTCACTTAGATTAGCCTCGAAAACACGAGATCTACATAGTTCAACATCAACGCTGATTAAAATGTAGTCAATTTTTGAGCTGGAAGTATGCCCAGATTTGTATCAACCGGAGTTTTGGCCGAAAAACGTCGGAGTGAAAAGGTTCAACTTCGAGAAAAACAAGAAATTCCTGGCTGAGCGAAGTGGAAATTTTCAGGAAAACCCACAGAAGTCCTGAGCGTGACTAGGAAAGCAAATATTAATAAGGAAGTACAAAACAGGGAAGAAAAAGATAAAAAAAGGTATTGAAGAATCAGAAGTCTTCACCATCATCCATCAAAATCTGAGATCAATTGGAAACGCTGTCGAACAAATAGAACAAATAGTTGCTAATCGTGAAGACATCAAAATATTATGTTTCTCTGAGCACTGGAAATCTTCTGAACAGTTGAACTGTTACTGTATAAAAGACTTCATGTTGACATCCAGTTATTGTAGGCAAAATGGGGAACATGGAGGTGTTGCAATATATGTAAGAAAAGGTTTTGATGCAGTTGAAAACAAAAACATAAGCAAATTTTCAGTTAAGGGACAATTTGAGTGTACAGCGGTTCATTGTAAGTTGAATGAAGTGAACTTGGTATGTATTGCTGTGTATAATGATGGCAATCTGGAAATAATGAATAGGCAACTAACATCTATATTTGAAAAAATACATGAGAAGGCACGAGTAATAATAGTTGGAGACTTTAACATAGATATGACACACAATACTAAAAAGAAGAATGAATGGCTTAGTTTTCTCAGCTCCTATGGTATCCAACAAACCATCTTTGAGCCCACAAGAATAACCCCAACATCTGCCACATGTATTGATGGTATATATACCAATGTTAACCAGACTTTTGCTGTTAAGGTGCTGCATACACATGTATCAGACCACACAGCTCAACAAATTTCATTTGATAGAACCAAACATCATCCTAAATTTCAACGCAGGAGGATATTTTCAACAGAAAACGTTGAAAATTTCAGGACACTTTTAAGAAACCAAGACTGGCTGAGGATTTATAATATCAACCCTGAGAGAGTAAATGAACAATTCAGTCAATTTCACCAAATAGTTATAAGTCACCTAAACTCAACATGTCCCCCCATTAAAATGCCACTTAAATTAAAAACAAGAAACATCAAAATGGAACCTCATATTGTAGAAGTAAAAAACAGGTTGGATATATTACTCTTGCTGAAATCAAAGGATGATAGATTCAAACAAAAATATGCAGAAACGAAAATACAATATGACAGCTTGCTGCAAGAACAGAAATCCAAAGCTTTTGAGAAGAAAATAAAAGATTCAGACAATAAAAATAAAACAGTATGGTCAATTGTTAATTCTTTAAGGAAGGGAAACCAAAACAACAATTTCCCTTTAAAGGATAATCCTAGACAAATTGCAAATGAAATGAATACCTTCTTCATAAATGTAGCATCCAAATTAGTTATGGAAAACTGTGGGTCACAAATAAAGTCAGGTACATCCCCAAAATCATGCTTGAATGAATCAGTATTTATACGTTCAATATCCAAGGAACAAGTTCTCAACATTATAGAATCCCTGAAGAATAAACAAACAAGAGGAATTGATGAAATGTCTAACAACCTAATTAAGAGAATTAAAAATGAAATAGTAGCACCATTAACATTTATAGTTAATAATTCTATCAAATATGGAATATTCCCTGAGATCCTTAAAGTTGCTGTTGTGAAGCCCATACACAAAAAAGGAGATGTGGGTGAGTACCAGAATTATAGACCTATCAGTATATTACCTTCATTCTCAAAGATCTTTGAATTGGCATATTGTAACCAGATAGTGGAACATTTGATGAAACACAATTTATTTTCCAAAAGTCAGCATGGCTTTTTGAAGGGAAAATCGGTACAAACTGCGATATACCACTTTCTGATTAAAATCACAGAAGCTTTTGAAAACAAAAACCTTGCATTAGGACTATTTCTGGACCTAACTGTTGCGTACGGTAATAAAGTCTAATTCGAACTAATCTTTTTATTAAAATTCCACATAGCGACAGTACAACATATGCCAACATGTGTGTTAATCTATAAAACCAAATCAATATCTAACAGTTTTCTCCCCTAAAAATTAATTTTTACATTTATAAAATATTCAAACTATTTATATCAAATTCCTGAACAAATTCAAAAAAATCAAAATCAACATAAGTACATAGAATATGTCATAATCAATTCAATTCGAACATTCACAATTTTTCCTTAACCAATATACAATTATGATATATAATAATCAATAGAATTGATCTGATCTAATATTTACAACTATTCATTATACCATACCATATCTATCAGGTGGTTTGATATTTCTTTGAGGTTTTCTTAGAGCAATAGGTAAATTATCTTCATTGACATTAATCTTATTTTCTATTATTGGTGAAGAATTAACACTATATTTTTTTAATTGGTTTTTGTGTCTTTTCCATAAACAATTTTTACTAGGTATCCATACCAGATAAATACTTTTCCCTATTGCCGATCTAATTTCACCTTTTTCCCAATATTCTTTATTGTTTGTGTAACCTCTAACTAAAACTTTTTCCAAATTTTGGAACTGTACTTGTCTCTTCCCCCTGAAACAATTTTTCTCTTTGTCTTGCAAATGAGCTACCCTGTTTTTTATCATCTCATTTGATGGCAATAATAAACTGAATTTATTCCTTACTTTGTGACGAAAAATCAATTCAGTAGGAGAAACACCTGTCGTAGAGTGAACCGAATTTCTATAATCAAATAAAAACTTCGTTAGAGCTAATTCTATGTCAGTTTCATTATTCGAAATTGCTTTTTTCAACGCATTTTTAGCTATTTTCACAAATGATTCAGCTTGTCCATTTGACTGAGGATGCCAACTTGGACTATCCAAATATTTAATTCCATTATCAGATAGAAATTTCTGGAAAAGATCAGATTTAAATTGTGTACCTTGATCGGAAACTAACATTTCAGGCAATCCAAATCTCGCGAAAATTTCTCTACACACTCGAATAGTAGCTTCAGAAGTCGTAGATTTCATAATGATAACTTCCAGCCACTTTGAATGAGCGTCGACCAATACAAAAAACATTTTTCCCAGAAAAGGTCCTGCGAAATCAACATGAACACGTTGCCAAGGTTTTTCAGGCCATGGCCAAGGGGTCAATGTTGCTTTCGGCATATTTTGACAATTGAAATTACAACTAACGCATGAATTTGCAAATTTTTCAATTTCTAAGTCAATTCCTGGCCACCAAAAATATGATCTAGCGATGGCTTTCATCTTAACTATACCGAGATGCGAGTTATGCAAACTTTTTAAAATGTTGGAACGTAAACTTTCTGGAATGACTATTCGATTATTCCATAAAAGACTATTTGATTCAACTGAGAATTCAAATCGTTTTCTCAAATATGGTTTAAAAATAGAAATTTTATGTGTAAAATTCGGCCATTTATTATTTTGAACAAAGGAAACTATTTTTTTCAAAAATTTATCATTACGAGAAGCTTGATCTATGTCCTCAAATTTAATTTCACAATTTGATTCTGAAAAATAATTTAAATAATCTGGATCAACATCTAACCATTCCGATTCAGAATTTTCGAGTGGTAACCTAGATAAACAATCAGCTTTATTCGAAGATGACTGTATATATTTTATTTCATAATTGTAATTTGCCAATATTACTGCCCACCTTCGAATTCTATTAGCCGAAAATTCAGGAATCCCCTTAGTTGGACTAAAAATATATGATAAAGCTTTTTGGTCAGTCTCTAGAATGAATTTATTACCGTACAAGTATTGATTAAATTTGCACAAACCAAAAATTACTGCCAAACCTTCTTTTTCAATTTGAGCATATTTTCTTTCCGAATCTTTCAATACCCTAGACGCAAAGGCAATAGGAAGTTCCTTTTTGTCGTCCATAATGTGACAAAGTATTGCTCCGAGACCATAGCTTGATGCGTCAACAATTAACTTTAAAGGTAATTCTGAATTATATGGAACTAAAACGCTATCTGAAGTTAGTACATTTTTTATTTCAATAAATGCGTTCTCACATTGTTTCGACCAATACCACGTACTTCTTTTCTTCAAAAGTTCATAAAGTGGTTGAATTAGAGTTGCCATGCCCTTTATAAATTTGCCATAGTAATTGACTAAACCCAAAAATGACTGAAGTTCGCCCACATTCTTTGGACGGGGAGCATTTTTAATCGCTGAAATTTTATTCAAGCATGGGTGAATACCATTTTTGTCAATTATGTAACCTAAGTATTCAATGCTAGGCTGAAAAAAACTACATTTTTCTTGGGCAATTCTCAACCCAGCATCTTGCAGAGTTTGAAGAACTTTCTTTAATCTTGAAAGATGCTCAGTAAAATCTTTTCCTGTGACGCAAATATCGTCTATAAATACTGCTACCCCCGGAATACCTAACAGTAAAGTCTCCATAATTTTTTGGAAAATTGAAGGTGCTGAATTAACTCCGAATGCGAGTCTGTTAAATTTAAACAATCCTTTGTGAGTTGAAATCACTAACAATTTAGATGAGTCATCATCTACCAAAATTTGTTGGTAAGCATTACTTAAATCGATTTTGGAAAATTTAACTCCGTTACCTAAAATATCGAATAATTCTTGCGGTCTAGGCAAGGGATGTTTATCAATTTCTAGGTAAGGGTTTATAGTTACCTTAAAATCGCCACATAATCTAATGCTGCCATTCTTTTTAATTACAGGGACAACTGGAGAACCCCATTCTGAAAATTCCACAGGAGATAATACTCCTAATTCAAGTAACCTGTCAATTTCTTTTTCAATTTTTTCTTTCAAAGAATATGGTACTGTCCTAGGCTTGGAAAATTTAGGTTTTATTTCTAAAGAATTTTTCAAAACTAATTTAGCTTTACTTTTATTGAAAGTACCTAAACCTGGACGAAACAATTCTGAAAATTCATTTACCAATTGCTCTTCAATGGAATGAGAATCTAAAGAAAAAATATTACCAATTGACAATTTGAAAATAGATAAGAAATCTCTACCCACAATTGGTGGTCCACCATTTTTTATAACAAATATTTTCATCAATGCATTAATATTATTGTAAATAACAGATACTTCAATGAACCCAAGCGGATGCAATTCTTGTCCAGAATAAACTTTAAAGATCTTATTAGTAGAATTCAATTTAATATGTGAAAATTGTTCACTGTAAAATTTATCAGAAATTGCAGACGCTCCGGCACCAGTATCCAATTGAAAATCGATATATTTTTCATCAATTAAAAGATTAACATAAACAGGTTTATAATTATTATCAGCTGAAATAATATTGTAGAAAACAGATGAATTTGCATCGAATTCTTCTAAATAATTGTTATAAGATGGATCATTTACTTTTGATTTATTATGAAATCTTTTATTTCGAATTTTATTAGAGTTATTATTATTTTTGTTTGGACATACTGGAGCTAAATGTCCACGCTTATCGCAAATGTGACAACTACACTCACGAAAATGACATTCTTTTGACAGATGATTTTTCCATCCACAAACTGAACAAGTTGCTGAAGACATTTGATACGTCACCTTTGACATCTTCGTCCCACCAGTATTTCTGCCACTGCGCAGTTGGTAAAGTTGCTTATCTTCGTTCTTGATAGAAAATGGAGGCGGAAATTCATTTTTCTTACTTGATGCTTCTTTGGATAGGGCAATTTTGATAGCATCCCCCAAGCTCAGATTATTGTCTTCTTCGAATAGTCGGTCTTTCACAGAACCAGTTGGTAATCCCATTATGAAACGGTCCCTCAGACAAATTTGAAGTTCCTCTTGAAATCCACAATGAAGTGCCAGGCTGCGTACACGTGCTGCCCATTCATTCAATGTTTCTTGAGGTTGTTTATTTGAATTATAAAATTTACTTCTTTCCACAAAAATACTTCGTTGACTACCAAAATGTTTGTCGAAAATTGTGATCAGCTCACTATAAGATTTTGCTTCTGGGGCTTTTGGAATGCACAGATTATACAGCAATCGGTAGGAATCTTCTGAGAGTAAATTTAAAAGTATGGCTCTCCTTTTCGCCTCGTCGGGAATATCATTCGCCTCGAAATAATTCGTCAAACGGGGCCTGAAGATGGTCCAGTCGTTATTGTGAACGTCGAACTCTCTTAAATGGCCAATCACTTGATTAACTGTCGTTGGATTCGACATTTTTGCACAAAATATCACAATTTGGTGATTTAATATAATAGCACGTAAATTTTTTTTAAATCGCTCGTCGCCAGCTGTTGCGTACGGTAATAAAGTATAATTCGAACTAATCTTTTTATTAAAATTCCACATAGCGACAGTACAACATATGCCAACATGTGTGTTAATCTATAAAACCAAATCAATATCTAACACTAACCAAGGCATATGACTGCCTCAAAATTGAGATCCTGCTGAAGAAGATGGAAAATTATGGAATTAGAGGACCAGCACTAAATTGGGTTGTGTCATATTTCAAAAAGCGTACACAACTAGTTGAAATAAGTGTTAATGATGATGTGGTAAGATCGGAACCATTGGAAATACAATTGGGAATACCTCAAGGAAGCATAGCTGGCCCTATATTTTTCATCATATACATAAATGATTTTGAAGAAGATAACCAATGGGAAAATAGAGTGAACAGGATAAACTATGCAGATGACTCTAACCTACTACTGATGGAAGCTTTATGGCCACAGATGAGAATTTTAGCTGAGGAGGTTCTGCAATATGCTGAATCATGGTTTAACCAAAACAACCTGATTATGAATGGGGACAAAACAAATGTTGTGTTGTTCCATCCTACGAATTCAGGCATAAAACCACCTGAAACTATATCAGTACTCAACAGGGAGTATACCATGGCAGGATCCACTAGATTCCTGGGCCTCTACATTGATGAAGAACTGAAGTGGGATCAGCACATTCAACAATTAGGTAATAAAATAGGAACATCTATATATGCTTTCAAAATTATCTCTAAATACATAGATGATAAAACACTCAAAACAGTATATCATGCAACCGTGGAGTCGAAGATACGTTTCGGAATTTCTTATTATGGGTCAGGCAACATTTCATCATTATTTGTACTTCAGAAAAGAGCTATAAGAATACTATGTAAACTAGGATATAACGAATCATGTCGTGGTTTCTTTAAACAGAAAGGTGTCCTGACTATTTATGGCTTGTATATTCAGGAGTGCCTACTATTTTTAAGCAAAAATAAGAATTTATTTCAACAATATGAAAATAGGAAACAAAGATATAATACACGAACTTTAACTTATAATCTACCAAGATGTATGTTAACAACTACGCAAAAACAAAAGGAATATAGATGTTTGAAAATGTTCAATTCTCTACCTGTGGATATGCAAGGGGAATCTAATTATAGAATTTTCAAGAAGAAATTGTTTAAGTTTTTATTAAATTTAGAGCCCTATTGTTTGAGGGATTATATGGAATAAAGTGAATATTCTTGTTTAATGTTATTAGTATAGGTTGTTGACACTATTTTCATTTATGCTGTTGTATGTCAATGTATGTATTGCAGGTAATTGAGAATAAAGATTCATTATTATTATTATTATTATTCTTCTTCATCGGTCTCCCGTTCTCAGCTTGAGCTGGTATTTCTCCTATGAACCAGTGAAAAAACATTTCAGTTCCTCCCACTAGTTCAGGAATTTCCGCACGATGTGACAGGTTTGCAATGCTACAGCCTGTTGTGCATATCCCGCGATCCTCTGGGATAATTCGATCTTTTGAAGATTCCTCTTGAATGATTTTGACATGACCCCCTCAGCCGAAATCACCAATGGTATAATAGTGACTTTCGACAATTGCCACATATTCTTCAGTTCTATTGCCAAGTTCTCGTATTTCGTTATTTTTTCGGACTCCGTTTTTCCGATGTTATGAGTCAATGGTACTGCCACATCAATTATCACCCCATACTTCTGATCCTTCTCAATGAACACAAGGTCCGGTCTATTGTAGTCCACTGTTCTATCCGTTGTTATGGGTCTGTCCCAATATAGAACCGCTGCGTCCGTTTCCAACACTGCTGCAGGTTGATACTTATAATATGGTGGACAAGTATCCAAAAAACCATGCCGAAGAGCTAACTGCTGGTGAACAATTTTTGCCACTTGGTTGTGTCGGCCCAGATATGCGTTGTCGGCAAGAACTCGGCAGCCGGCGATTACATGTTCAATATATTCGCCAACTGCGCCGCACTTCCTGCATTTGTCCTCCACGTTAAGCTTCAAACAGTGTTTCTCGTAGTTGCGAGTTCTTATAACTCGATCTTGGATAGCCGTCAGAAATCCCTCAGTTTCAGGATACAAGTGTCCCGCATTCAACCACGACAAAGAAGCTAATTTATCGACATTTTCCCCCTCAAGGTGCTTGGGAAATCTGCCGTGCAATGCTTGTTCTCGCCATAGACTTCTATCTTCGCTTCTGGTAGAGATATCGAACGTCAGTTCTCTGTGTTGTAGGTTCAGAGGTGTGTATCCCTTATCTTCTGTTGTCACCAATTTCATCAGGCTATCTTCAGATTCGAGCAGTCGCCGTCTCAAGTTTTTCTCCTGAGTTCTGCAGAGTCTATAGATGTTCAACAGACCTCGTCCGCCATCTCTTCTAGGGAGATAAAGCCTTTTCACCGATGCATTGGTGTGCAGACATCTGAATTTTGTCATTAGGCGACGGGTTAGTCGGTCCAACTCATTCAAATCAGCATCTGACCACTTCAAGACTCCGAATGTGTAAGTCAGTGCTGGCGTGGCCCAAGAGTTCAAGGCATCGATCTGGTTTTTAGCAGACAGCTTGGTGTTGAGCACTTTGGTAACCCTGTTTTTATATTTCGCAGTGAACTCAGCTTTCAAACGGGTGTGGTCAATCCGTTGATTTTGAGGAATGCCCAGATACTTGTAGGTCTCTTCTGGCAACAAACTGCAGATGTCCTGAAATTGTTCCCGAGTGTTCTCCATTTTACCCTTCTTGATGTTGATGATAGCGCATTTATCGAGACCAAAGGACATGTCAATATCTCTGCTGAAGGAGCGCACTATATCTATGAGCGAGTGAAGTTGGTTTTGGTTCTCGCTAAATAGCTTCAGATCATCTATATACAATAAATGGGACAATTTTCGCGGATTCCTCATTGCAGGTCTGTATCCTATGTTGGTGTTTTTCAAAAGAGTAGAAAGAGGATTCAGTGCCATACAAAACCACCTCGGCGACAGGGCATCTCCCTGAAATATCCCCCTCGATATTTTTACGGTTCCAGCATTGATGTTGTTTATAAGAATATTCGTTCTCCATGTGCTCATAAGATGTTGGAGCACAGCTTTTATTTTTGGGCAGATCTTATAAATCTCCAGTACTTTCACAAGCCAATCGTGGGGCACCGTATCGAAGGCCTTCTGGTAGTCGATATAACATACACTCAAATTCCTCCTCCTCGCTTGGGCTTGCTTTAACACTACAGCGTCTATGGTGAGTTGATGTTTGCATCCCGCAGATCCTCGAGAGCAGCCTTTCTGTTCTTCTTCCAGAATGTTATTGGCTTCACAATGACGATATATCGCATTATTAACAAGCGAAGTGAACAGCTTATACAACACTGACAAACACGTAATGGGTCTGTAGTTATCTGGCTTGCTGCGATCTCCTCTTTTGTGAAGCATATAGGAATTGCCTTGAGTGAGGAAAGTAGGTATCTTGATGGGATCCTCCAGTGCCTCCGAAAAACATCTAGCCAGACTTGGGAAACATGATGTAAACTGTTTAACCCAGAAGTTGTGAAGTCGGTCGGGTCCTGGCGCTTTCCAGTTACTAGTGTTTTTGACAATGTTGGAAATTTCCTCGACTGTGAAAAGATCAGTTCTCATCTCAACGATTTCGGAAGCCTGGTGTTCAATGTCCCTAAGCCAGCTAGTGTTTTCCTGAAATCGACCAGTCTCCGACCATAAGGAACTCCAGTACTGCCGAAATTCGCCATTGCTGATACCAGCATGCAGATTGGAGGAGATTTCGGATGGCTTTTCAAGACTTCTGAAGAACTTTTTTCTGTCTCTCACATATTCAGCATTTTGTTGTTTTCGCTTTGAAAGCTCGTTGTATCTTCGTAGGCGAGCACCTTTGGCTTTAGCTTGTTGTCTCAAGCGATCTTTCAGTTCAACCATCAACTCCTTATGACGTGGAGATCTCAGGTCCACCCCCGCGGATGTGGCTATTTTTCGCACTTTGTTTAATACTTTACGCGATTTGTTATCCTTCAGGAACTCATCCAGAACATCAACTTTTCCTCGAAGTTTATCGACGTCCTGCATCAATCTTCTTTTCCAGGCAGGAGTTTCATTTTTAACCTTCTGTTCACTGGTTCTGGGAATGTAGATCTTTTGTCCATTTTGTCCGATTACTGTGATGGCAGCACAGTACAGAGATAAGTGGACTTGTTCCAACGTCCATTGAGTGCTCAGGTGTTCCGCCAATATTTCGTTGAGCCTCTCGATGTTATTTTTGGCCGTAGAGTTGAAGTTCAATTTTGGAAGGATTGGGCGGTTGAGCGGATCAGTATATTCGTATTGCGCCAGGTTACTATGGAAGGTGTCATACAGTTGGCGATATTGTGGGGAGTCTTGGTGAGTAGTTCGTGTGGCAGACAGGTCCCTCGCCGTATCTGCTGGTCTCTCTAGCGGCTCGGTGGGTTCTTCATTCTGACTTCCGACAATCTGTTCTTGATTGATTGTGTAGCCCATTTCTCTCTTGATCTCATCTAGTTCCTGTCTTGTCAGGTAGCTTTTCCGTATAATAACATTTTTACGATCCGCAATGTTTCCTTCTGTTAACTGAAGTTCTGGGTGCCTCTTGGTGAACTCGGTATAGAGGGAGTATCTCCATCCAGGAAGTGGTTTGTCATCGCAATTGTTCACGTAATAAAAAGCTCGCATTACTTCAATATTCATTTCGCGGCTCCACTTGATACGTGCGTTGCGAGCTCCCCTGCGGGCAGTCCTCCTCACGGTGGTCGAGCCAGCAGGTGGAGTGGCATTTTGATCTTCTGCCATGTTTTGGGATTCCACTTCCTGATGTTCTGGTGGAGCTGTATTTTGTTGAATGACAGGGGCCCGCTTCCTCAGCACCCTGCCACCGACGGATCGCATGCTGTCATGCCCAGCGTCGGCTCCGGACATGCCCTGGCGCTCCCCAGGCAGCGACTCATTTCCGAGGCTCATTAAGTTCACCATTTTCATGGGTTTGCCACCATTTACCCTTGGTGGCCCAGGTAACTCGGGCCGTGGGGACGTCACCCCCCATGTGGCATGGCAGATACCAGACCACACCCGTGCGGTTATTATTATTATTATTATTATTATTATTTGTCACAGTAGACTCTGGTAGGTGTCAGAGATGTAACGGATATACTGAAACTTGTGAGCAAGTCGTCGAATAATCGTTTTTTCATACACTTATCATCTAAATAATTAATATTAAGGTCCCCGCAAATAAAGACATCTAAATAAAATTTACCCACAAATTCCAGAAGACATGCAAATCCAGTGAAGAAAACATCAAAATCTCCACTGGGGGGACGATATATACTCAGCACACAAATCTTTTTCCCATGAATGGAAACTTTTACACCACAACATTCAAAATGTATCTCGACAGAAAATTTATCTAGTACTAACACATGAAAGTCATCAACATCCTTGGCGTATAACACTGTTCCTCCATGTATGTGGTTCCGACGACAAAAACATGAAAGCTGTTCAAATCCTGGTAGACGCATCGATTGAAGCTTCTCCCCATCACACCAATGTTCCGCAATACTGATCACATCAGGGCACTCCTCCGACAGCAATACTTCTATATCATTAATTTTATTACTTAGGCATTGAGTATTCAGTTGAAGTAATTTCAATGTTCTATTTATAGTTCTATCATTCTGAGTCAAAGAATTATATGAAATCTTTCTGTTCATGGAATTTCTGTTTTCCTTCGTTGGGAAAAAAAAACTTCCTGATGCATGCATTATTTGGCCAATTTTCGGAAATCATTGCTTTATCATAATTGCTTTTTAATATTTCAACCCTAAAAGACGCATAGTTTTCTGGATAGCGTGATTTTAGCAGTTCACATTTCACTTCAGGAAAATGTACTATCAAAAATTCATGTAATTCCTCCGCTGTGGCTTGAGATTAGAAGCGTGAAGTGAAATCCTCTTATCGACGCCCTCTACAGAAGATACCCCTGTATTATTTCCAACAACCAAAGTCCTTGAAGTTCTTCTTTTAGACCTCCTGGATTGATAATTTATCCAATCATTCACCTCCCTCAAATTTCCGTCGATATCATTATCTTGGGATAATCCAATGTCTGATACGGGATATTTAACATGCGGGGATTCCGTCGCCAGATGCGTTCTCGTCACATGGGTCAAAGACTCGAGATTGTTTTTGGAATCTCCCTGATTGCTCATATGGGGGTGTGTGGCTTTCGATACATTATTGATTGTTTTATCAGCATTTGTTTTATTAACGGTTTTTGTAGTGTGTGATACCGTCTTGTGTATCTTTTTATGATTGAATTCTGTGCGTTGTTCTTTAAGAAATTCAACCTGTGATTTTAATTCCGAAATGAGCGCATCCTTTTGTTTAATTATATATTTGAAAATTTTTATGTCAATCTTATTATCTAGAGCTAGTTCCTCGATAGCATCAAAGAAATTATCGTCCGTGTCTTCTTCCATAAAGGATCCCCCACACCAACGCGGTACTGCGGGAGCGGGAGCGGTAGCGGGAACGACGCGGGATCAAAACATGTGGCGGGATATGGAAATACTCGCACTCAGGCGTAGGGCGGGGCCTACGAACGCGGGACTGCAGCGTTCTATATTCGTAACGCTGCATGCAGTGTTTTTACCGCGTTCCCGCTCTTCCCGCAGTGTAAATTCATATACGTTCCAGCACGTACAATGTCGTTCACTGAAAGATTAATTGAAATTGTGAAAGCCCATCCAATTTTATATGATTTGGGAAATCCCGAATACAAAAATCTTCGAAAAAGAGATAAATTATGGGACAAAATAGGCACCGAATTGAACGAAAGTGCTAAGTAAACAAATTTATTGAAATTTGCTTAGATTGCTTCTTCAAAAAACGTAGTTCGTGAAAAAGCTCAATGATTTATCTGAACTCCATTCAAAATAACCATAAACGATTTGTTTTATTAGGTAACTCATAAAATTTGAAAAAAATTATAATAATTTAAGTTTATTATTATTACTAACGCTTGTCGTTCATTTTCTGCTACAGCAATCGGTAGAAGGGCTTCTTCATCGGTTGAGAAATCCATTTTTTTCGACCAGAAAACTTCCAGAAATCTTCACGTTACTTCAAACTTTACCGCTTCGGTGTGAATAGAAAAACTTTCCGCTTCCCGCAGTATACCGCGTCGTTCCCGCTACCGCTCCCGCTCCCGCAGTACCGCGTTGGTGTGGGGGATCCTTTGAAGTCTTAGCCGCGTTAACGCCACCCACACAACACTTTGTAGTTGCCTTGTCAATAATTTCATACTTGAGACTTCTTGCACAGCTGGGATGAAAACAACTCGCACAATTTATGCATTTTACAAATGCTACAACTTTAGTTTTACACTTTCTACAATGAATATCGGTGGAGCACATATTAACACTACCTACTTGCGCCGTGCCTACGTACACATTACTCATACATTCCTGATTGTTTGTGATTGTTGAATCGGTTGATATAACCATATGCAATATGAAAATGCAATTGTCCGACAAAAAAATTTGGCGCTTTTCTTGTCTTGTTCTTGTTCTCGACGATTTTTTGAGGAAAAAAATTACACATAATGTTTTTTTTTAATTCTCTCTTTACCTTGAAAATACAATGTAGTGCACCAGTTGGATGGAAAATTTTCATTTTTGGGATTTTTCAAAATGTAAGATTGATGTATCCACTTTAAAAATCGAAATCGCGATTCATGATACAGGGGGTGGAAAAATCGCTTTCAGAGTTAGGGATGACAAGATCGTGAAAAATCAATTTTTTCAAATAAGAACCCCATTTTTTTATGGCAGATATTGAATCTACGTTAAAAAATAATGTGAGTGTATGCATCATACCCTTGCCCTAAAATGGATATTTTCTGAGTTAATATCCACTTTAGGGCAAGGGTGTGATGCATACACTCACATTAATTTTTAACGTAGATTCAATATCTGCCATAAAAAAATGGGGTTCCAATTTGAAAAAATTGATTTTCCACGATTTTGTCATCCCTAACTTTGAAAGCGATTTTTCCACCCCCTGTATCATGAATCGCGATTTCGATTTTTAAAGTGGATACATCAATCTTACATCTTGAAAAATCCCAAAAATGAAAATTTTCCATCCAAAAACCTCGAAGTTATTCTTGTTTCAGCGGAGCTCTATTTTCGATTTTTTTTTCGAATTTTCCCGCTCAGAGAAAAATTTTCCAACCAAAACTGAAAAATGTCACATCAAAATAACCTGAAATTTTCGAAGGAATCTATTTCTGCAATAAAAAAATGGTGTTCTAATTTGAAAAACGGAAGTTGACGTCATTTCCGGAAAAACCGGAGGTGCTCATGCCTTGAAAATATTTTAGATTTCATCAGCATCGTGAAATACTTATAAGTGCCGAATTTCATGAAAATACGTTCAGTAGTTTCCCGTATGCATTTAGACATTCCGTACTCACGTACGGCACCAAGCGCGAATAGCACTCTGCAGTTGGCCTGACGAACTCGAACTGGGAAACCAATCTCACTTCGAATGCGAAATGGCGTATAATAATAGGTGTAATACCTAAGCGTAATTCAATTGAAGTTCGGTATTTATCATTTTATTCATCTAATTGAGAGTGGAAATATTCCAAGTGATGAATGAATCTTTACTAGAAATATAGGTAATTTATATTCTGCAGCATCCAAATGGAATACTTTTGAGATGAAGAGTTCTAAAGAAAGAACTTTTCAATTTGGAAGCAATAAAATGGAAACGTCTAGTTTGAATGGGGTACAATCATTTCGTGCGTTTTCTTAACATGAAAATTCGATTAATTCAATCACTTTCCATCTTTCCATAAAAATCCAAGATACAATCTTAAGTAGTATGGTGGTTTGGGTTACAGTTCAGACTAAAAACATCTCTACTATTCTCTACCTACCTAATTGAAAAATTAAATGGAGATGAGGATAGGTTATCAAAATATGCAAAGTAATTTAAAATTCAATCAACTGATATATCACGCGCGAGTTCATCGGGCCACATAGCGCTATTCGCGTTTGGTGCCGTACGTGAGTACGGAATGTCTAAATGCTTCCCGTATAAATATGGGTGAGGTTCCTCGTGAAAGACCTTGTTTGTTGTTGTTTTGGACTGAAAGTAGTTTTTATTTTTAAAGACAAATATAAGAGACTCTTGTATGTGAACTGCGATTGCAGTTAGCAGGCCATGATTCCCTGCTGTTCATTCTTACAATTGTTCTAATAGCTCTCTTCTGCATCCTCAGAACACGATCCATAGTGTTTCCACTGCCATAAAATACTATTCCATACCTTAGTCTTGATTCAAATGTAGCCTGATATAATACTTCAATGGATTATAGGTCTAAGTATTTTCTCAAGACACCCAGTGAGTAGCAGATGGAAGCTAGCTTGGTGCATAGTGATGATATATGTTCGCAACAGTTCAAATTTTCATCTATTGTGAGACCTTAAAAGCGTCCAGAGTTTTGCAGTGCGACCTTGTTGTCATTGAGTTGGAGATGGGATGGTGTTAGAAAACCAGAATGAGCAGTCTTCAGAAGAATGGTTTATGTTTTCTCTACATTCATACATAATCTGTTGGATTGGAACCTTTGCATTGTTTGTTCTAAAGTGCTCTCAACCAGATTTGAAATTTCGGGGAAACTATATGCACTCATCGTTAAGTTGAAATCATCTGCATAGTTGATCATATGATATTCAATTTTGTTTGCGAAGTCATTGATGAAGATGATGAAGAGTGTAGGACCGAGGATACTCCCTTGTGGAACGCCAGGCTGTATGCATGACTCTTCAGATATAGTCCTTGTGCCATTTACATTGATTGCGACCTTTTGTTAGCGATTGAAAAGGTAGGATCTGAACCATTCTTTTTCTACACTTCTTATTTCATAGAAGTCCAATTTTTCCAATATTTTATCGTGGTCTAAAGTATCAAAGGCCTTAGACAGGTCCAGTAATAGAGCAATTTTTACTTTGGAGTCTTCCAAGCCCTTCAATGCGTCTTGAATGAACTCAAATGCGGCTGTAGTTGTTGATTTTCCCCTTCACATATCCGTGTTGTGATGATGTCAGGATTTTCTCCTGAATGAGGAAAGCCACCAGTTGTTCGGAAATTTCCAACTCTAATATTTTTAAGGGAGTAGGGAGAATACTGATTGGTCTATAGCTTTCAGGTTCATCCTCTTTGTAATATTCTTATGTAAAAATAAGACAACTTTCTCGTAACGTTACGTTTATTCTTATGCGACTTCTTTATTAATTATCCGGCATGCGCAATGCGCCTAGTACCATGCACACACACAGACAATTCAAATATAGATAAAATTATGTTGGTACGTAAAAATTACGTTATACTCGTTAATTGACTTCTTTTCAACACTCGCCTCTTTAGTTGAATCATCATGTGTTTCAAAATGATTATTCGAAATAATATTGTCGTCCTGATATGGTGGGGATGCCCAGGAAGGTGCGCATATTTGATTGAAAAATTAGTGATGAATGAGACGGTGAAAAGTGTAGAGATATTGGCTATTCAGTTTTTCTATTTCGTATTGCGTTTGTAATGATTCAGATAAAATTGCATTTCAGTCAATTTTCAAGATTCCATGTTCCTGGAATAATTTTCTCGATATCCATATTCAATTTGTAGTTTGATTACTTATGCATTTTCAAAATTAGAGTTATCTTTTTCAAAATTTGCAAATGGCGTAAGCTTCCATTTTGTTAAATTTCATTCAATTCATTTCAGTTATTTTTTTTCATTAGTATTTCTCGATTCTCAAACTCAAAATTAAATTTTTCCAATATATATTTTATTTTGTTCTCAAACTGTTGCTTGCTTCTGTAATATTTTGCAGATAATCAAAACTTCTCTTCTTCAATGGTTGAACCCTTGTGGTTTAGGATTTAACCAATACAGGGTCTTTCACGAGGAACCTCACCCATATTTATACGGGAAAGTACTGAACGTATTTTCATGAAATTCAGCACTTATAAGTATTTCACGATGCTGATGAAATCTAAAATATTTTCAAGGCATGAGCACCTCCGGTTTTTCCGGAAATGACGTCAACTTCCGTTTTTCAAATTAGAACACCATTTTTTTATTGCAGAAATAGATTCCTTAGAAAATTTCAAGTTATTTTGATGTAACATTTTTCAGTTTTGGTTGAAAAATTCTCTCTGAGCGGGAAAATTCGAAAAAAAAATCGAAAATAGAGCTCCGCTGAAACAAGAATAACTTCGAAGTTTTTGAATGGAAAATTTTCATTTTCGGGATTTTTCAAGATGTAAGATTGATGTATCCACTTTAAAAATTGAAATCGCGATTCATGATACAGGGGGTGAAAAAATCGCTTCCAAAGTTAGGGATGACAAAATCGTGAAAAATCAATTAGAACCCCATTTTTTTATGGCAGATATTGAATCTACGTTAAAAAATAATGTGAGTGTATGCATCACACCCTTGCCCTAAAGTGGATATAACCTCAGAAATTATCCATTTTAGGGCAAGGGTGTGATGCATACACTCACATTATTTTTTAACGTAGATTCAATATCTGCCATAAAAAATGGGGTTCTAATTTGAAAAAATTGATTTTTCACGATTTTGTCATCCCTAACATTGAAAGCGATTTTTTCACCCCCTGTATCATGAATCGCGATTTCGATTTTTAAAGTGGATACATCAATCTTACATCTTAAAAAATCCCAAAAATGAAAATTTTCCATCCAAAAACCTCGAAGTTATTCTTGTTTCAGCGGAGCTCTATTTTCGATTTTTTTTTCGAATTTTCCCGCTCAGAGAGAATTTTCCAACCAAAACTGAAAAATGTTACATCAAAATAACTTGAAATTTTCTAATTCTGCAATAAAAAAATGATGTTCTAATTTGAAAAACGGAAGTTGACGTCATTTCCGGAAAAACCGGAGGTGCTCATGCCTTGAAAATATTTTAGATTTCATCAGCATCGTGAAATATTTATAAGTGCTGAATTTCATGAAAATACGTTCAGTAGTTTCCCGTATAAATATGGGTGAGGTTCCTCGTGAAAGACCCTGTATATACCATTAAGAAGTGAGGGCAGGTTGAAGTTTTCATCAGAACGACGGCCTGTTGAATTATTACCACAGCATATTTCCAAATTAAGGGGGAGAATTTCATAGGTCCGAAGTTGTTTGAAATCGAAGGTAAGATCTTTCCAATTTTATGAGAAGGCTAATCTTGGGTTTTCCTGAGGAGAATTTCAAACTTAGCAACATATTTAAAAATTTTTTTAGCTTCTTAATTATTTTGAAGTCACCATTAGAAGAAAATTTTTCAATTCATAAGTTGACAGCCAGTCGACACTACCTTTCTCATTTATTCACTCGAATACAATCAGGATTAATTTTTTTTGTTTTCTGTTTTTTGAGTCAATTAATTAAATATTTTCAAAACTTCTTTATAATTCAATTCACTATATTGTCGGACAAAAACTTCTGTACTCTGTATTTTCTATTACATGTACCACTACTGGTGAGAAGAGCCTGTATGTATTTGTATGAAATTTGATGATTTTTAAGTTGAATATATGTTTGAAAGTTTTTGACTGCAGTTTTATTTGTTGGTGAGCATTAAGGGTTCTCTATTTTGAGTTCATAATATCAATTCAATTAAGTTAATTTTGAGGGAACCTAGGCGCCCACCCAAGGAAGCAAACCGAGCACAAATCTACTTCCCTGAGCTTACTAGCCGTAATAGCATTTTAATTTTAACATAACATCACAGGTTACAAAGTGGCGACCAAGTGCTTGTTTCTTTGGTTTTCGGCTCACCGATAAATATCACTGAGAGAAATAATTTTTTCGAGTTTTGATCTTCTTCGGAGAGTTTTCGATATTGATTTTTTTCCTCTGTAAATTGAACACCTCACTATGGATCCGAAACTGTTAAAAACCAATGAATTGACTTATGAATTATTGTTGCGGAGTGTAGATGCGTCACAGATGACAGTTGATGAAAAGCGTAAATTGTTGAGAGGCTGTTTAAGCCAAGAGAAAGGTAATAGAAGTTTTGTAGAACTGACTAATTCCATGAAATTTACAGACGATATCGTTGGTATTAGAGAAACATATGATGATTTAGAGATTAAGATTTCGAATTTTGTTGGTGAAATTAATGACTGTAGAAGAATAGAAACTAGAATAACCCACTTATCTGGCAGAATAGCTAGATTAAATGCATTAGAGTCTGATCAGTTAAAGGAAAAACAGGATTTTGGAATGAAGTTATTATATTTGGAGGCTGACTTTTCTCAAAAACTTGATGAACAGAAAGCATCACCATTAACTTCAACACCTAACAAACATAACACTTTTGTTTCGAATAATATTTCGGGTAGCTCGGAAATCTTAAAATCAGTACCGGTATATAATTAATGGAATATTTTTTTCACGGGCGATACAAGGAGAGAATCAGTTACATCATTCTTAGAAAAAGTTGAGCAATTGCGTTTAGCCAGAGGTGTTACAAAGGAAGAAATTTTCTTGTCAGCTTGTGACTTGTTCAAGGGTCAAGCTTGGACTTGGTATGTTAATGTTAAAGTGGATGTTGATAATTGGGATAAATTAGTGGACAAATTGAAGGAAGATTTTTTGCCATATTTCTATGATCAAGATCTTAGGGATGAAATTAGAAATAGAACTATGAATCAAAATAAAAGAGTAACTTTGTAACAATGGAGGGACTTTTCAGAAAATTGTCAATTTTACCTCCAGAAAAGGAAAGGGTAGATCAAATTAGGGGAAATCTGTTGCCCTATTTCATTACACAATTGGCTTTGGTGGAAGTCGATACAATTTCAGAATTATCTTCAATATGTAAAAAACTAGAGGAATCCAGATCAATGTCAGATAGATATAAACCTCCACCAAATAATAGAACAGGTTTACTCGAACCGGATTTGAGCAGTAGTCAATTACCTAAATAATGCCTTTTTTCCGAGATCATATAGAGATGATTACAAAAGGTTCAACTATAGTAGAAGTTCGAATATTAATGGCAGACCTAATAACTCAGAAACCATCCATAATAACACTCTCTCACATAATGATCATTCGATGTCTAATGTTGGTTCTATTCAATGTTGGAATTGTGACAGATACGGTCATAGATTTACCGAGTGTTACAGACAAAAGTCATATTTTTTGTCATAATTGCGGAAATAAAGGTGTAGTTAAAAACAATTGCCAGAATTGTTCAAAAAACGCATTTTCAGGTGGCAGTCAAGATCGTACGGAGACTGTCACCGGTGTAAATACACAAGAGAGAAATCAGCAACCATCAACAAGTTTCCAAAGTCAAAGAATGGTACCCAAAAGAAAAACAGACCTTAAATACCAAACGATTCACTAAACAACAGCATCCAGCTAATAAATCACGTTTGTTTCGGGAAAATGCAGACGTCAACCCTTTATTTTCAACAAAAGTCAATGACAATCGTCCTTATGCCACAGTTACTATTTTTGGTACTGATGTGTTAGCGGACTTTCCATTTTGGGGGATTCAGAACTATCTATTTCTTGTGATAATTATTACAATGTTACAACCGCTGACGGTAATGTACACAACTACCTGGGACACATCAATTTGCCCATTACATTGAATGACGTCACAAAACACCTGGACATATTGGTAGTACCAAATATTCAGCATGAATTAATTCTCGGTATGGATTTCCTCAGATCATTTAAAATGTTACGAATACCGTAACTGGTCAGCATATGGGAAGTGACATGAAATGGGAGAAAGTTCGATGGTGGAAAGAACAACTGTCAGGTTGATAGTTTCTGGAAAAATAGATAGGAAAAGTCATTATTGAAGATAGACAATTTTAAGTAGAATAGGAAATATTGTTCTTGGATTGATAAATAGAGTATTGTTTCTTGTGGAGTATTTTTTAATTCAACTGATTGAACCCCGAAAAACGTAACATTGGTGTCAGGTGTGGGGTATATTTAGTGTGAATCGAAAATGACGGAAAAGAAACTCACGGATTTGAAAGTGTCGGAGTTGAAAGAGGAGCTTCTTGAGCGTGATTTAGAAGTTAAAGGGAAGAAGTCAGAGTTGCAAGAACGATTAGAGCAAGCTCTGATTGATGAAGGCCATGATCCGGACACGTTCGTTTTTCAAGGTGAGACGGACATACTGACTTGCTTGAGGAAGGAATTGAGCAAACATTCAGACAGTTTGACAGAAAAACTAAATAAAAACGCTGATGAGATGACAAAAAATATGAGTGACAATTTTGAAAAAATGACCATGGAGTGCAATGAATGGAAAAACGACGTGAAAGAAAGAATAGAAAATGTGGAAAAGCACATTGAAGAATTAGAAGAGAAATTAGAGGAAAAGATAGAATATGTGGAAAGCAATATTGGAAAATTCGAAGCAAAACTTCAACAGAAATTGGAAGAAAGGCTTTTTAACCTTAGTATGGAAATTGAAAATGGCAACAAAAACAATGAAGAATGTGGTTTCTCCCTCAATAAACCACTAAGAAAAATGATGGGAAATTCTGAATGTGCTGGACATGGGAATATCATAAATCAAGATTCCATTGCGCAACAATTGCCTATTTTCGATGGAAAAACAGCATGGGAAGAATATTGGACCCTATTTGAGACTGCCGCTATGATGAATGGTTGGACGAGACAACAGAAGGCTTCAAGATTGAGTTCATCCTTACGGGGCGAGGCACTGAGAGTGCTCCAAATAATTCCACTGGCTGATAGAACTGATTTTGAAGAGCTGGTACGTCGACTTGGAATGAGATTTGGACAAAAGCATTTGATGGAACTTTATCGCTCGGAACTGAAGAATAGAGTGCAGAAGGAAAAAGAGAGTCTGCAAGAGTTTGAAGGTGATATTATACGTCTTGTGAAAATTGCTTATCCAACGGTACCTGAAGACGTATACGAAAGCCTTGCTGTTGATAAATTTTTGGATGGCTTGCGAAATGCGGACACAAAGCTAGCGATAAAACTTGCCCGGCCAAAGACAATAAATGATGCACTTACCCAAGCCCTTGAGTATGAGGCAATCAAAGATTCTACGAGAAGCTATGCTCGTGTGAGGGTTGCTGAAGCTTCTACGAGAGACGATAGCGTAGAAAACGAGAACGTCACAAAAATGGTGCAACAAATCCTTGAAAAATTGGAGCAAAAGAAGAAACAACCACGATGCTGGAATTGCGGAAAGGTTGGCCATATAAGAGCTCGTTGCCAGCAGCCTCAGAAAGATTATTCGGAAAACTAGAGTGGGTTGATGTGAAGGGGCGGCCATCAACCTGGTACAAAACTGCCCTAGAAGCGAAAGTAGCACTCATCAATGATTTAAGAAAAGGCATTTACATCGATGGACTATTCGAAAACAAGCCTAAGAGATTTTTGGTGGATACAGGTGCTACGAAGACCATTGTAAAAAAAAGTTTCGGAAAACGACTTCAGTCAACTGAATGGAAGTTAAGGACAGCTACGGGAGAGATAGTGAATGTATATGGGGAGATGGACGCCTTCTTCACCATTGGAAGCACAAGCTTCAAATACCCCGTGCTGGTTGCTGATATCGAAGATGATATAATCCTCGGGACTGACTTGATGAAAGCGTTGGGATTTGAGTTGAATCTGGGTGATGGAACATTAATTGTGAATGGAGAGGAAGTAGTGCTTCAAAACGGAGCAGATATAATGACAAAAATAAATTTACTGGAAGATTTCGACTTACCTCTTCGTAGTGAAATGGTGGTACTAGGGGAAATTAGCGGATACAATGGAAGTGGAGCTGGACAGTTGGTTATGATGGAACCCTGTTATGATGAGGAATATAACAAGAAAGGGGTGATGGTAGCTAAGGCGGTAGTTCAGGTTGGGAAGAAGATCCCGGTTAGAGTAATTAATCTGAACGATTATGATGTCCGGCTGAAGAAGGGTACCACATTAGGTAACTGTGAGCCAATATCTTCTATTGTGTGTCAAATGAGATCCATCACGAAACATCAAGGAGGGCTACCCCAAACACTTGAATTACTGGTTGAAACATCATCCGAAGGCTTAACTCGTTCCCAGAAATATGAGGTTCAGAAACTAATAAGTCAGTACCAAGATGTCTTTGAAGTTAATGGGGTCAAAGGAAGGACAAATATCGTTCAACACCGAATAGATACAGGCAGTGCTCAACCTGTTCGCCAGACTGCTAGAAGACTACCATTGGCAAGACGAGATGAGGCTGAGCGAATAATCGAGGAGATGGAGCAAGACGGAGTCATTGAACCGTCCAGTGGTCCATGGGCATCACCAGTAGTGCTTGTTAAAAAAAAAGATGGTTCAACTCGTTTCTGCGTAGATTATCGACGCCTCAATGATGTGACCAGAAAAGATTCGTATCCTCTGCCTAGAATTGACGACACCTTGGATACCTTAGCAGGTTCTAAAATCTTCACAACTTTAGATTTGAAGAGCGGATACTGGCAAGTTGGTATGGAACCAAGGGACCGTGAAAAGACTGCATTTACTATTGGAACAGGCTTATACCAATTCACCGTAATGCCATTTGGACTCTGCAACGCCCCTGCTACCTTCGAAAGGCTCATGGAGAATATACTAAAAGGCCTCAGCTGGAAGACGTGCCTAGTGTACTTGGATGACATAATTGTAGTCGGAAAAAACTTTGGTGACCGTGTGAAAAATTTAGAAGCCGTGTTCCAAAGACTAAGAGAAGCAAATTTAAAGCTGAGTCCGAAGAAGTGCAATCTCTTCAGAAGAGAAGTCCATTATCTTGGACATGTAGTTTCAGGAGAAGGAGTCGCAGTCGATCCAGAAAAAGTACGGGTTGTCAGAGAGTGGCCAGAACCTAAAGACCAACATGAATTACGAAGCTTTCTTGGACTGTGTACCTATTATCGAAGATATGTGTTAGGCTTCGCTAACATAGCCAAGCCTCTGACTAAGCTCACCGAAAATAGTCAAAAGTACAATTGGGATGAAGATTGCAGGAGAGCTTTCGAGCATCTGAAAGCCGCCTTGGTTAGTGCACCCATCTTGGCATATCCTCTTCCAGAAGGCAGATTCATCTTGGACACTGACGCGAGTAATTTTGGGATCGGAGGAGTGTTATCACAGGAAGTGGATGGTCAAGAGAGAGTTATTGGTTACTTCAGTAAGGTCCTTTCGAAACCCGAGCGCAACTACTGCATCACGAGAAGAGAGTTGCTGGCGGTCGTAAAATCAGTAGAGCATTTCTACAAGTATTTGTATGGCAGAAAGTTTCTGTTAAGAACTGATCATGCGGCTTTGCAATGGTTGCTGCAGTTTAAAAATCCCGAAGGACAAGTGGCTAGGTGGATTGAAAGGCTCCAGGAATACGACTTTGAGACTCAACATCGATCCGGAATACAACATCGGAATGCTGATGCATTATCCAGAAGACCTTGTCCGGAGGACTGCAAACATTGTGCTCGTGAGGAAGAAAAGTCTGCCAACATCTGCAGAATAACGGTCGTAGATCCTCGATGGAGTATAGAACAAGTGGTTGCTGACCAGGAAAATGATCCCACATTGAAATTACTGAAGAGTTGGAAAGAGACTAGCGAAAAACCAGTCTGGGAGAAAGTTGCCCAATATTCACCGGCTCTGAAAAGCTATTGGGCACAGTGGGAGTCCATAATTTTGGAAGATGGGGTCCTGAAACGTGTACTCGAGAGAGAGAATGGGAAGGAACGGTGCATTCAATTGTTGGTACCCAGATCTAGAATCCCGGAGGTTTTAACGCAGCTGCACAATGAGGTGTCTGGTGGCCATCTGGGCGTGAAGAAGACAATGGAGAAACTGCGTCAAAGATTTTACTGGGTGAACTGCAAACAGGATGTCAGAGACTGGTGTAGAAGATGCGAGATTTGTGCCGCAGCCAATGGTCCTCAACCCAAGCGAAAAGCCCCGATGAGGCAATACAATGTCGGGAGCCCTTTTGAACGAATAGCCATTGATATCGCTGGACCATTCCCAATTAGTGACAATGGACAAAAATACATCTTGGTCGCCATGGATTACTTCAGCAAGTGGGTAGAAGCATATTCCCTTCCAGATCAAGAGGCTGTGACGGTTGCTGAAGTATTGGTAAAAGAATGGGTTAGCAGGTTTGGTGTCCCAAGAGAATTACATTCTGACCAAGGAAGGAATTTCGAGTCAAATGTTTTCAAAAAATTATGTGAGACTCTGGGTATCAGAAAAACCAGGACGACAGCCTTACATCCGCAGTCAGATGGAATGATGGAGCGTATGAATAGAACCATGGGCAAATACTTATCGAAAGTAGTCTCGGACCATCAAAAAGACTGGGATGAGTACATCCATCTATTTCTTTTGGCTTATCGTTCATGTGTTCATGAATCCACGGGCATGACCCCTGCGAGCATTGTCTTCGGTCGCGAAATAAGACTTCCATGCGATATAATGTTTGGATGCAAACCCGGAGACGACATTGCTGGAGAGGACTACGTCAGCAAACTCAGGAAAAAGATGGATGACATACACGATAGAGTGCGAACGAACATCCAAAGAGCTAGTGACAGGATGAAAGACATCTACGACGTTAAGGCCAATCCGATGCAGTATCATCCTGGAGATCGTGTATGGTTGTACAACCCTCAACGACGTCGTGGATTGTGTCCTAAGTTTCAGCGAGCATGGGAGGGCCCATATGAAGTGCTGACTAAGATAAACAGCATTATTTACCGCATCAAGAAATGCCCCAATGGAAAGCCCAGGGTGGTGCACTTCAATCGTTTGGCACCGCATAAAGGGACTCAGGATTTTTTTCATGCGGACGAAATTCGTGTTTGCGGAGCGATCACCGACCAAAGAGAATTTGAACAGTTGGACATAGTCTACGAAGGCCGTAGAAATGGTGTAGTTAGAGAAATACAGCAGAACATGTTTGAAGTATGCAGGGAATATTCCCTGGCGCATTGTGTAGCTGCAGATCTTCGAATGTCCAGAGGAATCGCTTCTGTGTTTCGGAAGAAGTATGGGAAAGTAGAAGATCTAATGTGCCAGGCGCGTTCTGTCGGTAGCGTCCTGAAGATTGAAGATGACGATGGAAGATCTCTATTTTATTTAATAACGAAGGAGTTTTCGCACCAGAAGACCACTTATTACGGCTTATGGCGAGCCCTAAAGAACTTAAGGGACCAGATGCTGGGGAAAAACTTACATAAGTTGGCTATTCCCAAGTTGGGATGTGGTTTGGATGGTTTATCTTGGTGGATGGTAAGGAATATGATTGAAGAAATGTTCCAGAATACATCTATTCAAGTTTTGGTATGCTGCTTTAATCCACTACATAAAAAACAACTTCCAAAGAAAATTCCTTGCTACTTCTACTCGAAAGGGAGATGCAATAGAGGAAGAACCTGTCCGTACATGCATTCAGCGATTGTTGATGTTTCGGGACGAAACACTTTTAAGGAGGGAGCAGTGTTACGAATACCGTAACTGGTCAGCATATGGGAAGTGACATGAAATGGGAGAAAGTTCGATGGTGGAAAGAACAACTGTCAGGTTGATAGTTTCTGGAAAAATAGATAGGAAAAGTCATTATTGAAGATAGACAATTTTAAGTAGAATAGGAAATATTGTTCTTGGATTGATAAATAGAGTATTGTTTCTTGTGGAGTATTTTTTAATTCAACTGATTGAACCCCGAAAAACGTAACAAAAATAACGGCGGATTTCAAAAACTTGTCATTCAACACAAATCTAGTTCGGGATGTTAGCGTAATAAATACGATTAAATCAATGGATGAACTATCTTTCCAAGAAAAATAACAGTTAGATGAGGTGATACGTCATTTTAAAATTATTGATTCGCAAGATAGATTGGGCCTCACACAAGTTTTAACTCATACAATTGATACGTTAGTCGCGAAACCGATCAGACAAAAGCAATATCCTTTGTCCCCAAAAATGCAAGAATTCTTGAATGAGGAAATAGATAACATGTTAGAGTTAGGAATAATAGAAAAATCGAATTCAACGTGGTGTTCACCTTTATGGTTGGTCAAAAAGAACTCTGGGGATTTCAGAGTATGTTTTGACGGTAGAAAGTTAAATCAAATAACAGTTAGAGACAGTTATCCTATGCCTAGAATTGATTCTATTTTGTCAAGATTGAGAGATTCTACTTTTGTTTCATCAATCGATCTAAAAAGCGCTTTTTTTCAAGTTCCACTGGATGAGTCCCCAAAACCGGAAACTGCTTTTGCTGTTTATGGAAAAGGATTGTTCCAATTTGAGGTTTTGCCTATGGGGTTGATAAACAGTACAGCCACAATGTCTAAACTCATGGACATGATTTTGGGACCAGAAGTTGAACCTTATTGCTGGGTATACATAGATGATATCATTATAGTCACTCCCGATTTTCAAACTCACATTAAGGCGCTACAAGAAGTATATGAGAGATAACAACAGGCTAATTTGACTATTAATTTTGAGAAATGCGAGTTTTGTAAATCATCACTTTCGTATTTAGGTTTTGAAGTAGGAAAAGATGGGCTTAAAATGAGTCCCGATAAAATCTCGGCCATTTCAAATTATCCAATTCCTAGGAACACCACTGAGATAAAAAGATTAATAGGATTAGCTGGTTGGTACAGACGATAATTTTGCAAGTATTTGTTCTCCAATTACTGATTTTCTAAAAGGCAAAAGGAAAGGTCAATCCATTATTTGGACAGAGGAAGCCAATAATGCTTTCAATGTCATAAAAAATAAATTAACAACCGCTCCAACACTTGCAAGTCCCGATTTTACAAAACACTTTTACATCCAAACTGATGCTTCAAACACGGGTATTGGTGCTGTTATATATCAGGAAGAAAACGACGTAGAACATCCGATTGCTTTTACAAGTAGAACACTCAATAAACATGAAAGAAAATATTCGGTAACAGAAAAAGAACTCTTAGCTGTGATGTTCGGAATTGAAAAGTTTAGATGCTACGTGGAGGGTACTTTCTTCTATGTAGTAACGGATCATATGGCACTTAAATGGTTACAAAACCTATCCAATCCCAGTGGTAGATTGGCACGAATGTCTTTAAGGTTATCGCAATTTGATTTTGAGGTCATACATAGAAAAGGTTCATTAAATATTGTTGCAGATGCACAGATGCAGATCCAGAATAACTTCCGAAAATATTGTTACCCTGAAACCTGATAAGTTGTACAAATCTATGATACGAAAAATTGAAAATAATCCTGACAAATATCCTACTTTTAGAGTAGAAAATAACTTTTTGTATAAATTTGTCTCCAATAATCATGATATACTTAGTAACCTACGTTAGTGGAAGTTAGTTATTCCAACCAAAAATCGTTCAGAAATTATATCACAATGACGAGTGTTCGGGGCATTTTGGTGTATCAAAGACTTTGAGTTGGATATTGGAATTATATTATTGGACTAGGATGAGGAAAGATGTTGCAAATTTTGTTCGAAAGTGTACTATCTGTCAAGCCAATAAAACTTCAACACTAGGTACACCAGGATTAATGGGTCAATACAGAGATATAAAATTTCCTTTTCAGATGATATCTTGCGATTTGTTGGGACCGTATGTGAGGTCTAAACAGGAAAACAGATTTGTCTTAGTTGTCATTGATTGGTTTACGAAGTTCGTTCTGGTACACCCGATGGCTAATGCTACAGCCAAAAGTATAAGGAATTTTATTGAAAATCAGGTTTTTCTCATATACGGTGTTCCTCAGATATTATGTTGCGATAATGGTCCTCAATTTATTTCTAGAGTATTCCAGGAATTGAATTCGGAATATAAAATTCAGAAAATATTTTATAATTTAAAATATCATCCACAAACAAATCACACTGAACGAGCCAATAAGGAAATAGTACGTTGTCTCAGATCATATATTGGTGAAAGTCAGAAAACTTGGGATGTTTCTCTTCATAAAATTGCACAAGCTATAAGAACTGCAAAGCATGATGTAACTCAATTTTCTCCTGCCTTTTTGACATTCGGACGTAACGTTCCACTTTATGGTGATTTTTATGGTAAAATTTCAGAAAATGACGAGAACTTGTCACTAATTGGTGACAGAGCTCAAAGATTAAATGATTTAGAATCGTTACCGGAATTATCCTATTCCTATATTAATAAAAATTTAAGAGGCATAGAATTTAGGAGGTTTTTTTGTCGAAAGGCGAGCGCCGAAGGCGCGAGGGCCGTCGCGTGCGACGGCCTACGGGTGAGGACAGAGGGGCGTCGGAAAGTTGAAGAACGGGAGCACACGTGGGTGTTTTCGGATTTTTTCTAGGACCCCGGGAAGTATTTTAAAAAAATTCGCGAAAAACGGTAAAATTCGCCCTTAAATAGCGAATTTCTTGGAAATAAGGTTTTTTTTCGGAGGCACCTGGAAGTTCGGAGATTTTTTTAAGCAAAGCTCCATCTCCCCGTTCACCTTAGTACGCAAAGCGTTTTTCGACACGTTTCTCCGGGTGTCCAAAATAAATTCGAAAAGTTTCGACATTTCACGAAAATGGTAAAAATTTCCGGCTCGACCAGAAAAAATAGATACAACCAGAAAGTTTTTGTTATTTCGATGACTTTCGACGTTAGAATTAGGTTAGGGTTCTTGACAACGGCATTCAAAGTTTGACGCGACGCACAGATTACCGTTTCGAGATTGGATTTTTTCGATATTTCGAGACGCCACGAGTGACGTTACAATACATATAGGTTAGGGTTCTTGACAACGGCAGTCAAAGTTTGACGCGACGCACAGATGACCGTTTGAAGGTTGGATTTTTTCGACATTTCGAGACGTCAAGGGTGGAGTTACATATAGGTTAAGGTTCTTGACAACGGCAGTCAAAGTTCGAGGCGACGCACAGATGACCGTTTGGAGGTTGGATTTTTTCGACATTTCGAGACGTCACGGGTGAAGTTACACATAGGTTAGGGTTCTTGACGACGGCAGTCAAATTTTATCTCGACGCATAGATGACCGTTTGGAGGTTGCGTTTTTGCTTTTGATTTTTCAAAATGCGAATCTATCTTCAAAGGGGGATCTACCAACAAGGTGAATCTACTTAAAAGGTGGATCGCTAGGCCCAAACTAGTTTATCAAAATTAGAGAAAGACTCAAGAAGTCTTATGAAAAAAATGCCAAATATTATAATCTTAGGAGAAGAAATGTGAGTTTCAATGAAGGTGATCATGTTTGGAAAAGAATTATGTCCTATCTAGTGCTCCAGCGAAATTAGCTCCTAGATATATTCCTTGTGTAATGATCTGGGAAATTGGCATATTCAGGATATGAAGGAAAATTTTACTGATGACACAGTTAATTTTGATTCGGATTTGTCCGAATATGAAGACGCGTTAGATGATTTATCCCCATAGTATATTGTTAGACATATGTTGGTAATTGTGAACTTGATAATATGGTGGTTCCAGTATTTTTTTTCTTCGATTGAAAACAGTGAGATTTTGGGATTTTTTTTTTGTTGAATGCTGAGAAAAATTTGGCTCCAAATTTTTTTCTGGGGATAGGGAGTGTAACGTAAAAATTACGTTATACTCATCAATTGACTTCTTTTCAACACTCGCCTCTTTAGTTGAATCATCATGTGTTGTAACGAAGTTACTTTTTTTTGCCGGGGGTATTCTGTCCCATAGAAAAATTTTTCGATCGAGTTTCCTTATTTTCATTCAATAAATCCGATCTGATAAATTAAACCCGATAAATCGAATATTCTCGATCCGCGTGTAAAAGAAATCCCATACGGTGGCATATGGCCGCTGATAAGGTCCGATAAATTTGCGAATTTTTATGTTTTTCAAGCGGCCGCGGATCCAAAAAACAGCGGCGGACTCCGAATTCTGTTGCCTTATAAGGTAACGTTTTAATTCCTTTTTTGAATAACGTGATGTCATGACGGCCAATCAGACGGTGCCTTATTTCCCTACTTCTCGAAATTCTGAATTTTCGCACGCGTCACCACCCCACTTTTTCGGAGGTTTTAAAAAGGGCCATCAGGGCTGATTCGGGATCCTTTTTGACTTGCTCTTTCCGGGGAAATAAATAACTGTGTCTTGCCGATCTTTTTTTTAACATTGGAAATGTTTATGTTCGTATATTACAGGCAAATTACGAGTTTTCGTTCAAGGTCAAAAGACAAAGGTGTCGCTAGTAGACCAAAAAAGCATTCGAAAGTTATCGCGTGATATAGGTGACATAGGGTGTATTGGGCCAGCATACGAGAAGCGAGCATACATTAATTCTCTCGAATGCCTAACCAATCAGATTCACTCGATCCGAGTGCTTCCGAATGCACCCGCGTGTAAGATCGTGAGAAGAAGCCGTTTCCCGACATTCAGATCGCGCGTTTCGTCTTTTGTCGTTCTTCATAAACGAATCTGATAGTGAAATAGTTGAAAACGGTTGGAACTTCGAACAGTTTGATTTTTTTTTATTGAATAGAATATCTAGCAAAATCTATTACAATTTCTCATTATGGACGTTTCAAATAAATGCTCGACTTTATTGCAGAGTGCTGAGTGAATCCACTTATTTGCATTTGCGGCATATGTGGAAAAGGGTTTACCAGCGTATCTGTTAGAAACAGGCATCTCCGGACAATCCATAATGATGATTCCGCTAAAGTGGTGAAGAAGCAATATATTTTGTGTTCTCTTTGTTCTACTGATGAAAACCAGGAAACGTTTTCTACATATTATGATCATTTGAGAATAATTCATGGTGTTCTGTATGATTGATATTTCTTACATTTCCCCCATCCAAGAAAACTATGATACAACACACAGTTATATTGCCATATTTCAAAAATCAAAATACATATGCTAAATTACCTACTCAAATTCTCACTTTTGAGGTTTTTGTAAGCGCATATGTGCTTTTTATTCAGTGGCGGATCCAGCTCTCGAGAAAGGGGGGGGTCACGGTCAGGTGGATTACATACCCGCCAATTGATTTTTTTTATCAAACACAAGATTTGAGGGTTCGTCCAGTCCAGGGGGGGGGTCATGACCCCCATGACCCCCCCCCTGGATCCGCGCTTGTTTTTATTACAAGCTGTCTGTAATCAAATCTTGCAAGTTAAATATGACACACTTCTAATCGTCCGATTGATTTGGCAGGTGTACATAATTCTGGTGACAATGCATCATGAAATATTTTTTATAGAAAAAAACAAAATGGCTGCTCCAAAATGGCGGATGAGTTCCGTAATTATCATCCGATTTCATTCAAAATTAGTATCTAGGGGTTTTTGGGTTCGACAATGATGATTCTTTTGTCAAAATTAAAAAATTCAAGATGGCGGCTAGAATAGGGCGGACGAGTTTCGTAATTATGATCCGATTCTATTCAAAATTGGTATCTAGGGGTGTTCTGGGTCGGAAATTACGATTCTTCAAAATTGAGGAATTCAAGATGGCGGCTTCAAAATGGCGGATGAGGGTTGTTTTTATAAAAGATTGTTTTAAAAAATGATTTTTTTATTATATCTTGTTCTAAATGCAAGGGCGGATATAGCTTTTTTTCATGGGGGGGGGGTGACGATTGAAAATCAGGTTCACAATTTATGAAATTTTTTTATGTGCACCACATTGCATAACTTCTTCTAAGGACTTCGATACTCATGGGGGGGGTAATTACCATAATATAAATCAAACTGTTCGAAGTTCCAAGTTCCAACCGTTTTCAACTATTTCACTATCAGATTCGTTTATGAAGAACGACAAAAGACAAAACGCGCGATCTGAATAACGGGCAACGGCTTCTTCTCACGATCGTCCTCTCGGGTGCATTCGGAAGCACTCGGAATCGAGTGAACCTGATTGGTTAGGAATTCGTGAGAATTAATGTATGCTCGAGAATCGGCGACGGCGACCAGTGAGCCACGGTGGGAGGTACGTCAAATTCGCCGCAACGTTGCCAGATTGGGCAATTATTCCTGTATTTGAAAGATAGATCATTGTTTTATTTCATTCATTAGCACTTCGAGTGTTTATATTGTTGTTTCATCAAGTGAGATCTGGGCCGCGGTGAGTGGTCCGTCAAATTCGCCGCAACGTTGCCAGATTGGGAAAATATTTCGGTATTTGAAGAATAGGTCAATATAGTTGATCCGAGTACATATAAGATTCATGAATTTTAGTAGAAACAGAATCCTTCTATCTGAAGCCAATTTCATGAATACCCAGATTTGCTAAAATCAAAATTCACTTCGAAAATATTGGACGGAGTGGACTCAGCTTCATTTGATTTCCTCCGAGTAGGGGAGGACGGGGGAATTCCGCGCACGGGGGAATTCTGCGCATTGATATTCTGCAACTCAGTTCAGTTATTTCAAAATTTAGATACAGCCACAGAAATATAATAAACATATAAATAAATAAATATTTTATTATATTTATGTGGATACAGCGCACCATCTCGTATTTGCCTTGCCAACATCCTCCCGTAATTTAAAGATATTCGTGTTTTTATTTTAGACCAGGGAGCCGATTGTTCGTTTCACGACGCTCTGATCTAATTTTCGAGAGAAATTGGAATCGTGGAAAGTACTTCTATTATTAATTTCTAATGAATCTATTGCATGACTATTTTCCTTCATATGTGTAGATTATTTCATGCAAAAGAACAATTACATAATTGTATTTCGTCATCTACTGTCAGTGATTAGTTAGGTTAGGTGACTCACACTGGGAGAATAATGCGCAGCTGTAGCGGGGTAATTCTTCAATAATATTTTTTGTACCTATTCATGGAAATTTGTTTAATTTACATTGTACTTGGTTATTACCTAAATGATGAAATATTTCTTCGAGTTTTTCAGCTGTTCAATATATGCGCATAATTATACCATCGCATGCGCGGTATTACCCAGTACGAGGGGGAAGACCGCGAAAAGACAGTTTTCAGAATTATTTTTTTTTCTCAATTGGTATAGGTAGTTGAACCTTTTCCTTGTGATGAAAAAGTTCCAAATGGGTTCATGATTCAGCAGTTAAATTATGAAAGTTTGTGTGTACATAGGAAGGTTTTTGTGAGCATTTTCCCTAAGGTGCGTGGAATTCCCCCGTCCTCCACTACATAGAAGATTAATGAATTTTAGTAAAAACATAATCCTTCTATCTCAAGCCAAATTCGAGAATACTCAGATTTGGTAAAATAAAAATTCTCTTCGAAAATATTGGACGGGGTGGACTCAGCTTCTTCTGATGATGTTTACTCCGAGAAGGTACATATAAGATTCCTGAATTTTAGTGAAAACAGAATCTTTCTATCTCGAACCAATTTCATGAAAACCCAGATTTGGTAAAATAAAAATTCGCTTAGAAAATATTGGACAGAATGGACTCAGCTTCATCCGATGAGAGTTGATCTAAGAACATATAAGATTCATGAATTTTAGTAAAGACAGAATCCTTCTATCTCGAGCCAATTTCGAGAAAACTCAGATTTGGTAAAATAAAAATTCTCTTCGAAAATATTGGACGAGGCGAGGTGGACTTATTCTGATGATGTTAACTCCGAGTACATGTAAGATTCATGAATTTTAGTAAAAACTGAATCCTTCTATCTAAAGCCAATTTCATGAAAACCCAGATTTGCTAAAATCAAAACTCACTTCGAAAATATTGGACAGGAATGACATCCAATTATTTATATCTTTATTTTTTATTATTATATATTAAGAATACTTACTTTAGAAAGAACATTTTTGTTTTAAAATACGGTGACAAGTTTCCTCTCACATGTTTATGTTAGGAATTGGGAATGTTGATTGTTTCTTGCAATTATTATTGCTCATTATTATTATTGAAAATACTATTATATTTTAAGTTCAAATGCAAATAAATGTTGGTAATATTCACATGTGGTATTATCATTTCCAATGTCTCTGATGGTTGCAAGGATTGCGAAATCTGTAAATTTTTGAAGAATTAGTTGAGATTTTGTTGGATACATTTTTCATTTGTCTTTCGAAGACCGTATAAATTAATTTAAATCTGTCAGTGAAAGTGAGATAGGACTCCGTTTTACAAAGTGAAAAGTGGGAAATTTCCGGAATCGGTAAGGCCTCCGTTCTCATTACTTTTATGCTGATTGTTTCCGCTGAAATATCGTTCTAACATTATTTTTCTGTGTTTCATGAATATTGTTGTAATACCAAAAACCCATAAAAGATACTGAAAATAGAAAAGCTGACACAGCAATTCATAAAATAATATAAAAGCAGTTAGAGCCGACCCCGCTCCAGTTCTGTTAAATCTCTGCTCCGGTACTATTCTAACCTTGTTCTAATTAGTCATAACATCGTAGTGTAAAGTTAGTGAATAAGGAAGTTATTGTTAACCAGTATAGCTAAGTGAATAAAAGTGAACATCAACAAAGTGTTTTTATTTCTCATCAAGCCATCAGACGAGTTTCGGAGCTACTCTAAAAAGCTGCCCTGGTGTCAGAAACGTTTTTTTAAAAAGCCAAAAGTTCAACAAAGGAATACGACACGAATTTTTGGTGTCAGAAGTGGGATCGCCAAAAGAAGGATTACCCAGAGGAACCCAACAAAAGCAAGTTCACCCACACAGAGGGAACAAAAGCAAGTTCACCCACACAGAGGGAACAAAAGCAAGTTCACCCACACAGAGGGAACAAAAAGCAAGTTCACCCACACAGAGGGAACAAAAGCAAGTTCACCCACACAGAGGGAACAAAAGCAAGTTCACCCACAGGAAGGGAACAAATCAAGATCACCCACAGAGGGATCCAAACAAATTCAAACTCCAAGGGTTACCCAGAGGAATCTACAGGGATCGCCAGATAGGGATCACCTACAGCCAAGACGATAAACCACTACTTCCGGACGCAAGTCAGAGGAGCACCTCGACGGAAGGCCCTGCCCAAAGACCACAACAAATTTTCGGGAAATAAAGAGTAAGTTTATCTTATTGTAAGGTATATAATTCCTGCACAAATATGTCTTTTAAAGAAGAAAAACCAGGCATGTCGAATGATAACTTAAGCGATGATGAACCTTTTGAGGAACTTCCACTAACAGTTTTATTCAAATTTATAAAAACCTTCAACGGAGACAGAGCAGAACTCAACACATTTATCACTAACGTCAATTCAGCATTTTCCTTAGCTCAACCCCAACAAATTCCAAGTTTATTTCTTTTCGTTGTCTCACAGTTATCAACAAACGTCATAAATGAAATTGATTTCGAAGAGATAAGTGATTGGACAACCCTAAAATCAAAATTAAAAACTTACTATAGTCAGACTAAACATGTTGCACAAACGCACGAGGAGTTAGAAACTCTTCGACAATATTCTAATGAGGGAATAACAGAATTCTTCAAAAGAGTCGAGAAAACAAAAAATGAATGCATACAAGCCGAATACCTATGTGCCCAACCAGATGAATTTACAGCTATTAAAAAAGTAATACAAAGAACAGCCTTGCGAAGATTCATAATCCACTGTAAATCCGAAATAAGCCAAATGTTAAGAGCGCGAGATATTGACAATTTAAATGAAGCATATAATACTGCACTTCAAGAAGAAAAAAATTTTGAATTATACTAAACATAAATCCAGTAATCAAACAAATCTCTTTTGTAATTTTTGTAAAATGAAAAATCATACTACTCAAAATTGTAGAAAGAAAACTAAACAATTTAATGGAAAAAACGATCGTCAAAATAGTAATCAGAATAATCAGAGTCAAAGTACGTATAATTCGGACCAAAGTCACTCAAATTCATATAATCCAAATTATCGTAAAATTGTATGTAATTTTTGCAAGATTCCTGGACACACATTCGAAAATTGTTGGAAAAGACAAAATAGAAATAACCATTTCCATGATCCTAAGGTGAATCAATTAGGAAACGAATCTTTAAACTCGGAAGGCCAAACTCTGCCGAATGTCCCAGAGTCAGACCATGGCCAATATATGGAGGCATTCAAATAAATTATTGCGGAACACAATTACAAATAGTTTCTTTCAATGTTGATAATTCACCCACAAAAAAATTAAATTTTTAATTGATAGTGGAGCATCTATTTCTTTGATTAAGCATGATGCATTAATACCAAGTATTACTAAATTGAATCGAGAAAATACTGTTTTATTCAATGGCATAAATCCAAATCAACCAATTCTTTCCTTAGGCACAGTTGATTTGATCCTAAAATATGAAAATTTCCTTTTTCCTTTAACATCACAAGTCGTAGTCAGTCATGAAATTCGATTTGATAATTATGACGTAATTTTAGGTGTTGACTTTTTCAGAGAAAATAATGCCGTAATTGATTATAAAAGAAATGCCTTAATCGTCAAAAATTTAATTATACCATTTGAAAACACAGAAGGACTTGAACGTATCAAGAAAATAACCTTGCAACCACGCAGTGAAACAATTATTCAGGTCAAGATTATTAATAATTTATCTGAAGGCATGATTAAGAATCGCGAAATTGACAAGGACGTATTTATTCCGAACGCACTTATTAAAAACAAAGAACAAAAGGCCTATCTACCCATTCTTAATTTAAGACACACCGCCGTAGAAATTGATGCTGACAAATTAAAATTTGAAATAGAGGAAATATTGCCTCATGTCATGATAAATTTCACTGAACAAATAACGCCCGAACAGCGGAAGGAATTATTATTCGAAAATCTACGTATTGATCATTTGAATCCTGAAGAAAGACAATCATTATTACAAATCTGCCATCATTACTCAGATTTATTTCATTTACCTGGAGATTACTTAACGTCTACGCAAACTTTGAAACATAAAATTCCTACAACGACTCAAGTTCCAATTTCAGCAAAAACTTATAGATATCCAAAAATACATGAGGAAGAAGTGAAAACCCAAATAGAAAATATGCTCGATCAAAATATTATTCAAAATTCTCATTCGCCTTATTCAAGCCCCGTATGGGTGGTACCGAAAAAAGCCGATGCTTCAGGAAGAAAAAAATGGAGATTGGTGATTGATTATAGAAAACTAAATGAGATGACCGTTGGCGACAATTATCCTTTACCAAATATAGAGTCAATTTTAGACCAACTAGGTAATTCAATTTATTTTTCAACTTTAGACTTAGCTTCTGGATTTCACCAAATAGAAGTGGACGAAAAAGATAAAGAGAAAACAGCATTTAGTACCCCTTCAGGACATTTCGAATTCAATCGAATGCCATTTGGTTTAAAATCTGCACCCAATACATTTGCAAGACTAATGAACATTGTATTGTCAGGACTTCAGGGAACAGTTTGTTTTTGTTATTTAGACGACATTGTTGTATACGGATCATCATTACACGATCACAATGAAAAACTCAGAAAAGTTTTTGACCAATTACGATTTCATAATTTAAAACTTCAACCAGACAAATGTGAATTTTTAAGAAAAGAAATTACATACTTAGGACACATCATAACAGATGAAGGTGTAAAACCGGATCCGAAGAAAATTGAAGTAATTAAAAATTTAAAAGTACCTTCTAATGCAAAAATGATAAAAAGTTTTCTTGGTTTCGTCGGATACTGTAGAAAATTCATTAAAAACTTTTCAGCGATTGCAAAACCTCTTACAACATTGCTGAAAAAGGACGAAAAATTCAAATGGGAAGAATCACAACAGAAAGCATTTGATGAGCTCAAAAATATAATAACTACCGATTCTTTATTAATTTACCCAGATTTTTCTAAACCTTTTATTTTAACCACAGACGCATCAAACGAAGCTATTGGTTCAGTAATTTCACAAGGAAAAATTGGAAAAGATCTACCAATTGCATATTATTCAAGAACATTATCAAATACTGAGAAAAATTATTCAACGACTGAAAAAGAATTATTAGCGATAGTCGATTCTTGTAAACATTTCAGACCATATTTATTTGGAACAAAAAAAAATTGAGATTTATACGGATCACAAACCTTTAATTTACTTAAAGAATTGTTCAGACCCGTCAGGAAGATTAGCTAGATGGCAAACTTTATTAATGGATTATAATTTTGAAATTAGGTACAAAAAGGGAAAAGACAATAAAAACGCCGATTTCTTAAGTCGAATTCCAGATTATAACATAAATTCCATTGATGATGGTAATGAAGAAACAGAATCTTACACATTCAATGAATTCAAACAATTTCATCAAATGAATTTAAATATTCCAACCCCTAAAAGTATAAAGAAACCATTAAATAAAATACGGAATTTAATAATACCTTTCTCAACAGACAAATCTGAACGGAATGAATTTCACGATTACGTCTGCAATTGTTTTCCAAACATACTTCTCCAAAATAATAAAGTTGCAGAAGTAAGTCTTCAAAAATCATCCGAACAAACTCTATATATAATATTCATAAAAGAAGATGACTCAGAATCAACAACCTACGAAAAATTATTTGAAACCCTATATAACTTACGAGCGTTACTGAAATTTAATAATTGCACTAAATTTGTAATAACCGATATTCCAAAAAATAATAATTTTATACTGAGAGAAACATTCCTTAGCCTACTTTTCTATCTTTTCAAAGATTTCAAATATACTATCTTGGAAGAAGAGCGAATTCCGATAACGGATAGAAATATAATTAGACAAATACTTTACGATCATCATGATTCACCATTGTCAGATCATCAAGGATTTGAAAGAACGTACCATAAAATCAAAGAAAATTATTATTGGGATAACATGAAAGAAGATGTTAGAAATCACATAAAAAATTGTCAAACATGTCAACTTTCCAAAACAGATTTCAGAAATAACAAGAGCCCAATGCAAATAACAACGACATCATCAAAATTCTGTGAGCAAATTGCAATGGATATAGTTGGTCCTTTACCAATAACGAGAAATGGAAACAGATTCATTTTAACCCTTCAAGATGATTTAACAAAATTTGTTCAATTTTACGCAATGACTAATCATGAAGCAGAAAACGTCGCGATATATTTCTTAAAATTTTGTACTAATTTCGGTTTTCCAGAAATCATCCTATCGGATCAAGGAGTAGAATTTACATCCAAAACATTAAAAGCACTCAATCGAATGCTAGGAATTAAACATAAATTGACATCACCATACCATCCACAAACAAACGGATCATTAGAAAAAACTCATTTAACTCTAAAAGACTATTTGAGATGTTATGTTAACAAAGATCAAGAAGATTGGGATGAATTTTTAAATTTAGCTTCTTATTCCTATAATACTAATACCCACAAGAGTACAGGATTAACTCCCTATGAACTAGTCTTCGGACAAAAATCAAGAATTCCAAATTCATTTCGTAAACCATCGGAAAAACCACATTACTCAGACTTAGCAAATTCAATCGCAAAAAAATTGAAGACAGCAAGAAACGCTGCGAGAGAAAATCTCATTAAAGCAAAAGAAAAATCGAAAGAATATTATGACAAAACACATAACCGCACGTATAGCTTTAAAGAAAATGATCTTGTTATTTTACAAGATTCACGCGCGAAACAAACCAGTCAAAAATTGTCCAAACATTTCAAAGGACCATATAAAATAATACAGATACACAACAATGAAACCGCAACAATTGAAATAGAGAGAAATAAATTGAAAACGTATCATTTCAATCAATTGAAACCATTCAATATCATTTCAGACGACGAAATTACACAGGATGGACGTATTGAAGATATTACTATGTATGACCCTTCTATCGATGACCCCGGGCCTAGCAACAGAATATAAAATCACTCCAATATCATCTTCATCAGGAATAATATTTCACAATCTTGGATTAGCGAAAGTATCTAATGAACATTTTACTCTTTTATCATATATCAATTTAACACACATTAATGACAAAATTCAAATCATCAAAGAATTTTATACAATAACCCTTAGCACTTGTCATATTGCAATTAATGATCAATTAACAAATGAATGCTTCAATCAAATGCAATATATTCAGAAGAAACTGGAAACTGCTCAAAAATCTTTCAACATAATCACACACAAAATTAATTTAATTTCTCAACGGAAGTGCCGTGGCTTAGTTAACGCCGTCGGTACAGGAATAAAATTTACTCTGATTCAATTAATTCGTTAATTAATAATGAAAAACAAACAGAAGTATTATTGCAACAACAAGTTAATGTCATTTCGGATACAATATCAAATTTTAACAATTCTCTCACTAGAATGAACGAAAATATCAATATCCTTAATAAAAATTTGAAAAACTTCAATAAATTTCAAAATGAAATGATTACAATCAAAAATGGTTTTGAGTTAGAAATTGGATTATCCAATCATATTATCTTACTCATTGAAATGACTGATGAATTAACAAATTCTTTAACAGAATACGTAAATGATATTTCACTCATTTCCAATAATATCATCAGCTATAATATTTTACCCCCAGAAACCCTTTATTCAGAATTACACAAAATATCCAGAAAACAAGATCTTCCATTACCCCTGAGCATTGAGAATATTTTCATCTTTTACAAATTATTAGAAATGAAATCTTTCATTAATAAAGGCTTATTGGTTTTATCATTCGATGTACCTATTGTCACTACAGGAAAATACGAGATCTATGAAGTTTTATCAGCACCAGTACCACACCATGAAGATCCAATGTTATTTTCTTTCATTGAACCTAGTACCCCATATATGATTATTTCCAAAGACAAAACAAGTTATTACAATTTGAATAATCTTAAAAAATGTTTTGAAATGTACTCAAATAATTACTTGTGCAGAGGATTATATACTATGAGGAAGACAAACAATAATGATCAATGTGAAATAAAATTATTCAATGAACATTTGAACAAAATTCCAAAAACATGCAAGATCAAAAATTTCATTGCGGAATTAGAAATTTGGCATAAGCTAAAAAATAATCAATGGTTTTATAGTCTATCTTATCCAACACAATTATCAATTGTATGTGATGATAAATCAACTAAAGTCGAAGAAATTTCTAATATTGGACTGTTTGAATTAAGCCCAAAATGTAAAGCTTTTACAAGAACTGTTGTTTTAGAGGTTCAAGGACAAATTGGCATAATTGAAATGATGAATATTTTACCATTCACCGATATAAATCAAGATGATTGTTGTAAAAAGTTGAAGAAAAACCTCACACTTGATGCAATCAAATTAGAACCATTAAAATTGAGTAATCTAGATCTTAAAGAATTGGAATATGCCAAACATAAACTTTCCGAATTTGATGAACAATTACAGAATCAATTGAATAAACCATTTATAATCAAACATTCGAATTGGTTCACAACTATTCTCACAATAATTGCTTCAATAATTATATTTATAATAATTTTTAAATGTTTAAAACTTTTTGGATTCATAGAATTTTTGAAAAGACTTTGTTGCAGAACTAAAAAGCATAATGATGAAAAATGTATTCCTTGTCTTCAAATATTTAATCAATGTGTTACCAAAAAGAAGCCAACTAATGAATTCAAAGTATCTTTTAGAAGTGATAAATCAGAATCAATAGAATCAGACTTAGATGATGAAACACAATCAGCAAGATCTATACGAAGATCACAGAGATTGAATAAAATTAAAATCCAAAGAAATTGATTGTATTAGTTTTATCTCAAATTTTTGTTTAATTAAGAAAACACAAAAATTTTAATTACCCCCGGAGGTGTTGTAATACCAAAAACCCATAAAAGATACTAAAAATAGAAAAGCTGACACAGCAATTCATAAAATAATATAAAAGCAGTTAGAGCCGACCCCGCTCCAGTTCTGTTAAATCTCTGCTCCGGTACTATTCTAACCTTGTTCTAATTAGTCATAACATCGTAGTGTAAAGTTAGTGAATAAGGAAGTTATTGGTAACCAGTAGCTAAGTGAATAAAAGTGAACATCAACAAAGTGTTTTTATTTCTCATCAAGCCATCAGACGAGTTTCGGAGCTACTCTAAAAAGCTGCCCTGGTGTCAGAAACGTTTTTTTAAAAAGCCAAAAGTTCAACAAAGGAATACGACAATATTCTTAAAATTTTCCTTTCATTGTGTGCGTATCTACTTCATAATTCTTGCGATTTTCATCTGGATTGACTTCGGCGAGACTATATAGCGTTGTCAAGGCACCGTGTCACCCTTAGGGCCGGTATTATAAAAGCCGAATCGAGGATTCAACCGTGCGCCAACTACCAGATAGTGAGGAATTTGGTTGTTGGCGCAACGGTTGAATCCTCGGTTGGTCTTTATAATACCGGCCCTTAGTCAATCTACTGAAGGTTTGCAGATTTATCGAGGGCACTACGTCAGGTTGAGGGGTTTCGTTGTTGAAACCACTTTTCCGGACGGTGTTGTTGGTACCACTGTTTCCTTTTATATCTTTTCCTTCCGTTGTGTGTATACTTCATAATTCTTGCTATTTTCATCTGGATTGACTTCGGCGAGACTATATAGCGTTGTCAAGGCACCGTGTCACCCTAAGGGCCGGTTTTATAAAAGGCGAACCTAGGATTCAACCGTGCGCCAACTACCAGATTGTGAGGAATTTGGTTGTTGACGCAACGGTTGAATCCTCGGTTGGCCTTTATAATACCAGCCCTTAGTCAATCTACTGAAGGTTTGCAGATTTATTGAGGGCACTCCGCCAGGTTGAGGGGTTTCGTTGTTGAAACCACTTTTCCGGACGGTGTTGTTGGTACCACTGTTTCCTTTTATATCTTTTCCTTCCGTTGTGTGTAAACTTCATAATTCTTGCTATTTTCATCTGGATTGACTTCGGCGAGACTATGTAGCGTAATTTCACCCTTAAGATTACTTACACAATTGCGAACGGCAGCTGTAGGCCGGTGAGCAGAAAAGGGTGGGTCTTTTATGAAAAACTATGTATTTTTTTAAGGGCGCCAATTGGTTGTTTTTTTTTTTTGATAAATAATTGTCATCAACCAATAAGTGACAATAATGTGAAGTTGAATAAACTTCTTCAAATGATGTTGTCAAAGAGAAATGAACAAATACAGCACGAATTGATTTATTTCTCATAGGTGGGTTTACTTGCACAAAAATCTTCCTGGGGATGGGCTGCCACAGACTGTTCAACTCTTCTGGGATGTGAGGTGGTGATACTGGGGTCTTGAATTTTTCCAACAAAGGAAATTTCGCAAAAGGTCCTGGGCCTTCGAATTTTGAAAACGTCGCCAACGGTAACGTCCAGATAACGTAGCGTGAAATTATGAGCGTAAATAAAAAAACCCTGAAAAGAATTATTCTAAATTTTCTGTGCTAGACACAACAACATGTCCGCTTTACACCAACGATCCTTCGAAAGAAACTCACCTTCAAAAAGGGTTTTACGGTAATCCACAAATCTTCGATGTCGAAACGGCAAAAACTTTCCTTCATTCAAATGAACAGAAAAACGGTGCGATAATTAGAAGTTTCAATACAAAAAACTTTATCCCTCAACAGGCAATGTCGTCTTCTAATCAATTTCAAAATGGAAGTGGATTCTCTTTCGAAATAAATTCCCAGTAATTAACAAATCAACGTGAATGCCATCTGGACGCAACCGGGGAGGACAATATTGTCTGCGTGTGTATAATTTAAAGAATACCTTTGCTTGATGAAAATTTCGAAATCGTAGTTGAAAAATTCAACTGCAGATGGAGGTAATAAAAATTTCAACCTGACCGAATACCGCAACTTGAGCCTTGAAACCTGTATAAAAAAAACGCTACACCATCCCCTTCCTCAAAAAAAATAACCTGTTATTTTTCTCAGGGATCTATCTTTTACTAAAAGAATCTGGATTATCAAGGAGAAAGAGAGAATTTGTGAAGTCACCTAAAGGTGAATGAGGATCTTGTTCTCCAAAATACAAATTTTGTACCTTTTCTGAATTTACTAAACGCACTATATTATTCTGTTTCTAATTCCTATTTCTATTTCTATTCCTATTGCTATTCCTATTCCTATTCCTATTCCTGACTTTGACGTCTTGAAAAATCCTACGGCAGTAGTGAGCCTTATCATGGTTGACTTATACTCAAAAAAATGAATGTGTGTATCAGATAGATGAATCATGCATACGAGGTATACATATCATAAAATTCATAGCAGCGAAAAGTTAACGATAGGTGCGGCAAATTTTAATACATAATTCGAAACGGTAATTTTTACTGAACATATAAATATACTCGAGTAAACGAAACGATAGAGGCGGTAAATAAGAGTTTCAAAAACTTGTCATGAAACTGACACGTCCGAGTTTGAACCAAAATAGGGTTTCAAATCCTTGATATGCCATATACCATCGGTAGAACTGTTCAAATCTTCGAGTTCATAGCATAAACGGGAAATTTTCCTTTTAATCTTTCGTAAAACATATTTGGGTGCTAGTTTCGCAGAGAATTTTTGCGCTGCATTAGACAGAACTTTATTTCTACGCCAGACCCTATCGCCATCACTGAATACAAAATCTTTTCTCCTCAAGTTATACGATTTCGAATTCCGTTGGTAAGCGGCATGAAGCTTTTCACGGACTTTGGTGAATATTTGCGATAGAGGTTTCAAATTTTCGACATATTCGTCGCGACTTGAGGGCAATAAATGAATGCCAGCGGTAGTTTCGACCTGGCCATAATAATCACCATATAGAGGTAAGTTTCTGCCAAAATTCAAAAAGGCAGGCGAATAACCTGTTACTTCATGTCTTGCTGTGTTCAAAGCATGAGATATTTTGTCCACTTCCCTATCCCAATCCGAATGATTTTCATCTTCGATATAACATCGAATAGCCGTGCCAACCGTCCTGTTGGTCCTTTCAACGAAATCGCATTGAGGCGAATAAACCGCAGTGAACCATATATTTTGTACTTTATAGGAACTAGCGAGCTCCTTCATAGCGCGCCCTGCAAATTGAGTGCCATTATCTGCTATGATAAATTGGGGAACACCAAATTTCAAGAAAATCTCCGATTCCAAAAATTTCACAACATTTTGTGCGGTAGCAGTACGCAACGGCTTGAGAACGGTGTATTTAGTAAACCAATCGCCGATGACCAATAAAAATATGTTACCTTTTTTTGATCGAGGAAGTGGACCAATAAGGTCTAGAGCAATTATCTGCCAAGGGAATTTAACGTTCTTTTCTGAACCCATTAATCCCAAACCTTGACGGTTATAGAATTTCTGGGCTCCGCATGTTTTGCAACACCTGACGAATTTCAAAATGTCTGCTCGCATTTTGGGCCAGTAATAAAGTTCTCCAACTCTGGCTAGGGTTTTAAAGAACCCGAAATGGCCGGCAGTTGATGGTTCGTGACAGGACTTAATGACATCTTTACGTTGAGTCTTGGGGACAACGCATTTCCATTCGTTGATATTAGTATCGATAGGCACTGAGGTTGGAATAAGTTTGAAAAGACAATCATTTTCAACTTTCCACTGTTGAAAAAGTTCGGCATTTTTCAAGACTTTAGATCTTAGTTCACGATACCACGGATCAATATTTTCTTTGTCAATATTTAGTGCGTTAACTTCAAGCGGGTTTTCAATTCTGGACAAGAAATCAGGTACTACATTAAGTTTTCCTTTGCGATGTCGCAATTCAAAGTTGAATTGTGCTAAACGGACAGCTACTGGTGCCCATACAACAAGCCCTTCGGACAGCCTATGTAGAGAAACCGGAGAAATTCTACTCTTTCTGCGAAGACAGATGCTCCAGCTAACATACGCTTCAAGGATCTCTGTAGACAAGCAAAATCCGATACAACATGAAATTTATACACAGAAATATAGAGAACGTTACATTCATAAGCCAAACCTCAAAGCTCCTATGTACCATCAAGTGAACAAAATATTAGAAAATTCAAATTTTCCAGGCACTGAACAAACTGAACCATCAGCAGAACCCCCATGGACAAACATGAGGCCTTCCATAAATACAAAACTAACATCCTTCAAAAAGTCAGAAACCCACCCTCTTGTATTTCATCAAAAATTTATGGAAATACTAAGTAATCAACATTACGATGAAATTATGTTCACGGACGCCTCCAAATCTGAAGGCGTAGGATGTGCCTGTGACACCCGCATGGAAACCAAAAAATTCAAGCTACCCCCAGAATGCAGCATATTCACAGCCGAATTGATAGCCATCCTACAAGCACTCAAACATATCGTCGAAAGAAATATTGCACATTCCATCATATGCACCGATTCGCTAAGTGCCATTCACGCAACACATGACATGTATAGTAAAAACCCTATTGTCACACAAATTCTAAACCTCATCACTTCGCTGTACCAACAACACAACAGTTGTTTTTTAATTTGGGTTCCATCTCACTGTGGCATTAAAGGAAATGAGAAAGCAGACTTAGCAGCAAAAGAAGCTATTTCCTACGGTGAGGAAACTATGATCACCAATTACGACCTCAGTAGCAAATGCAAAAAATTAATAAAAAAAAGTGGAATAACATTTGAGAACTAAAAAGCTCGAAACTAGCCCTTATTGACCGTACTATATCACTAACACCACCCATAACTACGAAGAGAGGAGATCTTGTTGCCCTGAGACGACTCCGAATAGGACATTGCATAGTATCACGCCAACACCTACTTGCGAGAGAAACAGTGCCAAGATGTAGTACATGCAATAGTGAGGTGACAGTGCAACACATAATAACGGAGTGCCCATTATACCAGCTCCAGAGAACAAAGTTCAACGTGAGCAGCTCAATGAAGGAAGCCCTCAAGATTGACTCACCAGTGTGCCTAAATACGTATTTATGCTAGGGTACCCTAGCATTTGTAAGATCCATCAATGTGAAAATTTAGTTAAAAAATAATCATTGTACATACGATCCTAACCAAAATATTATTGTTACGAATTTTTGTAATAAGTTCCATTACCTCTAATGACCAAGATGTCGAAGCGGCAAATAAATAAATAAATAAATTTTAACATAACATCACAGGTTACAATGTGACTACGTTCCGTAACATCTCCCTTTTTCCAACGATTAGAAATAATAAAAATATCTCAAACTTATACCTAGGTTATTTACAATTCTAGCAATATTTTCATACGATTTCATGCGTGTTCTATGTTCAGTTTAATAATTTGAAATCTACAATCAACATCAACCATAAATTATAAATTTATATTTGAGCTATCAATCAGTTCACCAAACCTATCTGGTTTTTTAACTTTTCTACCAGATCTTGAAATATGTACTTTTTCTTTATTATTTTGACTCATATATGACTCACTACCTGAGGGTTCAATATCATCAGGAAACGTTGGATAGAATGTTGGTAATTGCGAGGCATTGCTATCATTATCAAGTGCTATAGGAGGACTTGCCTGTGGGTTATTGAAAGAACTTGAGTTTGACATAACATGCTTCTATTTCTACGATATGTACATCCATTTGCATCTTTTATTAACCCTTTACCGCATGATTTTTTTTCGCGATGAAAAAATTAATTTGCGAAGATTTTGATCTCTGATTGGACATAAAAATACTCAAAAAAATCCTAACTCAACATTTTGAAATTTATTTCGAAAAAACAGGTTTGTGCCTCATATGGAACATCATGCAACAAGAAAATAGTAATATTTATCGAAAAAATTCATTCGGTATGAAACCGTACAAAACAGTTCCTGTCTTTGTTAAGGCACAATGGAATTTGGCATTTAAAATAAATTATATAAGTTTTCCCTGAGCAGCCCGGGTATTTACAACGCATGCGGTCTTTTTCGTGCCAATGCGGTGAATGGTCAAAACCATCCCTTCGCACCTCTTCTTGGGGGATTTCCTTTGTTGGTCCTTTTCTCCGCTTATTTTCATATAATTGCTGTAGGTTTCCACTTGGTCTTCCTCTGTTCTGTCTAGCTGGTTTCCCTGCTGTACATAGAGCATCTGCTATAGCTAGTTTAGTATCTAGAGGGGGCATATCGAATTTTTCAGCTCTTCTAGCTAGCAACCATGTTGAAAATAACAAAAATGTTATATCCTCTCTCTAAAGAAGAACTATGAAATTCTATGTTGAACACCACCCCATCTGTGTTCTTGTATATTTTCGATGATACCCTGTTTCACAAGTAGTCACCAGTAATGTAGTTCGAGTAGAGTCGAGTGCGTAATAAACAATTAGTCTAGTGCTACACGTGTTTTTGTTCAACCTTTTTCACCCGAAAATAATAGGTTATGGACCCACGTGCGTAATTCAGCGAATTTTTTTTTCGTGAAACAAGTGATCAATAGTTAACACAGTTGTGTAGCAAGACGTGACTTTTTAAAGATACAAAACTAAAATGGCCGTGAATTACTTTGCCTCTGTGCCGAAATTAATTGGTCGCGAAAACTACCAAGAATGGGCGTTCGCCATAGAGAATGTGCTAGTGCTCGAAGGACTGAACAAGTGCATAGATGGCAGCGAATCTGACACAGTGTTGTTGGCAAAAGCGAAGGCTAAATTAATACTGACGCTGGAACCTTCTTTGTATACCCACATTAGGGAAGCGAAAACTCCCCAAGAGGTCTGGACGAAACTAAGAAACCTTTTCGATGATTGTGGATTTAGCAGGAAGATAGGACTGTTGAGAACCCTGATTTCTGCCAGGTTAGAGAACCACGATTCGATGGAAAGTTATATTCATCAAATTGTTGAAACATCCCAGAAATTGAGGAGAACAGGCTTCAAAATAGACGAAGAATGGGTAGGATCTTTGTTACTTGCGGGACTACCTGAAAAATACGCCCCGATGATAATGGCGGTGGAGCACTCCGGTCTGCAGATTACCACTGATTCCATTAAAACCAAGTTGCTAGACATGCAACCAGAGGGCAGCAGCAGCGGTGCTTTCGCAGTGAATTTCAAAAACCGACAGAAGTCAAACTATCGGAAACGAGATGGCAGCACTTCTGCAGCGTCAAACAACAAATTTGACAAGTCGAAAGCTGAACCAGGTGAGCGCAATGAAAACAAAAATAGAAATAACATAGTCTGCTATAAATGTAAGAAAAGTGGACATTTTATGTCCAAATGCCCTGTAGCCAAAGAAAGGAATGGATTCAGTGCTGCATTTACCACAGCGGAATTCAACACTCAAGATTGGTATGTTGACAGTGGTGCTAGTGTACATTTATCCGCTAACAACAGTGGGATGATGAACGAGCGAAATCCAGATTTGACAGAAATAATCGTTGCAAACAGATCAAGAATTGCTGTGAAGTCATCGGGTGATATAAAAATTACCACCAAAGTTGAAGACTCTCAACATGACATACTGTTGACCAACGTACATTATGTTCCGGATTTGACGACAAATCTTCTTTCTGTGTCTCAGTTAATTAAAAATGGGAATCATGTATGTTTTGAAGATGAGGGTTGCAAAATATTTAATGGTTCTAATATTTTAGTTGCGACTGCTAGCCTCAAAAATAACATATATAAGTTGAACCTTGTTCAACCAAATTCAAGTTTCCTTGCAGGAAGTGAAATATGGCACCGACGATTAGGACATATTAACAGCGGATACTTATATATAATAAGATGAATGATTTAGTCGAAGGTGTGGAATTCAAAGGAAGATCTAATATCAACCTACTGAACTGTGAAATATGTTGTTAGGGTAAGCAAACCAGATTACCATTCCCAAGTAAAGGAAACAGAGCAGGTTATATTCTAGAAATTATTCATAGTGACATATGTGGCCCTATGGAAACGACTTCTCTGGGTGGAGCCAAGTACTTCCTGACGTTTATAGATGACTACAGTAGGATGAGCTTCATATATTTTCTAAGAACGAAGGATGAGCTTTATGAAAAATTTGAGACCTTCAAGAATCTTGTAGAGAACCAACAAGAACGAAAGATTAAAATTCTCAGAACTGACAATGGTTCTGAATACTGCAGCAAGGAATTCGAAAGATTATTAAGGAAGAATGGAATCGTCCACCAAAAAACAAATACATACACTCCAGAACAGAACGGTATGGCTGAAAGAATAAATCGTACACTTGTGGAAAAGGCCAAGTGTCTCATGTTTGATGGTGGAGTAGAAAAGTTTTTATGGGCAGAAGCCTGCAATGCAGCCAATTACATCCGAAATCGTTCAATAGCAGCTGGTATCGATAAAACACCTTTCGAAATTTGGAACAATAAAAAACCCAACATTGAACATTTCAGATTGTATGGAAGTGCCACCATGGTCCATGTTCCTAAAATAAATAGAAGAAAATGGGATCAAAAGGCTGTTAAACACATTCTCGTTGGATATGATGAACTCACAAAAGGTTATAGATGCTACAACCCTGTGACGAAGAAAGTCATCATTAGTCGAGATGTGTCCATTATTGAATGTGTAAGCAAGTCCTCGAATATATCCAATGATACTTTGGAAAATCAAGAAGAACTTGCAGTTTCAGTGGGGGAAGAACAGCTAAGTTCGGAATCGGAGAGCAGTGAGAATTCCATTAAGCAAGAATCACTCAACGAGGGGACTGTCCCAAGGAAGATAGTGATCATCTTCCTGAACGAGAACCAGAAATGGAAACTGTACCCAGGAGATCACAAAGAACTGCCCAGAAGAAAAACTTTGATGATTATGTTACATATCTCAGCACCAACAATGTGGATGACTCAGTCTCTGACATGGTTCATACACCTGAGACCGTATCAGAAGCACTCTCTGGACCAGACGGAAAGAGATGGAAGGAAGCCATGCTGGAGGAGATCAGATCCTTTGAGGAGAACGAGACATGGGAACTCGTTGATCCACCAGAAGGAGGTACCATAGTTGAGTGTAAGTGGGTGCTAAAAACTAAATGTGACAGTGAAAATGTAAAAAGTTACCGTGCAAGATTAGTGGCGAAGGGTTATACACAAAAAAGGGGAATTGATTATGATGAGACATTTGCCCCTGTAGTGCGTCATTCAACACTTAGAATCTTAGTTGCTCTAGCTGTAAATTTAGATTCAAAAATAATCCATCTAGATGTAAAAACTGCATTTTTAAATGGTATACTAAAAGAAAGCGTCTACATGAGACAACCAGAAGGTTTTACGGTGAAAGGTTTTGAAGACAAAGTCTATAAATTAAAAAAGGCTGTATATGGCTTAAAACAGTCTAGCCGAGCCTGGAATGAAAGGGTTAATGAAATTCTTTTAAGTTTTGGTTATCAAAAATCTAAGTTTGAACCATGCCTTTACATTAGGAAGAAAAATAATTTGTATACCTTTGTTGCCCTTTATGTTGACGATTTCTTCATTTTTTCTAATGATGAAAAACAAGTTGAACTTCTAGAAGGACATTTAAGTTTGAAATTCAAAATTAAGAATTTAGGTGAAGCTAAGCAGTGCCTAGGAGTCAGAATTTTAAGAGATTATGATTTGAATTATATAACATTAGATCAAGAAGGTTATATTGAAGAACTCTTAAAGAAATTCAATATGGTTGATTGTAAAACTGTTTCGACTCCTCTAGACAATAGCCTTAATTTGAACGTTAATGAAGATGTATCAACTTGTGATAAAAATGTACCATATCAGGAACTTATCGGTAGCCTTATGTATCTGGCAGTTTTGACACGTCCTGATATAGCCCATGCAGTAAGTTGTCTCAGCCAATTCAATAATAGATACACTAAATTACACTGGCAGTGTGCAAAGAGATTGCTTAGATATTTGAAAGGCACAAAACATTATTGTTTAAAATTTAGCAAGTCTGATTTAAAATTAACAGGCTATGCAGATGCTGATTGGGCTGGAGACAGGGCTGACAGAAAATCCTATACAGGTTACGTTTTCAAACTGTCTGAAGGTTCAGTGTCCTGGAGGAGCAATAAACAAAAAACTGTAGCTCTCTCCAGCACAGAAGCTGAATACATGGCTCTTAGCGAAGCCACGAAAGAAGCCATATATTTAAAAAATCTTTTATTTGATTTGATTGATCAAAATGACTGTATTAAATTATTCAATGACAATCAGAGTGCACAAAAGTTAGTGGCTAATCCTGTGTACCATGATAGAACTAAGCATATCGATATTAAATATCATTTTATTCGGGATGCTTTATCAGATGAATTGATTAGCTTAGAATATTTACCAAGCCAAGAAATGATAGCTGATATTCTGACGAAACCGTTGTTGGTTCGTAAGAATGATAAATTTGTGCGATATTTAGGTTTAGGTTAATTTTTGTTAAGTGGGGGTGTTGAAAATAACAAAAATGTTATATCCTCTCTCTAAAGAAGAACTATGAAGTTCTATGTTGAACACCACCCCATCTGTGTTCTTGTATATTTTCGATGATACCCTGTTTCACAAGTAGTCACCAGTAATGTAGTTCGAGTAGAGTCGAGTGCGTAATAAACAATTAGTCTAGTGCTACACGTGTTTTTGTTCAACCTTTTTCACCCGAAAATAATAAACCAGCTATTCACCACAGTCATATCGATAAAACGAAAAAATATACGTAGGTAAAATTTTTTAGACCTGATTTTTATGCGGTAAAATCCTAACATCGAATCAAGAAGATCTACTCCGCCCGTGTAATTGTTATAAATCATTACACTGTTGGGACATGGGATAATTTTTTGAAGATTATCATGTTTGAAAAATCTTTTTTTCTCTCCTCTTGGCTCACTTTCAGCATAAGTTGATAAAGTCGTAACGATTTTATTATCGAACCAGGATACTAGACTAACATCTGCATCATCTATTCTCGCTACTTTCTCCACCATATGACCTCTGCCTTTTTTCTTCATTTCTTTTTCCGTCGGCATTGCAGCCCCAGGCACCCGATTCAGACGAACTGTTCCCAATGCCAAAATACCGTCGCCGTTCAAATATACCATCAATGGAATGCTAGAAAACCAATTATCAAAAAATATCTTATAATTTTGCTGTCTAGGTATGGTTTCTGAGAATTTCACGACTACGTTACTACTCCAACTCAGATTTGGAGCACCAAGAGGTACAGTGTTGCTCTGAGAACCAGCAAAAATGTCGAAATCATAGCTGAATCCAGATATACCGCTGAGAACAAAATTCTTGAAACCCCATTTATTTGGTTTTTTGGGGTTATACTGCTTCAACTGACTTCTGGCTTCTGTTGGTATTATCTGTTCATCGACAGCTAGGAATTCTTCCTTGGGGATTTCCAGTAATTTTCCTCGGATTTGCAGAAATCGTTTTATTTCTTCGAATCTATTACAGCTCATTACTTTGCTCCAGTGGCGCACCGAGGGGGGGGGGGCTGTCGGGCTGCAGCCCCCCCCCCGAGCTCAAAAATAAAGGATTGTTTTCGTCGTTTTCGAGTTTTTTTTTATGTAAAAACCTGATTACTCTCGAGCAGCCCCCCCCGAATGAAATTTCTGGGTGCGCCACTGCTTTGCTCACTGCTGGATGACCAATATTGGCATTCCAATAATGTCTTGTGGCAGGAAACTGAATAATAGACATGTAAATGGTGATACCTATGAATTGCTCAATTTCATGTTTTTTTATATTAGCTGTTTTGTTTGGACGTTGTTGCACGGAATATAAATTGGTCTGTTCCGTTATATACTCGATGAGACTATCTGGGAATAGAAACTTGAGAAATTGACTAGGAGTTTCTAATTCTAGGATTGAGGGTGGCAGATCTTCATGGCCACTAAATTTTCTATCGTTTTCAGAATATCTCAGTTTACCATCTATCCATTCATTCTTCGAACTCTTAGTTTTTTTTTGTTTTTTTTTAAGGAGTTCTGTTCGTAGAACAGACAGGGGAATTTCATAATCTCAAGAGTCAGTTGCGGAAATGATAATGTCTTCAACATAATTTTCGACAACTTCAGGCTCCTCAAGTTCCTCAGATTCCGATGCGAGTATAACTGGACATGTCTCATCCTCATCCGATAAATCAGATTCTTCACTGTCACAAACCGGAATCCTTACAGCATTCATTTTTCCATAAAAAATCTCTGGATGCATATCTACGACAAAAATATGTAATGTTATTTCAGATTCTTACACTGCATGGTGTACCATATATGAGACAAACAATTTTTTTGTATTTTCTATGAATTTTTGTTGATCAAAATGATTGAAACTCACCCGAATAGGTTCTTGAAATCACTACTATAGCCCAGATATTTTTTCCGCCGTAAAAACACTTTTCTGCGATAATAATTAAGCAACCACAAATATAACGAACTGTCGGACGAACAAGATTCTACAAAAATGGACAAATAATTGCTTATCGTACGCATTCTGCCTAGTGCATCGTCTCGGCGTGTATCACATATATTCATATCTTCTTCTTCTTCATGTGCCTTGTCCGTTTCGAACGTTGGCTATCATCAAAGCAATTTTGACTTTGTCGGCCACACCTCTGAATAATTGGATTGATGTCAGTCCAAACCACTGTCGCAAGTTGTGGAGCCACGAATGTCTCCTTCTTCCAGGGCCGCGTTTACTTTCTACCTTTCCTTGGACTATTAGTTGTAGTAGTCGATATTTGTCGTGTCTCATGAGATGGCCGAGATATTCAATTTTCCTCTTTTTAATAGTGAGAGATATTTCTTTTTCTTTTCCCATTCGGCGTAGTACTTCCACGTTGGTGATGTGTTCAGTATAAGATATCCTGAGAATGCGCCGGTACACCCACATTTCAAATGCCTCCAGTCTCTTCATCAGTTGCTAAGTCTGAATATTCTGCTCGGCGCACACTTCTTGCACCTTCTTGCTCTCAGCCGGTCTTTTATTATGCTCTCTTCGCTCATTTCACACTGCATCGTGATCTTTTATTACCAGAGCGAGCAAGAAGATCAGATATATTCGCTCCCGCTCAGAAGCGAGAGTTCTTCCAAATGTCATTTTATTTCTAACACACGCTTAGGCCCGCCGCAAATTGAGCACAGGCCACGGACAGGCGAGGTCCATGCGACGCGTGGCTTGTTTTGTATTACATGGTTTTCAATGGAGTGCCGCAAATTGAGCCTAGGCGAGGGCCAGGCCGGTGCCAATTCATTTTCGCGTGGCTCGCGCTGTGCTAGCAACACAGTTTTGTAGCCGTGGGTGCCCACGTTTGTTAGTTTATCTGCATATAATGTAAATAGATGGACGAAATGGAGAAATTCATCGAAATTGTTTAATCAATTCGTGAATCTCGCTAAACTGTCTTCTATTCAACCGAAAAGATTCCCTAAATACATTATCTGCAACTTCACTGCATAACTTAAACTCCTCATGACTCTCTTTTTTGTATATATGCACTCGTTCTACCTCTTTTTCTTCTCTTGCTTAATAAGTGTAATAACATCAATCTTTCCTCCTCCTCAGATTCAGATTCTAAATCGAGATGTTCGAGTAATTTTTGCTGTTCATCCATCATATTGCACATCGGAAGACCTAGGAACTAATGAATATCTGGATGCGAGCGTGGCATCGCCTGTGCTCAATTTGCGTTACTCTTGAAAAACCTGTGCAGGTGCTTGGCATGGGCAGCACATCGCATGGGTCTCGCCTGTCCGTGGCCTGTGCTCAATTTGCGGCGGGCCTTAGTCTGAAAATATGATCTGCGGAGCGAGCAAGAGTATTTGTGACGTCATCACATTTCTTGTGGAACGCTCATAGAGCAAAAGCTTGTCAAAGAATTCGTAAAGTAATACTTGAATCTCAACATATTAAATAAAATGAGAATTCTCAGGGACAAAATAGTTTGGCACAAATTCTTTTATAAAGTGTCTTTTTTAACTTTTATCACAGATATCTGGTCCTGAATTGACTTGTTCAATAGGTCAATTTTGGCCATTTTTTCTTTATGTTTTGTTTAATTGTCCTCTTCTTTCGGAAAATGGACGTACGGCTTGAATTTTCCGTATCCTCAACATTTTCTGATATTATTTCCATGGCGCTAGATTTCTCCGCTTTGAGGGAGTGCAAATGGTGAAACTGGTGCAGAGAAAGAAGAAGAAGAACATGTATTAGATGTTCTGTGTTTCTAACCAAGGAGTAGATGTAGGACAGTTATTTGTTTATTAGTTATGTCTAACGTATTTTTCAGAAATCTTTGGTATTTTCGCGACTTAAAAAAATGGAGAACACAAAAAGGTTTAATATTTTATATAACGGCATGATGCACGAATTGGAGGTGGAAGATCCTCAAGTGATAAATATTTTAGAAACTGGTAAGACTTCTTTTACTTGTAATAACACCAAAAAACATTGATATTCGTTTCACAATTTTCCATTTATTTATGTCCTAATATTTATAATTACGTTTTTGTTAACAGACCCTGTTGCAACTGAACAGTTCATGAGAACATTGATCCAAGGAAACCCTGCACCTGGTCCTCTACAAGAAAACTGTGAACCTGGAACCCATCAAAACGCAGGTCAGTTAAAATTAAAATTTGACGAATATCCTTACGCCTTAGGTTAGGTGAACAGATGCATAGGTTCTCTACTATATGTAATTAATTTTGCTTTCACACTACATAATTTTGTTTTGCTGCTTCATACTACAAATTTCTTTGAAAAATGTAAGTTCCCAGAGCTAAAATCTTCAAGTTGTCACATATTTGATGAACATACAGTTTCAGCATGGAACTTAAGCCAATGAAACCATATTCTTCACACGTTCATACCCATACAGAAATAATCTAACATAATTTATACAGAGATAGCTTCACATTGTTTTTTATTTTACAGATTCAAAAGTTTGGCCTGATGAAGTGACCTTAGCTTTTGTTGCTTTGGTTAAGGCCAATCAGAAAGAATTGGACACAGGACTGAAAAAAAATGTTTGGAATAAAATTGCTGCACAATTGAATGGCGATCTTGGAAGGAACTACACCATAACTCAAGTTGAAACAAAGTGGAAGTCATTAGTGAGAAGTTATAAAGATGTCAAACGACACAACGAATCCACTGGCAATAGAAAAAAAAATTGGAAGTTTTGGCTGGTGATGAATGAGTGGTTGTTCCAGAAGCCAGAAATTGTAGCCCCAGCAACATGTTCGAGTGGGGAGGGTTTGATAATCCACAATTTAGAGGGCGCAAAAGATGACATTGATAAAGAAAATGAGGAAATATCGGGACATTCAAGCAGAACATCCACATTCCAAAAGAAGAGGATAATGAAACAGAACTCCATTGCCAAAAGGCATAAAGAAAAAATGGACAAAATTGACGTATTGAATAAGTCAATTCAGGAACTCATATCAGTTATTAAGGATAAAAAAGAAACTAAATAAATGTTGAGATGTTACATTTAAAATGGTTTTGTTCCTTGAGAATTTCAATTATATTTATGAATGTTGAGATTAGTATTATTTTTTCATGTTTGAAAATGTTTTGTTTTTTGTATTTTTGCCTTAAGAAAGATATTGGTGTTGAATAAAAATAACTAAAATACCATTTGTTTTTTATTTGCTTTGAAGCACATAGAATATCCATTGAAATACACCCTAGAAGCACGGCCATATTTTTTTGGCTAATTTTCTCTTTTTTTTACTCTAGTTTAGTTCAGGGGGGTATATAATAAAACAGAGTTACTGCTTGTCCGTTTCAGAATGAACAGACGCGAATTTGGCCTCTGTTCTTAGAAACTATATGCCATAAGGTCTGTGAATAAAGCGTGGTTCATGAAATATAAACCACCATGCAAATCTTGAAAAGACCATTCAATAGGTGGTTTATTTTATCCACCACCATGCATGATGGGTCTAGAAATATGTGGTATTTACCGAGTACCACCATGCTTGAAAGAGTTAATGAATAAGTAGGTATAAAAAAATAGGAATTTCAATATATTTTTTATTCGTTACGAAGTACAAAATTTAAGATGTTTTCCCTTTTTTCTTGTGCCTCTGCATCATCCTCATCGTCCCAATCTTCAAAATCATCTACAGTTTCATAATCTATGGGTCCATTATAGAAGTCTCCTCTTCCCTGACAAATATTATGCATAATGCAACCAGCAACTATTATCAATGGGATGAAATCCATCCTTTTGGTTTCTAAATGTTTTCACCGACGAAATCGACTTTTTAAAAGTCCAAAAGTATTTTCAATTACCACCCTATTCTGATTCAGTAACTGATTGAAACGTATTTGTCTATGGGTCAAGTGTCCATTATTTTTAAAACCAACTATCAATGTGGTGGTTAACTTATAGGCCAAGTCGCCAATTAGGAATCCATTTTCGGGGATTTTTATTATTCCATTTCTAATCTTATCATATATGTCAGATTTGTAAAAAAGTCTTTGGTCGTGAATGCTACCAGGTTCTCCAGCATATACATCTATAAACATTTTTTTTGAATCACATATCCCTTGTAGAAGGACCGATGGGTATCCCTTTCTATTTATGTAGGAATTTCCATGGACCTGAGGCTTTTCTATCCTGATATGGCAGCCATCAATAGCTCCCACAATTCCTGAAACAAGTGAACAAATACACATGACAAAGGTATTAAATCTATTTTCACCTTTCAAATAAATGCTGCAGTGAAGTAGAATGTTAATGAATATTTGTGTGGGCTTAATAATTACATTATATGACTCACCTGGAAACCCATTGATTCTTTCAAATTCTGACATCACATGAACAGCTGCATTTTGAGTCGGAAAGTGTATTATATGCGTTTCTCTGTTCAAACGGAGTAATTTTTGGCATATTTCATAAAAAACCACCCAGGCTGTTTGTTTCGCCAATCCAAATCTATCAGCTACGCTCCTGAAGTAAATAAGAAAGTCTTTTAGATAGATGAAACTTGTTGACTGCTGTACAAGGCAAATAAATCAAAGAGCCTACCTGAAAGCCTCCCTATTGGCCAGATACCATAAAAAACATAAAATTCTTTTTTCTAGGAAAACTTTTGGTCTTCCTGCCGAGAGCATCGGTTCTTCATACCGCTGCAGTTGCCCCAGCAACCAGTCAAAAGTGTCTGTCGTTACACGAAAATGTTGCTTGAACTGCAGATCACTAAAGTTAGGAACTGTTATTTCGAAAAACATATCAGTTTTCTCAAGGACCACATCACTTTCTTCATCACTACTCGACAGCAATTCTTCTACAGCTAAATTAACTATGCTTATTATTGCCACAACAGCTGCTGCTTCTACTGGGTCCATATCAATAAACTGGATATTAACAGAGGTTGTCTCTGATATTGATAACGAAAGACGAAAACAGGAAAAATAAATTTTGTTGAGGTTATCGCGAAAGGCAGATAACAATAATTTTGAGGTTACGAATTATTTGACAAGCTTTTGCTCTATGATCGTTCTTTTATTATTTTCGCTCCACAACGAATGTGATGACGTCACAAATACTCTTGCTCGCTCCGCAGATCATATTTCCAGACTAGGCCTGGACACACCTGTCATGCAGCCTTCCGATCCGACTCCGGTCCGATATTGCTTAAAGAATCTGATCGGTGTGGGATCGGAAAGGGGTGAGCACACATGTCATGCCCACTTCCTGCTCTTTTCAGATTTGACACTCAGTCTACTCGAATTCGAAATCGCCAGTTGAAACGGTTGCGAATATATTGCGCGAATGTTGAAACATTTTAGCAATCGTGATTTAGCTATTGTGGCTATCTGTTTAGATGAAGAAGATCGACTTCTTCTACATTTAGTTTCTTCGCAACTTTTTTCCACATAATGTCCTTGTACTCCGAGTTTCTATATTGCTCTTGTGCCTGATCATAGAGAGCTGGAAACATTCGGACAGTTTCAATAAGCTCCTCCGCTTTTTTACCCGCCATTTCACTGAATTTAACACAAAAACTGCCACCGACAACCTTCCCGCATCAAGTAAACGAATGGTCTGCAATGTCGGAGCATGACGGGATACCGGAATCGGAGACGGGTGGGAGTAGGACGGGTCGCGTGTCGGACAGGTGAGACCTACTGCATTCCAAACCATTGTTTATTCCCATATCATACAGTCGTCCCGCTGTATGACCGTAGTCGGATCGGAAGGCTGTATGACAGGTGTGTCCCGGCCTTTAGCAAGTGTCTCCGTCAACGTCCACGCCTCTGCGCCGTACAGCAAAACAGGAAACACGTAGCATTTGATCAGCCTTATCTTAAGGAGTTCTGTTCGTAGAACAGACAGGGGAATTTCATAATCTCAAGAGTCAGTTGCGGAAATGATAATGTCTTCAACATAATTTTCGACAACTTCAGGCTCCTCAAGTTCCTCAGATTCCGATGCGAGTATAACTGGACATGTCTCATCCTCATCCGATAAATCAGATTCTTCACTGTCACAAACCGGAATCCTTACAGCATTCATTTTTCCATAAAAAATCTCTGGATGCATATCTACGACAAAAATATGTAATGTTATTTCAGATTCTTACACTGCATGGTGTACCATATATGAGACAAACAATTTTTTTGTATTTTCTATGAATTTTTGTTGATCAAAATGATTGAAACTCACCCGAATAGGTTCTTGAAATCACTACTATAGCCCAGATATTTTTTCCGCCGTAAAAACACTTTTCTGCGATAATAATTAAGCAACCACAAATATAACGAACTGTCGGACGAACAAGATTCTACAAAAATGGACAAATAATTGCTTATCGTACGCATTCTGCCTAGTGCATCGTCTCGGCGTGTATCACATATATTCATATCTTCTTCTTCTTCATGTGCCTTGTCCGTTTCGAACGTTGGCTATCATCAAAGCAATTTTGACTTTGTCGGCCACACCTCTGAATAATTGGATTGATGTCAGTCCAAACCACTGTCGCAAGTTGTGGAGCCACGAATGTCTCCTTCTTCCAGGGCCGCGTTTACTTTCTACCTTTCCTTGGACTATTAGTTGTAGTAGTCGATATTTGTCGTGTCTCATGAGATGGCCGAGATATTCAATTTTCCTCTTTTTAATAGTGAGAGATATTTCTTTTTCTTTTCCCATTCGGCGTAGTACTTCCACGTTGGTGATGTGTTCAGTATAAGATATCCTGAGAATGCGCCGGTACACCCACATTTCAAATGCCTCCAGTCTCTTCATCAGTTGCTAAGTCTGAATATTCTGCTCGGCGCACACTTCTTGCACCTTCTTGCTCTCAGCCGGTCTTTTATTATGCTCTCTTCGCTCATTTCACACTGCATCGTGATCTTTTATTACCAGAGCGAGCAAGAAGATCAGATATATTCGCTCCCGCTCAGAAGCGAGAGTTCTTCCAAATGTCATTTTATTTCTAACACACGCTTAGGCCCGCCGCAAATTGAGCACAGGCCACGGACAGGCGAGGTCCATGCGACGCGTGGCTTGTTTTGTATTACATGGTTTTCAATGGAGTGCCGCAAATTGAGCCTAGGCGAGGGCCAGGCCGGTGCCAATTCATTTTCGCGTGGCTCGCGCTGTGCTAGCAACACAGTTTTGTAGCCGTGGGTGCCCACGTTTGTTAGTTTATCTGCATATAATGTAAATAGATGGACGAAATGGAGAAATTCATCGAAATTGTTTAATCAATTCGTGAATCTCGCTAAACTGTCTTCTATTCAACCGAAAAGATTCCCTAAATACATTATCTGCAACTTCACTGCATAACTTAAACTCCTCATGACTCTCTTTTTTGTATATATGCACTCGTTCTACCTCTTTTTCTTCTCTTGCTTAATAAGTGTAATAACATCAATCTTTCCTCCTCCTCAGATTCAGATTCTAAATCGAGATGTTCGAGTAATTTTTGCTGTTCATCCATCATATTGCACATCGGAAGACCTAGGAACTAATGAATATCTGGATGCGAGCGTGGCATCGCCTGTGCTCAATTTGCGTTACTCTTGAAAAACCTGTGCAGGTGCTTGGCATGGGCAGCACATCGCATGGGTCTCGCCTGTCCGTGGCCTGTGCTCAATTTGCGGCGGGCCTTAGTCTGAAAATATGATCTGCGGAGCGAGCAAGAGTATTTGTGACGTCATCACATTTCTTGTGGAACGCTCATAGAGCAAAAGCTTGTCAAAGAATTCGTAAAGTAATACTTGAATCTCAACATATTAAATAAAATGAGAATTCTCAGGGACAAAATAGTTTGGCACAAATTCTTTTATAAAGTGTCTTTTTTAACTTTTATCACAGATATCTGGTCCTGAATTGACTTGTTCAATAGGTCAATTTTGGCCATTTTTTCTTTATGTTTTGTTTAATTGTCCTCTTCTTTCGGAAAATGGACGTACGGCTTGAATTTTCCGTATCCTCAACATTTTCTGATATTATTTCCATGGCGCTAGATTTCTCCGCTTTGAGGGAGTGCAAATGGTGAAACTGGTGCAGAGAAAGAAGAAGAAGAACATGTATTAGATGTTCTGTGTTTCTAACCAAGGAGTAGATGTAGGACAGTTATTTGTTTATTAGTTATGTCTAACGTATTTTTCAGAAATCTTTGGTATTTTCGCGACTTAAAAAAATGGAGAACACAAAAAGGTTTAATATTTTATATAACGGCATGATGCACGAATTGGAGGTGGAAGATCCTCAAGTGATAAATATTTTAGAAACTGGTAAGACTTCTTTTACTTGTAATAACACCAAAAAACATTGATATTCGTTTCACAATTTTCCATTTATTTATGTCCTAATATTTATAATTACGTTTTTGTTAACAGACCCTGTTGCAACTGAACAGTTCATGAGAACATTGATCCAAGGAAACCCTGCACCTGGTCCTCTACAAGAAAACTGTGAACCTGGAACCCATCAAAACGCAGGTCAGTTAAAATTAAAATTTGACGAATATCCTTACGCCTTAGGTTAGGTGAACAGATGCATAGGTTCTCTACTATATGTAATTAATTTTGCTTTCACACTACATAATTTTGTTTTGCTGCTTCATACTACAAATTTCTTTGAAAAATGTAAGTTCCCAGAGCTAAAATCTTCAAGTTGTCACATATTTGATGAACATACAGTTTCAGCATGGAACTTAAGCCAATGAAACCATATTCTTCACACGTTCATACCCATACAGAAATAATCTAACATAATTTATACAGAGATAGCTTCACATTGTTTTTTATTTTACAGATTCAAAAGTTTGGCCTGATGAAGTGACCTTAGCTTTTGTTGCTTTGGTTAAGGCCAATCAGAAAGAATTGGACACAGGACTGAAAAAAAATGTTTGGAATAAAATTGCTGCACAATTGAATGGCGATCTTGGAAGGAACTACACCATAACTCAAGTTGAAACAAAGTGGAAGTCATTAGTGAGAAGTTATAAAGATGTCAAACGACACAACGAATCCACTGGCAATAGAAAAAAAAATTGGAAGTTTTGGCTGGTGATGAATGAGTGGTTGTTCCAGAAGCCAGAAATTGTAGCCCCAGCAACATGTTCGAGTGGGGAGGGTTTGATAATCCACAATTTAGAGGGCGCAAAAGATGACATTGATAAAGAAAATGAGGAAATATCGGGACATTCAAGCAGAACATCCACATTCCAAAAGAAGAGGATAATGAAACAGAACTCCATTGCCAAAAGGCATAAAGAAAAAATGGACAAAATTGACGTATTGAATAAGTCAATTCAGGAACTCATATCAGTTATTAAGGATAAAAAAGAAACTAAATAAATGTTGAGATGTTACATTTAAAATGGTTTTGTTCCTTGAGAATTTCAATTATATTTATGAATGTTGAGATTAGTATTATTTTTTCATGTTTGAAAATGTTTTGTTTTTTGTATTTTTGCCTTAAGAAAGATATTGGTGTTGAATAAAAATAACTAAAATACCATTTGTTTTTTATTTGCTTTGAAGCACATAGAATATCCATTGAAATACACCCTAGAAGCACGGCCATATTTTTTTGGCTAATTTTCTCTTTTTTTTACTCTAGTTTAGTTCAGGGGGGTATATAATAAAACAGAGTTACTGCTTGTCCGTTTCAGAATGAACAGACGCGAATTTGGCCTCTGTTCTTAGAAACTATATGCCATAAGGTCTGTGAATAAAGCGTGGTTCATGAAATATAAACCACCATGCAAATCTTGAAAAGACCATTCAATAGGTGGTTTATTTTATCCACCACCATGCATGATGGGTCTAGAAATATGTGGTATTTACCGAGTACCACCATGCTTGAAAGAGTTAATGAATAAGTAGGTATAAAAAAATAGGAATTTCAATATATTTTTTATTCGTTACGAAGTACAAAATTTAAGATGTTTTCCCTTTTTTCTTGTGCCTCTGCATCATCCTCATCGTCCCAATCTTCAAAATCATCTACAGTTTCATAATCTATGGGTCCATTATAGAAGTCTCCTCTTCCCTGACAAATATTATGCATAATGCAACCAGCAACTATTATCAATGGGATGAAATCCATCCTTTTGGTTTCTAAATGTTTTCACCGACGAAATCGACTTTTTAAAAGTCCAAAAGTATTTTCAATTACCACCCTATTCTGATTCAGTAACTGATTGAAACGTATTTGTCTATGGGTCAAGTGTCCATTATTTTTAAAACCAACTATCAATGTGGTGGTTAACTTATAGGCCAAGTCGCCAATTAGGAATCCATTTTCGGGGATTTTTATTATTCCATTTCTAATCTTATCATATATGTCAGATTTGTAAAAAAGTCTTTGGTCGTGAATGCTACCAGGTTCTCCAGCATATACATCTATAAACATTTTTTTTGAATCACATATCCCTTGTAGAAGGACCGATGGGTATCCCTTTCTATTTATGTAGGAATTTCCATGGACCTGAGGCTTTTCTATCCTGATATGGCAGCCATCAATAGCTCCCACAATTCCTGAAACAAGTGAACAAATACACATGACAAAGGTATTAAATCTATTTTCACCTTTCAAATAAATGCTGCAGTGAAGTAGAATGTTAATGAATATTTGTGTGGGCTTAATAATTACATTATATGACTCACCTGGAAACCCATTGATTCTTTCAAATTCTGACATCACATGAACAGCTGCATTTTGAGTCGGAAAGTGTATTATATGCGTTTCTCTGTTCAAACGGAGTAATTTTTGGCATATTTCATAAAAAACCACCCAGGCTGTTTGTTTCGCCAATCCAAATCTATCAGCTACGCTCCTGAAGTAAATAAGAAAGTCTTTTAGATAGATGAAACTTGTTGACTGCTGTACAAGGCAAATAAATCAAAGAGCCTACCTGAAAGCCTCCCTATTGGCCAGATACCATAAAAAACATAAAATTCTTTTTTCTAGGAAAACTTTTGGTCTTCCTGCCGAGAGCATCGGTTCTTCATACCGCTGCAGTTGCCCCAGCAACCAGTCAAAAGTGTCTGTCGTTACACGAAAATGTTGCTTGAACTGCAGATCACTAAAGTTAGGAACTGTTATTTCGAAAAACATATCAGTTTTCTCAAGGACCACATCACTTTCTTCATCACTACTCGACAGCAATTCTTCTACAGCTAAATTAACTATGCTTATTATTGCCACAACAGCTGCTGCTTCTACTGGGTCCATATCAATAAACTGGATATTAACAGAGGTTGTCTCTGATATTGATAACGAAAGACGAAAACAGGAAAAATAAATTTTGTTGAGGTTATCGCGAAAGGCAGATAACAATAATTTTGAGGTTACGAATTATTTGACAAGCTTTTGCTCTATGATCGTTCTTTTATTATTTTCGCTCCACAACGAATGTGATGACGTCACAAATACTCTTGCTCGCTCCGCAGATCATATTTCCAGACTAGGCCTGGACACACCTGTCATGCAGCCTTCCGATCCGACTCCGGTCCGATATTGCTTAAAGAATCTGATCGGTGTGGGATCGGAAAGGGGTGAGCACACATGTCATGCCCACTTCCTGCTCTTTTCAGATTTGACACTCAGTCTACTCGAATTCGAAATCGCCAGTTGAAACGGTTGCGAATATATTGCGCGAATGTTGAAACATTTTAGCAATCGTGATTTAGCTATTGTGGCTATCTGTTTAGATGAAGAAGATCGACTTCTTCTACATTTAGTTTCTTCGCAACTTTTTTCCACATAATGTCCTTGTACTCCGAGTTTCTATATTGCTCTTGTGCCTGATCATAGAGAGCTGGAAACATTCGGACAGTTTCAATAAGCTCCTCCGCTTTTTTACCCGCCATTTCACTGAATTTAACACAAAAACTGCCACCGACAACCTTCCCGCATCAAGTAAACGAATGGTCTGCAATGTCGGAGCATGACGGGATACCGGAATCGGAGACGGGTGGGAGTAGGACGGGTCGCGTGTCGGACAGGTGAGACCTACTGCATTCCAAACCATTGTTTATTCCCATATCATACAGTCGTCCCGCTGTATGACCGTAGTCGGATCGGAAGGCTGTATGACAGGTGTGTCCCGGCCTTTAGCAAGTGTCTCCGTCAACGTCCACGCCTCTGCGCCGTACAGCAAAACAGGAAACACGTAGCATTTGATCAGCCTTATCTTCAACGGTAGAGATATGTTACTGTTCGTGAATAAATTTCTCATGGTGTTAAATGTTGCTCTGGCCTTTTCAATTCGGGAACGTATTTCGGTTGTTTGATCCCATTTTGAGTTAGTCATTGTCCCAAGATAAACATATGAATCCACATGTTGAATTGACTGGTTATTTATTGTCAACTGTCTGAATGGCTGCTGAGTTTTGCTTACTATCATCCATTTAGTCTTATTGATATTCAGGCAAAGTCCACTCTCCTCACTTACCCGTTGGACCCTTTCCATGAGATAACGTAGCTCGTCCAAACTACCAGCAAGCACTACCGTGTCATCGGCATATCTGATATTATTAATTAATATATTCATATGAATGTGCCAAATATGGGGAGCTCTATGAAATAACGGAAGAATCTGCTAAATTGGAAAAAAAATGTGTGTGCCACATATGGCACACGATGCGGTAAAGGGTTAAATAAGACCTGTTACCTGAATATTTTTCCACTGTTCCTGGCAACCATTGACCAGAAACTTTCTTTTTAAAATAGATTTTATTTCCCACATACATTTTTTGTAACTTACTTTTCAGACACTCATAACATTTTTTCATCCTATTTATATTTTCTGACATGCCTTTTCTATACTGTTACAAATTTTATTACTTGAGTTTCCAATGTCTTTTCTGTGGCAGGCAATATGCAGCGAAGCTGTCGCGACATTAACAGCTGAGCAGGAGACGGAAGATTATCTTTAGGTGTATTTCTATATTGCAAAAGAGCAAGATGAGGATCAGTGTTAGTTTCTGAACATTTTCTAAGAATATTTTTGACGATCCTTACTGAACTCTCAGCTTGGCCATGGGGTTGAGGATAGTTAGGGCTGGAAGTAATGTGTTCTATTTCCCATTCATAGACAAAATTTTCAAATTGCACCGAATTGAAAGGAGAACCATTATCACTCACCAACTGTTGTGGTATGCCCTACCTAGCAAAAATAGATTTGAGGTGTAAAATGACATTGTCTGCACTGTAACTTGATTGTAATTGGGACATTTCTATGAATTTGGAAAAATAGTCAGTCACTATCAATTAATTCGTTTTATTGAAGTAGAGGAAATCAATCCCTACTCTTTGCGATGGTAACCGACAAATAGAATATGGATGAAGCGGCTCTCTTTCATTATTAGGTCGGAATTTTGAACAAATTTGACAATTTTCCGCGACATTTTTCATGTCATTATTCATGTTTGGCCAATATGCAACTGATTTTAACAGATTTCTACATTTGTTTATGCCCATATGACCCTTGTGTGTTTTTTTCAACATTTCGGATCTTAGAGATTTTGGAATAATTAATCTATCAGTAAAAAATACCAAATTTTGAACTGAATAAATTTGAGATTGTAAATTGAAATAGGGTTTCACGATATCTTCAACTTTATTTTTATGGCTCGGCCAACCTTCTGTATAATATTTTCTTGGTAAAGACAACTCAATATCACCTTGACTAGCCATCTTAATTATATATAAATAATAATCATATTGACATGCATATTTACTTCATTTTCATATTTTATGATTTCTGTATCAGGTAAAGAAGCTCTTGACAATGCATCTGGGATAAACATTAATTTACCTGGGACATATTCGACATCAAGATCATACATTTGAAGAGACATCATTCTACGTTGTAATCTTAGAGGTACAGTGAAACCTCTACTAACGGACACCTCCTTTGAGCGGACACCTCTATTGAACGGACACATTTTTATAGTCCGGAATTCGGTTAATGTAAATCCTTCATACAGTACCCTCTCTTGGGCGGACGCTCCCTTGGGCGGACGCGGACACCTTTTTTTCGTATAATTGGTTCCATAACTCTCCCTTGAGCGGACAACCGCCGAAAGATAGGCAAAGTAAAAATATCATAAAACGTTTCACTGCGTACCTACTTTGTTCAAGTGGTTCACAGATGTCCAAAGATGGTGAATCCCAGGTTGTAAATGATTATTACCCTAGGATTCCTGGGTTTTCAATTCGTTAGGTCTAGTTCACTGGTTCAGTATAGATTGATCTTCCCGGTAGAACGTCTGAAATTTCGCCAAGAAAGCAGCAATGTGTACAAAACGTCGAGTATTGACTCTCGAAGAGAAAATTAATGTGGTGAATATATACAATGAGCAAAAACTTAGTGTGAGAGAATTGTCCAAACGTTGCAAAATTGGAAAAACGGCGGCGGCTGAAATTGTCAAAAATAGGAGTGAATTATTGGATCAGTGGCGTTCTAATGACTGTACGAATAGAAAGCGGAATTTTTTGAAACCGACGGGCTCAACTATCGACAAATGTTGCTTTGAATGGTTTATCAAGGCTAGAAATAAAGGAATTCCGTTGTCAGGTAATTTATAATTGTTGATCACAAGAATCATTTCTAAAAAACGTTTTAAATTTTAGGTCCGATTATTCAATCAAAAGCGAAAGAGATTGCGAATAATTTAGGACATAAAGACTTTAGTGCATCTTCTGGTTGGTTGGAAAAATTCCGTAAAAGGCATAATATCGCTTTCAAGTCCATATCAGGGGAAGCCTCAAGCGTGAATCCGATAGACGTAGAAACATTCTAGAGTAAATTGCAAATTTTACTGAAAGATTATTCACCTCGAAACATCTTTAACGCTGACGAAACGGGGCTTTTTTTTCGCGCCTTACCAAAGAAGACCCTAACCTTGAAACATGAAAAATGCATCGGTGGAAAATTATCCAAAGAAAGGCTAACGATACTTCACTGCGTAAATTTGGCTGGGGAAAAGGAGAAACTGTTGGTGATTGGGAAAACTAAGAAGCCAAGAGCTTTCAAGAACATTAATGTGAGTGATTTACCAGTTTTTTGGAGGAGCAATAAAAAGGCTTGGATGACATGTGCAATAATGGCGGAGTGGTTGGAAACTTTTGATAGAAAAATGGGTAGAGAAAAGAGAAAAATTTTGTTATTTTTAGACAACGCGTGTTCGCATCCGAAAGACATATGTTCAACAAACATCCAGCTGATTTTTTTGCCACCGAATTGTACGTCCGTCGTCCAACCTTTGGACCAAGGTATCATTAAAAATTTTAAAACTTTTTATCGAGCAATAGTTGTGAAAAAATTATTGTCTGAAATTGAATCAGTTGACAAGGCTGAAGTTCTCACGAAGAATATAAACGTACTCGATGCTATTTATTACATTAAAACTGCCTGGCAGAGAGTTACAGAAGAAACTGTGAGGAATTGTTTTCGCAAAGCTGGATTCGAACAGGAATCTGTCCAAGAAACAACGGAAAAAGATATTTTTTCAGCTGAAGATGATATCCCTCTATCTGTTCTACAAGAAATATGGGGGAATGTTAGAATGATAGGTTATAGAAATGAAGAAGTTGAAGATTTTATCAATATTGATTCTGATTTGATGATAGAAGACATAGATGAAAACTTTTCAATGTATAATGTTGACGATGCAGATCAGTCTTCCAGTGAATCGGATGAAGACCTAGTCGAAAATGAAGATATTCCTAAGAATTATTCTCAAGCAAATCGCACCTTGAAATCTTTGAAAGGGTTCGCAAAGATTAAAGGAGACTCAAGGGCTGTTGAGATGCTGTCCGAGTTAGAACTTCATTTCGAAAATCAAGTTTCGCAAAAAAATACAAGACAGACATCAATATATGATTTTTTCATAGCTACTTAATAATCTGTATTCTTTTAGATATTTTTTTTTATATTTTTATAATATCTAAATAATAAATGTATGTATATGTTTAGATCTTCTGTTTTATTTAATTCAGCTCCCGAACATTTGGAGCAAGCCCTCCCATGTACGGACGCCTCCCTTAGGCGGACACTTTTTCACGGTCCCCATGGTGTCCGCCCAAGAGAGGTTTCACTGTACTTCGTTTAAAGGTTTTTTTTGTAAAAAAACCAATGGACGATGATCTGTATGAACCAATGTTTGACGACCGTAAATATACTGATGAAATTTTTGACAACCGTATAAAATTGCATATAATTCTTTTTCTATCTGAGCATACCTTTTCTGAGACTCTGTTTAACTTTTCGAACCGTATGCAATAGGTTTTTCATCATGAAGTATTACCGCCCCTACCGCCAACTGAGAAGCATCAACTGCTAAAGTAATCTTTTTATTAATATCAAAATTCGCAAGAACAGGAGTAGAACTAATGCATTCTTTTAAGTAATTGAATGCTTCATTGTGATTGTCGTCCCATGTCCAATGAGAATTCTTTTTTAGTAATGTTCTTAAAATGCTAGTTTTTTCAGACAAATTATCAACGAGTGGAGCCAAATAATTCAAAATTCCCAAAAAAACGTTGGAGATCTTTGACATTTTGAGGAGTAGGCATTTCTTTAACAGCTTTTATTTTATTGAAATCAGCCTTGACACCTTCTGATGAAAATTCATGGCCTAAAAATATGAGTTATTTAAGACCAAACTCACATTTTTCTGGATTTAATTTTAAATTTACTTCCTTCATTTCTTCAAGAATTCTCTTTAAATTACTATTATGTTCTTTTTCATTTGCTCCAAAGACAAGGATGTCATCGATAAATAACAATACCCCTGGCATATGACAAAATATTTCCACCATTACTCGATAAAATATTTCAGAGGCACGTGACAGTCCATAAGGCAATCTTAAGAATTTATAACGACCAAAGAATGTTTGAAAGCATGTCAAGTCTGTACTCGGTCCATCTTCAGCATCCAGAAACCAGAATATGCGTCTAAATGTGGAAAAATTGCTGCATTTTTCAATTTGAATCTAATTTCATCTATGTTAGGTAATGGATAATGTGATCTCATAATTGCATTATTTAGGTTTCTTGGATCCAGACAAATTCTAAGCTCATTATTAGGTTTTCTTACCAAAACAATTGAATTCACCCATTGTGTGGGTTTTGTTACCTTCTGCATCACACCCAACTCTTCCACTCGATCCAACTCTTCCTTCAATTTTTTTCTTAGGTTGAAAGGGATTTTTCTTGGTGCGTCCACTTTTGGTGGTACATTTGGATTCAACGTAATTTTGTATGATTGTGGAAGACATCCAAGACCTTCGAATAAATGTTTGTATATGGTTACTAATGGCCGGTACTATAAAGACCAACCGAGGATTCAACCGTTGCGCCAACAACCAAATTCCTCACTATCTGGTAGTTGGCGCACGGTTGAATCCTCGATTCGGCTTTTATAATACCATTTATACCAATAAATGTTTGTATATGGTTACTGAATCATTTATACCAACATTGGAGGAACTTTCTGCTAAATTGATTATTTTGATGAAATACAAATTTTTACATGTTTGTAAACCAATAATTGGAGAGCAATCAATGTCTACAATAATAAATTGTAAAGGTATATTAGTACCATTACATTGACAGATTAAATCAGATTTCCCTAATATTGGAATATTATGTTTTCCCAATCCACTCAAATTGATGCCTGTTCTTTCTCTTTGAGAAATTTCATTTTCCATATTCTATTCTCTTATTGTATTGACTGACATGATATCTATGGTATATTAGGGTGGAAGATTCAATTGAGAAACAGTGGAAAACTATTTACACTTTATTATACAATATCCGAATACAAAGCTTTAGCTTCTATGACGATTACAGCAAGAATGATGCATACACTTGATTTTCATTATCATAAACACATGCGCAATGCTAATACATCACAATTCTCCCCTTTTCAAAAGCTTCTCAATCTACTAGAACCTCATTAACTTAAAAATCCTAGAAATAATTAAACTTATTATTTATTACTTTTTAATTGACCTCATTCACTATATGTACAACAATCTATTTCTTATCATTACTAACTTAAATCTACCTATACACAAAATTTAATTTTCACCAATTATCCCTTTCCTTTATTTCTCTTTTAATCTTTCAGATCTCCGTAACACCTGCTCTTCTCCCCCTTCTGTGAGAATTTTACTTACATTATTACCAAAAAGTTTTAACATTTGATTTGCATGTCTTTTAACAACCCTATTAGAACTGAGTATTCTTACCAAAACGTAACAGGTATAAGTGATTTCTGTATTTCAGCTTTAATTTTCGAAATTTTGTTTTGATTATTCACTTCAATAAAAACTAAGTCTCCAACTTCGAATTTACCATTTTTGTTCAGTTTGTCTACATCATATTTATTAAATTGGTTAAAATTAACATTTGAAATTAAATCTGATCTTAATAAATGGAATTTAGTTTTAATATCCCTATTGAAAATTAGTTGAGATGGTTTTTTACCTGTTTTAGCATGTATCATATTTCTATAATCAGAAAGAAATAAATTAACAGCTGCTCTCAACGATTTTCCTGATTCTACCATTTTTGTCACTTTATTTTTGAAAGTCCCTACAAAATTTTCAGCCGCCCCATTTGTAGCTGGGTGGTGAGGAGGTGAAAACGTATGCTTTATACCTACATTTCTCAAATATTCATTGAATTCTTCACTACTGTATTGCGGACCATTGTCTGAAACGATATGATGTCATCCTCTATAGGAAGTCTTGATAACGCATCACAATTTCCATTCTTTTTTGACGAAACTAATTCTATATTATATTTGAAACTAGATAAAAAGTAAGACCATCTAATCAATCTGTGCTGCACTATTCTTGTTACTTTTTTCGATTCTCCGAATATGTATTTTAAAGGATGATTATCTGTTCTTAGAGTCACTTGATTGCCCTACTGGGCAATGATAGAATTTTTTGAAGCCGAATACAATTGCTGCGGCCTCTTTATCTAAAATTGCCCTATGCAATTCATTTTTATTAGGAATTATTTTTGACGCGAATGCTATGGGACGTTCCTCTTCATTAGCGAATTTATGAGACAGAACACTTGATAATCCATAATAACTTGCATCGCAAGCAAATATCAAAGGAACCCCTTCCTGATACGGTGTCAAGATCTTATTTGAAACATCTCGTTTTTAACCCACTCTAATGCTAAATCACATTGTTCATTCCAACAAAATGTATTATTTTTTAACTGGTCATATAAAACTTTAAGGTTATCAGCCCTATTTGGCAGAAATGGCTGATAAAAATTAATCAATCCCAATAAAGACTGAAGTTCTTTTTAACATTGAAAATGTTTATGTTCGTATATTACAGGCAAGTTACGAGTTTTCGTTCAAGGTCAAAAGACAAAAGTGTCGCCAGTAGACCAAAACAGCATTCGAAAGTTATCGCGTGATTTATCAAGATAGGTGTGTTGGGAGGATACATTAAATGAGAAATTGTATCGGGAAGGTTCGGATCGGTTCGTGAATCTCCGACACGGCATTTGAATACCTCAACTACGATCTCGTAACTACGATCCGCATTCCGAAGCGCATTGTTTATAAACAATGTTCTAGCTGTCATGTTATTCTTCAGCGATTGAGAACTCTGTGTTTATTATATCGAAAGATATTCTACATATATTGTAGAATATCTTTGATTATATGATAGTTCTTTAATCTATGTATTATTCTCAAACTTATTGAGTAAAAGAGAGGCAATTTTGTTCTATGGCAAAAAAGGAGCTGGAATAAATACCTATATGGCTATAATAGAAAGTTGAAATAAATATTTGAAATACGATAAAATGGAAGGAAAAAAGGATATAAGGTATTTATGGTTATCTTGCTATAACTTGAGATCCTCGTTGAATATTGCTTTATTTTAGGGTAGAGAAGCTATTGGATTAATTGGACCAAATAGTGTATGTGAAAATGTGGAAACAAATTCTTCACAAAGAAAGACCAAATGCAAACAGATATTAAATGTAATTCTATTCTATCATAGGGTTACTGTGGATTGTGGAAGCACAACATGTCCTCATGATTGAAGAAAATGTGAAGACTGTTCGTAAGAAAGAAGGAATTCTGTTTCAGATGAAGATTGGTATATTATGAACCCTCATCTAGTCGAATGGCATACCAGGATGATGTGAAATTCTTCATAGAAGAATTAGCATCGAAACCAGAAAGTTCAACGTCATTTAATTGTTACGATGAAAATGTAATGCAGTTCAAACTGTTTCGAGTTTTTCTCTTGAATATTTGGTAGTGTTTTATACCCTTCTGATGAGGAATTAATGAAAAGAATTAAATTGTGGGACCAGGAAGGTAGGGAGAAATTAAACACATGGCTTGCACAGAAATCCAAGGTGAAATTTGCAAAAAAGGGAGAATAGCAGAGCATACATATCCGAGCAAACAATAGAATATTTTTTAAAGTGTTCTATAGTAAAATTTCTTCGACTGAAGTTGTAGAATATTTTCAGAGTTTTACTGAGCATACTATTTCAAATTAGTGTTGTAACAGAGGCCATTTTACTGTAGCGGAGGCGGATGCGGAGGTGAAGAGATTCACCTCCGCGGATGCGGAGGTTAACGGAGGCGGAGGTGAAAGATAAAGTGAAAAGAATGGGTAATATGTATATGATTTATTGAAATAATAAAAATGAAAGAAACATTAACTCAGTATTCGAAATTCAGCAGCGGCAAATTATATTTGACAAATAAAAGTTTTGCCGCTTTATCACCGTCTAAACGATTTATAAGTGCTTCGTATATTAAGCCAGCACCACTAAATAATTGTTCACTCGGCACTGAACTTGCCGGCGCCGACAAGTATGAACAAACGATAGGAGAAAAAAAATTTGAAGCAACAAAATCTGTATTATCACACATCCCAAACTTCAACACATCCCAAACTTCATTTTTCTGTAATGCAAGGTGAGTAGGCGAATAAGTTCTGATTGAACTTGTTCCTTATTTATCTCATTGAAGAATTTCAATTTATACCTTGGGTCCCAATATGTAGCAAGCGTATACAATGTATTATTTTGAGATCATAAAATCTGGAGTTGATATCATCGAGTAATTTTTGGATGATACTCTGGAAAATAATATTGGACTCCAATTTTTCCTCCGTTATAACTCCGCAAAAATTTAACGGAATCGGAAGCGGAGGCGGAGGTACGATTTTTGCGGAACTTCCGCAGTAACGGAGGCGGAGGCGGAGTTCCGTTACAACACTATTTCAAATCATCCTCCAGGAAACTACTTAGCCAGCATGGTGAAGAGATTATTTTGTTCATTTTTCTGCTCTTGTATTTCTCTTATCAGATTTGAACTCAGGGTATCTTGGAGAAGGGTCGGTTTCTCTTTTGAGAGAAGCATTGCACCAACCCCAGCAAACACTTTCTTTTTGTTTTCGTATTATATATTCATTGCTCTCAATCAAAACTATGAATAATGTATGTTGGTGAAAAATTTTTTTTCTTTTATTTTGAATTCTACAATGCATACCTATTCCATCCCGATTCTAGGGCTTAAAATGGAACAATATCGTAATGATTTCTTCAATTGCAAAAGGAATTGGAATAGAATATTATTGTGTAGCCACTACACCTCACTTACTATTTATATGCATATGAAATTCTTAGTTTCCTCAATTGCGAAATGAACATGGAAAATAATATGGCAATTGGATCGAAATTCAATTAGGTAAAAATTCTAATTTCAAAGGAGCGAATAATGCTTAAAACTGTACCCATAGTGAAATGCATGCTGAGAAATGGTTTTCAGTAATCGGTTCTCACATTAAGAGAAATTTGATCGATTTATAACGTGTACAGCTGAAATTGAATCAGGTAACAATTTCATCAGATAACTTAATTCAATGAATTCAAGACCTAATTCACTCACGGTTTCGGTAAAACGTGTTGAAATAATACTTCAGTGGGAAAGGGATTGATTGATTTCGCGTGGTATTCCAGGATCTGAAATGTTTATTATTTCTATTTTCGTTTCCAACATTGTATTTCTGACATAGCCTCATAATATTTAATAATGATTTCTGACCGACGACAGGTCAGTGTCGAAATCAGATGTTGGCGATGCGATGAGAAACCGGCCAGCGCGCAGGTCAAGTTTTGCCTTACATCGGCATTCTGCAACTCTCATGCCTATTTGAGATACAGGGTCTTTCACGAGAAACCTCACCCATATTTATACGGGAAACTACTGAACGTATTTTCATGAAATTCAGCACTTATAAGTATTTCACGATGCTGATGAAATCTAAAATATTTTCTAGGCATGAGCACCTCCGGTTTTTCCGGAAATGACGTCAACTTCCGTTTTTCAAATTAGAACACCATTTTTTTATTGCAGAAATACATTCCTTAGAAAATTTCAAGTTATTTTGATGTAACATTTTTCAATTTTGGTTGGAAAATTCTCTCTGAGCGGGAAAATTCGAAAAAATAATCGAAAATAGAGCTCCGCGGAAACAAGAATAACTTCGAGGTTTTTGGATGGAAAATTTTCATTTTTGGGATTTTTCAAGATGTAAGATTGATGTATCCACTTTAAAAATCGAAATCGCGATTCATGATACAGGGGGTGAAAAAATCGCTTTCAAAGTTAGGGATGACAAAATCGTGAAAAATCAATTTTTCCAAATTAGAACCCCATTTTTTTAAGGCAGATATTGAATCTACGTTAAAAAAATAATGTGAGTGTATGCATCACACTCTTGCCCTAAAATGGATATTTTATGAGTTAATATTCACGACGCTCTGATCTAATTTTCGAGAGGAATTGGAATCGTGGAAAGTACTTCTATTATTAATTTCTAATGAATCTATTGCATGACTATTTTCCTTCATATGAGTACATTATTTAATGCAAAAGAACAATTAATTGTTTTTCGTCATCTACTGTCAGTAATTAGTTAGGTTAGGTGACTCACACCGGGGGAATAACGCGCAGCTGTAGCGGGGTTATTCTTCAATAATATTGTTTTTGTACCTATTCATGGAAATTTGTTTAATTTACATTGTAGTTGGTAATTATCTAAAAAATTTAATATATTTTTTCGAGTTTCTCAGCTGCGGATAATTATACCATCGCATGCGCGGTATAACCCAGTACGTCAAGGAATACCGCGAAAAGACAGTTTTCAGAATTATTTTTTTTTCTCAATTGGTAGAGAACCTTTTCCTTGTGATGAAAAAGTTCCACTACGCCACTGGATTCCACGGAAAAAAATCTATAGGAATGCGTTTTAACCATTTCTCCAAGTTCAAGCACAACTGAGATATGGAGGGTGATTAAAAAGTGATACTTTTCATTTCCAGCCTGTATAGCAAAAACTAAGAGGGCTATGCAAAAACTGATTGCGCCAACTTTATTTTCACAAAAAAGTAGCACACTGTCGCGAAAACCGCATCCCGCTAACGTTAAAAATAACGGAGATATCCCGTAAAAGTGCCAAAATGGGATACCCTGTACAGTAAATATTGATATATTGATATGATATGATATATTGTTTATCCTGATTACTCCTAGGTCTCCTGTGGAGACCCCTCTGAAATTACAAGCTTGAAGCTTATAACTTGTGCCGAGTTCGGAGTAAGCAGTTGTGTTCTGTGTAGGCTTTGTTACTGTGTCCTTACGCCACCTTAGGCACAGCACTGTTAATTTTTGACCCAACAGTGAGAATGGTGGCCCCTACCGAGTCTAGAAAATTTCTTTCCTAGCTCGGGATTGAACTTCGGACCTTTGGGTCCGAATTCCACCGCTCTACCACTGAGCCAGGGGCACTCATATATTATCAATATATACTTCAGTTTTAGGAATGCCTTTCATTAAATCACTCAGCAGTTTTTGGCAAGCTGCTGGACTGGAAGCTATACCTTCTGGTATTTTTTTATATCTGAAAAGTCCCTTTTCGCAAATTATTGTTAAAGGATCAAAGGATCCCTGCTGCTTTCTTCGACAGCTATTTGCATAAATGCATGCTTCAAATCAATTTGCGACCATCTAGACTCTAACTGTAAGGTTTGAAATATTGTTTCTTTGAGTGGTACCGGATGACGTTTTATCACAAGTTGTGGATTGACAGTTAATTTAAAATTACCGCATAATCTAACTCCTTTTCCTTTAATTACTGGAATGATAGGAGTTGCCCATTCACTCTCGTTTACTTGTTTTAAGCTACCAATTTTAATTAAACGATCTATTTCATCACATACTCTTCCTCTCAAGGCAAGTGGTACATGATAAGCTTTACATTGAATTGGTTTAAAACCATCTTTAAATTTGAGGCTAATAGCTTTACCTGCATAAACACCTGGCTCATCGTCAAACAAGTTAGGATATTTTTGTTTAAAATATGTAGCAATTTCATCATGTTCATCCATGGGCGCCCGCAGGGGGGGGCCAGGGGGGGCCATGGCCCCCCCTGTGATTTTGATGGCCTCATTGTTTTACAGCACAACACCCTCAATATTGCTCTCTAATCTTTATTTGGCCCCCCCTGAGAAAAATTTTTGCGGATTTCTGCGGGCGCCCATGTGTTCATCTATATTTTTTATAGTACTCAATGTTTCAAAATCAATTGGCCATAATCTAAATAATTTTAACCATTGTCTACCTATTAGATTTTTACCTTTTCCTTCCATTACATAAGCATCTACGTCATAATAAACATTTCTAAAGTTTACCTTCAAATTCAACACTCCGATTACCTTCAATTTTGATTTGTCATAACTAGTTAGAATAATATTCGATTTCAAAGTTTCCTTGAACCCAAATTTATTTCGTGCAGTTTGCTCTGATATAACTGAAACATAAGAACCCGTGTCAACTTCAATCTCTAATTTTTCATTTTCAACGTCTACTACAATTTTTAGTGGGTCAGCTATAATATTATTAACCTGAAACAATTCTTCATTATTATGTACATTATTATCAACTTCTATATTTTTCTCATTTTTTGTCTCTATATCCATACTAAAAAATTCTGAATCCGTACTACTTTCAATATTCTCTCCTTCTACCAATGTTTCCAAATTATTTACCTTATTATTCTTTTTCAAACATGCTTTTTCTATATGCCCCTTAATATTACAATAGTTACAGGTTCTTCCTTTGAAATAACAATCCCTAGCAAAATGATTTTTTTCCCACAACAATAACATTTATGTGTTACCTGACTTTTTTTTTTTTTCGGCCCCTGAGGTATGTGGGAAGCTAATGCCTTACCGCAGCGAGGCCTAACCAAGATGTCATCGGTTTGTTGTGTGCTGCGGCGTCGTGTGGGACTTTCACCTCACTAAACCCCCGCCTCTTTCCCCGGGTATCATCGCCACCTGGAAAAGGCTGCAAAGCCCGAGCATCAGGTGCGGAAACCGGTATGTTCTCTCCCTTAATCTCTCTTCAATTTCTATCTCTGTCTTCTTTTTCCTTCCTTTTCATGACCTCTGTTATAAAATCGTACATCTTCCTCCAAGTATCGGGCTCCTCCAGCATTATGGGTATGACCATTTCTACTCGAGGGCTCTTTCGAGTATTGATCTTATTTCCTCCCTTTCTATGCTCCACCTCCGGCATTCGTACAGCATGTGTACCGGGCAGTCTTGTTGCAGACAAATGTAACAGAGATCATCTTCTGTCTTGGCAATCCTTTTTGTATATGTACCAAAGGATCCATGCCCCGTTAAGAATTGAGTGAAATAATAGCCGGTACATTTATGCCTACACTCGGTCCATTTCGTCAGGTCTGGGATTATTCTTCTCGTCCAGGAAGCTGGGTTGCTATTTCTTGACCATCTCTCTTGCCATCTCCTGACTGCCCTCTTTCTGGCCATTCTTCTGTTTCCAGGAAGTCTGCTGCCAATGGTGAACAGGAAACAGGCTTCCTCAATCATCAGGTCCACCGGTAAAAAACCAGATATTACCTGGAGTGCCTCCGCAGACACGGTCCTGTAGGCCGAACATACCGTGAGCAGTGGTTTTCTTTGCAGGGACACCAGGGCTTTCTTATTTCTTTCAATTTTGAGAGCCTCCCTCCATACGGGTGCTGCATATAGTATTGTGCCATGAATCACCGAGCATAAAGCCCCCTTTTTTAAGTAGCCGGGTCCCCCTATGTTCGGTAGTAATTTATTTATACCCTGAATTTTGTTGTTCGCCTTTTCCATTATGTGGCTGATGTGTCCTGCAAAGTTCATTTGTCTTTTTAAGACAACTCCCAGATATCGTATCTGGTCCGTCTCCACAATCTCCGTATTTCGCAGTTTTATCTTTAGAGTTGGTCTTTTTCTTGGGGATTTCACCACCAGGATTTCAGTCTTCTGTATGGACACCTCAAGTTTCCTCGCATCCATCCATCTAATGAGTATATCAAAGGACTCAGTTATCCTCCTTACAACTTCGTCCTCGGAATCTCCCTCCACCATGAAGATTAGATCATCCGCATATGCCAGGGTTTCCACTCCTTCCGGAAATGGCAGCTCCAATGCTTCGTCATAGGTGATATTCCACAGTGGAGGGCCAACGTTTGACCCCTGCCCCACTCCCATTGTACATTCATGCTTAATTCTTCCGATCTTTATATATCTTTCCTTCAGATAGTTTTGTATTATTTTTACAAGATACGGGGATACTCCCTTTCTCTCCATTGCCTGGATGGTGTCCTCCCAGCCAATAGAGTTAAAGGCGTTCTTCACGTCTACGGTGACAAGGACGTACCATCTCTTCCCTGACGATGTTATACTGGCTTTTAGTTCGAGTATTGCCGTCGACGTCGATCTTTTGTTTCTGAAGCCATGTTGTCTCTCGGATAGCATCGCTTTTTCTTCGATTTCAATATTTAATCGGTTGACGAGAAGCTTTTCATAAACTTTACCGGGCACATCCAGGAGACATATTGGCCTGTATGACGATGGAAGCGATGGATCTTTGCCAGCTTTGGGGACCAGCACTACTCTTGCTGTTTTCCAATATTTCGGGAATTCTTTACGTCTGAGGAGTTTATTATAGAATTTTAGCATTTCCTGTGGCTTCGCTTCGTATGCCAGTTTGAAAATTTCGGCCGTAATTCCGTCCAAGCCAGGGGCTTTCCTAGTTTTGAGGGTTTTGATGACTTGTTCCAGTTCGTTGCTGGTAAATTCTTCTATCGGAGGATTTCTTGGGCCACGCCTTTTTATCGGGTCTCCTGTCGCTGGGAACAGCGTCATGAGGATGGTTCTTATTTCATTCTCAGGCAGCGAGTACGGAAGGGGCTTGCCTCTCAGGTTCGCCATCATGAGTTTATACCCCTGTCCCCATATATCGTCTTCCAAGTCAGCGAGTAGGGTCTTCCACTGTTCTCGTTTTGCTCGTCTTATCGATTTTTTCAGTTCTCTCCTCTGGACATTGGCTTCCTCTTGGATGATCTCTGCTAGCTGTACGTACCCTCGTTTCAGTATTTTTTGTATCTTTCGTCGGAGAGCAATATAGCTGTTGCGCTGTTCTTCGATGCTTTCGTTCCACCAGTAGGGGGCAGTTCTTTTGTTATTTATAAAAGTTCTTGAGGCGTCTTTGTAGGCATTTCGCAAGGTCTCATAGAAGTTTCCTTGTTGTGAGTCCAGTTTTTGCAAAAACGTATCCTTATGTATTTCCACTCGTCTGGATGCGATTCTTTTTATCTTAGTTGGTGTCTCAACTTCAAAGTATATATGTCTGTGATGAGTGTAAGGGTTTTCGTCCATTACTTTCCAATTGGAGATTCTCTTGATAGTCTTGTCTGAGGTTAGGGTCACGTCAATATGACTTTCAGAAGCATTTCTTACAAATGTTGGTTGTCCTGTATTCGCTGCTGTCCATGAGATTTGTGCCATCCAATCGGTGACGTGACTACCCCTTTGATCTTCTAAATGGGATCCCCGTTGTGGAGATTTCGCATTAATATCTCCTATCAACATTGTTTGATCTTTTACTTTTATTATATTCTCAAAGATTTCATCCACTTTCCTCTTAAAACTTTCCATTGGGATGTTCGGTGATATGTACGTAACGAAGATAACAATGTTGTTCACCTCCACTCTTATATACCCATCTTCCTGCTTTATTTTACTCACCTCGATTGACCTATTGATGAAAACGATCGCAACATCCCCCCTTTTATCGGTGAGCCAATTTTTTGTTTTGCAGATGTTCTTATTTGGTTCTGATATCACTAAGATGTCACAGTGATTTTGCTCCGCTAAAGCCCAAGCTACGTCATGAGCGGCTTTAGCCCTTCCAAGATTAGTTTGTATTACTTTGAATGTTGCGGTTTTGCCTAGTCCCTATGCGACATGACATAGTCCTGTGGCCGGTTTTATCGCACGTCATGCAAAAGTCCTCATTTTTGCATTCACTAACCTTGTGTCCTTGTTGACCACATCTTAGGTTACAGTTTCTTCTGTCTACTTGTTCGTTACACTCTGCCATAAAATGTTCGTTACTCCAGCACTTAAAACACCTTATGTTTCTTTTCCTGACTGTTATTCTGCAAGTAACAATCCTTACCTTAACGAATTTCAGGTTAATCATCTTTTCAATGATTTTACCTTTGGCTTTTATGAAGGCAACTTTACAGTCGCCCATACTGGGCCTGATCGCAGCAACTTCTAAGTTCTCGCTTATCTCTGATTGTTGCATCCCAACTGCTTGTACTACAGCATCGATAACTTCCTTCTCGTCAGTGGTAACCTCCATGCCATGGATCACGAACTCTTCCTGGGGTTCTGCAGTTTTCAGTCTAACTTTTTCCTTTCCGATCTTTTCTGTGAGAATGTCAGTCAGTTTCTTGCTCTGCTGCATGTTTTTCGGGAGCTTAATCAGTACGTTTCCTTCCCTCGTTTTTGTTATCTGTTTTATATTTATGTCCTCATCCATGTTTTTGATATTTTCTTTAACTGTGGCCACAAGGTCTGCATATGTTCTGGTATCGGTTTTCACTATTACAGCATCAGAGAAGCTATTTCTCCCTTTTTTTGGTTCTTCGTCTTCGTTACTTTGAGGAAAGCATATTTTCATGCTTGTTTTAGTTTTCCAGAAAGCTAGCTCTACAAGTTTCCGCACTGCTTCCTGCTTTATACCAGTGATTCCGTGTAGGAGTATGTCTTGTCTGCTTTCTTTCTCTATATCCTCTGCTAGTATCTTTAGAGCAGAGAAGACTTCCCATTCCGAGTATTCCCTGGCTACAGTTCTGTATAGAATAGAATAGAATAGAATATTAATTTTATTTCCCAAATCATTTACATACACTAATATACAAAGAAGAGGAAACAAGTCAAATTTACAATAAATGAAACCCAATAAGAAATCACTATCAAAAGAAAAGGATATTCAGTATACCAACCTATCACAGTAACTTCTGAATTCAGATACTGTGTATGGTTCACATTCAACAATTATAGAAAAATAGACTTTTTGAAAACCTTTAACTCATTCAAACCTCTGACAAATCTAGGTAAGCAGCTGAACAGCTTTAGGCTCATATAGAAAGTACCTTCTTCGGTAGCAGAGTATCTGTGAATGGGAAAAAAGTAATCATGCATTCTACGTGTAGCGTTGGTATTCCTAAGGTGCTGAAAATATTGTTTATTCTTGTGGAAAAATATCAAAGTTCTATATATATACAAGCCGATCATTGTAAGAATGTTATTCCCTTTGAAAACACATCGACATGACTCTCTGTATTTCATACCCAATATTGTTCTCAAAGCAAGTTTCTGAGAAACAAACACCTGTTCCGCCGATGTACTTCCTCCCCAAAAAATTATTTCGTACGACATAACAGACTGAAAGTTTGCGAAATAAACAAGCATTAAGGTTTTATCGTCGACTTGGTTCTTTAAAGCTCTTAACATGTATATGGTAGAATGTAGTTTGTTCGAGAGTAATTCGCAATGTGTTGACCAATTCATGTGGCTATCAATATGTATTCCAAGTAGTTTTGTCTCTGAATTTGTCTGGACCGTACCAGAGCTGAATGTGATGCCTTTTGGAGGTATCAAGTTTGACCGACTATTAGAGAAAAATAATATGCTTGTTTTGTCATTATTGAGAACTAGACCGTTTTCAGCACACCAGGCATCAACCATTAGCATTGATCGTATCAAATTGATCACTGTACCATGAATATCTTTAGATCTTACTATAATATTAGTATCATCCGCATAAAGATGTGTTTCTATTATTGATTGAGCTATGATGTCCTCTATGTTTGGATCGATGTTGATGTTTGCGTGGGTGTATAGTTTGAGCAACTCTTCCATCTGTGACATCTTAAACAATCCCGCTGATTGGAAAATATCGAGGAGGTCATCGACATATACCAAAAATAACATTGGCCCTAACAAGGTACCCTGTGGTACGCCCATGATAATGGTTTCCTCAGAAGATCTCTCGACACCACTATCGCCATTCAAAACTACCTCCTGCTTTCTATCTCTGAGGTAACTATCAAAAAGTTTGAGTGGTATACCTCTTATTCCGTGTTGTTCGAGTTTCCGGAGCAAGATCTCGTGGTTGACGCGATCAAAGGCCTTCGAGAGGTCTATAAAGAGTCCTGCTGGTACTTCACCCCTTTCAAGGGAGAGTATAATATCTTGAAGAAACTCAAAAATTGCAGTCTCTGTACCTTTGCCTTGAGTAAAGCCATGTTGCCTTTCCGACAAAACCTTGAATTTTTTGCAAAAACTTAGTAATCGATTTACTAAAATCCTTTCAAAGATCTTAGCGAATGATGTTATGAGACTGTATATGTATATGTATCTGTTAGTCTTCAGGGATTCGCCCTCTTTTCTGATGGTTGTCTCCTGTATTATACATCCAAGGTATTCGGTATCCTTAAGTTCTTTTAACTCTGGGAATCTTTTCACTATGCTTTTATGCCAGTTCTTCTCCATTTTTATTTCTTCCTGAGATACTATTATTGCCAGATCAGAGTTTTTGAGTTCCTGGAGTGTATGACCATTTATTATGGTGGTCCTTTGGTATATTTCTTCGGGCCATTTCCGTCTCATTGTATCTTTCAGCGTTTCCTCCTCTGTTATTTCACATAGGTCTTCTTCTTTCATTAAGGTTGTCAACTCCTCAGCACCATTTCCCTGTTCTAACCTTGTAATCCGATCCTTGAGGTCCGCTATATATTTCTCGTAGTCGCTAATTTTCTCCGCTTGTTTCTCAATCAGTATCTTCTGTTGGGTACTTTCCTGTAGTAGATCGTTATACCTAGATTCATTTTCCCTCTGGTTACTTTTTTCGAATGCATTGATCCTTTGTGTCAACAATCCTATGTTTTCTTCCATTTTTTTGAATTTATTTTCGTATTCTTCTCTGGTCTTGTTTTCAGATTTTTTCAGACTCTTGAGTTTTCCTTTCGCTTCTTCTATAAGCCTCTTTACTCTCACGTGTACGTTTTTCTTCTCTTGTGCAAAAGTGTGCATGTTCGTGATGCAGGCTTCCAAACCATTTATTGCCGTAGGGAGTTCCGGCAATGGGGTCTTGCATAACTCTGGTGATGATGCAGCCTTCCTTTTTTTCCAATTTGGAGTTTTCCCTGATTCTCCGGCGGACGATAACATCCAGGCTGTTTTTTCAGTTCCAGTGGGTGTCATAAATATTTCCTCTGTGCCCGAGATTGAGGCTCTTCTGTCAGGACTCCTAAAGATCTTTTGCGATTTAGCGAAAATCAAGTCCTGCGAGTCATCCAGATCAGGTTGGCTCTTGCTCTCATCTCGTAGGAGTGAGTTGGTACTTCCTTTGTTTGGTTGCGGGGGGTCCTTTTAAGTTTGGTGCACTTTTGGAAAAAATGTTCATAATTTCCAGTGGTTTGTGCCTGCTTCTCTACCGAGTTCTCTGCCTCTCTTCCAGGAGTATTACTAGACATACCTGCCTGGTCGCCTACAGGGTATGTCTCACGGACGCTGGATGACGGTCGGGGGGGCCCGCTTGACCACCACCCTCACCGACCGGCTCTAGGGTATCCCTCCCTTGAGCAGTAAGTATTTTTCCTTTTTCTTCCGTACTTTCCATTTTAATTTAGTTGTTTTAGGAGGATGACGGCCCTCCTACCCCGTAAGCCAGTCAGAATTCGTCGCCGTAAAGTTCATCCTGGAAAGGAAAATAAGGAAAGGTAAATAGGTAAGTATAGGATACCCCTAGCCCTCGGTAAACCTAATAGCGTCGGGAGTCGGAACACAAGGTAAGTAAGGTTTCTTAAGGGAAATGGTGAAAGCTGGGACTGACTTTACCATAGGGAGTGGGCAGTCTTAGTTTTCGCTGCTCCTCTTAGGATCTGTTCGCAATGGGAGACCCTACCCGACATAGCTCCAAAGAGTCATCGCAGGTACTTAAGCCCTCACACCACGACAAGATGCTACCCAAGTGAGGGATGTGTTACCTGACCAGTTTTCATTCTATTATTGCTACATTTTACCGCTTGATTGTCACTGTTTCTTTGTCTTCTTCTAGTTTCTTCCATTTTACGATTGCTTTCCTTTTCCATATGCTGATTCCCTCGTCTATTGAAATTATAATTCTGTCCTTCTCTGCTTTCATTTCTCGCTCCCATCCATTGTGATCCCCGTGGTTTATTATTTGTTGGCTGTCCCAAATAATGAACGAATTCTTCTTTCTTTATCGATAACGAATTTTTAATCGCCGATTCTCGTAATTCTGCAATTGAAGTTGGCGTCAAAAATGTTAGATCCGTTTGTCGAAATAGTTCAATTTTTGTTTCGTGATTTAGGATTCCACATACAAATTGATCCCTCAGAGCTGTTTCGATGACTTTGAAGTTGCAGTTTATAGACATAGATTTCAACCTCGAAATGAAGTCTGCGATGGTTTCACCAGACAACTGTTTCGTATTATAGAAATTGTTTCGTTCAGCAATTTCCGACGGTTTTGGATTCAAATGAGAGTTCATGATCTCAATTAATTCCTTGTAGCTGTAATCTTTCGGCTTTTTTGGATATTAAAGTTTTCTTTCTATTCAAAAATTTTTTTAAACTTGCAAAATTCTTAATATATTTTATTTATTAGCTCTGTAAAATATTAGTAATGAGGTGTATGCGTTTACGGGAGACATTAAAACACTTGTGGAAACGAAGGAATATGTTTATTCATCAGGAGATCGGTTCTAGTTACAAGAATGTTTCGACTGTCGTCGATAACTGCTAACCAGTTTAAGTAACAACTGTCTGGTTTTACCTATCTGAGGTATTTATATACCTGCCCAATGGGCTCCGTGGACTTGCGCCTTCCAAATCTTTCTAGTCATTCTTGTACCTGAAAGTGGCTGATATTCTTTGAAGGTTTCATGTTATTGCAATTAAAGAATTTCCTTGACGGTAGAGAAAGTTGAGGGTCAAGTCCAAGAATGCCATTGTTACAATGTGCAGGTATCTTCTGAATTATGGGGATGACAAACTTGGTTCGGCACGTACACTGTGTCGAATCGCTTTTATCACCACATACCCCCTTACCAGTAATAACGTTACGATGAAAGATGAAACAATTTATATTTGTACATTATTACTCTGGAAAATTATGACAGAGAAAAAAAATTGTATTTTACATTATTGTGGAAAATTTTGAGAGAAGAAAAAAAAAATTAGTATTAGATAAATGCTGAAAAAAAAAATATATATATATGGTGAATGTAATTGGCTTAATCTAATCCGACTTGTAATCTATCCGGGAAACGTACTCTTCTACCTGAACGTGTAGTGCAATGTTCGCGATTACTATTTCCTTCAGTATGTTCGGGTTGAAAAGTTTGATCGGGTACAACTACGGATTGAGAATTAAACTCGCTTTCGGGTTCGCAGTCTTTCGTCAAAAGAAAGGCTGGTTTTAGTCGGTCTAATGAGACGGTCGCTTTTTTGTCGCCTATTTTGATTACGAAATATTTATCATGGCGATGTACTACTTCGTATGGTCCGTCATACGGAGATTGCAAGGGCGCGCGAACTGCATCTCGCCGAACAAAAACGTGTTTAGCAGTAGACAGGTCTTTGAAAATGAAGGTTGGTTTAGAACCATGCCGAATAACGGCGTTTGGCTTGACATCGTTGAGCCGTACCTTCAATTTTTCTACGAAATCCGAATTTGCTTTCTGATTCGAAGGGGCAAAAAATTCGGCAGGTAGTCGAAGACTTGAACCGTAAATCATTTCGGCAGAAGTTGCATTCAAATCTTCTTTGATGCACGATCGAATTCCTAAAAGAACTATTGGTAACGTTTTCAACCAATTGTCCGTGGCGTGGCACTTTATTGCTGCCTTAAGTTGGCGGTGAAACCGTTCGACCATACCGTTAGCTTGAGGGTGGTAAGCTGTTGTACGTATGTGTTTTGTACCGAGTAGCTTGCATAGTTCCCTAAATAAATTGGATTCGAACTGTCGACCTTGATCCGATGTTATTCTGAGCGGAACACCGAAACGCGAAATCCAAGTAGACAAAAAGGCTGAGGCCACAGTGGAGGCTTCCATATCTTCGATTGGCGCTACCTCCGGCCACCTTGAAAAACGGTCAATACATGTAAGGCAATATCGGTAGCCTTGTGAATATGGCATTGTGATAATGTCAATGTGGACATGTTCGAATCTACCAGCTAAATTGTCAAACTGTTTGATTGGCGTGGAAACATGACGAGTTATTTTATTTCGTTGACACGGGACACAACAGCGCGTCCACTCGCGACAGTCTTTATTCATCGATGGCCACACGAAACGCGAACTTATCAATTTGTTTGTGGCTTTTATGCCAGGGTGTGAAAGGTTGTGCAAAGAGTCGAAAATGTTTCGGCGAAATTGTTTTGGCACAAATGGTCTAACGCTTTCGTTGGTTAAATCGCAGTAAAGTTGGACATTGAAATCGGGAAAATAAACTTTCTTTATGTTGAGGGAGTATTCATTTCCGGATTCGAGGATTTTGCGTAATTCCTCGTCGATTTCTTGCGCGACTGCGAGAGTACGATGGTCAACTACCTCGGAAATTTCTTCGATTCGCGATAATGCGTCGGCTACACTGTTGTCCTGGCCTTTGATATACCGTATATCAGTAGTGAATTGGCCAATATAGTCGAGTTGCCGAAATTGTCGAGGGGAACGTTTATCCAAATTTTGACTGAATGCGTATGTGAGTGGTTTGTGATCGGTGAATATCACGATGTTTCGACCTTCCACGGCGTATCTGAAACGTTTTACAGCGTAGTACATTGCTAATAGTTCTCTGTCGTATGCGCTATATTTACGTTGAGCTGTAGATAGAGATTTTGTATAAAACGCTAAAGGTTGCCATGCATGATTTGTTAATTGTTGTAAAGCGGCTCCTATCGCGTAATCGGAGGCATCTACCACAATGCTGATTGGTGCGCCAGGGATAGGGTGCGCTAACATAGTTGCGTCAACTAGAGCTTGCTTTACCAAGTTCAAAGCGTTAAGTGCGCTTTCATTCCACGATATCAGCGCGTTTCTTTTCATTTTACCTTTCAATAGGTCGGTTAGAGGTTGCAAGATTTCAGCTGCGTTGGAAATGAATCGTCGATAAAAATTTACCATGCCTAAGAATCTGCGAAGTTGTTTGATATTTTCTGGTTTGGGAAATTTTACGATAGCATCTACACGTTCTGCCAAAGGTTTTATGCCTTGTGAATTAACAGTATATCCGAGAAAAGTTATTTCGTTTATTCCGAAAACACATTTCGCCGGATTGATTACAACGCCGTACTCATTTAAACGTTTGAACAAAATGTTCAGGTGTTCGTAATGCTGTGTCTCGTTATCCGAAGCAATTAAAAAATCGTCAATGTACGCATAAACAAAATCTAAGCCACGAATTATTTCATCGACAAATCTTTGACAGGTTTGAGCAGCATTACGTAATCCAAACATTGTGTTAACGGCCTCGAAAAGACCGAACGGGGTAATGATCGCGGTTTTTTCGATATCTTCTTCCGCGACAGGAATTTGATGGTAGGCTCTCACTAGGTCGATCTTAGAGAATACTGTCTTACCATACAATTTCTGGGAGAAATCCTCGATATGAGGTGGTGTGTACCTGTCGGGTATCGTCCTAGCGTTTAAGGCGCGATAGTCTCCACATGGACGTAGAGTGCCGTCTTTCTTGGGAACGCTGTGAAGTGGAGATGACCAGGGACTCTTCGATGGGCGAATGACTCCTTGTTCCATCATAACTTCAAATTCCGTCTGGATCTGCTTAAGACGGTCAGGGGCAAGTCGTCGTGCTTTACAATGGATTGGTGGACCAGGTGTCGTTTTTATATGGTGTTTGGTTCCATGCTTAATTGCTTCCTTTCTGAATACAGGTGGCCGAGTAAGTTCAGGGTATTCTTCTAGAAGTCGATGATACACTGATTCGCCATTTACCACTTTCACGGAAGAAACGTCTGTTTTCACTGGTTTACCGTTCGTTGAAAAGTTTGTTATTGAATCGATCAACCGTCGGTTTCTCGCGTCCACTAATAATCCATAATACGACAAGAAGTCTATACCGATAATAGGTGTGTTAACGTCCGCCACTACAAATTTCCACCCAAAACTTCGTCGAAGGGAAAGGTCCAATTTCAACGCGATAGTGCCGTATGTACTGATGCGTGTGCCGTTCGCTGCAGAAAGTTCGTACGTGTGTTTTTGCATCGGTCCCTTTAGGCGATTTCGCGGGTAAACACACAAGTCCGCACCCGTATCGACAAGAAAAGATACTCTTGTCTGTCTGTCGGTAACGAAAATGCGGCGAGCTTTCGAGTCGTCATCGTGAGCCGCGTTTACGGACGACTTTTGTCGTTTCCCGACGACCAGTTGCACGGAGGGTTACACTTTTTGGCCTTATTTCCAAACCTAGAGTGGTAAAAACAGAGACCATCCTGCTTTTGGTATCGACCACGGCTTGAACTTCGTCCGCGTCTTCGCGAAGGTGAGCGTCGCCTGTTCAGCGACAAAGTTTCAATTCGCGAACGCAACTGTCTTAATTCTTCCCGCAATTCACCAAGTTCACTGCATCCGCGATCACTGGACATTGCGGCGATTCGTCGCGGTTCTTCGCGTATACGGTCAGCCATCTCGATGATAGCTGCAATGCTTGTCTCGGTAGACGCGGCCAAAACTCGCTGAATGTCCGTAGGTAGACGACTTTTCCACAGCGTCAGAATAAAATCGTCCGGGATTGTCGCTGTCGCGAGCTTTTTCAAGTCTCGGAAAAACTGCGAGGGCGTTCGGTCGCCGATTTCCTCGCTCTCGATCAACTTTTTCACTCGCGAACTGTCTGATTCGGTTAGTCTCTTTATCAGTTCTTGTTTTAAGTACGCGTATCGATTCGTCACAGGTGGATGCAGGATAACGTCCTCGATTTGTTCGATGTATTGTTCGCCGAGGTTCGCGATAGTTATGTTAAACTTCGTGTCGTCGTTAGTTACGCGAGCTGAAGTGAATTGAGCTTCTAAAAGCTTGAACCATAGCGCGATTTTATTAGGCCAGAATTGGGGAATTTTGAGGTCTCGCACTGCACTGATGGAATCTTCGGTCGCTTCCACGTTGGTGATTTCGTCGGTAGGATCAGAAGCCATTTTTAACACACACTTCCGTATCGAAATTTCGTAAACGCAAACCTCCTTTTTTACACGCGGATCACGTCGGGGTCACCAGTTTGAGGTGTATGCGTTTACGGGAGACATTAAAACACTTGTGGAAACGAAGGAATATGTTTATTCATCAGGAGATCGGTTCTAGTTACAAGGAATGTTTCGACTGTCGTCGATAACTGCTAACCAGTTTAAGTAACCACTGTCTGGTTTTACCTATCTGAGGTATTTATATACCTGCCCAATGGGCTCCGTGGACTTGCGCCTGCCAAATCTTTCTAGTCATTCTTGTACCTGAAAGTGGCTGATATTCTTTGAAGGTTTCATGTTATTGCAATTAAAGAATTTCCTTGACGGTAGAGAAAGTTGAGGGTCAAGTCCAAGAATGCCATTGTTACAATGTGCAGGTATCTTCTGAATTATGGGGATGACAAACTTGGTTCGGCACGTACACTGTGTCGAATCGCTTTTATCACCACACTTCTATGACGATTACAGCAAGAATGATGCATACACTTGATTTTCATTATCATAAACACATGCGCAATGCTAATACATCACAATATCTAAATCTGCTCCAGTATCAATAAGAAAATTTGTAAATTTATTGTTAATTTTGAAATTAACAAACCAGTGTTCATTCATAGATTTTTCTTTAGTTAACATACCTATAAAATGCATCTGGTCTTTAAACTACTAGACTAGATTGACTTTTACTATGACAAAACTTTTCAAAATGATTATATAAATTACATGACCTGCATTTTACTCCCATTGCTGGACATTTGTGGCGGTGAATTTGTCCACATCTTCCACAGTTTTGAGGGGACTCGCTTCTTTTTCTTCCATGACTAGACAGTGAGGAGCTTCGGTATCGACTGACTTCATTTCTTACTTGTTGCTTCTTTGGCGGTCTTGAAAATCTTGAGGAACTTCTTAGAACTTCATGTTTATTTGGGTTTATCAGCACAGCATTCTCTTGGGATAATACCATTGACTTGGCTATTGACAGGGATTTCTCTAGGTCCACATCTTCTTGAAGAAGTCTTTCACGTACTACAGAGTAACGAGTATGCAGATTTGTTATAAAAATATCCTTCGATAAGGATTTTTGGATGTCTCCTAGTTCACATTCCATACTTAAGTTTGTTAGATCTGTGACGAAGCTATGTATGTTTTCTGTAGATCCTTGCTTCCTTGTGAAAAATTTGTAACAATTAATCGTCAAATTTCTCTTAGGAACAAAGTAGTTGGTGAATAATTTTATGACTTGTTCATGTTTCGCTGATTCGATGTCCACATTGAAGGAATTATAAATTTCTAGTCCTTGAGGCCCTATGTTGTGCAGTAATATAGCGATTCTTGATCTAGATTTGTCGCCATCATATAGCCCGCTACACACTCATGGCGCGAATCTTGCCAAGAATTCTGGCCGTGAACCTGGCCAAGAATTCGCGGCCAAATAAGTCATCCACACTCACACAAATATTCGCACTTTGGTTCACGGCATCCTCGCTGTCTGCGAAGGCTTTGCGCCCTATAAAAAAGGTTCATTCTGATAATAATAAAGAAATTCTCATTTCACTTATTTCCTTTGAATCTAATCTAATTTCACTTCATTGCTACAAGAAAACCATTCATTTCAAAAGCAAATAAAGTCAGTGAACAAGCATTAAATCATTACTGCGCTGGTACCGCGAACGCCTGTGAGTGTGGATGGAACATTTGTGCTTAGGCGCGAAGCCTTTGTCGCGGGACAGGAGACCGCAACGAAACGGAGAACGCCGCGAAGCGCGAACGTGACACAAGAAAGTTATACACACTCGCGTTCGCGGTATTGGCCGACGTTCTTGCCATGAGTGTGGAGCGGGCTTATGAATATTATATCTTTGTAGCCATGATTCCCATGTTTTCTTCATATTTTTCCCATCTTCGACGACTAATTGGACTAGTGTTGACGACATATTATTCCCTCGTGGTTTTGAGATAACCTCGACTCTTTCATTAGACGGGACTTTTTCAATAGCCGTTTTCAACTCGAAGTATTCGTGAAAATTGTCCCCAAATTGAATTTCACTGTATTCACAGTGTTTGATCTCGGGTTAATTCCCTGATAAGTGGACTGTAATTCTGTATAAGGTTCGCACCGATTCTTGAGAGCTTTGACAATTTCTCCGGAGGACACAATGAAGAGATTTCGTACAAGGGACACAAAGGCAAAGTATGTTCTGACTCACCTGTGGTATGCTGCGTGATGGATATGATAAGGCCTCAATTGGCTGAAGTAGGTTTTCTGGCTGCACTATAGGTTTGCGGCGCGCGGGTTACGTTAAGGGCCTTACTTGACCGTACTAGGTTGGTGTCGCGCTGTTCGTAGATGAACTCGTTATTGTGTCTAGGTTGAGACTGGTTATATTTGTCTGTGTCTGTCCTGAGGTTGAGTACCTGTTCGAGCCACAGAGTTTTCTAACCCCGTGATGGGGGGCATTTGACTGTGCCCTAAAGTGGATATCAACTCAGAAAATATCCATTTTAGGGCAAGGGTGTGATGCATACACTCACATTATTTTTTAACGTAGATTCAATATCTGCCATAAAAAAATGGGGTTCTAATTTGAAAAAAATTGATTTTTCACGATTTTGTCATCCCTAACTCTGAAAGCGATTTTTTCACCCCCTGTATCATGAATCGCGATTAATATCAAACAAGATCCAATTACGTCGCCAGTTTAACCCTTAACCGGTGACGTGCGGTCTAAGTGACCGCATGCTTATTTTTTTTTATTGCTCCTGATGAACCGCAACTGTTTCACCCCAATCCTACCATCTACTTTCAAGTTGATATGAAATAAGTCTGTTGTTGGGGCGAATTTGAGCGGACTGTTTTAAGGTGCTGATTCGGAGGCTTAATTTGATTTGAACCAAATAACACTAAGAAAAAAAGTAGTGAAAACTTACCCCCGTTATTAGATCTTCTGGTGTTGAATGTTGAGTTTTCCTTCAACAATTCGACGTCTATACTGGCCAGTAAGAAGCGAATTGATCCAGAATATATGGAAGCTGGTGTTAGAGATCTGGGGATGCTGTAAACCCTTTTCTTGTGCCACTTGGTTCATGAACTACGTAACGGTTTTCACACGCAATAAGTAGGTAGTTATTAAAAAAGCACTAAAGCGAAATGTCCTTCAATAAACAAAATAACGATTATTTAGGAAGCGTTTTCCGAGAAAATTAGCAATAAAGGAGGCGTAATAATTTCGATCAATCACGAGAGAAAATCGAAAAGAATTGAATAAACATGTGTTTCATAATTTAATATGAACTAAAAACGCGAAATATAAAAATGGAACAGCATGTGCCATCTACATGCGAATCTTATGCATATTGCAGATTTCATTCAATCAAGATTTTGAATAATTGTTTAAATGTGCAGATGGCGTAAACATACCGCCCACCAAATTTATAAAATAAATTTCAAATTGAAACCAATTTCGAAAGAAATACTACCAGAAAAGAAACAAAACTAAGTACATAAATAATGTGAAATACATTTATTCATCTGTTAAAGGAATTAAACAGTTAACAGGGCGGCAAATAGAAGAAGATGAAGTTCTGACAGTAGCTGAGCGAGGTATTCCATCGCTGGAATAATTTAAATTAAGTACTCGACCCATCGGCCAACTTAAAGGGAAGGTATGGATGTCGCGAATATAAACGACATCGCCTACCTTAGGAAGAGTGGAATGTGTCCACTTACGGCGCTGCATCAGGGTATTCAAATATTCTTTGGACCACCGTTTCCAAAACGCTTGGGTAATTTGACGCAAACGAATCCACCTATCTCGTACTGTGATTTTTTCCGGAATTGGATGTTCGGGCGCAGCTAATAAAGTACTTCCGATTAGGAAATGGCCTGGTGACAGGTAATCAGACTCCGACGGATCTTCGGATAAGGGACATAACGGACGACTATTCAATACGGATTCAATCTGACTAAAAACCGTACTATACTCCTCAAAAGTATAAGGTTGATTGCCGATTAGTCGCAAAAGGAGAGATTTGGCAGACTAAACCCCAGCCTCCCAAAGACCACCAAAATTGGGGGCGTAAGGAGGATTGAATCGCCACTTCACTTCATGAGTGGTTAGAAATTCCGCGATTGTATCATTATTATCGCGAAGAAAATTGTAAGCATCCTTTAACTGTTTAGCAGCCGAAATAAAATTACGTCCTTGATCAGAAAGGATCTCTGAAGGCAACCCACGACGTGCGGTGAATCGAGAAAGTGAGGCTAAAAACGCAGATGCACTGAGCTCAGAAGTAAACTCTAAATGAATAGCCTTTGTTGAGGCGCAAATAAAAAGGCACAAATAACCCTTAGAGGTGCGATACTTACGCAACTTTGACTCGCGAACGATAAAGGGACCAGCAAAGTCAATGCCAGTGGTCGTAAAAGGACGTGAACATTGGACACGGGAAGGAGGCAGGTCAGCCATACGGGGTTGAAATGCATTGGCACGAAATCTAAAACATGTTTTGCACTGTCGAATGGATTTACGAATGAGGGAGCGAGAGGATAAAATCCAAAACTTTGATCGGACAAGAGCTTGGACAGTATTGGGACCTGAATGAAGGGATTTCAGATGATAATGCTTGCAAATGAGGACTGAGATAAACGAATCTTTGGGAAGTAGTAGAGGATAACGAGAATCGTATTCGAGCCGAGAGAATTTCAATCTTCCGCCCACCCTGATAAGACCCCGGGAATCAAGAAATGGACTTAAAGAAATTAATCGTTTGGAACATATTTTGTTTTTTGTCAGAGCGTTCAAATCGTCCGAAAAATAGACCGCTTGAACTAATTGAACGATTGCAAACGTTGTTTCATTCAGATCTTCAACTGTTAGAGCGCCTTTTCTGAAGGATGAAGAGGTGATACGTGCTCGACAATTACGAATGAAGCGTTTTATCCAAGATAAAACACGCAGAAGTCGTTTAAAATTCGAAAATTTTGATTCGAGTAGTTTATAAAATTCATTGGGCTTCTCTGCTTATGTGAATGTAAACAAATAACTGAATTCTTTAATTCGGGTAAATTGGAAGGAGATTCAGAAGGATAATAAGGAGGAGGCCAGGGAATGCTAGAATTGGTTAATAAGGGAGAGCCATATAACCAAGATTGCAATTGAAAATCTTGCAATAAGAAGTCTGGGGAGCAGCCACGAGATGCCAGATCAGCTAGATTTTCATGGCTGGGTACATGAGACCAAACAAATGGTTGAGTAATCTCAATAATCTGGGATACTCGGTTGGCGACGAATGTCTTCAGGGAATGCGGAGGAGAGTTTATCCACGTCAACACTATCTGTGAGTCCGAGAACAACCGAACGGATGAAATCGGAAGGGCAAGATTGCAATATACGTGCTTAACGAGCTTAGACAGTAATAAAGCACCATTGAGCTCAAGTCTGGGAATACTCAACACCTTTAGAGGAGCGACTTTGGTTTTGGCTTGCCACAGATGAGAACATCTTCTGTTGAACGATTCGAAACATAAATAAACAATAGCGGCATAACCATTTTCGGAAGCATCACAAAATCCAATCAATGAAACAGAATCATATTTTTCAGGTATTATAAAACGACGAATTTTGAAATTTTTATTCAAATCAGATATGGAATTTACAAATTTATTCCAGTTTATTTCCATTGAAGGTGGAACAGGGCTATCCCAATCCAATTTCAGAAGCCAAAGCTTTTGAAGCATGTATTTCATAGAAAAGGTTATTGGTGCTAGGTAACCTAACGGATCATATGTTCTGGCAATGAAAGATAGAACATTACGCTTAGTGCACTGCGAATCGAAGGGTTGTGCATGAAAAACAAAGGAATCAGCACAAGGATCCCAGGACAAACCTAAAATCTTTAAGGTTTCATCTCCATCTGAGAAGCGAATGGGTGTTTCGACATAGCCTCTCGGAAGATCAGAAAGAATTTCTGAACAATTCGTGGACCACTTGCGCAACTCATAACCTCCCTTAGCCATTAATTGACGAAGTTCATCCCTCAATAATATTGCCGTTTGTACATCTTTGGCGCCACTGATGACGTCATCGACATAAATTTCGTTCATGATGGCATGAGAAGCCAAAGGAAAAGGGCCACCCTCATCTTGCACCAATTGTTTGAGCACTCTTTGAGCTAGAAAGGCTGATGGGGTTAGACCGTAGGTAACAGTATTTAATTCGTATTCTCGCATTGAAGAATCATTCGAAGGACGCCAGTAAATGTGCTGATACTTTCTATGTTCGGGAATGAGGAGGGTTTGGCGATACATTTTTTGTATATCTGCACACAAGGCTATAGGATGCAAACGAAATTTAGAAATAATATTTTGTATTTCAGGTTGAAGCTTGGGACCTTTCAATAGACGGTCATTCAAAGAAATACCAGAAGTGTCGGGATCGGAGGCGTTGAAAACTACTCTTAGTTTCGTAGTTGAACTCGATTCTTTCATCACAACGTGATGAGGAATCACATAGGTAGAGGCAAGTGTAGCAGGAGACATATGGCCTAACTTTAAATATTCGGGGCTATTCACTAAGCAAAGTTGTTATGGATAGCAACTGTAAATCGTCGTTATGCCATGCTTATTACATGGGATAACGACGATTTACAGTTGCTATCCATAACAACTTTGCTTAGTGAATAGCCCCGATTCTCTCATAAAATCCTGATATGATTCGAACTTCTCATCATTCTTCGCGAGTCTTTTCTCCAGACGGGAAAAGGCTAGAATAGACTTAGATGCGTTTGATTGCAAAGGAGTAGCATTTGGTTTGAAGGGTAGAGCGACAATGTAACGCCCCTTTTCATCACGCGAATGAGTATCAACGAAATGATTCTCCGCTAGAATATCGAGAGGATCTTCAAGAGATAGTTGCGTGATCTCTTCAGATTCCCAAAACTTCAATAAAGTTTTCCCAACATCACAATGAACATGCAACGATACAAGAGGAGCTTCAGAAAACGATGATGAAGTGGGACCAACCAACACCCAACCAAAGATGGTATTGATTGCAGTGGGGTTACCAGGAATGGATTGTATCTCATTATCCACGGATATCTGAGGTAGAAGATCAGCACCAATCAAAAAATCAATTGGAGAAGGGCGATCAAAACTGTCATCTGCGAGGGTTAAATGACGAAATTTAGATCGGATTTCTACTGGTACTTCGGAAGATGGAAGATTATGGGATATCTGGGATAAAACGATAGCTCTAGCGTTAATTGTTCGGGAAGAGAATTTAGAAAATAAGGAGACAGTTACGGAACCGAAAGTTCTCAAGCTCGTTTGCCCAAGGCCTGAAACAGAGCATGAAGTGGAATTCAACTTTAAACCTAAGAAGGAAGTGCAAGATTTTGTGATGGCAGAAATATGGGATCCAGGATCATAAACAGCACGAAGCTTGTGGAGGTTTCCAGTAACATCAGCAATGGAAAGGCTGATAGTATCCAGAAGTACCGGTGAAGGTCCAGAGGAAACCATGCAGGAAGAAAATTCAACAGGTTTTTCCCAGTGAGGTAATTCTTTGGATCGTGGGGAAGAATAGGAATCAGATGTTGGATGAAGAGAGGAATGGTGTTTATTAGTTTTGCAATGACGACACACAATCGTTCCTTCTATGTCTACCCAAACAATTGAAGCAACGTGAATTTTCTCGAAGATATTTATACTTGTCACTAAGACTCATATTCTGATATTTTGAACATTGATAGATCAAATGCGGAGCCTTACATAATGAACACGAAAATTTTGTATTTGAGGAAGTTGAAATTGGCGAGCTTGATTGTGAATTAACCAGTAACACATTGGAGTTCGAGGGTTTAGGCCTTGTAGAAGGAATTTCTGAAGCTTTAGAAAGCTCTTGTATACGAACTTGATGAGTGACGAATTCAATCAATTGTCTGTAAGTCGGTATGCCTTCTAACGGAGCTTTATTCTCGAACGAACGTTTGGTGTTAGAATCCAAATTGTTCAGAGCAATTGAAAATAACAAAAAATCGGCCAGGTCCGGTAATTTTAAAGATTTTAAGGAATTAACTGCCGTTTCGTGCTTTTGTAAGAAATCCTTAAGTGACGTTAGAGAAGAATTTGAAACAGTTTTGAACTGTAACAATTTAGAAAGATATGCAGTAGCTAATCTTCGTGGATTCTGATAACGTTGAACTAAAGAATCATAAGCAATCTGATAATTATCAGGGATCAATTGTAACCCACTTATGAGAGCCAAGGCTTCACCTTTCAAAGTGGTTTTTAAATATTGAAACTTCTGCGTAACTTCAATGAGAGAATTGTTATGAACCAAAGAATCATACAGTGAAATGAATTCCACCCAGTTTTCTATTTTGCCTTCGAAAGAAGGTAGTGAAATGAGCGGAAGCATTTGGGAAAATTGATTGCCTTTCGGAGAACTGTCAACATCAGTCAGAACTGCACCTTCTTGCTTTGCCAAATCGCATTGTATGCAATATATTGAGGCAAGTACCTCTTCAAAAGACGCTTGTGGTTGAGAAAGATCAATTTGTTTCTTTTCAGGCAAATTCAAATTTAAAGCCTCTATTTTCATCTGAATATCTTTAAATTCCTTTGAATAATTAGGAATTTGGCTTACAAAATATTTTACCTTGGCGAGATCTATTGAAGTGTACGATCGACATTTATCCAAAATGGTCGTCAAGGTTGCAAAGCAGTTGTTTCGTTTAGAAATGTACGCGGTAATCTTTCTAAGAATTTCTGACTCAGTTTCTTCAGGTTTCACAGACATTTTGCTTTAATGATGAAATTAAGGAGCAATTGAAAAGTTCGATTGTTATTTAATAAAGAATCTTTCAATTTCAGAATGAATACGCAAAAGACAAAAACTGCGCAGATTCGCAATTCCTTTCAGGAATGGCGTCTCAAGGAAATCAAAAATGAAATTTCAATGAAAATTTCACCTTTGTGAAAATATTCGGGCACGATAGGACCAAATTATGTTGGGGCGAATTTGAGCGGACTGTTTTAAGGTGCTGATTCGGAGGCTTAATTTGATTTGAACCAAATAACACTAAGAAAAAAAGTAGTGAAAACTTACCCCCGTTATTAGATCTTCTGGTGTTGAATGTTGAGTTTTCCTTCAACAATTCGACGTCTATACTGGCCAGTAAGAAGCGAATTGATCCAGAATATATGGAAGCTGGTGTTAGAGATCTGGGGATGCTGTAAACCCTTTTCTTGTGCCACTTGGTTCATGAACTACGTAACGGTTTTCACACGCAATAAGTAGGTAGTTATTAAAAAAGCACTAAAGCGAAATGTCCTTCAATAAACAAAATAACGATTATTTAGGAAGCGTTTTCACGAGAAAATTAGCAATAAAGGAGGCGTAATAATTTCGATCAATCACGAGAGAAAATCGAAAAGAATTGAATAAACATGTGTTTCATAATTCAATATGAACTAAAAACGCGAAATATAAAAATGGAACAGCATGTGCCATCTACATGCGAATCTTATGCATATTGCAGATTTCATTCAATCAAGATTTTGAATGATTTTGAATAATTGTTTAAATGTGCAGATGGCGTAAACATCTGTTTTGAGACGCTGGAGGGTGTGCGTGCAGTTTTTCGTTTTCTACGGTAATCGAAAATTGAAGCGCGGTCATATTGCACATACCGCACGTCTCCATTAGTGCTGAATATATTTTGCAATATATATGATGAATGAAGGTCCAGGTCCTTCGAAAAAGGTTCGCTATAAGAGCCCCGACTTTGAAGAAACTGTCATGAAATGGTATGAGGAAGCTGGAGACGAAGACAGTGATATTGACATATATTTTACTGCGATCATGATGAGAATATGAAGAAACCGATCATAATTGGGACTCCGAGCTTTCCGCTACAGAAAATGATGTAGGTGATCTTGATGAGCAGAGAACAAGCTAAGGAGAAAAACTTTCTATGTGTGCTGTATGTGTCGAAAGCCTATTTGCAATCAATGTGCTGAAATGTTACGTACTCACTGTAAATAAATTTGTGAATTTTGATGGGATGCAGTTTTAATGATAACGATATTTTATTTCTATTTTTATTATGTTTTTTTATGAAGATATCTACCAATTTTGTATTCCGATCAGTACACTGCCCTCTGCTAACATTAGATTTTTTTAAAGCCTCTTCATGTCAAACATATTCGAAAACACAATTTCATATTTTGGCTCTTGAAAAATATAATTCAGTCAAGCGATTTTATAGTTTTTCATTGTTATTTGGAAATACATATTATAAAGATTTAATGGTGTTCAATTTTCCCAAATTTTTTCGTATTAATGTCTCAAAAAGTCATTGCGGTCATATTGACCGCACGTCTCCGGCAGTGTCGGTATAATTTCACGTCTCCGCTTAAGAGTCTTTCGCCTTCAATGTAAGAAACGTATACCGCCAGATGGCAGTGCATTGCATTAATTTTTATTTATTGGATTATTCAGCTTGATAGAACAAATGTTGGGGCACAGGGAATATAACTAGAAATACTACCCTGAACTAGATATCATACTGCCTGTATAATTTGGTATAATACTCTCTTTTTCCTTTATCAGTCATCTGGGAGGAGATACCTGCGGGGCGTGTCATTCAAAAGAAATTCAATTCCATGTTAAAATCCATAATTGTTATTGACAATTGATTTTCACTAATCGACGGCTAAAATAAACCTTAATGACTTGTCTTTGAGAAAAATGAATATTTATCATTTCGAATAGAAAAATTCAAGGAAATAAATTTCGCGAAAACAACACATTCTTGTAATATCATTTATAAAAAAACGGTAAATTCTAAAAGGAAAAGGAGATAGACATTGCATTAACTAAATGAAAGACTTCAATACTGAAATGAAAAAACACGAAAATATTTGTTAGTATTGATGGTGGAAATGTTGAAAAATAACCAAAAATTATATATTATATTCATGCATTTAATACTTATAAAATTTTTTTTTTATTATTTTTATCTTTATACACTCATACATCCCTTCATCAATCGGAAAAAAATAAATCGTTTCTGACTCCCTTTTTTTCAGGAATGTAGACCCTTAAGGGTTAAGCGCCTGCCGTGATTAGTACACCGATCGTAGCCGATCATATGCGAATTGTTTGCGCATCCCTTGTGCGTCTGCAGTATTGAGTATACATATATGCAGCCGGGGCGGGTCGCTAGTATACATATAATTATTTCTGGCTGAACTTTTTTATTTCTCCTATTTCATCATCATACTGCACCCAAGATGTGCCCCTTTTACACTAAGCCATATAATGCCCTGGGGTAGGCGTGCTGGTCTGTATGTTGGGTCCAGTATAATTTATAAAACCCATAAGAAGAAATTTTTTCTTTGTTGTTTCGTCCGTGAATGTGTTTGTTATCGAATCTATGGTGATTGGTTCTTCTTGTCCATATATTTCGAACAAAACGATGGTTCCTGAAACAAAAATTGAGGAAATAATGTTGCTTTCCAAAAGTTTCAATAGATATGTAACTGAAAATATAAATAGGGTGGGGAGATTTTGAAGCTTTTTTTCGGAATGTATTGCTTTGATTGGTCCTGACAAAATATGTTTAAGGGCATTAGTGGAATACAATAACTTTTAATCAGAAGATTAAATTTTACCTTTGAAAAATTCCTTTCATGACGTAGAAATGAAATATTATGTTTATCCAAAGTAAAATGAAAAAATTGAATAACCTATTTCCAAAGAAACTGATTGCTCTTATACGAAATGATTTCTACATTCTTTTTCTTTCGTTATAAAGGTTTTTATGAAACTCCCTAAAATCTCCTTCAAGCACCTCACATGCCAGGCTAAAAGTAGGGTATTCAATTTTTCGAGAACACTCAATTTCACATGTTCGAATTTCCACAAAACTAGGAAACTATTAGAAAATATTGTCTGCAAGGGAACTCACGCTTGTCGTGCTGTTTATTTTCCCCGTTTTTGTACTTTCTTCAACAGCTTCTCCAAATAAAATACATATTATTTCGGCCCTTTTTTTACGTTAAATGTCTCACTCCATTCTCGATCGTGTCCCACACAAGGTGAAAAAAATCATTATCCTTTTTGTTCAGTTTCTTATACTTTCATTATCGCTAACCGCCGCCTGAATCACTCGAAAAATACTGTCGAATGCACAAGTATTTGTAAGGGAAGTTTCCGTGTTATTCAGTTTCATCATTAGCAAAGACGACAATGTTCCATTTTTTGAACATGGCAATTTTCCGTACCTTTAGTGCGACATTACATCCAGAAACTCGACAGTAATTGTGTTCAGGTATCCCGATTTTTTTGAAATTTTCGGTGATACATCTTTTCCTCTCCAATTATCGAATTTTTGAATGGTCAACATATCTTCTTTCCTTGAATTATAATACCATTTCATCTTCCTCTTCTCTATGATATCTCGTACATCTCGAACATACTGCTGAGCTGCAAATAGAACACATTCGTGAACTATAAGAATGTTCCTTGCAATAATCGCATACAAATAAATTTATTCCTGATGAAATTCTTGAAGTGATTGTATTTCAGAAATTGATCCTTCTTTTGGTCCTTTTTCATTCTTCGAACAAGAAATATTCATATATGTTCTCACAGCGACATCTATTCTCAATAATTGATCGCACAGAACATGCTTTTGTGGTGATAAAAGCGATTCGACACAGTGTACGTGCCGAACCAAGTTTGTCATCCCCATAATTCAGAAGATACCTGCACATTGTAACAATGGCATTCTTGGACTTGACCCTCAACTTTCTCTACCGTCAAGGAAATTCTTTAATTGCAATAACATGAAACCTTCAAAGAATATCAGCCACTTTCAGGTACAAGAATGACTAGAAAGATTTGGCAGGCGCAAGTCCACGGAGCCCATTGGGCAGGTATATAAATACCTCAGATAGGTAAAACCAGACAGTTGTTACTTAAAACTGGTTAGCAGTTATCGACGACAGTCGAAACATTCTTGTAACTAGAACCGATCTCCTGATGAATAAACATATTCCTTCGTTTCCACAAGTGTTTTAATGTCTCCCGTAAACGCATACACCTCAAACTGGTGACCCCGACGTGATCCGCGTGTGAAAACTGAGGTTTGCGTTTACGAAATTTCGATACGGAAGTGTGCGTTGAAAATGGCTTCTGAATCCGCCGACGAATTCACCAACGTGGAAGCGACCCAAGATTGCAGTGAAATTAGTGAATTGCGGGAAGAAATAAGACTATTGAGTTCGCTGATTGAAACATTGTCGCCCAACAGGCGAAAACGCGAACAGAGCTCATGCCGTGGTCAATACCAAAAGCAGGATGGTCTCTGTTTTTACCACTCCAGATTTGGAAATAAGGCCAAAAAGTGCAACCCGCCGTGCAACTGGTCGTCGGGAAACGACAAAAGTCGTCCGTAAACGCGGCTCACGATGACGACTCGAAAGCTCGCCGCATTTTCGTTACCGACAGACAGACAAGAGTATCTTTTCTTGTCGATACGGGTGCGGACTTGTGTGTTTACCCGCGAAATCGCCTAAAGGGACCGATGCAAAAACACACGTACGAACTTTCTGCAGCGAACGGCACACGCATCAGTACATACGGCACTATCGCGTTGAAATTGGACCTTTCCCTTCGACGAAGTTTTGGGTGGAAATTTGTAGTGGCGGACGTTAACACACCTATTATCGGTATAGACTTCTTGTCGTATTATGGATTATTAGTGGACGCGAGAAACCGACGGTTGATCGATTCAATAACAAACTTTTCAACGAACGGTAAACCAGTGAAAACAGACGTTTCTTCCGTGAAAGTGGTAAATGGCGAATCAGTGTATCATCGACTTCTAGAAGAATACCCTGAACTTACTCGGCCACCTGTATTCAGAAAGGAAGCAATTAAGCATGGAACCAAACACCATATAAAAACGACACCTGGTTCACCAATCCATTGTAAAGCACGACGACTTGCCCCTGACCGTCTTAAGCAGATCCAGACGGAATTTGAAGTTATGATGGAACAAGGAGTCATTCGCCCATCGAAGAGTCCCTGGTCATCTCCACTTCACAGCGTTCCCAAGAAAGACGGCACTCTACGTCCATGTGGAGACTATCGCGCCTTAAACGCTAGGACGATACCCGACAGGTACACACCACCTCATATCGAGGATTTCTCCCAGAAATTGTATGGTAAGACAGTATTCTCTAAGATCGACCTAGTGAGAGCCTACCATCAAATTCCTGTCGCGGAAGAAGATATCGAAAAAACCGCGATCATTACCCCGTTCGGTCTTTTCGAGGCCGTTAACACAATGTTTGGATTACGTAATGCTGCTCAAACCTGTCAAAGATTTGTCGATGAAATAATTCGTGGCTTAGATTTTGTTTATGCGTACATTGACGATTTTTTAATTGCTTCGGATAACGAGACACAGCATTACGAACACCTGAACATTTTGTTCAAACGTTTAAATGAGTACGGCGTTGTAATCAATCCGGCGAAATGTGTTTTCGGAATAAACGAAATAACTTTTCTCGGATATACTGTTAATTCACAAGGCATAAAACCTTTGGCAGAACGTGTAGATGCTATCGTAAAATTTCCCAAACCAGAAAATATCAAACAACTTCGCAGATTCTTAGGCATGGTAAATTTTTATCGACGATTCATTTCCAACGCAGCTGAAATCTTGCAACCTCTAACCGACCTATTGAAAGGTAAAATGAAAAGAAACGCGCTGATATCGTGGAATGAAAGCGCACTTAACGCTTTGAACTTGGTAAAGCAAGCTCTAGTTGACGCAACTATGTTAGCGCACCCTATCCCTGGCGCACCAATCAGCATTGTGGTAGATGCCTCCGATTACGCGATAGGAGCCGCTTTACAACAATTAACAAATCATGCATGGCAACCTTTAGCGTTTTATACAAAATCTCTATCTACAGCTCAACGTAAATATAGCGCATACGACAGAGAACTATTAGCAATGTACTACGCTGTAAAACGTTTCAGATACGCCGTGGAAGGTCGAAACTTCGTGATATTCACCGATCACAAACCACTCACATACGGATTCAGTCAAAATTTGGATAAATGTTCCCCTCGACAATTTCGGCAACTCGACTATATTGGCCAATTCACTACTGATATACGGTATATCAAAGGCCAGGACAACAGTGTAGCCGACGCATTATCGCGAATCGAAGAAATTTCCGAGGTAGTTGACCATCGTACTCTCGCAGTCGCGCAAGAAATCGACGAGGAATTACGCAAAATCCTCGAATCCGGAAATGAATACTCCCTCAACATAAAGAAAGTTTATTTTCCCGATTTCAATGTCCAACTTTACTGCGATTTAACCAACGAAAGCGTTAGACCATTTGTGCCAAAACAATTTCGCCGAAACATTTTCGACTCTTTGCACAACCTTTCACACCCTGGCATAAAAGCCACAAACAAATTGATAAGTTCGCGTTTCGTGTGGCCATCGATGAATAAAGACTGTCGCGAGTGGACGCGCTGTTGTGTCCCGTGTCAACGAAATAAAATAACTCGTCATGCTTCCACGCCAATCAAACAGTTTGACAATTTAGCTGGTAGATTCGAACATGTCCACATTGACATTATCACAATGCTACCGATATTGCCTTACATGTATTGACCGTTTTTCAAGGTGGCCGGAGGTAGCGCCAATCGAAGATATGGAAGCCTCCACTGTGGCCTCAGCCTTTTTGTCTACTTGGATTTCGCGTTTCGGTGTTCCGCTCAGAATAACATCGGATCAAGGTCGACAGTTCGAATCCAATTTATTTAGGGAACTATGCAAGCTACTCGGTACAAAACACATACGTACAACAGCTTACCACCCTCAAGCTAACGGTATGGTCGAACGGTTTCACCGCCAACTTAAGGCAGCAATAAAGTGCCACGCCACGGACAATTGGTTGAAAACGTTACCAATAGTTCTTTTAGGAATTCGATCGTGCATCAAAGAAGATTTGAATGCAACTTCTGCCGAAATGATTTACGGTTCAAGTCTTCGACTACCTGCCGAATTTTTTGCCCCTTCGAATCAGAAAGCAAATTCGGATTTCGTAGAAAAATTGAAGGTACGGCTCAACGATGTCAAGCCAAACGCCGTTATTCGGCATGGTTCTAAACCAACCTTCATTTTCAAAGACCTGTCTACTGCTAAACACGTTTTTGTTCGGCGAGATGCAGTTCGCGCGCCCTTGCAATCTCCGTATGACGGACCATACGAAGTAGTACATCGCCATGATAAATATTTCGTAATCAAAATAGGCGACAAAAAAGCGACCGTCTCATTAGACCGACTAAAACCAGCCTTTCTTTTGACGAAAGACTGCGAACCCGAAAGCGAGTTTAATTCTCAATCCGTAGTTGTACCCGATCAAACTTTTCAACCCGAACATACTGAAGGAAATAGTAATCGCGAACATTGCACTACACGTTCAGGTAGAAGAGTACGTTTCCCGGATAGATTACAAGTCGGATTAGATTAAGCCAATTACATTCACCATATATATATATATATTTTTTTTTTCAGCATTTATCTAATACTAATTTTTTTTTTCTTCTCTCAAAATTTTCCACAATAATGTAAAATACAATTTTTTTTTCTCTGTCATAATTTTCCAGAGTAATAATGTACAAATATAAATTGTTTCATCTTTCATCGTAACGTTATTACTGGTAAGGGGGTATGTGGTGATAAAAGCGATTCGACACAGTGTACGTGCCGAACCAAGTTTGTCATCCCCATAATTCAGAAGATACCTGCACATTGTAACAATGGCATTCTTGGACTTGACCCTCAACTTTCTCTACCGTCAAGGAAATTCTTTAATTGCAATAACATGAAACCTTCAAAGAATATCAGCCACTTTCAGGTACAAGAATGACTAGAAAGATTTGGCAGGCGCAAGTCCACGGAGCCCATTGGGCAGGTATATAAATACCTCAGATAGGTAAAACCAGACAGTTGTTACTTAAAACTGGTTAGCAGTTATCGACGACAGTCAAAACATTCTTGTAACTAGAACCGATCTCCTGATGAATAAACATATTCCTTCGTTTCCACAAGTGTTTTAATGTCTCCCGTAAACGCATACACCTCACTTTTTTATCATATTGAATCCTGATTCTACAGGTGCATTGCTTGCAAGTATTCGTCCATACCCAAAATCGTCTCTGCAATTGCAACCCCAAAGGGGAATCGTTGCCATTTTTTCAACCAGTCGGTCGGCCAAGGCGGGAAAATGTCTGGAGTTGAAATCATCTCCGTCTTCGCATTCCAGATTTCATTCCACCTCATTCCTTATATGAACATCGCATTGTTGTAGCGTAGTTTGATGCCGTATTGCATATACCGCGGATATATTTTAACTTCAAAACATTCACAATCAAAAAGAGAGTTTTTAAATAAGTTTATTCACAAAAATGGGACAATGACTGTCCGTATATTTACAAGTTTCAAAGTGTCGAAGTATAGTCGAATAAATTGACGCGTGATCTTAGAAGCTCCAGAAGTAGTTCAAGAAGCTTGAGATGGTCAAGACGGACCGTAGGTCAAGAAGGGTCGATTTTTTTTTGTTCTAGAAGAGGTGAATCTTACATCAGACACCCAGTCCTTCTGGGTAGTGTCGGATTCTTACCGACGAAACACCTCTCCTGCGGTTGGTTCCAGGCATAAGCCTATTAACCTTTCATCAGCTTATCTGTATTTTCTCTTTCGAGGCTTTATGCTGTGTGTTTGTGTTCATCCTTCAATTGGATATCTCTCACTAAGTGTGCAGTTCTATATCTTCATTTTCGCAATTGGTCTCTAGGGCATTTGCGGTAAATTCTCGCTGTTTTTTCATCTTCAGCGGGGTCATAGTCAACTAACCTTCTAAGATCGTCATTTGGATGTTCACTAGCTTTTTCATAGGCTTTTGCAGCTTTTTGTTTGATGAATGTAGTAATAGACTCCCATTTTATGTCTTTTCGGATTTGTTCATTCCTAACAGATTAGGGGGCGTCTAATGCGCATCTCAGAAATTTGTTTTCTGTACTTTATATCCTCTTTATATGGGTTCTCGCTGCATAGCCCCATGCTATTGATCCATATGTTAGCTGCCATCTGGAGACTGCTTTTATGATCCTCAATTTCGTGTTTCTGTTCATTTGGCTTCTTCTGCCTATAATCGGGTATAGTCTCATCATGCTACATTCGTTTTATATAGTGTGTTTACGCTCATTTTTGAATTTCCTTCGCGTGAAAATACAAAAAGAACATATGTTAATATCGTCTTTGCAGTATCGCATATGATGTCAATATTGAATCGGTTACTTACGCTGAAGGATATCGTTCACGCTTTTCATTTTGTGAATTTGTGCAATTATAATTAATAGTTCACCTGCTTTGAAATTCCGCTCCATTATAGAAAATTTCGCTAGTATTGAATTAGAAAATCCGCTATATCGAACATTAGCAAACCCGCGATCAGAATAGTAGGAAGTGCTAATAGTGCCGTCCAGCACTAAAGAGAAAATAGAAGAAAGAAGGGTGCTTGCTGAAGACCTTCAATCCTTTTTCTACCATATAACCCAACCTTTCTCCTGTGATTCACGAAGGGTAAAATACGCCAGCTCAAGGAACAATTTGGTGAGTTGAATTCGCAGCAATTTCCACATTCATTTAAGATCTCACAGTCCAGTATAATTCGCCAAAACATTAATTGATCCTAGTCGAACCGGATATTGTGTAGATTGCTGGGATTCAATTTCATTTATTGCAATTTCGTTCATTCCTTTGAATTTGTTCTGTATTTCGCGATTTGATTTTCATTTATTGTTGGCTCGAATTGACATATGTTCTAACATTCAACGCATTCAAAATCTAGTTTTTTGTGTTCACATACGTTGTTTATATTATTGAACCTGTTTTCAATTTCCACACATTCGACTCCAGTAAAACTTCATTTATAGCAAAATTTCGAAATCAGAAGCTCAAATGGAGAGTAAAAATAATAAACTGAAAGCTTTAGAAGCAAAAAGGAAAATGTTGTTCCAGCGTTTCCAGAAACTGTACGACTATACAAAAAGTTTGGATAATCCAAAAGTTTTACAATATTTCAAGGTTGGTTTGAATAATTTAGAGAGTTCGAGAACTCAATTGTTGAAAGTAGTAGATGAGATCAACTTATTGAGTTTGGAATGTACGCCAGAGTATATTCCTTCCTATCAAGCAGTTGAAGCTACGGACGACTTATATTGTCACATTGTAGAGGCTTCTAAAAAGGTATCAACGAATGAAACTAGTGTAAGCTCCTTATCCGCAATGAAAGCACAACCAAGATTGCCGAAAATTGATTTGGTGGAATTTTCAGGTGATCCTAAAATGTGGCCTATTTTTTATCAAAATTTCAAAAGTTGTGTTCATGAAAATCCTGATTTGGATGACACATGCAAGATTCATTATTTGCTTGGTAAATTACGCGGACGTGCTCAAACTTTGTGCTCTGGCATCTCACCAGTAGCAGAAAATTATGAAACTATTTGGAAAATATTAGTAGATACTTTTCAAGATGAACGCCTTCTCGCTACTACATACTTCAAATCTCTCATGGAGTTCAGACAATTGAATATAGAATCCGCAAATAATTTGAATTCTTTTCTAGAGAAATTTGATGTAGCTGTTAGTGCTCTTAAACAGCTTTCGTTGAAGGACCTTGCTGATTTTTTGCTTGTTTCTATAGCGTTATCAAAATTAGATCCTAATACACAAAGACTTTTTGAGATGTCCTTAGCATCGAATGAAATTCCATCTTATGATAGCCTAATAACGTTCGTTCAAAAGCAATCCAAAGTTTTAAGTAGAACCTCTACCCCTGCCAGTGGTTCGAACCAGTCAAAATCGCCTGGGGCGAAACCTAAAGGCTCATATTCTTATGCTACCGCGAGCTCTGTTTCAGATAAAATAATACATTATCCTTGTCCTATATGCGGAGAAAACAGCCATTTGATAACCAAATGTCATCGATATTTGAAGCTTTCGCCAAACGAAAGATATAAATTGATAAGGGAAAAAATTTTATGTTTGAATTGTTTGAGTAGCAAACATAAAATAGGTCAATGCAAATCTTTAAATACTTCTATCGTTTGCAAAAATAGACATCATTCTCTATTACATTTCCACAAAGAAGCGTCAAAAGAAGTAAAGCCTACTGGTTATGGTAATACAGAAAGTAATGTTTCTCAAAGTAGTGTTAGTTTGATGATAGCTGATAGTATTAATCGCAAAATGGATGTTTCGCATAATCCTAATCGAATCACTTTATTACCTACAGCTGAGGTAATGATTAACGTAGATGATAGAACAGAAAAAATTCGAGTTCTTTTAGATAGTGGTAGCCAGGATAATTTTCTCTCAACTGAATGCTGCAAGCATTTAAAAATCCCGTTCTCAAAAAGAGACATTAAAGTAACTGGGATAGGAAATATTAGTACACCTATTAGGGGTATTGTTCAAAATATAACAATATTCTCACGCTTCAATGAAAACGTCCAAATCAAGTTGGATGCACTGATTATAGATAATCTCACCCCAAAATTACCCTCCTACGATATACCATTGGAAGATTTAAATTTCATTGACAATTTGCCTTTAGCGGATAGTAGATTTTGCCATTCTGAAAAAATTGATGGTATTCTGGGAGCAACAATTTTTGTTGGAATTCTTAAGGGGGATAAAATAATTGACCATTCTGAAAGCTTATTCGCTCTTAACACTTCGTTCGGTTATGTTATTAGTGGAAATTTTTCTTCATACAACACAACCAACTTACCGCTTTATTCCAATTCGTTTCATGTAGTTATTGACAATTTCGCTCTAGAAAAACTATTGAAAAATTTCATAAAACTCGAAGAAGTCCCAGATAAGGAGCATTTTAGCTCTGATGAAATAGCTTGCGAAGATTTATTCAAAGCAACTTACTCTAGGGAACCTTCAGGAAGGTATAAAGTAGCTCTTCCTTTCAAAATAGATCCCTCCAATTTAGGAGATTCGTTCACTCCCGCATTGAAAAGGTTTTCAACGTTAGAGAAGAGATTTTGTTCGTCATTAGACTTGAAAGATAAATATAGTGAAGTTTTTCGCGATTACTTGAATCAGGGTCATTTGAAGAAGGCTTTCACTTTTGATGTTTCTTCTCTTGCACCGCATTATTTCATTCCGCATCACGCTATTTTCAAGAATTCCACTACGACTCCAGTTAGAGTCGTATTCGATGCTAGTTTGAAGACAGCTCCAAAATCAGTTTCGTTGAACGATTGTTTATTTGCAGGTCCGAGATTACAGATAGATATCGTGCAACGCTTTTTGAATTTCAGAATTTTCGAAATAGCAATCATAGCTGATTTGTGTCAGATGTATAGACAGGTAAAGTTGATGGAAGATCATCATCGATTTCAGCGCATTTTGTGGCGCTTCTCGCCTGAAGAATCCATTGAGGTATACGAATTGACTACAGTTGCTTTCGGCGTCAAGGCTTCACCATTTTTAGCGCTACGCTACGAGTAGTTAAGCAGTTAGCTTTCGATGAGTCCTAAAGATTCCCACTCGCGTCTAAGACAATTTCCCGAGATTTGTATGTGGATGATTTAACCACTAGTGTGGACAATATAGCTGAAGCAAACCTATTGTTTTCTGAACTTACTGATATGTTTAGATCAGGTGGCTTCGAAATCACAAAATGGCATACTAATTCGAAGGAATTATTATCGAATGTTCCTATAGAAAAACGTTCTCCTTCGATTTTCCAGTTCAACGATGAAAGTGAAATTATTAAAGTATTAGGTATTCGTTGGGATTCAGAGGCTGATATCTTGTCCATTGATATAAAAAACTTTTTGGTTGAAGACCAGATACTCAGCAAACGTATAATTCTTTCAAAGATAAGTAGAATTTTCGATCCACTGGGCATTTTAGGTCCTGTTATTCTCTATGCCAAGTTATTCATTCGACAATTGTGGGCTTTGAAGGTAGACTGGGATTCCAAACTTCCAAGTAATTTAATAGATAGATGGAGAAAATTTGAGAGGGAAATTCTATTATTAGAAAATATTTCTATTCCAAGATGGTTAGGAGCGACCAATAATATTCGCATTTCGCTGATTGGTTTCGCGGACGCATGTAGTGGATCATATAGTGCTGCCATTTATTCACGAATAGTTGTTGGTCAACAAATTCATGTAAATTTGATTTATTCAAAATCAAAAGTAGCCCCTTCAAAAGTAATTTCAATTCCGAGATTAGAACTTCGCGCTGCTTTGTTGTTGTCCAAATTGATGAAGTATGTAGAATCCGTATATCGCTCCAGGGGTAAAGTTGAGAGAATATATGCTTGCAGTGATTCGCAGATCACTTTAGCCTGGATTTCGAGTTCACCTCATAGATGGCAAACACTTGTGGCTAATCGTGTGTCATTAATCCAAACAAATATTTTAAAAGATAATTGGTTTTTCGTTCAAGGCCGTGAAAATGTGGCTGACATTATTTCAAGAGGAATGAATCCTAGCGAATTCATAGAACACAAGGAAGTTTGGCTCTCAGGTCCAAAATGGTTAAGAGAGGACACTGAAAAGTGGCCTTTAGTCGGTATTAAAAATTTGGAGTTGCCTAATGATCTGCCTGAAAAACAGAAACTCACTTTCGTTTCTATAGTTGAAACTTCAGAGAATATTTTCTATTCACTTATTCTCAAGTTTTCATCATTCCATAAATTATGTAATACTATGGTTTTCGTATTGCGATTGACAAAATTATTACCTTATCGGAAGGAAATCGCTATTTCTGATATAGATGAAGCAGAAAAATGGTTAATTAAGATACTGCAGAAAATACGCTTTAAAGAACTTAGGTTGTGTTTGAAAAAGCGAAAAGTGATTCCCTCAGATTTTAGGAATTTATCGCCATTCCTGGATGAACATGAAATCATTCGTGTGGGAGGCCGAATCTCAAATGCTGAAATAGGCTACAATCATAGACATCCTTATCTCCTACCAAAAAACGAACATTTTGTAAAAATTTTGATAGATCATTATCATAGAAAAAATTTCCATACTGGTTCACATTTATTGCATTCTTTAATAAGGACAAAATATTGGATCATTTCCGCTCGCACTATGATTCGTCAGAGAATTCGATCTTGTAATGTATGTTTTAGGTTCAAACCTAAAGCTTCCTATCCATTGATGGGAAATTTACCACCTTATCGAGTAAATATTCTTCTGAAACCGTTCATAGATACCGGGGTTGATTATGCCGGTGCTTTTACAACAACATTGACTCGGCATAGAGGAGTGAAAACGCAAAAAGCCTATGTTTGTTTGTTCGTTTGTTTGGCTACCAGAGCTTTACATTTAGAACTTGCGTCTGATTTATCAACCGACACTTTTTTAGATTGCCTCAAAAGATTTTTAAGTAGAAGAGGCCCAATTCAGACACTTCACTCGGATAGAGGAACAAATTTTGTAGGAGCAAAACGCCATTTAGATTCCTTAAAAGGATTTATCGCTTCTAGTGATTATACAGATCTTCTCAAGAAAATTCTCATTGAGAACATAAATTGGAAATTTAATGTTCCTTTAGCACCTTATATGGGTGGTTTATGGGAAATTAACGTCAAATCAATGAAAACCCATTTATTTAATTAAAGCAATAGGTAATCAAATTCTTTGTTACGAGGAATTCACTACTGTTTTGACTCAAATAGAAGCACTTTTGAATAGTCGCCCTTTATGTGGGTACATTAGTAATGATCCATCGGATCCGGAACTACTTACACCCGCTCATTTCACTTTGAATACCCTGCAGTGCTTACCAGCAGCTGACGTCTCAAATATTTCTTTGAATAGATTGAATAGAAAACAACTACTAGATCAAATTGTTCAGTCATACTGGAAACGTTGGAAAAACGAGTATTTGAGCCAACTTCAAGTACGTATGAAGTGGACAAATAATTCAAGTCCCCTCACACTCGGCACAATAGTTATCCTTATGAATGAAAATACACCTGTCCTCCAATGGCCACTAGGTATCATAGTCGAGGTTTTTCCAGGAAGAGATGGTATTGTTAGAGCCGCCACTGTCAAAACAAAACATGGCACATATCAAAGGCCAGTTACCAAATTATGTCCTTTGCCGACACAATGAACTCATCACTTATCATTTTTTTGTTTTATATTTGTTTTGTTGCATAAATTGTAAATAATTGGTGAATGAGTAATATTCCCCAATGGTGTGGGAGGATGTTTACGCTCATTTTTGAATTTCCTTCGCGTGAAAATACAAAAAGAACATATAATAATAATAATAATAATAATTCATTTATTTGTCATAGAGAATTACAGTGTTTGACAGAGAAGAAATTAGCCATAACATGACAAATAGGACCACACAACGATTAAAAAACCGATGCACAGAAGACTCTGTGTTGTGTGGCCCGGTTATATATAGGTACTACACACTTGCTGCACCTAACAGAAGAAAAAAAAAATCACGAAACCGAAAACATGCTGGTCACCAATGCTACAAAAAGCATGTAAATTATAAGAAAATAACTAAAATAATAATCAAAATCATGCGCGCCGCGAAGGGGGATCAACAAGACCCTCAACAATTCGAATGAGGGCGGCGTGGACGGTACGCGCGCAAGCAGGGGGGAGTTAACAATCCTGGACATGATCAAACCGAACTGTCAAACCACGATACTCAACTGGCACCCTCTGCCTCTCAAGACATATGGCCCTGACTGTTCTCCTGAACCTACCTGTCGAAAACTGCTTCACCTCATTAGGAAGCTCATTCCACATCTGGGGGCAACTACATGGAAAGATCTGTGGAAGACTTCAGTTCTGTGCTGGGGGATGACAAAATTGTCAAGGTTTCTTGTAGTGTAGTGATGCGAGTGAGCACAGAATAACCGCCTTAAGTAAGTAGGCTGACCAGTTTTCAGAATCTTCTGTATAAAAACCAATGTATGCAGCCTTCTTGTATTGGCCATGGTGAGAATCGATAAATCATTCAAATGTGGTGTTATATGCTCTCTGTAGGGTATCATGAACGAAAAGCGCATGCAAGAATTCTGCAATCTTTGTATAGACCTACACAAACTTACAGTCAACGAACTACTATAGACCACATCCGCATAATCGAACAGCGATAGCACCAAAGAGTTACACAGCTGATATTTTGCTCTACTAGATAAAGATGTTCTGAATCGGTATAATTTCTTCAGACGAGCATAAGCAACCCTCAACTTATTTCTGACATGAACCTGAAAGGACAAATCAGAATCCAGGTATAAACCAAGACTCTTGGCCTCCGAAACAATGGGCAGGGGTAAACCATTCAACTCTGGCTTAAAATTATCCAGCACCGAAGTCATCCGGTTTCTGTCAACTCCGAGAAGCATAATGTATGACTTAGATTCGTTCAACCTCAGATTATGATCCGTAGCATAACGACAAATTCGACTCAAGTCGTCATTCAACTTTTGTTGACATTTCGGTAATTCATTGAAATTTAGATTTATGAATAATTGAGAGTCGTCAGCGTATTGTTGCAGCTCAGAATCAACAACAGCCTCACTCATGTCTACCACATAAAGTAGGAAAAGAAGAGGTCCCAAAATAGATCCCTGCGGGACACCACGCGCACAAGGAATAAAACCAGACCTGTCCGTCGAATCAGACTTCAGCAAAACGCAATGCGACCTACCAGTGAGATACGACCCAAAAAATGCTAGAGAACCTGGTGAAAATCCCAGATATTTAAGCTTGGCCAACAACATCCTGTGATCTAAGGTGTCAAAGGCTTTGCTGAAATCAAGAAGAGCCAAACAACTCCCTTCCTTATTCTCAATATTGAACCTAATTTTGTCGATAAGATTTATCAAAAAAGTTGACGTGCTGTGGTTCCTTCTGAACCCCGACTGACATTCAGGTATGATGTTGTGATCGGTCGCAAAGGCCATTATTTCATTGTAAATATGTTTCTCCAAAATCTTCGAGACGACCGGTAAAATGCTAATGGGTCTCAAATCTTCCAAGCCACTACATTTGCTTGTTTTACATATAGGCTTGATTAAGGACTTTTTCCATTTATCAGGGAAGTAGTTTTCCAATATACATTAATTTAAAATATTTATGAGGGGATCTCTGCAGAAAGGCAGACACAACCTTAAATCCCTGAAAGAAAGCTCGTCCTCACCAACAGCACAAGAACTTATGGAATCTATAATATCGAGGAGGGCAGCATCGTCCATCAGCCTGAAGACCAACTCAGCAGGGACGGATGGATGCCTACCGTTCTTATAGTAATTCAACCTTTCCTCGGAAACTGAGCTTGGAGAGCCATAAGCACTCGAGAAATACCTATTTATGGTGTCGGCATTAGACAACTCAGATGGTATTTCCGAGGAAGAACCTGATGTTAAGTTGAGTTTCTTCATATGTTTCCAAAAACGAACATCAGTCGACTTTGAAATTCCATTGAAATACGTTATTTTTTCTCGAGCCATTGCATGTTTGGTATAATTTCTCAGATGTCTGTAATAGTCTTATTTAGCCTCCGTTCGAAATTTCAAGTAATCTCGGTGCGCCCTATCACGAATCCTCATCAAATGTTTGATATTAGAAGTCAGCCAAGGTATATATGGTCGGTCAAAAACTTTCTTTTTCAGTATGGGTGCATGTTTGTCCAACAGAAAATGTATGTTATCATAAAATATATTAGGTTTATTCTCAATTTTCCGTTCATAGTAGATCCGATCCCATCCCAACTGTAAAGCATCATTGTCAAATTCCTCATGAACGATGCCGTTATAATCTCTATACTCGATAATTTTCTGAACATTAACGTGTTTATGCGGTAGTTGAAATTTCGCAGAAATCAAACAATGATCGGACAGAGTATCCGAAATAGGAACCGATGACTGATTAAGCGTTGGTAGCATTTTGTCAGATATAATAAAATCTATAAGGCTTGATGATCCTCCACTCGAGATGCGAGTAGGCTCAGTGATATGCTGCACGAGATCAAAAAAGTTCAAAAGCTTCAAGAATTTCATCGCCGGAACAGTTGTCTTAGAAATATCCACATTAAAATCTCCTGCTAAGATAATATGATCATAGAAGGGAACAATTGATGCTAATGTATCCTCGAAAGAATCAAGGAAGCCATCCAGAGCTCCTGAAGGGCGCCTATATAAACTCATGAAGAGAAACTTCTTACTACCAATGTCAACTCCTGCACCAATAATCTCTGTATCCGCACTTGCAAAACCAACATCTACAATCCTAAAATTATATCGTTTGCTGATATATATTCCAACTCCGCCACCTCTGTTCACCCTGTCCTTATGTAAAATATTGTATCCAGAAGTATTAAATTGACTCACATCATCCTGCGCCCTGAGCCAAGTTTCAGTCACACACAAGACATCGAAGTTGTGAAAATCAACGTACATGACAAACTCATCAAATCCGGCGTTCAGAGAGCGGACGTTTAAATGTCCAACAGAAAGAGCCCCCACACCCGCACGCGCACCATTACTGTTATCCGGCATTGAAAATAAAAACCCCCAAACACGACGCGCAAAAGTAAATAGAAACAAAGACCAGCATGATCAATATCGATATAAGCAAAACTAATACAAACCAAAAGAAAAACTAATTTTACACCGAATGGCAAAATCAAAATAGAGCTCAAGAAAAATAATTCACAATCGGGCCCTGAAATGCGAAAGAAAAATGTGTATACATGTGAACAATCATTAAAGCAACCTGTTCACCAAAAACAAATCACAATGTTAGGGTTTCAAACAACCATCTATATAAATGTTCACAAATTATTCAATACCGGACCCACGAAAGAAAAATGAAATGTAGGTACAAGAATTTCACAGGTCTACAAGTGCTCAAAAAACATCAAACAATTAAATTCGACAAACCTGAATCAATCCAAATAGAAATTAGGACAGAAAATAACATAAGAACTCCCCAGGCATACAAGTTTTCCAAGAATAATCATTATAAAACATACCTGCACGATCGATTTCAAATAAAAATTAAAAGTATACAACAATAATATAGATATATCTGATAGGTAATTGCGTCCTTTAATATTTAATAGCAGTAGGGATCGTCGGATCGCCCATTCCCACGAATAAATCTCATCAGGGCCCCAACTAGAGAAGCAAAACATGCAGTCACGAAAACAAGAAACCATCCACATGGACAAAAACTTACAAGCTCAAAAACAGGAGCAACAGGAACAACCAAGCCTGAAAAAGTTGAACAAACCACACAATAACTACATAATAACGTTATTGTGCAGCCTGTTCAACCCCCCCAAGCCCGGCCACTCCCGCCGCTCCCGTCCCCGAGCCTACAAGCCCCCATCCATGCAGACGACCTCCCACCCTCACGACTATGTTAATATCACAGAAATATAATAAATATTTATTATATTTCTGTGGTTAATATCGTCTTTGCAGGATCGCATATGATGTCAGTATTGAATCGGTTACTTACGCTGTAGGATATCGTTCACGCTTTTCATTTTGTGAATTTGTGCAATTATAGGAATAATAAGTTTGCGGCTTAAGGACTGGGCAAATCAAACGAATCCTTTTTGAAGTGTCGACGTTTCGATCCTTGGTTTGGATCTTTTTCAAGACTGAAACATTTAATAGCGTGTAAATATCAACTCTGACAACAATTAAAACAATACCTTGTTACACAAGAAACTATCATAAAAACACAAATCACAATGGTCAAAGAAATTCAACTAATATCGAGAACAAACGTTTAACCCTCTCTATGGAAGTAGCCAGGTTGATCAAGTCGAGAAAGTACCAGAAAACAAAACTAATTAATCAAATTTACCTTTTCAAATGGATGTTAGAGGAAGCACAATGTGGTCATGAAATCTATAGGTCATTCTATAATTTTATTTATGTCAATTTTGTATAAACAATCATCACTCTTAATAACCTGAATTGAAATGAGAAGATGGAACGAATGGAACATATTATTCGGGGAAATCAATCCTATATCAACCTTTTTGTTGGATGCAACAAATGTAGAATCGCAGGTGGAATGCACTAGTTAGCGGGTTATTTGTTTTTGATTTTTGTTAATAAATTACTGTAAACAATACTTAGTGATTCTACATCAGTTCTTAGGTTGATTGTATTATTTATTGAAATATGGATCATCTCACTTATGCATCGCTTGAAATAGTTATTTTCCCTGTCCAAGATCTTTACACCCTCAAAATCAAAATCATGATTATTTTCAAAGTGGTGGGCAGCGAGAGCTGTTTTTTCGTTTTTTTCCTTGTTAATTTCTCTACAATCATAAGAATGTTGATATATTCTCTTTTTCAAATATTGTTTCGTCATACCTACATACGTACTACCGCAATCTTTACAATTTATCGAGTAAACCAAATTGGATTTTAGCGAATTAGGTGTTGGGTCTTTGAGCTTGCTAAAAATGCTCCCTACTGTTTTAAGAGGATAAAAGGCGAGTTGGCAATTTGGTGTTGTATTTTTTACGAGCTGGTTAACTTTCCCAGACAAACAAGGTATAAATGGAAATCTATAATAAGTTTCTTCTCCTTTTTCTCTTTTTCTGTCTAATGAGGCTATTTGATGTTTATAGGTTGCTGCGACTGTATTGATTAGTTTTGTGGGGTAATTATTAATCCTTAACATGTTTTTAATTTTTTTCTCATTCTGCGCATGGTATATCGGGTCACTCAACTTGTAATTTCTAAACAATAGATTTTTTAAAGAGGCTATTTTTTGTGATGTAGGGTGGTTCGAATAATAATTTAATAATCTGCCTGATGATGTGTCTTTCATATGCCAATTTGTTGAGATAGTTCCATCATCTTGTCTGATGAGAGCAACATCCAAAAAAGAAATTTTGCTTTCGATTTCGTGTTCAACCGTGAACTGAATTCTTTCATGTACACTGTTGAATGTTTCTACTACCTCACTTGTTTTTCCTCTTGGTATCGCTAAGATGGTATCATTGACTTACAATTTCAGGAAAGGGATGGTGAAAGCTAAATTATTTACCCCAATAGTTATAACATGATTCATCACGATACTGGCAAGTGTTGGGCTGGCCGGATTACCCATAGCTGTACCCTCTATCTGTTTATATATGACTCCGCCAAAAGTGAAATAACTTGACTCGAAGATGAACTCTATTATACGTCGAAATAGGGTTCTTTCGATATCGGTGTACGCCGAAATATACGTCCAACTAGATCTTATTATGTCAAGTAAAAGTTGTTTAGGTATGTTAGTGAAAGGGGAAGTCACATCTAACGATATGAGCTCATAATCATTAGGCAACTGAACCGTGCGAATGAACTCTACGAATTGTGTAGAGTTATTTATATTATGATCAAATGTTGTGATCCATGGCGCTAAAATCTCATGGACCAGTAAGGATAGGTTGTATACTGGAGAGTCTATACAGCTGACTATGGGTCTCAAACTGATGGTGTGCGGCTTATGTGTTTTTCGCAGACCATACGTTTTTGGGGATATTGCATTGTGTTTTTTCAACCTATTTGCTCTTGAAGAATTTATTACCATATCCTCAGAAAGTTCACTTATAAGTTCATTGTTCTTACGTTGAAATTGTGCAGTAGGATCCGATTTTAAAATTTTATATGTTTTTTCATCTTTAAGGAGTTCTTTCATATTTTCTATATATTCTGTTTTTAACATTAAAACTGTGCTGTTACCTTTGTCCGACCTCATGACCAGACATTCTGGATGCTCTCTCAAAAATCTTCTGGTTTTTTCAAATTTTCTCTCTCATTCTATTTTTTTCTTCCAACTTCGAGCTACATAAATAGTTTAAAATGGCTTAACATGAATAGTCGCAGAAAATTGCACTTCACGTGCTTTGTTCATAAAATAATTAAATTAAAACAACCTTCATACTTATACCGAAAAATAAATTTCAGACATAACATTCACTCGGTGAATGTCAGGGAGCGGTCAAATATTGATATTCCTCGTCATTATACCGCAAAGTTTAATAGTTCATTTTCATACCAGGCACCCCACATTTATAATTCCATCGATAGTAACATAAAGATCAGGTCAATGAGTGGCTTTAGACTTCATATCAAAAACTTAATTTTATTCGGCCAAGTTTCCACATCCCAGAGGATATAGTCGTAAATGCTTATATTATTCTATTGTATAGTATTGTCTCTATTTTAAGAATAGTAAGCCTTATTTTTTTGGAAATCTGAGTATGTGTATATGTTCATTTTGTAGATAGGTAAAAGTGTAAGAATAGCTATAGCTAAACTTTCGCCTAATAAAGACGGTTATTATTATTATTCTTCATCATCGGTTTCCCAGTCTCAGCTCAAGCTGGTATTATTTCTATGAACCAGTGAAAAAACAATTCAGTTCCTCCCACTAGTTCAGGAATTTCCGCACGATGTGACAGGTTTGCAAAGCTACAGCCTGCTGTGCATATCCCGCGATCCTCTGGGATAATTCGATCTTTTGAAGATTTCTTTTGAATGATTTTGACATTACTCCCTCAGCCGAAATCACCAATGGTATTATAGTGACTTTCGACAATTGCCACATATTCTTCAGTTCTATTGCCAAGTTCTCGTACTTCGTTATTTTTTCGGACTCCGTTCTTCCGATGTTATGAGTCAATGGTACTGCCACATCAATGACTATCCCATACTTCTGATCCTTCTCAATGAATACCAGGTCCGGTCTATTGTAGTCCACTGTTCTATCCGTTGTTATGGGTCTGTCCCAATAGAGAACCGCTGTGTCCGTTTCCAACACTGCTGCAGGTTGATACTTATAATATGGCGGACAAGTATCCAAAAAACCATGTCTAAGAGCTAACTGCTGGTGAACAATTTTTGCCACTTGGTTGTGTCGGCCCAGGTATGCGTTGTCGGCAAGAACTCGACAACCTGCGATTATATGTTCAATAGACTCGCCAACCGCGCCGCACTTTCTGCATTTGTCCTCCACGTTCAGCTTCAAACAGTGCTTCTCATAGTTGCGAGTTCTTATAACTCGGTCTTGGATAGCCGTCAGGAATCCCTCAGTTTCAGGATACAATTGTCCCGCATTCAACCACGACAAAGAAGCTAATTTATCGACATTTTCTCCCTCAAGGTGTTTAGGAAATCTGCCGTGCAGAGCTTGTTCCCGCCATATACTTATATCTTCGCTTCTCGTGGTGATATCGAATGTCAGTTCTCTGTGTTGTAGGTTCAGAGGTGTGTATCCCTTATCCTCTGTTGTCACCAATTTCATCAGGCTATCTTCAGACTCGAGCAGTCGCTGCCTCAAGTTTCTCTCCTGGGTTCTGCAGAGTTTGTAGATGTTCAGCAGACCTCGTCCGCCATCTTTCCTGGGTAGATAGAGCCTTTTCACCGATGCATTGGTGTGCAGACATCGGAACTTCGTCATTAGGCGACGGGCGAGTCGGTCCAACTCATTCAGATCAGCATCTGACCACTTCAAGACTCCGAAAGTGTAGGCCAGAGCTGGCGTAGCCCAAGAGTTTAAGGCATCGATCTGATTTTTAGCAGACAGTTTGGTGTTGAGCACTTTGGTTACCCTGCTCTTATATTTCGCAGTGAACTCAGCTTTCAAACGGGTGTGGTCAATCCGTTGATTTTGAGGAATGCCCAGATACTTGTAAGTCTCTTCTGGCAACATACTGTGGATGTCCTGAAATTGTTCCTGGGTATTCTCCATTTTACCCTTCCTGATGTTGACTATGGCGCATTTATCGATACCGAAAGACATGTCAATGTCTTTGCTGAAGGAGCGCACTATATCTATCAGCGAGTGGAGTTGTTTTTGGTTCTCGCCGAATAGTTTCAGATCATCCATATACAGTAAATGGGTAAGTTTTCGCGGATTCCTCATTGCTGGTCTGTACCCTATGTTGGTGTTTTTCAAAAGAGTAGATAGAGGATTCAGCGCTATACAAAACCACATCGGCGACAGGGCATCTCCCTGAAATATCCCCCTCGATATCTTCACGGTTCCAGCATTGATGTTGTTTATAAGAATGTTTGTTTTCCATGTGCTCATTAGATTATTATTATTATTATTATTATTATTATTATTATTATAAACAAGACTGATCACTCACGAAACATTCAAAATCTTTAATGATGGCTGGGTCAAGTTTTTTGTTGTTATTAGTGGTAATACTAAACTTAGGTCCTGCACAAAGGATTTCACGTGCGAAATCAGACAGTATCATGTTAGTATAGTTAAACATGAATTTCTCGTGAGTATGAAGTTTGAAACTGGCCACTTCCTTACACAAATTATCTAGTTTCTTAATGTTCTTTGATTTTATCTGTGAGAACAATTTATCCGATGTAGACCTACATTTCTGAGCAAAATTTGAGAATAAAAAATCAGGAATTAAGTTCAAGGTGCGCTGTTCGATAGCTTTCTGTTGTTTAGCATAGTTGTTCAATTTCCAGATTGTAACTTTGATTTCCAAATTCAAAACTGAAAGCGTGAACCTGTTTTTCAATTTATCAATTTCCATATGGTATGGGTGTTCATCCGCACTCAAAAAGTTCAAACATTTTATGTTGTGGGAAATATGATTAGGAATCACATTTCTAGTACGACACTGTAGCAAAAATATTCTCCTGTTCTTAAGAGATGTTAGTTTTCTGTCAAAGTTCATCCAAGATTTCAATAAACACGATGTCTCCCGCCCGTACTGCGATCTCACATAGTTAGTTAGTTTTGTGCAATTATAATTAATAGTTCACCCGCTTTGAAATTCCGCTCCATTATAGAAAATTTCGCTAGTATTGAATTAAAAAATCCGCTATATCGAACATTAGTAAACCCGCGATCAGAATAGTAGGAAGTGCTAATAGTGCCGTCCAGCACTAAAGAGAAAATAGAAGAAAGAAGGGTGCTTGCTGAAGACCTTCAATCCTTTTTCTACCATATAACCCAACCTTTCTCCTGTGATTCACGAAGGGTAAAATACGCCAGCTCAAGGAACAATTTGGTGAGTTGAATTCGCAGCAATTTCCACATTAATTTAAGATCTCACAGTCCATTATAATTCGCCAAAACACACTGCATACTTAATGTGCTGTTTCCACGTTAGTCCTTTGTCTAATATTACTCCTAGGTATTTAGCTTCATTCTTCCATTCAATTTCATTATTGTCTATGAATATCTTCGATTCCATCTTCAGTCTTTTTTTTTGAAGGTTTATTGTTTGACTCTTTTCTCCATTGATTTTGATTTTCCCTCTGTCACACCATTGACTGATATCATCTGCAGCTTCTTGAAGTCTTTTGTGAATTATTTTTGTATTTGTGGGCCTTATTGCTATGCCCGTATCGTTTGCGTATAGAGCAAGAAGGCATCTTGGTATATCATGTACATACGTATATGTTATAGAGTTGCGGTCCTTGTATGGATCCTTGGGGAACTCCTGCTTCTAAATAACTGAGTGTGGAATGAACGTCACCTATTTTCACACAAAAGTTCCTATCCCTCAAATAATTTCTAGTTATTCTGCATAACAATATGAATAACCTGCGATTATCATTTTATATGCAAGTACCTTCATGCCATACTCTATCAAAAGCTCTGGTTACATCTAGTACCTAGTAGTAGTCCTGTGGCTTGTTCATTCTGAAATCCCTCTGAGATATACTCGGTCATTCTTGTAGCTGTTTTTCAGTTGAATGTTGTTCTCGGAACCCGAATTGTTCACTCGGTATCGTCGCCAGGGCTTCTGTTTCTTCATTCAGTCGTCTGGCTGAGACTCTTTCCACAATTTTTCCTAGGGCTGGGAGCAGGCTTATCGGTCTATAGTACTGTGGGAACTTTTTGTCTTTACCTGGTTCATTGAAAACAATCACTTCGGCAGTTTTCCATCTTTTTGGAAAGTGCTCAGTTCTCATCACTCCATTTGCTATGCTAGTGAGTGCTGCCGTTCCTTTCTTTGATATTTTCTTCAGCATGAGATTTGTAATTTTATCTTTCGCAGGAGCCTTTCTTGTTTTCAAATTATTGATTATCTCTTTTATTTCGGCCGGAGATGTTGGGTGAGGGATTTTTCCATCCGGTGGTGCTTCTTTCATTTCTTCTTCATTATCTTCAATTAATTCTTCTAGGTCCTCATCATCTTCTTCACAATAATTTATTCTTGACTCCCTTTCCGCAGTATCGGCAAGAGCGTTAGATTTATCGCTTTTTGAATATGCCATTCCATGCAGTGGTGGAATTTGAGTTTTTTCTGATGCCGAAAAAGCATATTCTTTGAATTTCTTGCCATTTACATTCTCTGTCCTAGAATTCCATGGTTGAGATTTACACTTGAGATCTCCAAGTATTATTCTTGGAAAATGACCCCCTAATAAAATCTTCATCTCTTTCTCTGGCAGACTTATTTGCGGTGGTTTATATACAGAGAATACCTTTATGCTTTCTATTCTCATCTTTACTGTGCTCGATAGTGCCTCTATAGATGCGTCATTTTCTTCGGGATTTACAACCGCATTCAGGTAATGGTTCACGTCTCTTTAAACAAGAATGGCAACGCCTCCACCGCTTCTATTATTTCTGTCTCTTCTGTATATTCTATCATTTGGGTTCATTTTTGTTTCCTGAAGCGTCATAATATCCGCATATTCTTCTTCTAACAATTGTTCAATATCTGATTTACGGACAATGATTCCGTTAATATTTCAGGAAACTATCTTCAGATTCTCTAGTTGTGATTGCATGTTCATAAATTATTTATTTCCATATAAGTTTTGAAATTTCTCCTCAAGTTCTTCTTCGAATTTCTGCATTATTCTGCTGAATATTCTCTCAGTGATTTTGTCAAGTTCATCTTTAGGGTCTTCTTTTTTGGCTAGAATTGGTTTTGTTGACGAGTATTTCATCTTTTGTTCTTGTGGTTTTTCAACTGTAGCAACAGTCTCAATTTTTTCTGCAATTTTTTTGGAAGGGGCTTTTTTTTGTCGGTGTTTTCTTCTTTGTAAGATTTTCATAAGCACTGCAGCCTTTATAACTGGCAGAATGTCCACGCTGGTTACTTAAAACGCATGCCGCGTTCCTTTCGCTTCCTTTTTTCGTCAATGCACACTCTTTTGTGCAATGTGCCTCTAAACATTTCACGCATCTCCACGGAAATGTGCATTTATTTTGAGCATGTCCATATCTCTGGCAGCGATGCCACTGTCCTGGGCCTTCAGGCTTCTTTTTAGGCTCAATTTCGATACAGGGGCTGTATAGTTTCTCTACTTGAAATATTTCCTTGTGTTGAAATTTCACAAGGTGGAGAGGGATTGCCTTTTTTATTCTATTCGACGTCATTCTCGTTACTTCAGCATCTTTAATTAATACCTTGTAGTCCTAAATCTTTTTTAATCACTTCAATATATGCGTCAAGTGGCTCATAATCTCTTTTCTTCTTCCGTTGGTAAGTAAAATATTTCTTACCTTGTTGATCTAGGAATTTTGTGAGTTTCCTGAAATGTTAAGCAGACGAGGCAATAATTTTAATGCCGTCTCTGACAACCGTTGCCTGGTTATTATTTATTTTTTTGCTGTACAGCGCTTTGGACATTTCCGTCCAGTCTGAAGTCCCCATCATTGTTTCTGGGGGATTTTATCTTTAACAGCTGACTGAGACGTCACCGTTGACTTTTTCAAATCGTCCTCAATTGAGGACGAACTGTCTTTCCTGGCACGCTTGGTGCTCCTAGGGGTTGGGGGCTTTCTAGTTATCCTCAATATTTGTGGCCATCTTTCTGGGAAGGACAACTGGAACAATCTTGGAATCGGTTTGGGCCGATGTCCCATGTTCAGAAGTCAAAACCTGGGAATAACTTTTCGTTTCCCGTTTCGGAGCCTGACGAGTTCCTTTAGTTCATCACTTTCATCCTCAGAGGTCGTGTATCTGAACTCCCTATCCATCGTAATCCGAATTTTCATCCATGTTCAAACACAGATAATAGTCACTTACCCTTTTTTCAACTTCACTGAAAAGTCCGTAAATCACTCACGCACGGAACCAACGATCTTTTTGGACCTGGACTCAACGCACGAAAACACAAAAAATTTTACAAGCACTTACTTGGATGTGCACATCAAAGTTGCTTCGAGCACTGAACTGGTTATCAAACAAACTAAGTCTCTTCCCACGTTTGTACTCATCGACGTCTCACTCGGTACTGAGAAGGGTCTAATGTAACCAAACATCCCTATTTATCCATAAATCCCCTCCAAGAGGGCGGTTTTTGTCAGTTGAGTATGGTGGGGCATCTTCGTTTTCTATGGTTCCCTTCCGAGTGTTTAACATAGCGGCCTCCTTGAAAAGCACCAGCTTTTCAACAAGAAAGATTGGGATCCGAAGTTTCAATATCGGGTAATATGCAAAGTTTGCATGCTGGTCTTCGATAAATCCCGTTGACTGCGCCATCGGCTCCAGGAAACATCTTGACGACTCTTCCAATGAGCCATTTTAAGGGGGGTTGTCCATCTTCTTTCACCAGCACTAGCGTGTCTACCTTTAGTAGTTGTGGGTGGTTTTGCTTCCATTTGGATCGGACTTGCAAGCCCGAAATATATTCTTTGGACCACCTGGTCCAGAAATGCTGCATCATCTTCTGTATGTGTTCATCAGAGTTGGGCGGCGACGCGTCGACTTTTATTGTCGACCTCGACGCGTCGACAATGGGTGTGTTCATCGGACTGAGCAGCTACCGCTCCGATCCATCGGTAACATTTGAGTAACATCCGAATTTTATGAATGACCTTTTCGCTCCATGCTCCTTCAAACGTCAAAGCCACATGGTATTATTTGGTTAGTTCGTTGTGTCAGAGTTTTTGGAATTGTTGTAAAAAGACAAAGTAGTAGTTCAAGTTTTTAAGAATGGATCGCGATATTGAAAATATTTCATTTGAAGAATTATCACGAGAGTTGTTATATATTTGAAGAGGTTGTCAGCGTACTTGATAGTATAGTATAGAACCTTCCTCAGAAAGTATTTTCAATATAGTTCTTAGGACAGAAGTGCCTATACTCCATTCCCTTTTATAAAGTATCGCGGTTGGCCATGATTTAGGTTTATCAAGTTTTTTCCCCTAGAACAGACGCAGGTTGGCACTCGTGAAAATTAAGCGACATTGCCTGGTCTACTTTCCATTTACTCTTTTTCAACTTTGTAAATGGAGTTAGTTCTTCGAAGATTTAACTGTGGCGCAGGTTTCGTAGAACTACTACATTTTCATGCTGGAGTATTTCAGGTTGTGCAAAAATGTATTTAAATGTCTTCTGAATTCACATAATATTTTCTCAAATTCATTAATTTCCCAAAGTAAAGGAACATTTTGATAAATTCGAAATTATTACGATTTTTTAGCAGAAACGGCAACGTTGTGGGCGTATCTGACAGTGCAATGACCATAACCTAACATTTTCAAAATATATACGGTGAAATGTGTCAAAATTTCATAGCAAACCGCGATACTTTATAAAAGTGAATGGAGTATAGAAATCAACTTTACTATGAGGAAACTATACCTCTCTATGTAGGAGATTTATTTCGGCAATATTTCAGATTGAGCAGAGAACAAGTAGAAGTGAGTTGCCTGTGTTTGTTAAATCCAAATTTTTCTTTATTTCTATTTTTAGATCTTAACAAATCAGATTGGACATCTCGGGGTCATTCCAATATGTAGAAAAATCCCAAAAATATTATTCACCATCAGGGTACTGGCTAAACCAGAGTCATTTTTGGCATGTGGAGATCGCTTCTCGTTTGCTAAAAGCACAGGCCATAAAGTTATCAAGGAGTGTCATTCAAGCCATTTGTCTGCTGATGCCTCAATACATAACATGGCCAAATAACCATGATGATACATGGCAGTAAGTAAAATCTAAACTGTTGGGAAAATTTTGAGTCATATATTATTTCTAGGCATTTCAAAGAAGATTCAGAGGCTTTCCAGGTGTAGTGGGTGCTATAGAGCTGGATGTCATATTCCAATAAAACAACCATCATCAAATCCGAATGATTATTATAATAGGAAACAATTCCATTCGATCATCCTACAAGGTATTCAAATAATTATTACAAGAAACTAATAATGGTTATTACAGGAATTTGTAACCATCGAAAACTTTTCACTGATATTTTTGTTGGAATTCCTGGTAGAGTGCACGATGCACGTGTTTTCAGGCATAGGGACGTTTACCATCACTAGAGATTCAGCCTATCCTCTGATGATGAATTTATTGACTCCCTCGATGACGATCAAGTGAGGTATAATGTGAAACTTTCAATGATGAGATCTGTAATTGAAAGAACATTCGGATTGCTCAAAGGCAAATTCAGAAGACTGAAATATTTGGATATAAAAGACCCTGACTTAGGCTCTCAAATCATCACAACCTCCTGTACATTACATAATTTAATGCTTTTAAATTGTGATGAAGGGGAGGAAGATATTCATTAGGAGGAAACAAATGCAGTCAGGAGTATTAAAGAGAGAATATACAGTTAACCTTTTGAGGGTATTGTGAAAGTATTTTATAATGGATACTTGGGCATAGTGAAATATGTATACCTGTGGAATAATAAAGATTTTATTTTTCTGTTCAGCAATGTTGATGATTTACTCTAACTTTGCATTCCAAAAGATCGTAAACTTCCTACAAATGCATAAAATATAACACTGCAGTCTGTCCTGCATAACAAATATGCAGTGAAATTGGAAATATATAAAAAAATCAGTTTTACATTTTCAAATGTTTTCAAAAAAAGAGATAATAAAACTGCTCAAATACCTCATATAGAGATTTTTGACACCCTGTTTACATTCCTTCTGCTTACACTTAGTGTTGGGTAGAGTTTCAGTTAACCAACTGAAGTGTGGTTCAATATTATTTAAGTTTAATTTTTCGAAATATAATCTTCTGAATGAAAATGAAAATGAGGCTAGTCGACTGTATATGAAATTAATTGGAACCGAACACAAATGAAAGGATAAATGTACCCAAAATAACAGAAGAAATATAGTCTTACCTATACCAGCAAAACAGTCAACCGGATCCCGTCGACGACTCCTATTTCAAAGTATAGATTGATCGAGCTCGACAAACGAAAATGGAATGAAGCTGACTCATCCTTATGGTATTGTGAAATAACCACGCCACTGGTAACAGTCTTTTCGTTCGAAATAATTCGCACAAATGAAAGTTTTGAATGAATGTAATTCGATTGAGTCGAAATCACTGCAAACTGTGAATCACAGGAAAAACTGAAATTTTCCGAATTCACGAAAGGAAGCAGAAAATAAGAACGCAACGAAAGCAGAATTATTCACGATCAAGTCAATCAATGAACTGATGAAAATATTGAGAATGAAACAAATATGCGACATATGCTGCGCTCCACAGCTGACAAGTTCTTCTTGTACATGAAGGATAATCCATATGGGAATCCCCCAGTATGGAGAAATTAATTTGATAATTCGAATTTTGAAAATTCAGAAAAATTAATTTGAACCGTTCACTTGGCGTGAACACTTAGATTTGGAGCTGGAAACAGATTTTAAGTTCCAACTGAGGGAATAATTATTAAATTTGTGTTATTATCATTCTTTTGAAAGAGAGTAATACATACTTTTTTCTCAAATCAAACAACATGTGAGAAGAAATGGCGACAAGGAACAGATTGTTAGCAGAGGGAATGGTAAACGGGGTTACACACAATTCTGCGTATTATACACGAAAACAGATGAAAACCTCTGAAAAGTGGATGCTTGATGAAAATTAAAACAATGAATTTGCCAAAAAACCTTTTTTTAAGTGACATGAAAGTTTTTTTTTCCCAAGCTACGGTGTAAGATATCGTGCCTAAGGCTGAATGGCACCGGGTCAGAGTGTCGCGGACGATTCCCTGGGGAAACCAGGTCGCATCCCCTTGTAATAAGACTGTTTCGTCTTTCTTAAATTTATTCAAGTTGATCCATTTTTTTTTATTATTCTGGATGTTCATGAAGCTGATTTTCTTTCAGTACAGTTCATTATTTGTTTTCTAAAGTTCTTAGATTTTTTTTTATTGATGGAGGAAGTATTTCATGCGAAAGTTGTTGTTCTCTTAGTGTTTTTTCTATGTACATACAAGGTATTTCTGAATAACTTTGTTCTTCTTCACCATCGATTCCGATGCACAAAAAAAAAGTCCTTACTACCATATGGGCCGGAACTGATGGAGAGACGGCAGTAGCTGATCGTGACTCGCGCTGATACGTACCTACACGCAGAATACTTTGCTTACTACGATTTACAAAATTAACCATTTTTTCCAAATTTCTTTACTACACTCACATACTTGTGAACACTAGTGAACTGGTGCTCCAACAGAGGATTGAGAGTTTCATTAAGGGAGGATACAGCCGTCCCGGACGCATATTCATATGTTACCGACACAACCAAGCACGTCGAGAAGCCGAATAATATCATATAAGTTACCGACGTAACTTTAGGATTCTGTCGGTAACTTATACAAGCAACAAGTCCATCGGCACCTTATATACATATAACAGGTATTGAAAAAAAATTGATATATTAGCGAGGATGGTTGATTATTAGTCTGAACAAAATATATGTCTCCAGCCTAAGAGTTCACTGGATGAAACCACCAATTGTATAATCGTTAACTTACAGACAAACTAAGAATTACGTCGGCAACTTATTATGATTATGATTTTTTTATAATTATTAAGGTTATAGTAGGTATGCTTAATTTTTTCGGGTGAAAAGTATAGCCTATGTCACTAAGGGATAATGTAGCTTTCTAAGCGTGAAAGAATTTCTGGAATCGGTCCAGTACTTTTCGAGCCAAATCGTATCAAACACACAAAAATTCAAATCTTTCCTCTCTATAATATCAGTATAGATTACCCTCAGTAGAATATTGGTAAAGTTTTGGTGAATTCTCTAAAGTTACTAGGTTTATTTTGGTAATGAGATAAGCAGTATTAAAAATATGCAATATTGCGATAACTGTATGCACTTGTTTGATAAAACCACTACTCGCATAATAGTTAAGTTACAGACAAACTAAAGAATTACGTCGGCAACTTATTATTACGTGCTCGGCATCGCTCGGAGAACCGATTGTGTGTTTGTGTCGGTAACATATGAATATGCGTCCCGCATTCCTTTGCTTCTCCGAGATTCACTTACCAATCTCCCTTATCTACCAAGGGTAAGTCAGAATATCTTGTATGTTAACTTTCGCAATTTTCGTCAATTATTGAACCCGCAGTATTGCCTTCAAGGAATATTGAACCAGCTTCTCAGAAAGAAAGAAAAAATATAGTCCACTTCCGAAACATATTGATCCTTACGTAGCCGGATATTTTTCTTCGAAAAATATTGTTTGAGTGCAGTACTGGGGGGTTTCATTCGAATTATTTCCTCCATCATTGCTTTTTTCATTTATTACGTTCTTGAGAAACATATTTCAGTCGGTCGATTTAATTCAATTCATTTGACCATCTGTTTCAGGATTTTTTTGTTGCATTTTAACCTGAATTTATTTCGGTTTATTTACCTTCATTTGTTTACAACGTTCGGACATTGAATTGTGCTGAATTGGGGGGACTTTATAAAATTCACCTAATTTTAATTAATACAGACCTACTATTGCCACGATGCCTGGTGATGAAGAAAAGGTTTTACGTTTTCGAGCTCTTCGCGAATGCGTGATCTCGAGTGTCATTTCTCTGTATCATCAAGCTGAAAACGTGAGAGGCGATCCTGTATTATATTCGGGATTTAAAATTCGATCATATTCATCATGGACATGCGATGCGTTGCCGTTAACACACGCGTGTAGTTGTGCTCTTCGAGATACGGCTAGTGATTTTTCGTTAATTCAAAAACCACCACTTCTTTTTCTGTTCACGTTTTCCAACTTCATTGAAAAGTAGCAATATGACTACTAGACAAAAATCTGAATTCGAAAAATCTTTGATCGAAGCATTAAAGTCTGATAATGTGATCAGGGAGATATCTGATGCCATTGTCAACACAATCAGCAGAAAATTCGCTGAAAAATTCGATGTTTATGAGTCTAAGATAGCCTCTTTGGAAGCCGAAATTCAATTATTGAAATCTAATCTCGACAAAAGTGAGAACAACTTCACCGAAGATTCCCGTGAGAAACTCGAACAAAAAGTGGATTTTCTCGAGCAGAGGACGAAAAATAAAAACATCCGTCTTATCTGTATCAAGGAATCCCCAGGAGAAAATGTGGTGACCCAGGTCGAGATCTTGTTTCAAGATAAACTCAATATACCGATCGCCGATGAGATCACCTCTGTATACAGAACGGGTGCTGCTAATAAGGGAAATTCCCGTCAACTCATTGTTGTTTTCAGAGATTCAGAATATAAGAATATGATATTCAGGAAGAAGAAATTGCTCAAAGGTTCGAACATAGTTATGAAGGAAGATCTTACGCACGACAGATGGAAACTTGTCAGAGATTCATCGGAAAAATATGGGTTGAGGAATGTTTGGACGTTCAATGGAGCTGTTTTCGTCAGGTCAGATGAAGGTGTTAAAAAACTTATTTCGGGTGTGTAATTATTTAGTTTTAGTTTTATTTTCATTTGATTCGCTGGCTGTATCTTTGTTGCACTTCAATTGCGCACTGGCGAATTTGTTAGCGTATGCTTTTGTTGGGTCATTTTGAATGTACAATCTTTGGTTCCTAAATTTCATGAATTGAAACTTTTTATTGAGCGGAATAAATTTGACATACTTGCACTGTCTGAGACTTGGTTGAATGATTCAATTGATACGAAAGGATTAATGATTTCAAATTTTAATTTTGTCAGGGTAGATAGAAATACTGGTGCAAGGGGCGGAGGAGTCTCGTTATATATTCACAACAGATTTCGGTTTGAACTGCTTGATGTCACTAACAACTCTAATATAGAACAGTTATTTGTCAAAATTCAATATAATGGAATATCCTTTGTGACGAATCTTCACTATCAGAGATTGTAGAGGGTTCGATGAGCGATTACTTTTTGATGATATTGCGGGTGCAGATTTTTCGAGGTTGTTTCGCATGCACGATGTTGATGAGAAGGTGAAGTTTTTTACGGATACTCTAGCGGATTTACTCAATAAACATTTTCCTGCAAGAGTTATCAGAACAACGAAAAGGCATGCTCCGTGGATAACTGACGGAATAAGGGGTTTGATGAGGGAGAGAGACAGGGCTAAGGCACGGCATAAAAAATATAAAACACAAGCTATGTGGGACGAATACAAACGTTTGCGAAATACGGTGAATCATGCCATAACTCGAGAAAAGCGATTATATTTTCAATATATCTCCATGAATGATTCTAGTAGGGAACAGTGGAAAGCACTTAAATCTTTAGGAATATCGAACAAAACACGGACAGATCTCAATTTTCATGATCCTGATGAAATCAATGACTATTTTCTGAAAAATCCATCCTCAGGTTCGGATAGTTCGGTACTCAATTATTATAGAGATAATCTCATTTGCTCTGAATAGTTCAGTTTTCGTCTTGTTGATGAAGAAACTCTCCTGAATTACCTGAGGAGCATCAAAAATAGTGCTCCTGGCTGCGATAATATTTCGGTATCGTTTATTAAGATCTGTTGTCCTCATATACTACCATTGATTGTGAACATCTTCAATTCTATTTTGCTCAGTTCCAAATTTCCTGCTTCCTGGAAACACGCTCAGATTACGCCTATTCCCAAGACCGGTGATCCTAGGGAGCTATCCGATCTGAGACCCATCAGCATTTTGTCTGGTTTATCCAAACTGCTGGAGAAAATAATGGCTGACCAATTTACCGGATATCTCGAAGATAATTCGATTTTGCCTGCAGTCCAGTCAGGTTTTCGTCCAGGATATAGCTCTACTGGCGCTCTGCTGGGGGTAACTGATGATATCCTGCGCTCTCTTGATGACTCGAGGTGTGTTGCCTTGTTTCTGCTAGACTTCAGCAGGGCCTCCGATATGGTTGAACATGATATTCTGTTGGCTATTTTAAGATCTTGTGGAGTCCGCGGGGATGCTCTCCGACTCTTCGAGTCATATCTTGCGGGACGTTCTCAGAGTGTAAAGCTGGGTGGGAAAGTCTCCCTTGCTAGAGATGTTCTGGATGGTGTTCCTCAGGGCTCAGTCCTTGGTCCGCTCCTCTTTTTGGTTTACACCAGCCAATTCACTAAGTTCATCCGATATTGTAGGGTTCATATGTACGCTGATGACTTTCAGCTTTACCAAGATTTCATCGTAGGGGATCTAAATGATGCAGCATTCAAAATGAATAATGATCTAAAGCGGCTGGCGAACATCGCAGCAAAACATTAATTGAAACTGAACCCGAAAAAATCGTCTGCCCTGGTGTTTGGCTCGAACAAGAATAAAAAAATTGTTAAAGACATGTTCTAGCCAACAATAAATAATGATGCCATTCGCAAGAGATTTGGGCTTGATCCTGGACGATTCTCTGAGATTTCGTGAACACGTGGTGAGTGTGGTTCGGAGAGCGTATGGGGCGTTGAGAATGCTGTATCCTCATAGGTCGTGCCTGCCCCTGCACACTAAAAAGGTTCTGTGCGAGACTTTGGTCTTGTCACAGTTCACCTATTGTTCTCCTGTGTATGGTTTTTGTCTCGATCAAGAAACGTTGGGACGGATCCAGCGTGAGCAGAACTCCTGTATCAGGTTTATTTATGGAATAAGGAAGTATGATCATGTCTCGCATAAGTTGAGGGAATTGAGTTGGCTTCCGATGGGGATTTGTTTTGAATTTTACTCTCTCTGTTTATTTCATAAAATCATTTCAAAGAGAAGCCCACCATATCTCTTCAATAGATTGGTTTACAGAGCTGACGTTCATAATATCAACATACGCCGTAGGAATATCATGTCCCCGTCATAGAACATCTACTTTTGAAAGAAGTTTCAGCTACAATATTTGCAGGTTGTACAACGGTATTCCTGATAATTTTAAGCTGTTGAATCCGAATAGTTTTGAGAAAAAGATTAAGGCAGGTGTGTGACTTTTTCCGGAATTTCAAAATTATTCAATTGTCTGCATGCCGTTATTTCTTTCCTCAAGAAATTATACTGTTAACCACAGAGAAGATGTGCAACACGTTAGTATTATTTATGACAATATTGAAGAAATGAATACTGGCCTTGTCGATTTTGTTGAGTCCATCTAAGAAAGTGTTGAATGTTATAACCTTGTGTCAGTCAATGTTAATGTCATACTTTTGCGAGCCTCAATCCGATAGATAGATGTTGCGTACCTGTTGTAGTATTATATGATTTCCCGAAATGTTTTATTATTTTAAGAACCGTACGATATTGTTTTGCCGTGACTAGGTAACGTATTTTCATTTAATGTCATTGTATACCCAATGTATACATGTTTGTTCATTTTTAGCCCTGAAGAAGAAACAAGTTGTTTCGAAACGTCGGCGTTTGTTACAAATTAACAATTGAAATAACGAGAATCCAAAATTCCCGATATTTTCATTTAAGTTTATGATACGGTTGCTCATTGCTAAATGATAGCCAAAGCTTGAATTTTCTTTGCATGTAGGAAGGTTTCTAGAGATGGATCACTCAAATATTGTTTGAAAGCTAGTTTTCTCTTTTCTATCATTTCTGAATCCCATCAACATAAATTATAAGCAGAATAAATTTTTTGGTATTTTTTTTGAAGGAATTGCAAATTCAGCTGCTGAAGTCACAATTTGGGAGAAAGACTAAATTATACATAGCCGTAGGATCGATTGATTCGATAATTTTGTTTTGGTATTCTTCCGAAGCGAGTAGTTGGTTCGCTATGAATAAGCTCAAGGTGAATGATACAAAAACTAATTTAATTATGTTCCATACTAGGCAATCTTCAACTCATCCACCTAATTGCGTTTTTCTCAAAAACCAAAAAGTGGATCTAGTTTCTAGCATAAAGTTCCTAGCATAGAGTTCACATTGACGAATTCTTGAACTGGGAAACACATATACACAAGATTTGTTTGAAACTAGGAAGTGTAGGCTATAGACTCAGAACTGTGGCTCATTAAATGAACGTTGACACTCTCAGAATTTTGTACCACGCTAATTTCGAATCAATACTAAGATTCGGAATTATTTTCTGGGATAGTAGCTCAAAAATACAATACAGTTTTCGTATCACAAAAAAGGGCAGTTAGAACTATTTGCAACCTAAAGTTCAGGGAATCATGCAGAGGCAAATTTAGGAATTTGTCTATATTAACTGTATATGGTGTATATTTTTTTGAATGCTTGTTGTTTGTATATAAAAATAGGGATAAATTTGTTGTAGATGTTAGACATGGGTATAATACTGTGTTAATACTTTGTCTGAAAAGGGTCCGTATTATATGTGTGTGAGATTATTCAATAGGTTACCTAATTACATCAAAGAATGTAATAATTTGAATAAATTCAAAAAAATCAATTAAGAAAATGTTAGTTCAATTAGAACCGTACACATTGTGGGATTATTTGAATTGCAAAAATCTATTTTAGTTTGCTTATTTTTAATTTGACGTCATTTCATTTTTTGTATACATGTATGTGAAATCTGAAATAAAGAAAAATTATCTATCTATCTATCTTCCCAATTTGCTTTCTTAATATTTAATTTGGTTGTGGAGAAATTATCATGAGCCAAAGAAGGAGGAGAATGAAACCTATTGTCATCTTTTATTATTATTGTTAAATGATCGCTATTACCAGGATCAGGGCAAACTGACCATTCCAAATTAAGTTTTATATCTCCTGAACAGAAGGAAATATCAGGAACACTTCTGTTGTTTGTTGGAGAGGAAATTCTTGTACAGGATCCATTATTCAAGAGACAAAATTCATATTTCAGAAGGAACTCCTTGAGAACTATACCGTTGGAGTTGGATGTGGTGGATCCCCAGAAGGGATTTTGAGCATTCATATTTCCACATACTAAGAAAGGAGGTCTAAGTGTTTGTGAAGGGCTGTAAACATTTATCATTGAGTATTTCTCTAGCTTAATTCCTTGTATCTGAAATCCGGACAAGAGATATCCGAAAATGAAATTTGACAATAATTTATGGTGTTTCTCATGAGGATTGCTATTCCTCCTCCTCTTGTAGATCTGTCCTCACGAAGGATAGAAAATCCAGCTAACCGAAAATGTAACTCCGGTTCAAGCCATGTTTCTGACAATAATATAAAGTATGGATTATATAGCCCAATTTTCAACTTGAAATTTTCAATATTGGATCGGATAGATCTGATATTCCTCTGTTATATAGTAGTCATAAAAAAAGAAGGAAATCAAAGACAGATAAGAAAACAAATAAACGAGAGAAAAAAGGGAGAATAATTGGCGTTGAGTTCTAAACTATGTTATTGACTCTTGGACGTGGAGGGGAATGTATTCGATTTCTGTATGTGTGAATCTATAGTATTCATCAACTTATTCTTTAGTTCAATATAATGACCTGACGAAAGACTTTTGAAAATCATATTTTGAATATTTTCAGTTTGAAGCAATTCTGATGCTAGGGCATTTTCAGCTGAAGCTGGGACGGGTGAATTAGAATTCACATTTATAATAGGATAAGTTGACTGAGATGTATAGGAAATAAGTTGTTCCTGATGCGCAGTTTCGTCGTAGCCTGGAGGAGAAGTGATTCTTCTCCTTTTAGTTGCTTCCGAATATAGTCGCTTAGTCTTGTTGACATTCAACAGCAATCTTTTGTCTTGAACTGTTAACGATATTCGGTAGTTGGTTAGAAGAGCAGGCTTTGTGTAAGATCTGTGGGTATTTTTGTGGAGTTTGACGAGGATTATGAGTTTCTGATGAGTTAACATAAGTTTTTGGTACCCTTTTCATCGCGTCAAAATAGGAAACGTTTTCTAATGCGATTATATTATTGATTTGTTTCTGTCTTTCGAATTCAGGACAGCTTCGATCTGTTGAAGCATGTTTGCCCTCACAGAATATGCATTTGTTAAGATTTTTTTCTTTGTTGAAACATTCTTCTTCATCGTGATTTTCACCGCAGTTTCTACATCTTTTTTTTGCCGTTGCAGTTAGACAATAAATGACCGTATCTCAGACAGCTATAACATTGTATAACTGGTCCAACAAACAATGTAATCCTTCTAATACATCCCCACATGGAGACATATTCGGAAAGGTTTTTACCTTCAAATGTTAATATCCCTGTATTAGAGGGAATATATTTCATTCCTTCGTCAGTATTAGTTCTTCGCTTCAATTTTCTTACCGCCAAAATCTTTATTCTTGATTATGTATGTTGTAGTAAGTCATCTTCCGATATTTCGTCGCCAATTTCTTTAATAATTCCCCTACATGTTACCATCCTTGAGAGAACTTAAACGTCTGTTTCATTATCTGCCGAGAAGGGATTAATTACGAGCAAATAATTAGCGCTAGGAGCGCTCTTAAATTCTATACCAATTCTATTTTTACCTTTTTTGGTGATATTTTTAATGTCTGTTATGCCTCCTTTGAACAATTTCTTGCCCAGGTTCATGGAATGAATGTTATCAATATGGTTATTCGACTTTGACTCTTTTATAACTATAAAGGGGCCCAAGGAAGTTGTTGGATATTTTGAATCAATTTTATTCTGAGAATTTTTTCTTTTTTCTTGATCTTTAGTTATTTGATGGTCTTTTGATTTCTCAAGTAGATCAGAAATTTATATTATAACTGTTAGTTTTATGAACAGATTCAGGATTCATAAAAGGATTTCAAAAGGAATTCAGAATAACGTCCACCACGTGAAACGGTCAACCTCTTTTTTTCATAAGAGAGAGTTGAAGTGCTGCTATGAACGTAAACGTTAACGTACGAATTGACATCTACGAACGGGCATTCGTCAGGTTTTTACGTTAACGTTGTAAATAAGTTTACGGGTCTACGTAACCAAACGTTCTCCCACGGATACCTTGAAAATGAACTTACGTAAACCGAAGAATATACGAATGATACCGATAAGTTCCGAATGGCCGAATTTTGAATTCGAAGTAGATATCCATAACCTCTAAAAAGCATCATTCATGTTCATGTATTTTGATGATCTCTCTGAGTATTTCTAATAGCTTTAGTTTAAACAAAACATGTCGAAAACCCAATTTCGCTTTACGGAAGACTTTGACCTGTATTTGGCAAGAGAGGTTTTCGGCCAGAATCCTTATGAAGAACCAAAAAGATGGACTCTGATTCAGACCAATATGATACAAATAACTGGAAAAAGTATCAGCATTAGAACCCTGGAAGAGAGGATTCAAAATCTGGTGAAGAAATATTCAATCAAGGCTGAATCATTGAAAGGAAAGTAAGTACATACAACAAAATTAGTGAATGAAAATGCCGATCCTTGAATATTTTATATATTCTTGTAATGAAAGCATTAATAGGAATGAACTTTTATTATCTTGAAAGACAAATTCAGGTTATTCTGTTGTTTAATCAAGTGACATCTTAGTATACGGAGGACCTATCGCATCGCGTGTTAAATTCATCCTAGCATCATAGGCAACCGCCTGGCAAAATTTCAGAGGGAGGACAAAAAACTGTTTTTCATCGAATTTGAATAATTTGGTTTCGAGAGTTGTCACCGCGCAACAGGAGGGCGCTCTCACATGTATATTTACGTGTATATTTTTCACCATTGTACAGAGGATCGGTCCTCCCTGATATACAGAATTTTACATTTAATCGTTTATAGGTCTTCCGTAATAACGGCAACACTGTGACAGCTGCTTTCTAATAACATTCGTTCATCTTCATCGTTCCTATTGAAGAAGTTCCCAGCATTTTCGACTCTCAATAATCGTTGCTTGGACTAATCGTATCGGTCGGGAATAGATTTAAGTTTGACTAAATTCGTTGATCGATTCGTTTTGAAAAATGCTGACAAGAATTGAATAAATACTAATGAGATACATGGTGGTGAAATCTTGGCTATGTTGTGTGAAGATCCCTTAATTGTGGGAAGGTCTCCAAGGGCGTAACTACCTTTTCGGTCGGCAAATTCTCGAGCGTCAGCCACAATAGGTTTTACAAGGTTGTAGCGCCTTGACTAGAACCCTTCACTTCTGCCAGGGTAGCTTTTATACAGTGGAGAAGGGTTCGGTTTTAATCTAAGTTGTTAGCGATTGAGGGAATGTTTCTTTCACGAAAGTTTCTGATGAATCAAATAAAACACCAGTATGAAACTAAACTTATAATGAATAAACTTTTAATCCTTTCAAAAACGAAATCCCAGAAATAAAAATGAACGTACGTTATCTATTACAAACGAAAATGAAATCTACCATCCAAAATGAAAATTACAGTGGAGGCATTTAAGGAAGCAAATAGATATCCTCGAGTTGCTCCTGTCTGAGAAGAATCCTGATATAGTGAGTGTTGTGGAGCACTGGTGTACTTCTGAAAGTGTGAAGTCAATGATAATTCCGGGATACATTCAGGCTGACTATTACTGTCGATCCAATCGAATTCATGGTGGATCGATGTTATATGTTAAAGCCGGTGTTCAAGTGAAAAATGTGTCGGTCTCAAAATTTTCTGAGGAGATGGAATGCGAGATTAGTGGTAGCATAGTGATAGCTAAAAACCTCAAACGATGTATTCTGAGTGTTTACCGCCCGTGTTCAGGTAATTTCGAAACATTTCTTGAAAGATTGTCATATGCTTTGAACCATTGTATAAATATTACTGATGTCATGTTTGTTTGCGGTGACTTAAATGTTGATTTCTTGAAAATTGATTGTAGAAATCGTAAACTATTTATCGACTTGCTGGAGTGCTTTAGTTCGAGCGTGTCATCTGCTGATCCAACCAGGATATTTACCGATATCACTGGTCATACATCCATTTCAAAAGTAGACTTCATTCTGACTAACGCTAAACTATCTGATTGCACTGTCGAAGTTTATGATGCTCATATTAGTGATCACAGAGTGATTTCTTTAAAATTTCTCACTGAAGTTCATTTCAATAATCGACGTATATCGAAACTGGTTCGAAATTTAAACCCATATAATCTCAATGATTTTTGTTATCGTATTTCCAATAATGATTTCAATGAAGTGTATGAATTCACGAATGTTGATGATTGCTTTGTTAGTTTCATGAGTATTATTCAAAATACTTTCGAGACTTGTTGTCCTCTGACAGAGATTATTGTTGATCCTATTCGTGAAAGCAAAAAGTGGATAACTGCAGAAATTATTTCTGCAAAGCAAGAATTAATGAGTCTTCATTGGTTGAATTCAAATATTAAAAGCCAATCCACCATTAAATTATACAAGGAAGCGAAGAATTCCTACAATTCTTTAGTTAGGAGAACAAAACAGGCATTCCATAGTGAACAGATTGAAAAATCAGATAATAAAAATAAAACTGTATGGGCAATGGTGAATGCTTTGACTGGCCGAAAGAGTGGAAAACACGAACAAATCATAATTATTGTTGATGATGTTCCGCATGATAAGGCCTGTGAACTAGCCGAAATATTTGCGGACCATTTCTCTACTGTTACCGAGACAGCACTTGCTCGTTATTATCGGGGCTCTTTTTCTTCCTCATGTACCACCTCGATTATGATGAATAATAATTTTGTTTTTCATCCCGTTTTGGAACATGAGGTTATTGACGTGATCAATTCACTTAAAAACAGTAAGGGTTCAGGCATCGACTCCATTTCTGCTAGGATTTTGAAGTTGATAAGTGCTCAGATTGGTCGACATTTTGCTCACTGCATAAATTTGTCTGTCAGTATGGGTATCTTTCCAAATGTTCTCAAGAGGGCTACGGTTATTCCGGTACATAAAAAAGATGATGTTCAGGATATTATGAATTACAGACCAATTTCTATTCTCAGTGTTTTCTCGAAAGTCTTTGAACGAATTGTATTCGATAGAATGATGAAATATCTAAACAAGTTCAACATGTTGAATAATGCACAGCACGGATTCAGGGGGGGGGGGGGCGATCAACGCAGACGGCGGCTGTTCATTTTGTCGAGTTCGTTTATGAATGTCTCGACGCAGGTTCTTATGTCGCTGGTCTATTTTTTCACCTTTCTCGAGCTTTCGATAGTTTGCCTTTTCAATTCATTTTAGACAAGTGCTATAATTTGGGCTTCCGCGGGATATTTTTGGACTGGCTTCGAAGTTATTTAAGCGGAAGATCTATGTATGTCAGAGTTCAAGATTGTTTATCCGTCGAACACAATGTAAATTTGGGAGTGCCCCAAGGTTCAGTACTGGGACCACTTCTATTTCTGATTTTCATTAATGATCTTCCTGTGAATCTTAAGAAGTTGCTGACTAATGCAAACACTAGTCGTGATCTTCAGTCCTCAATTGAAGACTGCGTCATTACGTTGTTTGCAGATGATACATCGGTTGCGGTGGCGACGCGTACCTTTGGGGAGCTTCAAACGATGTGTGATCTTCTGCTGGGTTGTTTTGTAAATTGGTGTAATTTAAATAGCATCATGGTAAATGTAAACAAATCTGTTTGCATTCATTTTTCGAATGAAGTGAATGATCGAATGATGATCATTCGGCATTCGGATAATTTTGCGTTGTTCAAAACCAGTTCCATGTTTCTCGGTATCCTTCTTGATAATAATTTGAGATGGAGCCTGCATATTGATTCATTATGTAAAAGATTGAATAGTTCATATTATGCGATTTGTAGAATAAAAGATTCAATCCCTATAAATTCGCTTCTTAATGTGTATTACAGCTTGGTTTATAGCCATATGTCTTATAATGTTTTATTATGATGAAACTGTTCAGATGCTAAAAGAGTGTTCATATTACAAAAGCGAATTTTGCGTATGATTTTTAAAATAGCTCCTCGATCATCCTGTCGTCCACTCTTCATAGATAATGCCATTCTCACAATGCCTTCTATATTTATTTTCAAATGTCTCATTTATGTGAAAGAAAATGAAGATAAATTCAAAAAGCTCAATAGCTTCCATCGTTATAACACGAGAAATGAGGGAACTTTATTCATTCCTAGACATAGAACTACTAAGTTTGAGATGTCTCCGATGTTTCAATGTGTCAGATTATATAATCATTTGCCATATTCTGTACAAACACTCAATATTAATAATTTTAAGAAAGTTGTCAAATCACATTTATTGAAAAAATGTTATTACTCTGTAAAAGACTATCTCTCTGACTCTGTGGAGACTAGTTGATAATTAACTCTTGACCTGTCCTATACATGTAATTATAAATTTTGAGTTGAAGACCTTGTACAATTTATTTACTGAATACAACTTATGGTATAGACTAGTTAACACTTTATGAATAAATCTATACTTAGAGAGCAAACAAGTCTAATTCTTAAGAGAGCAAACTTGATTCTTAATGAATAACATGGGTGAAGCCGTTTATAAAGGAACGGCTTATCTTCAATGAGACTCAGCATCGCAGGTGTCCGATGCTGACTTAGCAAGCTGCAACATGGTCATATCTGGAGCTTATGGAGAAGATAAGGAGGTTCATCCTATCAATATGGGGTGCGGCTACGTAATTCCTCCCCCCTTTGGATAAAGGTATCACCTAAATGAGGTGTAGCTTTAAGCTGCAAAATTCTTAAAATTGTACAAAATATTATAAAAATTATCAAAACAATTAAAACAATCATGAATGTGGATAATGGTGAATTCCATTTCCATTCTTCAAGTTCTTCTAGTAGAATATTGGGAGTTTCTTCATCTGGGAAGTCTTCTTCTTCTCCTTTGGATTGGTTGTCCAATGTTGAAATTGGTTGTTTGGGTAGAATGACATATTTTTCTTCATTCCTTATTTGAATGGGGTAGATTTCCTTTTGATAGTTGCTGATTATACATTTCGATTGGATTATCGCCATTGGCGGAGTGAAATGATATTTCGTTTGTTGAGGGCACTTTTCTTGTATTTCCAAGTTATTGATGGACAAAATGCTTCCATCTTCCAATGTCTTCAAATTTGACGTAGAGGAGAATTCTTTTCTAGGGCAATTTTCCAAATGAGTTTTCAATATATTCTTCATACATTCTGGAGGGTTGTCTAGAGAATCTTGATCACATAGATAGTCTTCTTCAACTGGATGGCACTGCTTCGTGGACCATTTCAATTCTTCATCTCGAGTGAGCATGAAAGGATTGGTGAAAGAAAGGGTAAGATTTCTCTGAGGCAAAAAGAAAACTTGTAAAGATTATAGCTTTCTTCATAGACCGTAGGGATGGATATGAGAAAAAGTAATGTTTTATCTTTGAATAGGACTTTAGTATGACACAATTGAAAATAATCTTTCAAATGGTGCATTGGAATAATAGTATAATTTCTAACTATTTCCGCGAATTTTGTATAAGGTAAAATAGATTCATGCAAAATGTGAAGTCTTGCAAAGCTTACTGCTGTTTGGATTTCATCTAGAACGTTTTTTATATCTTTGAGTTCAAAAGTCATGAGATGCATTTGTTCAACATGTTGTAATGCCGGTACGATTTGAAGTAATTTGAAATTATTCATTAATTGCTTAAATTTATCAATATACTTATTTTTCAAATCATTAACAATAGTGGCAATCTGTTTCTGATTTCTCATGAGTGATTCCTCATTCTTGTTTATACTATCAAAATAGCTTTTGTAAAGTGCTTCATCATCAGAATCTAGTGTTCCAAATAATATTTTTGATATTTTGCCTCCAACATTGATCAAACCTCGTTTTTGTCTAATTTTTTCATTTAAAAGCTCTTCTAGCGTTCTGACATTTATAGAGTTTGAATGTTCTAAATATTTGTAATGTGCCGTTTGAGACAACCCTAGTTGTTGATTTTTAAAATTATCAATCTCCTTCTGATATTTGCCAATTAGATTCTCAATTTGGTTCAAGTCAATGTGATATATGATGCCTTTTAGTAATATAGGCTTTGCCTAATAGAATTGGAAGTACATTGTTTTCCAACGGTATAATTTTTAAAGGGATTATTTCAGCAACTACTTCGAGTATAATGAGAAGAGATAAGATGATTCGCATCTTTAAATCTGAAACAAAATATTCGACTATTTTTTTCGTTGTTTCAAAATTTTCTTATGATAAATGTGTTTATTTTTCAAATCTTGAACACGATGAGTGTCAATTTCTCGCGCATCTACCTTTTTGTAGACCGGATCTAGTTTACGTACAATTGGAGTTTTCAAATACATATGTGGGATTTTTATTTAAAGGATGGTCTTGTTTAGCAGACCTTTTCTGATTCAATTTTTCTAAACGCTCAACATTTTTCTGTTGTTTCTTTTCTAATTCATTCGAAATTTCACCTAAATTTTTCATGTAATTTCCGACATAATCTTGAATTTGTTCATTATGCGTTTTTTCAATAGGTAAAGAATAATTTAAATCGGCTTTGATTATTTGCATTGGAGTCATATCAAGACTAGAATGAAATGAATTATTATAACTTAAAAGAGCTTGTGCTAATCGATTTTGGAAAGTAGAATTTTTACTATCAATAGTTCTTAATTGCTCAATCAACGTAGAATGAAATCTTTCCGCGATTGCATTTGAATTCGGATTATAATTAGTAATATAGTGAATTTCTATTTTATGTATTTTACAAAAATCTTGAATAACATGATTTTTAAATTCTAATCCGTTATCACAAGTAATTTTAGAAGGAATGCCATAGTGACTAAAATAGACCAATAGTTTATCTAAAATTTCAGTACCCGTTTTCTGAAGAAGGGGATAACATTGTCCGAATCTGGAAAACGAATCGACAATAGTCAAGCAATATGTTTGATTGAATCTTATTGTATCACAATAAACATGACTAAATGGTTTAGAACCAAGAGGGTTAGGTTTAAAATTGAGTTGAATAGGAGTTCTCTCGTATTTACTCTTTTGACATATTTCACATGAATTAATAAAATTTAGTACGTCTTTATTCATATTCGGCCAGTAAAATTTCCGTTTCAAACTTATTAAATTTTCTTTGAGACCGCGATGTATCGTTTTCGTTTCATGGTACTGTTGAATTCTGAGAATTTGTTCCTCTTTGTCTTCGACATCCTCTAAAAAGGTTTTTGATATTTTTAAATCAAAGGATTTATAATCGAATTTTTCTTGTAATGTTTTAATCAATGGCTTCTCCAACTCTTGAGATATAAAATAAAATGTATATGGCTTTTTAGGCTGGATATATTCTTTAATGAATGTGAACAAATCATTTTCTATTGAATTAATCAAAACTCGGAATCTGAGTTTTTCTCCAAAAGGTTTGGTTTTCGTTACATTAAAATTCGAAGCTGTTTTAAATATAACTTGAAGAGAAGCTGAATTCAAACTTCTTTCTGTATAGGGAATCTCCAAAATGGGATTTTCGATACTACTGTGAATTGTTAGATCACTATGAATTATAACATTTTTTAATTCATTTAAATTTTCGTTATCAAGAACAGGTAATTCATTATTTGGGTCAACAAGTAAATTAACACATTCATCTAACTCATCATCGGAAATGTGATTTACTAATGATATTTTATCATCTTCAATAGCGTTAAAATCAAAATTATGATTATTATGTGTATCAGATAAAAAGTAAATAAGAATCTTCATATTCGATTCCTCGAATATGTATTTAATCATACTTAAAATTATTGACCATTTTAATTGGTCTAATCCACAAGCAATTCTAGGAAGAGCTAAATATTTATCTCCATTAAATTCACATATTTTTCTCAAATTCAATAATGTTTTAAATACCGTTTCGTATTCCGGTTTATCATAGAATGATTCTTTCGTGATTAAATAATAAACATTTCTTTCATCGGTTTTAAGGAATGCTACTTCACCGATAGATTTATTTTGGGATTTAAGTTCATCAACTTTACCATATTTATTTTTAAATTCTAAAGCAATACCTTGACTCATCTTCAAGTCTTTAGAAACACAATGTGCGAATGAATAGTTCTTAGGTGCTTGGAATAAGTCACCTTGTTTTTCTATTAATTTTAAAGAATTAGGAATATGATCATTTTCATAAAGTTTCATAAAATTTTCATAATTCAAGTCTTCCGTTGAATCTAAATTTATTCTGCTGAGTGCATCAGCATTATTCATTGAACCTTTACGATATTTAATTTCGTAATTGAATTCCTCGAGTTTGATTCTCCATCTCATAAGTCGAGAATTTGGTTCCTTTAATGAAAATAGCCAAATTAGGGGTTTATGATCCGTATAGATAATAAATTTTCTTCCATACAGGTAAGGCCTAAAATGTTTACAAGACCAAACGATTGCCAAAAGTTCCTTTTCAATCGTGCTATATCTAGTTTCTGCTTCATTCAGCGTTCTACTAGCGAAAGCAATGGGAAGATCGTTCGGACAATCACCTTGTGATAATACAGAACCTACCGCAAATCCTGATGCGTCTGTAGTAAGAATAAAAGGTTCATTGAAATTCGGATATCTTAATACAGGGTGATTTATCAAATTTCTTTTACAAATTTCGAAAGCTTCGATGTATTTAGGATCATGAATATTAATTTTCGCGTCTTTTTTTAAACACATAGTTAATGGTTTAGTAATTTTGGAAAAGTTCGGAATAAATTTCCGGTAATATCCAACTAGACCAAGAAAAGATTTAATTTCTTTCTGAGTTTTAGGAATTGGAAAACTTTTAACTGCTCGAAGTTTATTAGGATTTGGCTTAATTCCTTCTCGAGTAATAATATGACCTAAAAATTCTATCTCAGTTTTAAAAAAGTGACATTTGTCCAACTGAATTTTCAAATTATCGTTTTTAAATGTTTCTAAAATATTATGAATATCGGCTAAGTGTTGCTCGACTGTTTCTGAGAAAATTACAACATCATCCATGTAAACATAACAAATTTTTCCAATATAATCTTTCAAAACTTCATTCATCAATCTTTGGAAAGTCGCTGGTGCATTTTTTAAACCAAAGGGCATACGTAAAAATTCGTAATGTCCGTTATTTACTGTGAAAGCAGTTTTTTCAATAGAACTTTCATCTAATTCAATTTGGTGAAAACCGGACGCAAGGTCAAGAGTAGTGAAATACTTTTTATTTCCTAATTTATCGAGAATAGCATCAATTTGAGGAAGTGGATACTTATCATCAATTGTTTTATCATTTAATTTTCTATAATCAATCGCGATTCGCCATTTTTTCTTTTCGGATAAATCTTGTTTCTTTGGGACAACAACAACTGGAAATGACCAAGGAGAAATACTAGGTGTAATAATTTTCTTTTCGAGCATATCTTGAACTTGTCTTTGAACTTCTTCCTGATGTATTTCTGGATATCGATATATCTTACAATGAACAGGATTTTCATCATGAGTACGAATTTTATGTTTAATTTTATTAGAAAAATTTAATGGTTGACCAGGTAATTGTAAAGCATCTTCGTTTGTGATCAAAATTTTCATTAATTGATTGCTTATTTTGGGTTCTAAATGTCCTAATTCGACAGGTATAACCGTATTCTTCTGGCATACTTGTTGAAAATTAAAAGGGATTCTACAATATTCATTGAAGATTACTTGGTTTTTGAAGTCCAAGGATAAACAATATTTATTCAGGAAATCTGCTCCTATTAATCCGTCATAATTTTTATGAAATTTGTAAAGAATAAATGGATGAAAATCATCAATATTAAATTCGGAAAATAAAGGTATCAATACTTTCTCATCAGAAGTTTCTTGTTTCATACACGCTGTTAATGTCGTGGATTCATTGAAAATATTCTTTTGAAAATTATTATAAGCAAATTTAGGATCTATCAGACATACTGAACATCCACTTTCTATCAAAAGTTTACATTTAGGATTTTGAAATTGAATAAAAGGTAATTGATTAGTGTTATCAAGGGTAGAATTTAAGTCAATTTTTCGTTTGAGGCGTTTCCTCGAAAATTTCTCTTAGTATCGTAACTCGTACTTGCTTGAGCTTTAGAAGTTGAAGGTTGCTCTAAATGAGTCAATTCTTCAAAAGTATAATGGGGACTTTGATTATTATCGTAAAATTTTCTTTGCGGATTTGGATTGAATTGCGTAGAATAGTTATTCCTTTTCTGAGGATAATTTCTTGTTTGTATTGACATTTTCTCTGGAGGATTATGATTTCTATAATTTGGATTAGGTTTGAAAACATTCGTATTTTGATTATGAGAGGGTCTCTCAAAAACTTCACGATACGTAGGATAATGCGGTTTCACATTCCTTTGTTGAAATTGAATTGGTTGCGAAGGAAAATGTTGATTAGACTGAAATCTTTGATTATAATTATTATTTCGTTGTACGGGTTGATGATTAAAATGATTATTCCTGTATGTGGGCTGAATCAACGAATTGTTCTTTAAGAAAGGTTGCGAATTTTTATTTCGACGGCTCCTATCTAGTAATTCATACTGTGCCATATTGCTAACATAATCTTTCACGGCGTTAACAGTTTCATCGAATGAAAGACCATTGTTTGTGATTAAGTACGTTCGCAATTCTACAGGGGCATTTGAAATTAATACTGTTTTACAAATCTTAAGAATATTTGTTTTATAAAGTTGTTTTTCAGGATCAGGCATTAGATCAGCATCGATCCTATAATTGATTCTAATTTTCATAGAAATAATTTTTTCAATGAAGGACAGTAAATCTTCATTAGGTCTTTTTGTTAAAAATTGCAAATTATGTATCAGAACGTCTAAATTGATCTGATCGCCAAATTTATTATAGAGGAAATTCTTTAATATCTCCCAATTATCGGGTATATCAGAAGTCGAAACTTCAGCTAGGGCTCTGTCAACTAATTTCGATTTGACAACAGCGTAGCAATAATTTTTAATCATTGGTTGTTCATTAGCGAACATCAAAAGGTAATTTTCTGCACTTTTGATGAATGAATGTTATTCATTTTCGATGCCGGAAAAGCGGGGTAAAAGCATCCCAAACTTTTCTGCGATAGATAAATCGATTCTTTCGTTTGCCATTATTGTTTCTGATTGAATGGGCCTTTTGCCTCTTTTATTACGAAAGTGTTTAATCGAAGTAATTTTAATAAATGAGTATACAATATGAGTAAATACTCTTAAATTCGGTTTTTTAATTAAGGGAAACCTAGGGAAAACTTTATGTCGGTTTTTAGAAAAGAAAAACCTAGAGAAAACTTTAAAATCGGTTTTATGAAGAAACCTAGGAAAAACTTATACAAATTTACACTATTTTTTAACCAGAATAAGGGAAACTGGGAAGAACTAGGAAATGCTCACCGAAAGTGTATTCTTTGAAGTCGTCACGGGGCGCTACTCAGGTGATCGGGCTTCTCGTCTTCTTCTCGTAGTTCGATTGCGCTCAACAGTTGAAACTGAAAGTGGCTGGACTCTCTGGATGGACCTCTTCTTTTCTTCAGGGGCACACACGCAGAATTCTAGCACTTGCACAATCCCATCCTCGTCGCCAATTATAAATTTTGAGTTGAAGACCTTGTTTTTAAAAAACAATTTATTTACTGAATACAACTTATGGTATAGACTAGTTAACACTTTATGAATAAATCTATACTTAGAGAGCAAACAAGTCTAATTCTTAAGAGAGCAAACTTAATTCTTAATGAATAACATGGGTGAAGCCGTTTATAAAGGAACGGCTTATCTTCAATGAGACTCAGCATCGCAGGTGTCCGATGCTGACTTAGCAAGCTGCAACATGGTCATATGTGGAGCTTATGGAGAAGATAAGGAGGTTCATCCTATCAATATGGGATGCGGCTACGTAATTATGTAAATGTCTTGAAGGATCAATAAAATTTATTATTATTATTTTTTTTTTTTTTTTACGTCCGTGTGAGGGGAAAACCCTTTATGGGCACCGAGAGGGTCCGCACTCTCGGTAGTGTGAGAATCCAAGATCTTATTTGGTTACTCACTAAAAACCCTTCACACTTAAATGGAGGAGTTCTTCATCCTGCCCTCGTAGCGTCCCTTAACAAAAGAGATGAGCTGCAAGTGGCTTCTAGAGTTCATGGGACCTGATGATATGAAGTGACCCGAGCAACACTGCTTTCTGCATTCTATGCGCCAATACCTCGGCCAGTGATCTACAGGCCGGAATAATCTTCAATTAATCCACGTAGTTGGCTCTCATTCCACCGAGACATCCTATGATTAGTACGACCATCCTAACTTTATGACCTGGGTATAAAGTTCCAAGCTCGAACATAAGATCTTTGTACTTTTGCCTCTTCTGTTCTTCTTTCATCACAACATTATTTTCAGCAGGGGAGGAGAATTCCACGACAAATAACTCCTTCAGCTCCTTGTCCAGAAGAAGTATGTCTGGTTTAACAGCATTGATCTGTCGTGTTGTTGAGACAGGATAGTTCCAGCATATGCGAGCTCTTTCGTTCTGGACCACCGCTTCAATCTCCAGAAGCACATATGGTAGCACCGGTTCCTTGTCTATCTCATACGCGGCTCTCAGATTTCCGTATAGAATTCGGAGAGCCGCGTTGTGTCTCTCTACATATCCTGATGGGGCATGGACTCTGCAGGCGGAAAGGATGTGCATAATCGTTTCCTGTTGCCTATGGCAAGCTCTGCAAGTTGTTGGGGTATCCATTTTCATGATGTTCTTTTTATACCATCTCGTATTTAGTACTCCATCCTGACACGCCATCACAAATCCCTCCGTCTCTGACTTGAGGCTAGCGGACTTCAGAAAGGCGAAAGACAATTCCTCAGACAGGTCCTGGTCTTTTAAACTCCTGAAATATATGGAGTGCAAGTTCTTACTCATATGATGTTCGAGTAATTTATCCGCCTGAGACTTTCGGATCAGTCTCGCTAGGCTTCTTTGTTCCGCCTGAGTGATCGGTGTTCCAGCGAGCTCGGGATTGATCGATACGCCGGTTATGCTGAGCTTCTCCACGGCCCTTTGTGCAGCTCGGAAAAGGAAGGCTCCATGGTTCGCAATTTCATGCTGAGCAACAAATTTCAGTAGCGGATCTTCACTTCTTAGAATCCTTACTGCCATTTCCAATGTTTGTTGATAGTGTTGATATTCCAAACATTGCAATCCTCTGCCCCCCTGGCTTCTGGGAAGGTATATCCTCTGTATTGAACTGTTGGGATGAAGGCTACGATTCATGTTCATCGTTTTCCTTGTTGACCTATCAAGATCTAGGAGTTCGTTCACCGACCAGTTCACCACGCCGAAAGAGTAGGTGAGAATCGGGATGGCTAGCATATTTGTAGCAGATACTTTGTTCTTTCCCGACAGCTGCGATTTCCAAATGTCCCTCAGCTTCTTTTTGTAGCTGGCTGTTAAGGCATCCTTTATCTGGATTGTCTCCAGTACACCCCTCTGTTTCATCCCAAGAAACTTGTAAGTTTCTCCGTCTTCGAGGTGTCGAAAAGTCATTCCATCTTCCAGTTGAATATCTTCTCCTGCGTCTTCAGCTTTTCCCCTGCGCAGATGAAAAACAGCACACTTGTCCAAACCGAACGACATTCCCATTGCTGAGGTGTAGTCTGAAACGATATTTAGCAGTTGCCGTAGAGCGGACTCGGAGGGAGCGTAGAGCTTCAAGTCGTCCATGTACAAGAGATGCGAGATCAGGTGGTTCCTTCTGCCTGGTGGTCCGGCCTTGTATCCTATCTTGCTCTCCCTTAACTCTATTGTTAGTGGTATTAGAGTTATGCAGAATAATAACGGGCTCAGCGAATCTCCCTGGAAAACTCCTCTCCTGTATCTCACCCATCCCGTATGAACGGTTCGACCCTCTGCTCGGATGGCAAACTTCGTTTTCCACAACGCTATGATGTTTTCTATCGCGTGGATGATGTTAGGGTACACTTTCAGCATTTTCAATAACCGTACTATCAGTTCGTGCGGCGTGGTGTCATATGCTTTCGCGTAGTCCAACCATGATGTGTGTAGGTCGCGCTTGTAGTGTCTGGCGTCTAGACATACGCTCTTGTCTATGAGCAGGTTGTCCTTGCATCCTTGCACTCCTTTCTTTGCTCCCCTCTGTTCGTAGATACTGTTCCACACTAGTCCCATAACCCTCAGTATTTGATCTTGAATTACACTTGTGAGGATCTTATACAGTGTATTGAGGCAAGTGATTGGGCGGTAGTTCTTGGGTTGCCCTAAATCACCTGATTTTGGTATCAGCACTGTTCTACCCTCCACCAGCCATGACGGAATAGGCTCACGGCGAGTCAGCATTCCGCTGAATAATCTTGCCAGGTGTTGGTGTGTAGCTGGAAATTTCTTCCACCAGTAGTTTTGAATACCGTCCAGTCCAGGTGCTGTGAAATCACGCTTGTTCTTGAGGGCTTGTCTTATATCTTCGGTTGTTATTTCAGAAGGTTCATCGTTCTGCTGTTGGTTTTGATCACACATTTGCTGGAATCTGAGGAGTGCTGGAGTATCCCTGATTTCTGCTTGTTGCTCATACAGGCTTTTCCAAAATTCTTCGACCTCTTGAGGTGATGGTGGGTTTTGTGCCTTTTGTTGTGGGGACTGAAATAATTTCGATGGTTCTGCGGTGAAGGTGTTGTTATCTTCAATCCATTTTTGTCATTTTTATCAGTTTCTTTCGCGCTGCAGCAAGTGATCTTATTCTAACTACAGCTTTCTGCTTCAGTAGATGTACTGTGGGCAAGTCTACTGTACGATGTATGGAAGGAAGCTCCTCGATCATGTCCTTCATTTTCTTGCTTAATTCAATTTTGCCTTTCAGAACATCTATGATACATTGGTACCAAGATGCCTGCTGCCTCATTGATTTTATTTTGATGTCAAGCCGCCTGAGTCTTAGCTTATGCTTATCATTATTCGTAGCTGTCACCTGCTCTTTACCGTGTTCTATTTCTGAAGCATCTCTCACATGTTCTGCTTTTGGCCTTGTCCCCAGGGCTATTTCTTGGTGTTGTTGGTTTGGAGCATCTGTCACCTGCTCTTCACCGTGTTCTATTTCTGGAACATCTCTCACTTGTTCCGTTCTTGGCCTTGTCCCCAGGGCTATTGCTTGATGTTGTTGGTTTGGAGCATCTGTCACCTGCTCTCCACCGTTTTCTATTTCGGGAACATCTCTCACATGTTCTCTTATTGGCCTGTTGGAGCGTATACCAGTCCCAGTTCGGCCCGCGATATTTCTCACCAGGGCTACAGCTTGTTCTTCAGTTGTGTCAATCGTCAATTGCTGATGGTGGCTCGAAGCATCTCTCACCTGCTCCTCAGCTTGTTGTTCCGTCCTTTCTTGCTCTTGAGACCGCCATATGATTCCTCTTCTTTTGAGATGACTGATCTGATCTCTAAGGTTTTGCTGCGTCATGAAGTCAAGGTCTGGATAATTTTCGCACCACAGACCATGCAGCCTATTCATGTATCCTCGTCTTTCGGGTCTTGATCTTCTGTATAGCGAAGACAGCAGGCTATGCTGCTCGGGCGTCCACTTGTGGCGTCCCCTTTGTGCCGTCCTGTTTCGGCTGCCGGTTCCGACTACGGGCTGCTCTTTCGAACGTTGAATCCCTATGCGACCGACAACCTGAACTCTCTCCTCGTCGATGTCCTCCTCGTCTGAAGGCATAGCTTCTTGGATGGCAGGCGCCTGCCTTCTCAGCATCCTGCCGTTGGTGTCCCGCATGCTGTCACGTCCAGCACCAACTCCAGACGCGCCCTGACGATCCCCAGGCAGCGACTGTTTTCCGAGGCTTAACGTATATGTGTCCGACATCGGTTGAGAGTGACCGGGGTCCGCGGGATTGTCACACCCGTATACTACAAAGTAGTACCCCCATGCGGGTTATTATTATTATTATTATGTACAAAATGTGAAAAACAATAACGGGTTACGATACGTTAAGGCGGCAGAGCGAGGTGAGCAGGCGTAGCGACGGAATGGAATTAAAGGGGGCGGCAATAGCGAAGTAAAAATAGGGAGAATCGGCAGGGCACGGTGAAATATCGTTCAAAACCAATGCTGACAACGGACCTGATGCCGGCGTGTTTCGCTCTAGTCGTTCAGATCTGACCAGGGTCAAATTAACAATTCAAACGGGGGTGAATGGGAAAAGGTAAGGTTGTGCTGCCCACAACGCACAGGAGAGGGATCCTAGTATAGAATCCCTCAACCTGACGTAGTGCCCTCGATAAATCTGCAAACCTTCAGTAGATTGACTAAGGGTGACACGGTGCCTTGACAACGCTATATAGTCTCGCCGAAGTCAGTCCAGATGAAAATCGCAAGAATTATGAAGTATGCACACAACGGAAGGAAAATATATGAGAAAGTACAGTGATGCCAACAACACCGTCCGGAAAAGTGGTTTCAACAACGAAACCCCTCAACCTGGCGGAGTGCCTTCGATAAATCTGCAAACCTTCCGTAGATTGACTAAGGGTGACACAGTGCCTTGACAACGCTATATAGTCTCGCCGAAGTCAATCCAGATGAAAATCGCAAGAATTATGGAGTATGCACACAACGGAAGGAAAATATATGAAAAAGTACAGTGATGCCCACAACACCGTCCGGAAAAGTGGCTTCAACAACGAAACCCCTCAACCTGGCGGAGTGCCTTCGATAAATCTGCAAACCTTCAGTAGATTGACTAAGGGTGACACGGTGCCTTGACAACGCTATATAGTCTCGCCGAAGTCAATCCAGATGAAAATCGCAAGAATTATGAAGTATGCACACAACGGAAGGAAAATAAATGAGAAAGTACAGTGATGCCAACAACACCGTCCGGAAAAGTGGCTTCAACAACGAAACCCCTCAACCTGGCGGAGTGCCTCCGATAAATCTGCAAACCTTCAGTAGATTGACTAAGGGTGACACGGTGCCTTGACAACGCTATAGAGTCTCGCCGAAGTCAATCCAGATGAAAATAGCAAGAATTATGAAGTATACACACAACGGAGGGAAAAGATATGAAAGGAAACAGTGGTACCAACAACACCGTCCGGAAAAGTGATTTCAACAACGAAACCCCTCAACCTGGCGGAGTGCCTTCGATAAATCTGCAAACCTTCAGTAGATTGCCTAAGGGTGACACGGTGCCTTGACAACGCTCTACAGGTCTTTCACGAGGAACCTCACCCATATTTATACGGGAAACTACTGAACGTATTTTCATGAAATTCAGCACTTATAAGTATTTCACGATACTGATGAAATCTAAAATATTTTCAAGGCATGAGCACCTCCGGTTTTTCCGGAGATGACGTCAACTTCCGTTTTTCAAATTAGAACACCATTCTTTCATTGCAGAAATAGATTCCTTAGAAAATTTCAAATTATTTTGATGTAACATTTTTCAGTTTTGGTTGGAAAATTCTCTCTGAGCGGGAAAATTCGAAAAAAAAATCGAAAATAGAGCTCCGCTGAAAAAAAAATAACTTCGAGGTTTTTGGATGGAAAATTTTCATTTTTGGGATTTTTCAAGATGTAAGATTGATGTATCCACTTTGAAAATCGAAATCGCGATCATGATACAGGGGGTGAAAAAATCGCTTTCGAAGTTAGGGATGACAAAACCGTGAAAAATCAATTTTTTCAAATAAGAACCCCATTTTTTTTATGGCAGATATTGAATCTACGTTAAAAAATAATGTGAGTGTATGCATCACACCCTTGCCCTAAAATGGATATTTTCTGAGTTAATATCCACTCCAGCTTAGCGATACTGACTTCAACTGGTTTGGAACAACTCCCTTTTCAACGACGAGGAATTTGCGTCTGGAATTGGAATTTCATCGTGACATAACTTCGAAGGGATCCATCTAAGCGATTGGTAGATAATAGGTTACAGACCACGACCAATCCACCATCAAACTCAGCCAGTAGTGTGAACAGACTCTATTATTCGTGGAAGAACATCGAAAGCCCCTACCAGGGAACCACGAAGGTATAGTAATAGTAATAGTAAAGAAGGGGTTACAGTTCACTGCGACCTTAAGGTCTATTGTGCCCCCTGACAGAGCTGTTATCATCGCGCCTCCTACAGCTCGCCCTCCAGTTCCAGAGATTTGATGAAATCCAGAATCTGGGACGGCTTCAAGGAGGATAACTCCCCACTTCTACAAGTTTCTTGTCCAAAGCACTCTTTCCTTTGGCTTGCAATGGCATAGCATTCCGTAACCAGGTGAATAGGAGTTTCTTCCTCCTCCCCACAGAATCTACACTCGTCAGTGTCTGATAAACCCATTCTCAACAGATGCTTTTTTAGGCGACAATGTCCTGTGAGAAAGCCAGTGAGTAGGTGAAGTTGGTTTTTACTGAGATCCAGATATTTTTTGGATCTAACAGTTTCAAAGTTCCGGAGGAACTTTTCGGAGTGATCCATCCCTGGGAGATTCCGCCAGAGTTTTTCTCTTTCGGTTTTCTCCTTCAGCATAAACTCCTTCTTATAAGTGCATTTTCCTATACCACAGAAGGGTTCTGGGCCAGTGAGTGGTGTCTGTGCACCCTTTCTGGCCAGTGTATTGGCCTCTTCGTTTCCTACGATTCCCGAATGACCGGGAACCCAGATTAAAGAGACCTTATTCTTCTTGCCTACCTCATTGAGTTTGTTTCGGCACTCCCAAATCAGCTTTGAGTCAATGACGTAGGAGCTCAGTGCTTTGATAGCAGCTTGACTATCTGTATGAATAGCTATATCGCACTTCTGATAGTTTCTTTCTAGATTTGTATCTAGACATCTTGCGATTGCAAGTATTTCCGTTTGAAGGACGCTTGTGCAGGAGCCTAACGATAGTGCACACTTGGTACTTGTCCCGTATATCCCAGCGCCAGCTCCTGTAGCGGTTTTAGAACCATCTGTATACCATTTCATTGTATTTTCTTTGAGATTGTAGTTGGTGTATTCCCTTTCCCAATCCTCTCTTTTACTTAGCAGTGTACTGAAGTTCTTCTCAGTACTTACTTTCTTGATCATAACATCACTAGGAAGGTTTGCAGATGAGGTGTAGTCATTCAGAGAGGACCAAGCTCTCTGAAACCTGACTTTCTCATTGCCTGCTCCTTCTTTAGATACTATGAGGATGGCCTCATGGGCTACCCTATCAATCACTAGATGTAGAGGTGTGAGGTCTGTGATGATCTCAAGCGCCCTGGTTGGGCACGTTCTCATAGCTCCCGTGATGCACACACAGGCAAGCCTTTGTACTTTATCGAGCATTTTCCTCGTACTTGCCTGACTTGCCTTAGCAAACTGCCCCATATGTGATTATAGGTCTCACAATCATGACGTACATCCATCGCAGTATTTTTGGGTTACAGCCCCAGTTCCTGCCGCATAGACGCCTGCATGCCATCAGAGCTCTTGTAGCTCTGCCAGTAGCATTATCAACATGCTTATTCCACAGAAGTTTGCTATCTAGTGTTATACACGAAGGTATAGGAGAACCATTAAAGATTCTGTATATGAACCAGGAGAACCAACACCCTTCAATCATTAGCTTTCATTTAGATTCACCACTTCATTTTGTTTATGACCTTCATTTTCTTGTAATATACAAGGTGCGGCACGGAGGGCGGACGTTTTTCAGATGGGCATAACTTTCCCCCACTGAGGACGAGAGAAGTGGGGAAGGTGCCGTTAGACTCGTGTGTTCCTAGCATTTATTTACCAGTTGTCTTCATGGAGCCTTGGACGGTGGAGCATCGTGTTTTCGCCTATGATAGTTTCGTCCGAAATAATGAGTCAGTCACGGTCGTGCAGCGTGAGTTTCGTCGCCATTTCCACATTCATCGAAATAGAGCTATTCCCTCTCGAAACACCATCCTTCGTTGGGTTGAATCACTTCGCATACGTGGTGAACTGATCAACAGAAGACCAAGAGGACCTGTGCGAACAGTTCGAACGCCTGAAAATGTTGAACGCGTTCGACAAGCCATTCTTCGCAGTCCGTCGCGATCTGCTCGGAAACATGCTGCTGCACTTCGCCTAAGTGATCGTTCGGTGAGGCGAATTTTGCATATGGATCTTCGCTTTCACCCCTACAAACTGGCCATTGTGCAACAGTTACACCCCGGCGATTATGCACAACGAATGAACTTCGCACGTGAGATGGAAGCACTGATCGATCAAAATGAGAACCTCATTTTGTTCATGAGTGACGAAGCCCACTTTCACCTCAACGGCATGGTTAACCGGCAGAATTGCCGTTATTGGGCTAATGAAAATCCGCAACACTTACACGAAAGACCGCTGCACAGCCCAAAAGTTGGAGAGAGTCTACGCGAACTTCCAAGAGCGCCTCCAGCACTGCATCACCGATTTCGGCCACCACATGCCTGATGTGATTTTCCACACTTGACTGTCTCAAATGCTATTTCCTTGAGAATCTGATTCCGTCAATAAATGTGTTTTTGAGTAAAAATTAACGCTTTTATTATTTTTTTGAAACCATCCATCCTCCGTGCCGCACCCTGTATTTGTAAAAACTAAGTTGTTTTCAATTGTTTCTACCTAGATAGGTCGAGAAGGAGAATATTAAATTAAAATCGAGGGAGATTTTTGAATTTTTTCAACCTCTTTAAATCCACTTTATTTATTTGACATCATTCTTAAATAAAAAAAATTCTGGCGCCCAGTCTCAACAAAATCTGACCCTTGCCAAGTAATCATACAAAAATTTTTTTTACTGGTGAGGTGGTCCATAGAACCTGTCACCTTATTAACTGAGCTAGGGCAAAAATCAAGCGACTTCCGCTACAACCTGCTAACTTGACATCAATTCAAAAGGACACGGGGTGTGTTTTAAAGAACCAAAATGGCAAAATTTTTCTCTTCGCGGAAAACTAAGGATGAAACCTAAGTATTTCTCTCAGATTTCGACGATACAGCATGCATGGTATTCTAGAAAAATGTCTCATATACGTTGGTAGGAAATCAGAACGGTTGAAATCATGAGAAATAGATTTTGTTATTATGCTGAATGAAATACCATAGAGGTGACGAACTAATTCCTGAATATGTGCCTGTTAACTTGACATCAACTTAAAAGGACACGTGGTGTGTTTTCAAAAATGAGTATAAAAACTACGTATTTCTCTAAGATTTCGACAATACAGCATGCATGATATTGTAGAAAAATGTTCGATATACGTTTGTAGGATATTAGCAATAGCTGAATAAAATCCTTAGAAATGACGAACTTATACTTGAATATGTGACCTGTTAACTTGACATCAATTCAGAAGGACACGTGGTTTGTTTTTGAAAACCAAAATGGCAATCTTCTCGTCTTCGCGCAAAAATAAGGATAAAACTACGTATTCCTCTCAGATTTCGACAATACAGCATGCTTGGTATTCTAGAAAAATGTGTGATATACGTTCGTTTAATATCAGAACGGGTGAAATCATAAGAAATAGATTTCGTAATTGTGCTAAAGGAAAAACCTTAACAGTGACGAACTAATTCTTGAATATGTGACCTGTTAACTTGACATCAACTCAGAAGGACACGTGGTGTGTTTTCGAGAACCAAAATAGCAAAATTTTTCACTTCGCGCGAAAATGAGTATAAAAACTACGTATTTCTTTCAGATTTCGACAATACAGCATGCAAAGTATTCTAGAAAAATGTTCGTTATACGTTTGTAGGATATTAGGACGGTTGAAATCATGAAAAATAGATTCTGTAATTGTGCTGAATAAAATCGTTAAAAATGAGGAACTAATTCTTGAATATGTGACCTGTTAACTCGACATCAACTTAGAAGGACACGTGGTGTGTTTTCGAGAACCAAAATAGCAAAATTTTTCACTTCGCGCAAAATTAAGGATAAAAACTACGTATTTCTTTCGGATTTCGAAAATACAGCATGCATGATATTGTAGAAAAATGTTCGATATACGTTTGTTAAATATCAGAACAGTTGAAATCATAAGAAATAGATTTCGTAATTGTGCTGAATGAATAACCTTTAAGTGACGAACTAATTCTTGCATATGTGACCTGTTAACTTGACATCAACTCAAAAGGACACGTGGTGAGTTTTCGAGAACCAAAATAGCAAAATTTTTCTCTTCACGCAAGAATAAGTATAGAAATTACGTATTTCTTTCAGATTTCGACAATGCAATGCATGGTATTCTAGAAAAATGTCTGATATACGTTGCTAGGATATCAGAAAGGTTGAAATCATGAGAAATAGATTTCGTAATTGTGCTGAATGAAAAACCTTGAAGTGACGAACTAATTTTTGAATATGTGACCTGTGAGTTTGACATCAATTAAGAAGGACACTAGGTGTGTTTTTAAGAACCAAAATGGCAAAATTTTTCACTTCGCGCAATATCAAGTATAAAAACTACGTATTTCTTTCAGATTTCGACAATACAGCATGCATGGTATTCTGGAAAAATGTTCGATAATACGTTTGTAGGATATTAGAACGGTTGAAATAGTGAAAAATAGATTTTGTAATCACGCTGAATAAAATCCTTGAAAATGACGAACTAATTCTTGAATATGTGACCTGTTAACTTGACATCAATTTCGAAGGACACGTGGTGTGTTTTTAAGAACCAAAATGGCAAAATTTTCCTCTTCGTGCACAATTGAGAATAAAAACTACGTATTTCTTTCAGATTTCGACAATACAGCATGCATGGTATTCTAGAAAAATGTTTGATATACGTTTGTAGGATATAAGTACAGTTGAAATCATGAGAAATAGATTTCGTAATTGTGCTGAATGAAAAACCTTAAAAGTGACGAACTAATTCTTGAATATGTGACCTGTTAACTTGACATCAACTCAGAAGGACACGTGGTGAGTTTTCGAGAACCAAAATAGCAAAATTTTTCTCTTCACGCAAGAATAAGTATAGAAATTACGTATTTCTTTCAGATTTCGACAATGCAATGCATGGTATTCTAGAAATATGTCTGATATACGTTGGTAGGAAATCAGAACGGTTGAAATCATGAGAAATAGATTTTGTAATTATGCTGAATAAAATACTTCAGAGGTGACGAACTAATTGTTGAATATGTGACCTTGTAACGATATAATCGTCACTTCATTTTTCGTATTGTTTTAATTTATAATCAAATAATTTGAACGAAAATATTGTTATATTGCGGTCGAATGGCTTCTGGCGTACGATAACCGAAATTAATTATTTCCCTTATTTGTTTAAACGTTTACTGTAATTCCTTTAATTTATTATAGTTCCTGTTTAATACGACGTCGCTGGTGTTATGGTCACGTGTCTGATTTCTTGAAATGCAAGAAAATATCGAAACAGGGGTCTCTTTTCTGAATCGACTGCGTTAGCGAATTATTCCGATCTTTCTTAGATTTCATTATCTTTCTCTTTTGATTTCAATTGAATCATATTATAATATCTTCTCTTCGTTTTCTATTTTATTCTCGTTTAAACCTTAATTTTCTCCTAATAGAATTTTGTTTGGAGAGTGGTTTTCGTGAAGTGTGGAGGAGAAAACTCCATCAAGGTATGTGACGCTAGAATTCCAGATTTTCCATAATTTTTCATTTGATTGGTATAAACGGCTCAGACAAATTTGAATTCTCCGTACATTCTTTACCTACCGATTCAATACGATTTATAGACTGTTAAAATTTGAATCTATTGAATAAATATAGCTTATCTATTCATATCTCATTAGTTTTTTTATAATTTGAAGGTACGGGAGATCAATCATAATTGTTTTAATTGGCCGTTTTTATTGCGTTTTTTCTCTGGAATTTGTTTCATCTCCTTGATGTGTTTTGCCCTCCAAATATTAGTTTTTTTGGGTTTAATATTCGTTTTCGAGAGACAAAGAATAATCAATTTCCCTTTTGACCAAATTTTTCGTAGTTCGATAATCGACAAATTTGTTCAAGATATTTTTTTTGGTCAATTGATAAAAGTCAATTCCTTTGATTTCAATTCATTTTTTTTTCTGAATTTATGAATTCGGGGAATTCTTGTACATATTTGGAAGGAATGACTCAAGACGTCTTGACTCAACATTTTTTTTATAACTTTCTTGCTTGAAATTGTTTTGATAACTTTCTAGGTTTGAATTGCCTTTTTTATAACTTTCCTGATTCATATTGTACTGCTTGATTTGGATTGTAACTCAAAGTAATTTCCTTTGGATGTTAGATACTGTTTTGCTCATTATTTTCTTCGGTGAATCGATGAAGAGTTTTATTTTCGAAAAGACTTTTATTTGGGACTGGTCAACCAACTAATACCTGTTTTGTGTTTTCTCATCTTCATTACGTGGAGCTATCACACATTTGAGGCGTTCACCCAGCATAGCGATACTGACTTCAACTGGTTTGGAACAACTCCCTTTTCAACGACGAGGAATTTGCGTCTGGAATTGGAATTTCATCGTGACATAACTTCGAAGGGATCCATCTAAGCGATTGGTAGATAATAGGTTACAGACCACGACCAATCCACCATCAAACTCAGCCAGTAGTGTGAACAGACTCTATTATTCGTGGAAGAACATCGAAAGCCCCTACCAGGGAACCACGAAGGTATAGGAGAACCATTAAAGATTCTGTATATGAACCAGGAGAACCAACACCCTTCAATCATTAGCTTTCATTTAGATTCACCACTTCATTTTGTTTATGACCTTCATTTTCTTGTAATATATTTGTAAAAACTAAGTTGTTTTCAATTGTTTCTACCTAGATAGGTCGAGAAGGAGAATATTAAATTAAAATCGAGGGAGATTTTTGAATTTTTTCAACCTCTTTAAATCCACTTTATTTATTTGACATCATTCTTAAATAAAAAAAATTCTGGCGCCCAGTCTCAACAAAATCTGACCCTTGCCAAGTAATCATACAAAAATTTTTTTTACTGGTGAGGTGGTCCAAAGAACCTGTCACCTTATTAACTGAGCTAGGGCAAAAATCAAGCGACTTCCGCTACAACCTGCTAACTTGACATCAATTCAAAAGGACACGGGGTGTGTTTTAAAGAACCAAAATGGCAAAATTTTTCTCTTCGCGGAAAACTAAGGATGAAACCTAAGTATTTCTCTCAGATTTCGACGATACAGCATGCATGGTATTCTAGAAAAATGTCTCATATACGTTGGTAGGAAATCAGAACGGTTGAAATCATGAGAAATAGATTTTGTTATTATGCTGAATGAAATACCATAGAGGTGACGAACTAATTCCTGAATATGTGCCTGTTAACTTGACATCAACTTAGAAGGACACGTGGTGTGTTTTCAAAAATGAGTATAAAAACTACATATTTCTCTCAGATTTCGACAATACAGCATGCATGATATTGTAGAAAAATGTTCGATATACGTTTGTAGGATATTAGAACAGTTGAAAACATGAGAAATAGATTTTGTAATTGTGCTGAATAAAATCCTTAGAAATGACGAACTTATACTTGAATATGTGACCTGTTAACTTGACATCAATTCAGAAGGACACGTGGTTTGTTTTTAAAAACCAAAATGGCAATCTTCTCGTCTTCGCGCAAAAATAAGGATAAAACTACGTATTCCTCTCAGATTTCGACAATACAGCATGCTTGGTATTCTAGAAAAATGTGTGATATATGTTCGTTTGATATCAGAACGGGTGAAATCATAAGAAATAGATTTCGTAATTGTGCTATAGGAAAAACCTCAACAGTGACGAACTAATTCTTGAATATGTGACCTGTTAACTTGACATCAACTCAGAAGGACACGTGGTGTGTTTTCGAGAACCAAAATAGCAAAATTTTTCACTTCGCGCGAAAATGAGTATAAAAACTACGTATTTCTTTCAGATTTCGACAATACAGCATGCAAAGTATTCTAGAAAAATGTTCGTTATACGTTTGTAGGATATTAGGACGGTTGAAATCATGAAAAATAGATTCTGTAATTGTGCTGAATAAAATCGTTAAAAATGAGGAACTAATTCTTGAATATGTGACCTGTTAACTCGACATCAACTTAGAAGGACACGTGGTGTGTTTTCGAGAACCAAAATAGCAAAATTTTTCACTTCGCGCAAAATTAAGGATAAAAACTACGTATTTCTTTCGGATTTCGAAAATACAGCATGCATGATATTGTAGAAAAATGTTCGATATACGTTTGTTAAATATCAGAACAGTTGAAATCATAAGAAATAGATTTCGTAATTGTGCTGAATGAATAACCTTTAAGTGACGAACTAATTCTTGCATATGTGACCTGTTAACTTGACATCAACTCAAAAGGACACGTGGTGAGTTTTCGAGAACCAAAATAGCAAAATTTTTCTCTTCACGCAAGAATAAGTATAGAAATTACGTATTTCTTTCAGATTTCGACAATACAGCATGCATGGTATTCTAGAAAAATGTCTGATATACGTTGCTAGGATATCAGAAAGGTTGAAATCATGAGAAATAGATTTCGTAATTGTGCTGAATGAAAAACCTTGAAGTGACGAACTAATTCTTGAATATGTGACCTGTGAGTTTGACATCAATTAAGAAGGACACGAGGTGTGTTTTTAAGAACCAAAATGGCAAAATTTTTCACTTCGCGCAATATCAAGTATAAAAACTACGTATTTCTTTCAGATTTCGACAATACAGCATGCATGGTATTCTGGAAAAATGTTCGATAATACGTTTGTAGGATATTAGAACGGTTGAAATAGTGAAAAATATATTTTGTAATCACGCTGAATAAAATCCATGAAAATGACGAACTAATTCTTGAATATGTGACCTGTTAACTTGACATCAATTTCGAAGGACACGTGGTGTGTTTTTAAGAACCAAAATGGCAAAATTTTCCTCTTCGTGCACAATTGAGAATAAAAACTACGTATTTCTTTCAGATTTCGACAATACAGCATGCATGGTATTCTAGAAAAGTGTTTGATATACGTTTGTAGGATATAAGTACAGTTGAAATCATGAGAAATAGATTTCGTAATTGTGCTGAATGAAAAATCTCAAAAGTGACGAACTAATTCTTGAATATGTGACTTGTTAACTTGACATCAACTCAGAAGGACACGTGGTGAGTTTTCGAGGACCAAAATAGCAAAATTTTTCTCTTCACGCAAGAATAAGTATAGAAATTACGTATTTCTTTCAGATTTCGACAATGCAATGCATGGTATTCTAGAAATATGTCTGATATACGTTGGTAGGATATCAGAAAGGTTGAAATCATGAGAAATAGATTTTGTAATTATGCTGAATAAAATACTTCAGAGGTGACGAACTAATTGTTGAATAATTATGTGACCTTGTAACGATATAATCGTCACTTCATTTTTCGTATTGTTTTAATTTATAATCAAATAATTTGAACGAAAATATTGTTATATTGCGGTCGAATGGCTTCTGGCGTACGATAACCGAAATTAATTATTTCCCTTATTTGTTTAAACGTTTACTGTAATTCCTTTAATTTATTATAGTTCCTGTTTAATACGACGTCGCTGGTGTTATGGTCACGTGTCTGATTTCTTGAAATGCAAGAAAATATCGAAACAGGGGTCTCTTTTCTGAATCGACTGCGTTAGCGAATTATTCCGATCTTTCTTAGATTTCATTATCTTTCTCTTTTAATTTCAATTGAATCATATTATAATATCTTTTCTTCGTTTTCTATTTTATTCTCGTTTGAAACTTAATTTTCTCCTAATAGAATTTTGTTTGGAGAGTGGTTTTCGTGAAGTGTGGAGGAGAAAACTCCATCAAGGTATGTGACGCTAGAATTCCAGATTTTCCATAATTTTTCATTAGATTGGTATAAACGGCTCAGACAAATTTGAATTCTCCGTACATTCTTTACCTACCGATTCAATACGATTTATAGATTGTTAAAATTTGAATCTATTGAATAAATATAGCTTATCTATTCATATCTCATTAGTTTTTTTTATAATTTGAAGGTACGGGAGATCAATCATAATTGTTTTAATTGGCCGTTTTTATTGCGTTTTTTCTCTGGAATTTGTTTCATCTCCTTAATGTGTTTTGCCCTCCAAATATTAGTTTTTTTGGGTTTAATATTCGTTTTCGAGAGACAAAGAATAATCAATTTCCCTTTTGACCAAATTTTTCGTAGTTCGATAATCGACAAATTTGTTCAAGATATTTTTTTTGGTCAATTGATAAAAGTCAATTCCTTTGATTTCAATTCATTTTTTTTTCTGAATTTATGAATTCGGGGAATTCTTGTACATATTTGAAGATCGATTCAGGAATGACTCAAGACGTCTTGACTCAACAATTTTTTATAACTTTCTTGCTTGAAATTGTTTTGATAACTTTCTAGGTTTGAATTGCTTTTTTTATAACTTTCCTGATTCATATTGTACTGCTTGATTTGGATTGTAACTCAAAGTAATTTCCTTTGGATGTTAGATACTGTTTTGCTCATTATTTTCTTCGGTGAATCGATGAAGAGTTTTATTTTCGAAAAGACTTTTATTTGGGACTGGTCAACCAACTAATACCTGTTTTGTGTTTTCTCATCTTCATTCCGTGGAGCTATCACACATTTGAGGCGTTCACCCAGCTTAGCGATACTGACTTCAACTGGTTTGGAACAACTCCCTTTTCAACGACGAGGAATTTGCGTCTGGAATTGGAATTTCATCGTGACATAACTTCGAAGGGATCCATCTAAGCGATTGGTAGATAATAGGTTACAGACCTCGACCAATCCACCATCAAACTCAGCCAGTAGTGTGAACAGACTCTATTATTCGTGGAAGAACTTTGAAAGCCCCTACCAGGGAAGCACGAAGGTATAGGAGAACCATTGAAGATTCTGTATATGAACCAGGAGAACCAACACCCTTCAATCATTAGCTTTCATTTAGATTCACCACTTCATTTTGTTTATGACCTTCATTTTCTTGTAATATATTTGTAAAAACTAAGTTGTTTCAATTGTTTCTACCTAGATAGGTCGAGAAGGAGAATATTAAATTAAAATCGAGGGAGATTTTTGAATTTTTTCAACCTCTTTAAATCCACTTTATTTATTTGACATCATTCTTAAATAAAAAAAATTCTGGCGCCCAGTCTCAACAAAATCTGACCCTTGCCAAGTAATCATACATAATTTTTTTTACTGGTGAGGTGGTCCAAAGAACTTGTCACCTTATTAACTGAGCTAGGGCAAAAATCAAGCGACTTCCGCTACAACCTGCTAACTTGACATCAATTCAAAAGGACACGGGGTGTGTTTTAAAGAACCAAAATGGCAAAATTTTTCTCTTCGCGCAAAACTAAGGATGAAACCTAAGTATTTCTCTCAGATGTCGACAATACAGCTTGCATGGTATTCAAGAAGTATGTCTCATATACGTTGGTAGGAAATCAGAACGGTTGAAGTCATGAGAAATAGATTTTGTAATTATGCTGAATAAAATACCTTAGAGGTGACGAACTAATTCCTGAATATGTGACCTGTTAACTTGACATCAACTTAGGACACGTGGTGTGTTTTCAAAAATGAGTATAAAAACTACGTATTTCTCTCAGATTTCGACAATACAGCATGCATGATATTGTAGAAAAATGTTCGATATACGTTTGTAGGATATTAGAACGGTTGAAAACATGAGAAATAGATTTTGTAATTGTGCTGAATAAAATCCTTAGAAATGACGAACTAATTCTTGAATATGTGACCTGTTAACTTGACATCAATTTAGAAGGACACGTGGTTTGTTTTTAAAAACCAAAATGGCAATCTTCTCGTCTTCGCGCAAAAATAAGGATAAAACTACGTATTCCTCTCAGATTTCGGCAATACAGCATGCTTGGTATTCTAGAAAAATGTCTGATATACGTTCGCTTAATATCAGAACGGTTGAAATCATAAGAAATATATTTCGTAATTGTGCTAAATGAAAAACCTTAACAGTGACGAACTAATTCTTGAATATGTGACCTGTTAACTTGACATCAACTCAGAAGGACACGTGGGGTGTTTTCGAGAACCAAAATAGCAAAATTTTTCACTTCGCGCAAAAATGAGTATAAAAACTACGTATTTCTTTCAGATTTCGACAATACAGCATGCATAGTATTCTAAAAAAATGTTCGTTATACGTTTGTAGGATATTAGGACGGTTGAAATCATGAAAAATAGAATCTGTAATTGTGCTGAATAAAATCCTTAAAAATGAGGAACTAATTCTTGAATATGTGACCTGTTAACTTGACATCAATTCAAAAGGATACGGGGTGTGTTTTAAAGAACCAAAATGGCAAAATGTTTCTCTTCGCGCAAAACTAAGGATGAAAACTAAGTATTTCTTTCAGATTTCGACGATACAGCATGCATGGTATTCTAAAAAAATGTTGGATATACGTTTTAAGGATATAAGAACAGTTGAAATCATGAGAAAAAGATTCTGTTATTGTGCTGAAAAAAATCCTCAAAAGTGACGAACTGATTCTTGACTATGTGAACTGTTAACTTGACATCAATTTAGAAAGACACGTGGTGTGTTTTTAAGAATCAAAATGGCAAAATTTTTCACTTCTTGCACAATTAAGGATAAAAACTACGTATTTCTCTCAGATTTCAACAATACAGCATGCATGGAATTCTAGAAAAATGTTGGATATACAGGGTGGGACAGAAGAACCTATCCGATTTCAAATCCCTTTTTCTCAGAAGAGAGAGCAGGTAGAGTAGTGGGGTAAAAACCGTTAGAAACCTGGTTTTATGCCATTTGTCAGTAGCCAACATGCCTTGGTCTGGTGAACATCGTGCTTTTGTTATTGAGCGGTTTTTCGAATGCGGCGGTTCGATAATTGCTACACAACGTGCTTTTCGAATTCATTTCGGACTCGGGCGTCTTGATCCTGTTCCACATCACGCTACGATTAAAGTGTGGGTGTCAAATTTTAGACAGACGAGTTCAGCATTGAAAAAGAAGTCGCCTGGACGTCCCAAGACAGCAACAGGACCTGAAAACGTGGCCAATGTGAGAGCCGCGATTGAACGTTCCCCGCGTCGTTCGGCGCGAAAACATTCGCTCGCTTTGGGGATTTCCAACCGCAGTATTCGGCGAATTTTGCACCGGGACCTCAAAATGCATCCCTACAAAATGGTTGTTGCACAGAAATTAAGTGAAAGGGATTTTGAAACCCGTACGAACCTGTGTCGCGATCTCCGAGAACTGCCAAACGACGATGTTGTGCTCTTCACGGACGAAGCCCATTTTCACCTTTGTGGCGCCGTAAACAGGCAGAATTTGGGGTTACCTCAAATCGAAGGTTTACCAGCATCGACCAAGGACCCTTCTTGCTTTACGAAGGGAAATTGCTCGGGCAATTGAAGAAATTCCTGTGGAAATGACGGTGAAAGTCATGGAAAGCTACCGCGAGCGCCTAAATAAGTGTATCCGCTCCCAAGGACGACATTTGAGTGATGTGCTTTTCAAAACTTAAATTTAAAAATGGCATAAAATTTGCGATATGTTAATAAAAAAAATTTTTTGACAAGCTGAGTGGTTTTAATTTTATAACGTTTTGAAATCGGATAGGTTTTTCTGCCCCACCCTGTACGTTTGTAGGATATTAGAACAGTTGAAATCATGAGAAATAGATTTCGTAATTGTGCTGAATGAAAAACCTTAAAGTGACGAACTAATTCTTGAATTTGTGACCTGTGAGTTCGACATCAATTAAGAAGGACACGAGGTTTGTTTTTAAGAACCAAAATGGCAAAATTTTTCAATTCGCGCAATATCAAGTATAAAAACTAGGTATTTCTTTCAGATTTCGACAATACAGCATGCATGGTATTCTGGAAAAATGTACGATAATACGTTTGTAGGATATTAGAACGGTTGAAATCGTGAAAAATAGATTTTGTAATTGCGCTGAATAAAATCCTTGAAAATGACGAACTTATTCTTGAATATGTGACCTGTTAACTTGACATCAATTTAGAAGGACACGTGGTGTGTTTTTAAGAACCAAAATGGCAAAATTTTCCTCTTCGTGCACAATTGAGAATAAAAACTACGTATTTCTTTCAGATTTCGACAATACAGCATGCATGGTATTCTAGAAAAATGTTTGATATATACTCCATTCACTTTTATAAAGTATCGCGGTTTGCCATGAAATTTTGACACATGTCACCGGGTATGTTTTGAAAATGTTGGGTTATAGTCATTCTTCTGTCAGTTGAACGAGAAACGTTGCGGTTACTGCTAAAAAATCGTAGTAATTACGTATTTATCAAAATGTTCATTTACTTGGGGAAATTCATGAATTTGAGAAAATATTATGTTAATTCAGAAGACATTTACATACATTTTTGCACAACCTGAAATACTCCAGTATGAAAATGTAGTAGTTCTACGAAACCTGCGCCACAGTTAAATCTTCGAAGAACTATTACTATTACTATTACTATTATTTATTAGATAAGAGTTTAGAAAATTCTATAAACTCACACAATACTATAACAAAATAACAAAAATTCAAGTGAACATAGGTTCAAAATACAAAAATTAAAACTAGTTCGAAAACAAAATTAGGTATATAACCATATGAGTAGAAAACAAAGAGAAAACAAATCACTGCATAGACCACTCATCATACATGTTCTTAAAAGTATTCACCGAACAAGCACCAACCACAGTAGAAGGTAAGCGATTCCAGACATCGAACACTCTATTGCTAAGGAAATGCTGCCTCTGAGTAGATCTAAAATTTTCCTTCCGCAACTTGAATGCATGGCCACGCAGTCGAACATCCGTATTGAGCGTAAAGAGCGATCCTAGGTTGGAATTGAAGAGACCATGAAGTGCTCTATATGCGACTATGAGATCGCCACGAAGACGCCTCTCAGAGAACCTTGGGAGACCCATGAGCTCAAGTCTCTGTTCATAGCTGGGTCTCTGTATACCATAGGGAATCCTCGTCGCACTACGCTGCACTCTCTCTAGAAGCTCCGCATCACGAACGAGCGTCGGTGTCCAAACTGGCCCCGCATACTCCAAAATAGGTCGTACATAGGTGACATAAAGTAGACGGCAGGTGGCAGGGTCACAACGGTAGAACGACCTACGCAAAAAGTGGAGTAGTCGCTTAGCTTTGTTGGCAACATGCAGAATGTGATCAGACCAGGACAAGTCCTCAGAAATAATCACCCCCAGATCACAATGAGAGCGCTTGACCGGAACAACTCGACCATTCAAGTAGTAAGTGACTCTGGGATTGGCCCTGCCCACGTGAACAACCACACACTTCAGGAGGTTAAGAGGCAAACACCATTCCTCCGACCATCCATACACAGCATCTAGATCATCCTGGATAGCGCAATGGTTAGAAGTAGGCTCACTGAAGATTTTAGCGTCATCAGCGAAAAGTGAACACCCGGACCGAACAATATTAGGTAAGTCTGACGTATAGAGTAGGAATAATATGGGACCCAACACGGATCTCTGCGGGACACCACTCTGCACCACCCTAGAGGATGATAGGGCATCCCCAACTCGTACACGAAAGCTCCGATCAGAAAGAAACGACCGAATCCACGAAAGCAGGTCACCACGTATGCCCAAATTCCACAACTTATGGAGGAGGCGTCCATGCGGAACCCGATCGAACGCACGTGAGAAATCAAGATAGACTACATCCACAGATGAGCCCGAATCAACCAACCTGGTCCAAGCATCAACACAGGTCAGAAGGTTAGTTATAACAGAACGACCAGGTAAAAACCCGTGCTGGCAACTGGGTACAACATCATTATCCAAAGAAAACCGGACCAATTTCTCCAATATAATCCTCTCACATATTTTAGCAACGACTGGAACCAGACTGATAGGGCGGTAGTTCATAGCATCCAGTTTGTCACCTGATTTGAAGACCGGAGTTATTAACGCTTCCTTCCAACGAATAGGAAGGGAGCCAGAGGAGAACGATCTATTAAACAGAATGGTCAAGGGTTGAACGAACGAAGAAGCACATTGTTTGAGAACTTTAGCCGAAATACCATCAGCACCCGGAGAGGAGGAGGTGTTCAACTGTTTGAGATATTTAAGGACAGTGGCTTCAGAAAACTCAACATCACATATGGTGGCACAGGAACTCAATGTCGTCATCTGTGGCAGATGCGCGGGCTCCAGAGAAAAAACGGACGAAAAAACGTCCGCCAACTCCTCAGCTGATTCCTCAGGAGATGCGCATATCCCGTTGTGCTTGTTCATAACCAGGGGAACAGTAACTTTTGTTTTTACGGAGGACTTCAAGTACTTGAACAATCGCCTACGATCCCGCGAGGACACCAGCCTAGATTCGAACGAAGACTTCGCATCCCTAATCACAATAGACAAATGATTGGAACATATTCTATGGGCACGGTAATCTTCCTCTGATCTGCTACGCATGAACCTCTGCCATAGGGCCTTTTTGTGACGAATCATACTGAGGATATTTCGATCAATCCACGGCTTGGCTGGTACAGATACAATCGTCCTCACCAAGGAGCAACCGTCGATGAGCGACATAGTGGTATCTAGGAATTTGGTCCACATCTCATCGACATCTTCACAAGGAGAAAGAATACTAGGCCAGTCAACAGCGAGTGCACCCTCTAGGAGATCGAAGTTGATATCTTTAATCGTTTTGAAGAGTTTTTTACTGGATGAAGTCAGGGATAGATGAATTTTTGATTGGAGGGACAGATGGTCAGATTTACCGAACGGGGGCAAATACTCGAGTTGCGACACAAGGTCATCATTATTGACAATAATTAGGTCAAGAAGGGACGGGTTTTGTTGACCTCGATATCTAGTTGGCTTGGCTACTAATTGCCGAAGATTTTCATAGAGCAGCAAATTGACATAAGGTGCAGAGGAGGAGTTGCATCGGCTACTGCCGGACAGCGGCCATTGCACATCAGGTAAATTAAAGTCACCAGCCAAGAAGAGGTTTGCCTCTGACGAAGAAAGCTCAGCGAGAGAGTCGCAGAAAGACTGATCATACTGACATCCACGGGGTCTATAAATGCAGCCAACTGACAAAATAGAAGAAGTGCTATCCGATATTTTCAGGAAAAGATTGTCGATGCCGGGGTACTGAAAAGAGAATGGACTTATACTGAAGTGTTGACTGATGATATCGCTGCAATATATACATACACCACCATAGCCAATAGTGGTAGCGGAGTCACCACGAAAAATGGAATAACCCGGAATTGACACAGCAACATCTGAAATTCCAGGATGCAGCCAAGATTCCGTTATGAGTATGAAACTGGGGCTGTAGCTCTTGACAAAAGATTGAAGTTCAAGTAGTTTAGGGTTCAAAGATTGCATATTGGTGACCACAATAGTCCATTCTGTGAGTTTGACATTTAGTTTTTTGAGATGATTTTCTTAGCGGTAGGCACTATTGTGGGAATACCCTTTACAAACTTGATATCAAGTTCCGATTCACCCGCAGCCCTCCTACGCCTCAGCTCCTCCCTAAGGTTAACGAGATCAGACAATTGCCGAGGTGTTTTATCGTCAGTTACAGTCACTCTCTCCCATGAAGGGCTATTGAGTATCACCCTCCAATTTCGTAGTATCCTCTTGGCGACCAGTGGGTTTGAAAATGACACTTTGATCGGACGAGCCCTGGATTCCTGTTTTCTACCCACACGAAAATGGTCAAGGAGGCACTGATCAGCTGAAGGATTAACAAGACTTAGTAAAGATTTAACAGCATGCTCATCTCCCGACTCCCCCTCCGGGATACCTCTTATCAAGATATTATGTGATCTCTGCAGAAGGTCAAGCAATTCAGACCGATCAACAGCAGGCAGTGCAGCACAAGGAGAGGCACCACTTTGATCCAGAAGCTCCAACCTATCAGAGATAGAGGAAATGCTGGCATCTTGGCGCTCGGATTGTTCAGCAAAGGAGAGAATTTGCTCCTGACAAGATGAGATCTCGAGAACATGCTTTTGAAGCAACTCCTCATGGCTTTCGATAGAAACCTGATGGGTCTGCAGCAGAACGGAGTGTTTAGCCAGAATGGATTTACATTCAGAGAGATCAGATCTCAAGACTTTTTGCGTTGATTTAATTTCGGAAATATCGTCAGCAATGAGGTCTAACTTAGCCATAAGGGCCGCAAACCCATCCGACGAAAGAGGCTTAGGGGAAGAAGGAGGTTCCGTTTCGGACTTTCCAACTCCAGGCACCACTCGGACTGACCCACTTCGAAGGGTACGATTTTCCTTACTGCAGTAACGGCAGACCCATTCACCCTGGGAATCCCTCAAGGAAGTCAGTTCAGCCGACGATAATTTCAAGCACTCCTGATGGAAATCCTTGCCACAAAATTTGCAACAAAGAAAACGATGCTTGCTAGTGACAGGTTTATTACAAATTTGGCAATGAGACATATTCAGGAAGGTAAGAGGACAAACAAAAAACAAAACTTTTCACTCTCTTGGGCCCTTAAGAGAGACTCGAACAGAAAGGAAGGCCACGGATGGAAGGTAACAAAAACAAATGGAATGAAGAAAGGAATAAATGCTCAACGTGACAACGGCGCACACCTGGATCCGGCGATAATTTATCTGTGTTGATAATATCAGAATAATACAATATGTTGAATACACTCGAACGGAACTGAACTAAAGATCAGGAAACCCCTCAGAAAATAATCAATTCAGTAACCCGTTGACCTGATACTACCTGCAATCGGAGTTAGAGGAACTTTAACTACACATACACAATGCGGTATAGTCACAGTATAAACAAAACAATAGCTGAAATGCTGATAAATAAGTCGAAATATCGCAGAGCAACAACTACACGTCTAACCACTATGACACTTGAGTTAACTAACTCCATTCACAAAGTTGAAAATAAATAGAAAGTAGACCTGGCAATGTCGCTTAATTTTCACAAGTGCCAACCTGCGTCTGTTCTAGGGGAAAAAACTTGATAAACCTAAATCATGGCCAACCGCGATACTTTATAAAAGTGAATGGAGTATACGTTTGTAGGATATAAGAACGGTTGAAATCATGAGAAATAGATTTCGTAATTATGCTGAATAAAATACCTTAGAGGTGACGAACTTATGCTTGAATATGTGACCTGCTAACTTGACATCAACCTAGAAGGACACGTGGTGTGTTTTCAAGAACCAAAATGGCAAAATTTTTCACTTCGCGCAGAAATGAGTATAAAAGCTACTTATTTCTTTCAGATTTCGACAATACAGCAAGCATGGTATTCTAGAAAAATGTTCGTTATACGTTTGTAGGATATTAGGACGTGGATAAAATACAGGAGCTCTCTTGGAGAGAAGAATGGACTGCTTGTCCCAATCTTATCACCACGAGAATTAAAGAAATAAAATGGATGTATGAAATAGATATAAATACCACAAAGTAAACACTGTAGGAGATGGTACTTACGATTGTTCAGATTAAGTTACGTATCTGCTTCTGTCTGCTTTTGTAGGTGTTATACTGGGTAAAAGTCTTTATCACACAAATTCACTATGTACGGGTGGCGCAATAAAGTCTGACGTAGAAACTATTTGTTGAGGGTTTCGGCTAAGCTGTATAAAAATGTTGCGACTGATGGCAAAGATCTTTTCGGACTGAGCAGGTTTATAATATACTGCTTGTGGGATTTTTGTAACAGCCATAGAATCACACATAGCACAGAGAATCTCGGTCTTATTCTTAACCAAACAAGCCCATCCTATGTATAAACTTTGTGGTGAAAGAAAACATTCTCCGCCGGGAAAATGCATCTATGCATTTTAAGAAATAAAGATTGAGAAAAGTGAAATATTGAGAGAATGGAGACATGATCGTAAAGTGAGAAAAAATTAACAAAAAAGAAAAGAAAAGTAAAAGTTAAAAGTTGAAGAAAATTTAGCTTCTAATTAAGTTTTCCGATCTGCATATGACTGTCTCGCTTATTTCGAAACGGATGAGGAGGAAGAAGATATAAATCAACGCAGGGTGGCTCAAGGATTGATTTGGAAGTTAATGGTTCCAAATTGCTAATCGAACGCCAATTTGTGTCTGATGAACGATCTGGGTTCTTCAGTTGTTGGCGTTTTGACGGGTGACTCTGCCTCGAATTTATATTTCGACTGTCCCGAGACCTCCAAGGAGTGGAGTTTGAAACTGGCGCAGATTTTTCATTCGATGATTCCATAAGTAAGGAGGCTGTTGACAAGACTGAATGGACCTGTTCAGTAGGCAACTGAAGCGACGATGGCGAACTGGGGGCTGAGGTTTTCTTTGAACGGCCGACTTGAGTTCTCGAAAGGGATGTTTTGTCCACATGCAATAATGTGTGATGTTCAGTGGATCCACATTTCTTGCATTTATAGGCAGACTGACAGGATCGAAGTTCGTGAGATTTACTCAGACAATTAAAACATAGGTGTGATGTTTTACAGAAATCGTAGCGTTCACTTTGAGATTTCGCAGTAAACGCATTGCATCGGTAAATTGTATGTTTACCTTTGCAGTGGAGACAAGTGCGAGAAGATGAGGTGTTCGTAAAAAGCGTGGTGGATTGATGGTATGGTTTTCTGTCTTGCTGGAACCTTTGTTGCGTGTTGGACGTATTTTTGTGGGAATTCATATCCCCATGAGAGGAACGGATAAACTTCAAAGTTTCTAATGCTGTGCAGTGTCTCTCAAGAAATGACAGCAGTTCTCTATAGTCAGGAATTTCGATCGAATTCCTATTGAGCTCGGAACTTGTGACAGTCGCGTGATCTAGACGCTTGATTATCATCATGGATAAGACAAAGTTCCAGCTTTCGACAGGAAAATTCATTTGGCTGAGGCCGGCAAGATTCTCGGAAAACGTATCTAGGAGTTTCCTCAAGCTCGCGGCGTTCTCTGATTCTAGAGATGGTGCAATTTCCAACTCGTTCCACAAAGCTTGAGCGCGCAATCGTTCATTCAGATATCTGCGTTTCAACTGATCGTATGCGATTTGATAATTATCAGCACACAAACTTAGCGTTCTAACAAGATTCAACGGTGGGCCAGAAAGAGATGAAATAAGATAGTTAAATTTTTCTATGGCTGACAATGAACTATTACTGTGGACTAATGCGTCGAATAAATCTATGAATAATGAGAATGATTTGTAATCACCATTGAATTTTGTTAGCTCAAGAGTTGGAAGCATGATATGTGAATGTTGATTTGTAATTGAATTGTCTGTAATTTCGGCTTTAATTTCTGATTCTGAGACGTCGGCGTGGACACTTTTGATAAAATAGTGAGATTCTAAGAAATCCTCACGAATTTTGAATTCGTCCTCCAAGTTTCCGTCTGACTCGGTTATAAGCGATGAAATGACCGTGTTATGATGCTTTAAAAAATCTTCTTTGATACCTTCTGAGTCTTGATAACGCGCTTTGAAACGGGAGAGAATTGATCTGTCTGAGATGGCTTTATCTGCGAGCGATTGCAGATTCAAAATATCACGGACACAAATTGAACGTAATGTCGCGTGTTTCTGTGTTTTAACCATTTTTTAAAGATATATTTGTATAAAATACGAAGTTCCAGAAATCTTCACCTAATTTACGACTGGGTCTGAAGGGTTCAAAATTACCTGGACGATGCGGCGCAGTGCAATAAAACGTACAGAAAGGAATTTCGTATTGAAAGGAGAGCAGGTAGGTTCTTGACGGATAAGATACAGATATGCAGATAGGGCGTGAACAGTTTGAATAAACAGTGTTAAAAATGAAAATTGATAATTTTGATTTCTTCAACTCTCAATATGACAATAAATTGATACCAATCCGGCAATCGAAGGACCAATAATGGATAAAATACAGGAGCTCTATTGGAGAGAAGAATGGACTGCTTGTACCAATCTTATCACCACGAGAATTAAAGAAATAAAATGGATGTATGAAATAGATATAAATACCACAAAGTAAACACGGTCGGAGATGGTACTTACGATTGTTCAGATTAAGTTACGTATCTGCTTTTGTAGGTGTTATACTGGGTAAAAGTCTTTACCACACAAATTCACTATGTACGGGTGGCGCAATAAAGTCCGACGTAGAAACTATTTGTTGAGGGTTTCGGCTGAGCTGTATAAAAATGTTGCGACTGATGGCAAAGATCTTTTCGGACTGAGCAGGTATATAATATACTGCTTGTGGGATTTTTGTGACAGCCATAGAATCACACATAGCACAGAGAATCTCGGTCTTATTCTTAAACAAATAAGCCCATCCTATGTATAAACTTTGTGGTGAAAGAGAACAAATGTGTGAATTTTGAACAGGACGGTTGAAATCATAAAAAATAGATTTTGTAATTGTGCTGGATAAAATCACTAAAAATGACGAACTAATTCTTGAATATGTGACCTGTTAACTTGACATCAACTTAGAAGGACACGTGGTGTGTTTTCGAGAACCAAAATAGGAAAAATTTTCACTTCGCGCAAAAATAAGAATAAAAACTACGTATTTCTTTCAGATTTCGACAATACAGCATGCATGGTATTCTAGAAAAATGTTCGTTATACGTTTGTAGGATATTAGGACGGTTGAAATCATGAAAAATAGATTTTGTATTTGTGCTGGATAAAATCACTAAAAATGACGAACTAATTCTTGAATATGTGACCTGTTAACTTGACATCAACTTATAGGGACACGTGGTGTGTTTTCGAGAACCAAAATAGCAAAATTTTTCACTTCGCGCAAAATTAAGAATAAAAACCACGTATTCCTTTCGGATTTCGACAATACAGCATGCATGGTATTCTAGAAAAATGTTTGATATACGTTTGTAGGATATAAGAACGGTTGAAATCATGAGAAATAGATTTCGTAATTATGCTGAATAAAATACCTTAGAGGTGACGAACTTATTCTTGAATATGTGACCTGTTAACTTGACATCAACTTAGAAGGACACGTGGTGTGTTTTCAAGAACCAAAATGGCAAATGTTTTCACTTCGCGCAAAATTAAGGATACAAACTACGTATTCCTTTCGGATTTCGACAATACAGCATGCATGGTATTCTAGAAAAATGTTTGATATACGTTTGTAGGATATAAGAACGGTTGAAATCATGAGAAATAGATTTCGTAATTATGTTGAATAAAATACTTTAGAGGTGACGAACTTATTCTTGAATATGTGACCTGTCAAATTGACATCAACTAAGAAGGACACGTGGTGTGTTTTCAAGAACCAAAATGGCAAAATTTTTCACTTCGCGCAATATCAAGTATAAAAACTTATATTTCTTTCAGATTTCGACAATACAGCATGCATGGTGTTCTGGAAAAATGTTCGATATACGTTTGAAGGATATTAAAAGGATGCTTTTACTCCAGCATATCAGCCTTTAACAAGTTGCCTCAATCAGTAAAAAGCTTAAATAATGAAAATGCTTTTAAAAAACAGGTACGACAGATCTTACTTAACTTGGAACCATATAACATATCCGAATACTATGAACAAAACCTCTGATTTGTCAATGATTGGGTTGAATTATATTCTTGAGAATTTTTGTTTCTTCTGTGGTTTTTTGAGGGTGTGATATTGATTGGGTATTGTAGATATAAGTAGTATACAGGGTGGCCACTTTTTCAATGGCATTGTATTGGTAACTTTTAAACCATAAGAGTTAGAAGATCGGTCAAATGGAGAAAAAGTTGCATTCATAGAAGCATTGTCAAGCAGTTCAAACAAATCGAGATTATCAGGGCCGGTTTTTGAGATATCATAAGAAAAGTAAATTCTGTCATTTTGATTTTTATTTTTTTCTCACTTTATTTCGAATATTATCAAAAAATGTTACAGGAGTTTTCTATTTGACAGTAAATTATCTTCAAAATGACATAATCAGATTTCGTATCCAACGTTTCGTTCTTCCTGGGTCACCCTCAACCTTATTTTTTTCAATACGGACCAGCATATTTTATGACACTTTTCGAAATAACTTTTAACGCTGAATTCAACGATATATCATACAATGTCATTCAAAGTTGATTTTATAAAATGGTGGAAATTTCGAACACTTACGTCATTAATGTTCATCATTTACCTTCGAATAATCATTCGATTTGTCTTTCATTGAATGATATTTTCGTTTAATCATTATGAATTAGGTTTTTCACCTCTTGAAATTAGTGAATAATTATTACTTGTTTCTTGCTTTGATTCTGTTACGTATTAATTACTTACAAATTTCAAGAGGTGAAAAACCTAATTCATAATAATTAAACGAAACTATCATTGAATGAAAGACAAATGAAATGATTATTCGAAGAAAAATGATGAACATTAATGACGTAAGTGTTCGAAATTTCCACCATTTTGTGAAATCAACTTTGAATGACATTGTATGATATATAGTTGAATTCAGCGTTAAAAAATATTTCGAAAAGTGTCATAAAATATGCAGGTCCGTATTGAAAAAAAATAGGGTTGAGGGTGGCCCAGGAAGAACGAAACGTTGGATACGAAATCTGATTATGTCATTTTGAGGATAATTTACTGTCGAATAAAAAATTCCTGTAACATTTTTTGATAATATTTGAAATAAAGTGGGAAAAAAATAAAAATCAAAATGGCAGAATTTACTTTTCTTATGATATCTCAATAACCGGCCCTGATAATCTCGATTTGTTTGAACTGCTTGACAATGCTTCTATGAATGCAACTTTTTCTCCATTTGACCGATCTTCTAACTCTTATGGTTTAAAAGTTACCAATACAATGCCATTGAAAAAGTGGCCACCCTGTATATGTGAGTTGACAGGTTTCACTTTCATAGTCTAGCACTTGTGTATCAGATTATTATATGTGGAATAAAGTTATTATTATTATTATTAAAACGGTTGAAATCATGAGAAATAGATTCTGTAATTATGATGAATAAAATACCTTAGAGGTGACGAACTAATTGTTGAATATGTGACCTGTTAACTTGACATCAATTCAAAAGGACACGGGGTGTGTTTTAAAGAACCAAAATGGCAAAATTTTTCTCTTCGCGCAAAAGTAAGGATAAAAACTACGTATTTCTTTCGGATTTCGACAATACAGCATGCATGGTATTCTAGAAAAATGTCTGATAAACGGTGGTAGGATATCAGAACGGTTGAAATCATGAGAAATAGATTTTGTAATTGTGCTGAATCAAAAACCTCAGAGGTGATTCTTGAATATGTGTCCTGTTAACTTGACATCAACTCAGAAGGACACGTGGTGAGTTTTCGAGAACCAAAATAGCAAAATTCTTCTCTTCACGCAAAAATAAGTATAGAAACTACGTATTTCTTTCAGATTTCGACAATACAGCATGCATGGTATTCTAGAAAAATGTCTGATATACGTTGGTAGGATATCAGAACGGTTGAAATCATGAGAAATAGATTTTCTAATTATGCTGAATAAAATACTTCAGGGGTGACGAACTAATTGTTGAATATGTGACCTGCTAACTTGACATCAATTCAAAAGGACACGGGGTGTGTTTTAAAGAACCAAAATGGCAAAATTTTTCTCTTCGCGCAAAACTTAGGATGAAACCTAAGTATTTCTCTCAGATTTCGACAATACAGCATGCATGGTATTCTAGAAAAATGTCTCATATACGTTGGTAGGAAATCAGAACGGTTGAAATCATGAGAAATAGATTTTGTAATTATGCTGAATAAAATACCTTAGAGGTGACGAACTTATTCCTGAATATGTGACCTGTTAACTTGACATCAACATAGAAGGACACGTGGTGTGTTTTCAAAAATGAGTATAAAAACTACGTATTTCTCTCAGATTTCGACAATACAGCATGCATGATATTGTAGAAAAATGTTCGATATACGTTTGTAGGATATAAGAACGGTTGAAAACATGAGAAATTGATTTTGTAATTGTGCTGAATAAAATCCTTAGAAATGACGAACTTATTCTTGAATATGTGACCTGTTAACTTGACATAAATTAAGAAGGACACGTGGTTTGGTTTTAAAAACCAAAATGGCAATCTTTTCGTCTTCGCGCAAAAATAAGGATAAAACTACGTATTCCTCTCAGATTTCGACAATACAGCATGCTTGGTATTCTAGAAAAATGTCTGATATACGTTCGTTAAATATCAGAACGGTTGAAATCATAAGAAATAGATTTCGTAATTGTGCTAAATGAAAAACCTTAACAGTGACGAACTAATTCTTGAATATGTGACCTGTGAACTTGACATCAACTCAGAAGGACACGTGGTGTGTTTTCGAGAACCAAAATAGTAAATGTTTTCCCTTCGCGCAAAAATAAGTATAAAAACTACGTATGATGAACTAATTCATGAATATGTGACCTGTTAACTTGACATCAACTTAGAAGGACACGTGGTGTGTTTTCAAGAACCAAAATGGCAAAATTTTTCACTTCGCGCAATATCAAGTATAAAAACTAATATTTCTTTCAGATTTCTACAATACAGCATGCATGGTATTCTGGAAAAATGTTCGATATACGTTTGTAGGATATTAAAACGGTTGACATCATGAGAAATAGATTCTGTAATTATGCTGAATGAAATACGTTAGAGGTGACGAACTAATTGTTGAATATGTGACCTGTTAACTTGACATCAATTCAAAACGACACGGGGTGTGTTTTAAAGAACCAAAATGGCAAAATTTTTCTTTTCGCGCAAAAGTAAGGATAAAAACTACGTATTTATTTCGGATTTAGACAATACAGCATGCATGGTATTCTAGAAAAATGTCTGATATACGGTGGTAGGATATCAGAACGGTTGAAATTATGAGAAATAGATTTTGTAATTGTGCTGAATGAAAAACCTCAGAGGTGATTCTTGAATATGTGTCCTGTTAACTTGACATCAACTCAGAAGGACACGTGGTGAGTTTTCGAGAACCAAAATAGCAAAATTTTTCTCTTCGCGCAAAACTGAGTATAAAACCTAAGTATTTCTCTCAGATTTCGACAATACAGCATGCATGGTATTCTAGAAAAACGTCTCATATACGTTGGTAGGAAATCAGAACGGTTGAAATCATGAGAAATAGATTTTGTAATTATGCTGAATAAAATACCTTAGAGGTGACGAACTAATTCCTGAAGATATGTGACCTGTTAACTTGACATCAACTTAGAATGACACGTGGTGTGTTTTCAAAAATGAGTATAAAAACTACGTATTTCTCTCAGATTTCGACAATACAGCATGCATGATATTGTAGCAAAATGTTCGATATATGTTTGTAGGATATTAGAACGGTTGAATACATGAGAAATAGATTTTGTAATTGTGCTGAATAAAATCCTTAGAAATGACGAATTAATTCTTGAATATGTGACCTGTTAACTTGACATCAATTCAGAAGGACACGTGGTTTGTTTTTGATCACCAAAATGGCAATCTTCTCGTCTTCGCGCAAAAATAAGGATAAAACTACGGATTCCTCTCAGATTTCGACAATACAGCATGCTTGGTATTTTAGAAAAATGTCTGATATACGTTCGTTTAATATCAGAACGGTTGAAATCATAAGAAATAGATTTCGTAATTGTGCTGAATGAAAAACCTTAACAGTGACGAACTAATTCTTGAATATGTGACCTGTTAACTTGACATCAACTCAGAAGGACACGTGGTGTGTTTTCGAGAACCAAAATAGCAAAATTTTTCACTTCGCGCAAAAATGAGTATAAAAACTACGTATTTCTTTCAGACTTCGACAATACAGCATGCATAGTATTCTAGAAAAATGTTCGTTATACGTTTGTAGGATATTAAAACGGTTGAAATCATGAAAAATAGATTCTGTAATTGTGCTGAATAAAATCCTTAAAAATGAGGAACTAATTCTTGAATATGTGACCTGTTAACTTGACATCAACTTGGAAGAACACGTGGTGTGTTTTCGAGAACCCAAATAGCAAAATTCTTCTCTTCACGCAAAAATAAGTATAGAAACTACGTATTTCTTTCAGATTTCGATAATACAGCATGCATGGTATTCTAGAAAAATTTCTGATATACGGTGGTAGGATATCAGAACGGTTGAAATCATGAGAAATAGATTTTGTAATTGTGCTGAATAAAAAACCTCAGAGGTGATTCTTGAATATGTGTCCTGTTAACTTGACATCAACTCAGAAGGACACGTGGTGTGTTTTCGAGAACCAAAATAGCAAAATTTTTCACTTCGCGCAAAAATGAGTATAAAAACTACGTATTTCTTTCAGATTTCGACAATACAGCATGCATAGTATTCTAGAAAAATGTTCATTATACGTTTGTAGGATATAAGGACGGTTGAAATCATGAAAAATAGATTCTGTAATTGTGCTGAATAAAATCCTTAAAAATGAGTAACTAATTCTTGAATATGTGACCTGTTAACTTGACATCAACCTAGAAGGACACGTGGTGTGTTTTCAAGAACCAAAATAGCAAAATTCTTCTCTTCACGCAAAAATAAGTGTAGAAACCACGTATTTCTTTCAGATTTCGACGATACAGCATGCATGGTAATCTAGAAAAATGTCTGATATACTGTGGTAGGATATCAGAACGGTTGAAATCATGAGAAATAGATTTTGTAATTGTGCTGAATAAAAAACCTCAGAGGTGATTCTTGAATATGTGTCCTGCGAATTTGACATCAATTCAAAAGGACACGGGGCGTGTTTCAAAGAACCAAAATGGCAAAATTTTTTTTCTTCGCGCAAAACTAAGGATGAAACCTAAGTTTTTCTCTCAGATTTCGACAATACAGCATGCATGATATTCTAGAAAAATGTCTCATATACGTTGGTAGGAAATCAGAACGGTTGAAATCATGAGAAATAGATTTTGTTATTATGCTGAATAAAATACCTTAGAGGTGACGAACTAATTCTTGAATATGTGACCTGTTAACTTGACATCAATTTAGAAGGACACGTGGTTTGTTTTTAAAAACCAAAATGGCAATCTTCTCGTCTTCGCGCAGAAATAAGGATAAAACTTTGTATTCCTCTCAGATTTCGACAATACAGCATGCTTGGTATTCTAGAAAAATGTCTGATATACGTTCGTTCAATATCAGAACGGTTGAAATCATAAGAAATTTATTTCGTAATTGTGCTAAATGAAAAACCTTAACAGTGACGAACTAATTCTTGAATATGTGACCTGTTAACTTGACATCAACTCAGAAGGACACGTGGTGAGTATAAAAACTACGTATTTCTTTCAGATTTCGACAATACAGCATGCATAGTATTCTAGAAAAATGTTAGTTATACGTTTGTAGGATATTAGGACGGTTGACATCATGAGAAATAGATTCTGTAATTATGCTGAATAAAATACGTTAGAGGTGACGAACTAATTGTTGAATATGTGACCTGTTAACTTGACATCAATTCAAAAGGACACGGGGTGTGTTTTAAAGAACCAAAATGGCAAAATTTTTCTTTTCGCGCAAAAGTAAGGATAAAAACTACGTATTTCTTTCGGATTTCGACAATACAGCATGCATGGTATTCTAGGAAAATGTCTGATATACGGTGGTAGGATATCAGAACGGTTGAAATCATGAGAAATAGATTTTGTAATTGTGCTGAATGAAAAACCTCAGAGGTGATTCTTGAATATGTGTCCTGTTAACTTGACATCAACTCAGAAGGACACGTGGTGAGTTTTCGAGAACCAAAATAGCAAAATTTTTCTCTTCGCGCAAAACTGAGTATAAAACCTAAGTATTTCTCTCAGATTTCGACAATACAGCATGCATGGTATTCTAGAAAAATGTCTCATACACGTTGGTAGGAAATCAGAACGGTTGAAATCATGAGAAATAGATTTTGTAATTATGCTGAATAAAATACCTTAGAGGTGACGAACTAATTCCTGAAGATATGTGACCTGTTAACTTGACATCAACTTAGAATGACACGTGGTGTGTTTTCAAAAATGAGTATAAAAACTACGTATTTCTCTCAGATTTCGACAATACAGCATGCATGATATTGTAGCAAAATGTTCGATATATGTTTGTAGGATATTAGAACGGTTGAATACATGAGAAATAGATTTTGTAATTGTGCTGAATAAAATCCTTAGAAATGACGAATTAATTCTTGAATATGTGACCTGTTAACTTGACATCAATTCAGAAGGACACGTGGTTTGTTTTTGATCACCAAAATGGCAATCTTCTCGTCTTCGCGCAAAAATAAGGATAAAACTACGGATTCCTCTCAGATTTCGACAATACAGCATGCTTGGTATTTTAGAAAAATGTCTGATATACGTTCGTTTAATATCAGAACGGTTGAAATCATAAGAAATAGATTTCGTAATTGTGCTGAATGAAAAACCTTAACAGTGACGAACTAATTCTTGAATATGTGACCTGTTAACTTGACATCAACTCAGAAGGACACGTGGTGTGTTTTCGAGAACCAAAATAGCAAAATTTTTCACTTCGCGCAAAAATGAGTATAAAAACTACGTATTTCTTTCAGACTTCGACAATACAGCATGCATAGTATTCTAGAAAAATGTTCGTTATACGTTTGTAGGATATTAAAACGGTTGAAATCATGAAAAATAGATTCTGTAATTGTGCTGAATAAAATCCTTAAAAATGAGGAACTAATTCTTGAATATGTGATCTGTTAACTTGACATCAACTTGGAAGAACACGTGGTGTGTTTTCGAGAACCCAAATAGCAAAATTCTTCTCTTCACGCAAAAATAAGTATAGAAACTACGTATTTCTTTCAGATTTCGATAATACAGCATTCATGGTATTCTAGAAAAATTTCTGATATACGGTGGTAGGATATCAGAACGGTTGAAATCATGAGAAATAGATTTTGTAATTGTGCTGAATAAAAAACCTCAGAGGTGATTCTTGAATATGTGTCCTGTTAACTTGACATCAACTCAGAAGGACACGTGGTGTGTTTTCGAGAACCAAAATAGCAAAATTTTTCACTTCGCGCAAAAATGAGTATAAAAACTACGTATTTCTTTCAGATTTCGACAATACAGCATGCATAGTATTCTAGAAAAATGTTCATTATACGTTTGTAGGATATAAGGACGGTTGAAATCATGAAAAATAGATTCTGTAATTGTGCTGAATAAAATCCTTAAAAATGAGTAACTAATTCTTGAATATGTGACCTGTTAACTTGACATCAACCTAGAAGGACACGTGGTGTGTTTTCGAGAACCAAAATAGCAAAATTCTTCTCTTCACGCAAAAATAAGTGTAGAAACCACGTATTTCTTTCAGATTTCGACGATACAGCATGCATGGTAATCTAGAAAAATGTCTGATATACTGTGGTAGGATATCAGAACGGTTGAAATCATGAGAAATAGATTTTGTAATTGTGCTGAATAAAAAACCTCAGAGGTGATTCTTGAATATGTGTCCTGCGAATTTGACATCAATTCAAAAGGACACGGGGGTGTTTCAAAGAACCAAAATGGCAAAATTTTTTCTCTTCGCGCAAAACTAAGGATGAAACCTAAGTTTTTCTCTCAGATTTCGACAATACAGCATGCATGATATTCTAGAAAAATGTCTCATATACGTTGGTAGGAAATCAGAACGGTTGAAATCATGAGAAATAGATTTTGTTATTATGCTGAATAAAATACCTTAGAGGTGACGAACTAATTCTTGAATATGTGACCTGTTAACTTGACATCAATTTAGAAGGACACGTGGTTTGTTTTTAAAAACCAAAATGGCAATCTTCTCGTCTTCGCGCAGAAATAAGGATAAAACTTTGTATTCCTCTCAGATTTCGACAATACAGCATGCTTGGTATTCTAGAAAAATGTCTAATATACGTTCGTTCAATATCAGAACGGTTGAAATCATAAGAAATTTATTTCGTAATTGTGCTAAATGAAAAACCTTAACAGTGACGAACTAATTCTTGAATATGTGACCTGTTAACTTGACATCAACTCAGAAGGACACGTGGTGAGTATAAAAACTACGTATTTCTTTCAGATTTCGACAATACAGCATGCATAGTATTCTAGAAAAATGTTAGTTATACGTTTGTAGGATATTAGGACGGTTGAAATCATGAAAAATAGATTCTGTAATGGTGCTGAATAAAATCCTTAAAAATGAGGAACTAATTCTTGAATATGTGACCTGTTAACTTGACATCAACTCAGAAGGACACTTGGTGTGTTTTCGAGAACCAAAATAGCAAAATTTTTCACTTTGCGCAAAATTAAGGATAAAAACTACGTATTTCTTTCGGATTTCGAAAATACAGCATGCATGATATTTTAGAAAAATGTCTCATATACGTTCGTAGGAAATCAGAACGGTTGAAATCATGAGAAATAGATTTTGTAATTATGCTGAATAAAATACCTTAGAGGTGACGAACTAATTCCTGAATATGTGACCTTTTAACTTGACATCAACTTAGAGGGACACGTGGTTGGTTTCAAGAACCAAAATGGCAAAATTTTTCACTTCGCGCAAAAATGAGTATAAAAACTACGTTATGCATTCAGATTTCGACAATACAGCATGCAGGATATTGTAGAAAAATGTTCGATATACGTTTGTTAAATATCAGAACAGTTGAAATCATGAGAAATAGATTTCGTAATTGTGCTGAATGAAAAACCTTAAAAGTGACGAACTAATTCTTGAATATGTGACCTGTTAACTTGACATCAACACAGAAGGACACGTGGTGAGTTTCCGAGAACCAAAATAGCAAAATTTTTCTCTTCACGCAAGAATAAGTATAGAAATTACGTATTTCTTTCAGATTTCGACAATGCAATGCATGGTATTTTAGAAAAATGTCTGATATACATTGGTAGGATATCAGAACGGTTGAAATCATGAGAAATAGATTTGGTAATTATTCTGAATAAAATACTTCAGAGGTGACGAACTAATTGTTGAATATGTGACCTGCTAACTTGACATCAATTCAAAAAGACACGGGGTGTGTTTTAAAGAACCAAAATGGCAAAATTTTTCTCTTCGCGCGAAACTAAGGATGAAACCTAAGTATTTCTCTCAGATTCGACAATACAGCATGCATGGTATTCTAGGAAAATGTCTGATATACGGTGGTAGGATATCAGAACGGTTGAAATCATGAGAAATATATTTTGTAATTGTGCTGAATGAAAAACCTCAGAGGTGATTCTTGAATATGTGACCTGTTAAATTGACATCAACTTAGAAGGACACGTGGTGTGTTTCCAAGAACCAAAATGGCAAAATTTTTCACTTCGCGCGAAATTAAGGATACAAACTACGTATTCCTTTCGGATTTCGACAATACAGCATGCATGGTATTCTAGAAAAATAATTGATATACGTTTGTAGGATATAAGAACGGTTGAAATCATGAGACATAGATTTCGTAATTATGCTGAATAAAATACCTCAGAGGTGACGAACTTATTCTTGAATATGTGACCTGTTAAATTGACATCAACTTAGAAGGACACGTGGTGTGTTTTCAAGAACCAAAATGGCAAAATTTTTCACTTTGCGCGAAATTAAGGATACAAACTACGTATTCCTTTCGGATTTCGACAATACAGCATGCATAGTATTCTAGAAAAATAATTGATATACGTTTGTAGGATATAAGAACGGTTGAAATCATGAGAAATAGATTTCGTAATTATGCTGAATAAAATACCTTAGAGGTGACGAACTAATTGTTGAATATGTGACCGTTAACTTGATATCAATGAGAAGGACACGTGGTGTGTTTTCAAGAACCAAAATGGCAAAATTTTTCACTTCGCGTAGAAATGAGTATAAAAGCTACGTATTTCTTTCAGATTTCGACAATACAGCATGCATGATATTCTAGAAAAATGTTCGTTATACGTTTGTAGGATATTAGGACGGTTGAAATCATGAAAAATAGATTTTGTAATTGTGCTGGATAAAATCACTAAAAATGACGAACTAATTCTTGAATATGTGACCTGTTAACTTGACATCAACTTAGAAGGACACGTGGTGTGTTTTCGAGAACCAAAATAGCGAAATTTTTCACTTCGCGCAAAAATAAGAATAAAAACTACGTATTTCTTTCAGATTTCGACAATACAGCATGCATGGTATTCTAGAAGAATGTTCGTTATACGTTTGTAGGATATAAGGACGGTTGAAATCATGAAAAATAGATTTTGTAATTGTGCTGGATAAAATCACTAAAAATGACGAACTAATTCTTGAATATGTGACCTGTTAACTTGACATCAACTTAGAAGGACACGTGGTGTGTTTTCGAGAACCAAAATAGCAAAATTTTTCACTTCGCGCAAAATTAAGGATAAAAACTACGTATTCCTTTCGGATTTCGACAATACAGCATGCATGGTATTCTAGAAAAATAATTGATATACGTTTGTAGGATATAAGAATGGTTGAAATCATGAGAAATAGATTTCGTAATTATGCTGAATAAAATACCTTAGAGGTGACGAACTTATTCTTGAATATGTGACCTGTTAAATTGACATCAACTTAGAAGGACACGTGGTGTGTTTCCAAGAACCAAAATGGCAAAATTTTTCACTTCGCGCGAAATTAAGGATACAAACTACGTATTCCTTTCGGATTTCGACAATACAGCATGCATGGTATTCTAGAAAAATAATTGATATACGTTTGTAGGATATAAGAACGGTTGAAATCATGAGACATAGATTTCGTAATTATGCTGAATAAAATACCTCAGAGGTGACGAACTTATTCTTGAATATGTGACCTGTTAAATTGACATCAACTTAGAAGGACACGTGGTGTGTTTTCAAGAACCAAAATGGCAAAATTTTTCACTTCGCGCAATATCAAGTATAAAAACTTATATTTCTTTCAGATTTCGACAATACAGCATGCATGGTATTCTGGAAAAATGTTGGATATACGTTTGTAGGATATTAGAACGGTTGAAATCATGAGAAAAAGATTCTGTAATTGTGCTGAAAAAATCCTCAAAAGTGACGAACTGATTCTTGACTATGTGAACTGTTAACTTGACATCAATTTAGAAAGACACGTGGTGTGTTTTCGAGAACCAAAATAGCAAAATTTTTCACTTCGCGCAAAATTAAGGACAAAAACTACGTATTTCTTTCGGATTTCGACAATACAGCATGCATGATATTGTAGAAAAATGTCTGATATACGTTGGTAGGATATCAGAACGGTTGAAATCATGAGATATAGATCTTGTAATTATGCTGAATGAAATACCTTAGAGGTGACTTACTTATTCCTGAATATGTGACCTGTTAACTTGACATGAACTTAGAAAGACACGTGGTTGGTTTCAAGAACCAAAATGGCAAAATTTTTCACTTCGCGCAAAAATGAGTATAAAAACTACGTTATTCATTCAGATTTCGACAATACAGCATGCATGATATTGTAGAAAAATGTCTGATATACGTTGGTAGGATATCAGAACGGTTGAAATCATGAGATATAGATTTTGTAATTATGCTGAATGAAATACCTTAAGCGGCCCCTAGACGGTCAATCATGACTGACAGTCTGACTGAACAATAAGATTGTCAATCCTGCCTTCAATCTTGAAGCCCCTACACATATCATTCAAACTGACAGTCTGATTGAAATGACTTCAGCTCAGTTGAAATTTAAACACCAAATAGTACGCTTCCAATTATCTAATAATAATAATAATGTATAATGTCTCCAAATGAAAAAAGTAAAGATAAGGCTTGTTTGGCCATTATCCTTGCATTGGGCACCAAGAAGACAATGAAATGTCTTTCACTATGGCATTTGGCTTTATTTCTTTATATATGTTGAGGAATTTTTTCAATGCAACATTTTTTTATATTTATCCATGTAACTGGGATGGGATTCATTCCACAGTTCGGGGAAAGATTCATAAACACTTATGAACCTTTGAAGGCAGATTCGATCGTCAACCCTTTGGGGCAACTCAGCGAAATCCTCGTTGAAGTTTTGCGAGCATCCGTCCTCCATGATTGCATTTATTAATGCAAGACTGAGGAAAAGAATGATAGAATCACTACACCACCATTCAGGCTGTCAGTCTCCCCTCCACTCAACGTGATTGAACCTCGGATTTCAAAATATTTGGAAATCCGTCAGTCCATTCGTCATTCCATCAGTATAGACCTTACACCTTCAATCGGAATGTCAATCTTCGCTCTGATTGTCATTCCGAATGATCGTGTAGGGGCCCTATTAGAGGTGACGAACTTATTCCTGAATATGTGACCTGTTAACTTGACATCAACTTAGAAGGACACGTGGTTGGTTTCAAGAACCAAAATGGCAAAATTTTTCACTTCGCGCAAAAATGAGTATAAAAACTACGTTATTCTTTCAGATTTCGACAATACAGCATGCATAGTATTCTAGAAAAATGTTTGATATACGTTTGTAGGATATAAGAACGGTTGAAATCATGAGAAATAGATTTCGTGATTATGCTGAATAAAATACCTTAGAGGTGACGATTTTATTCTTGAATATGTGACCTGTTAACTTGACATCAACTTAGAAGGACACGTGGTGTGTTTGCAAGAACCAAAATGGCAAAATTTTTCACTTCGCGCACTATCAAGTAAAAAAACTAATATTTCTTTCAGTTTTCGACGATACAGCATGCATGGTATTCTGGAAAAATGTTCGATATACGTTTGTAGGATATTAAAACGGTTGAAATCATGAGAAATAGATTCTGTAATGATGCTGAATAAAATACCTCAGAGGTGACGAACTAATTGTTGAATATGTGACCTGTTAACTTGACATCAATTCAAAAGGACACGGGGTGTGTTTTAAAGAACCAAAATGGCAAAATTTTTCTCTTCGCGCAAAAGTAAGGATAAAAACTACGTATTTCTTTCGGATTTCGACAATACAGCATGCATGGTATTCTAGAAAAATGTCTGATATACGGTGGTAGGATATCAGAACGGTTGAAATCATGAGAAATAGATTTTGTAATTGTGCTCAATGAAAAACCTCGGAGGTGATTCTTGAATATGTGTCCTGTTAACTTGACATCAACTCAGAAGGACACGTGGTGAGTTTTCGAGAACCAAAATTGCAAAATTCTTCTCTTCACGCAAAAATAAGTATAGAAACTACGTATTTTCTTTCAGATTTCGACAATACAGCATGCATGGTATTCTAGAAAAATGTCTGATATACGTTGGTAGGATATCAGAACTTTTGAAATCATGAGAAATAGATTTTGTAATTATGCTGAATAAAATACTTCAGAGGTGACGAACTAATTGTTGAATATGTGACCTGCTAACTTGACATCAATTCAAAAGGACACGAGGTGTGTTTTAAAGAACCAAAATGGCAAAATTTTTCTCTTCGCGCAAAACTAAGGATGAAACCTAAGTATTTCTCTCAGATTTCGACAATACAGCATGCATGTTATTCTAGAAAAATCTCTCATATACGTTGGTAGGAAATCAGACCGGTTGAAATCATGAGAAATAAATTTTGTAATTATGCTGAATAAAATACCTTAGGTGTGACGAACTAATTCCTGAATATGTGACCTGTTAACTTGACATCAACTTAGAAGGACACGTGGTGTGTTTTCAAAAATGAGTATAAAAACTACGTATTTCTCTCAGATTTCGACAATACAGCATGCATGATATTGTAGAAAAATGTTCGATATACGTTTGTAGGATATAAGAACGGTTGAAAACATGGGAAATAGATTTTGTAATTGTGCTTAATAAAATCCTTAGAAATGACGAACTAATTCTAGAATATGTGACGTGTTAACTTGACATCAATTCAGAAGGACACGTGGTTTGTTTTTAAAAACCAAAATGGCAATCTTCTCGTCTTCGCGCAAAAATAAGGATAAAACTACGTATTCCTCTCAGATTTCGACAATACAGCATGCTTGGTATTCTAGAAAAATGTTCGTTATACGTTTGTAGGATATTAGGACGGTTGAAATCATGAGAAATAGATTTCGTAATTATGCTGAATAAAATACCTCAGAGGTGACGAACTTATTCTTGAATATGTGACCTGTTAACTTGACATCAATATGAAGGACACGTGGTGTGTTTTCAAGAACCAAAATGGCAAAATTTTTCGCTTCGCGCAATATCAAGTATAAAAACTTATATTCCTTTCAGATTTCGACAATACAGCATGCATGGTATTCTGGAAAAATGTTGGATATACGTTTGAAGGATATTAGAACGGTTGAAATCATGAGAAAAAGATTCTATAATTGTGCTGAAAAAAATCCTCAAAAGTGACGAACTGATTCTTGACTATGTGAACTGTTAACTTGACATCAATTTACAAAGACACGTGGTGTGTTTTCGAGAACCAAAATAGCAAAATTTTTCACTTCGCGCAAAATTAAGGATAAAAACTACGTATTTCTTTCAGATTTCGACAATACAGCATGCATGGTATTCTAGAAAAATTTTCGTTATACGTTTGTACGATATTAGGACGGTTGAAATCATGAGAAATAGATTTCATAATTATGCTGAATAAAATCCCTTAGAGGTGACGAACTTATTCTTGAATATGTGACCTGTTAACTTGACATCAATTTAGAAGGACACGTGGTGTGTTTTCAAGAACCAAAATGGCAAAATTTTTCACTTCGCGCGAAATTAAGGATACAAACTACGTATTCCTTTCGGATTTCGACAATACAGCATGCATGGTATTGTAGAAAAATAATTGATATACGTTTGTAGGATATAAGAACGGTTGAAATCATGAGAAATAGATTTCGTAATTATGCTGAATAAAATACCTTAGAGGTGACGAACTTATTCTTGAATATGTGACCTGTTAAATTGACATCAACTTATAAGGACACGTGGTGTGTTTTCAAGAACCAAAATGGCAAAATTCTTCACTTCGAGCAATATCAAGTATAAAAACTTATATTTCTTTCAGATTTCAGATATTCTGGAAAAATGTTGGATATACGTTTGTAGGATATTAGAACGGTTGAAATCATGAGAAAAAGATTCTGTAATTGTGCTGAAAAAAATCCTCAAAAGTGACGAACTGATTCTTGACTATGTGAACTGTTAACTTGACATCAATTTAGAAAGACACGTGGTGTGTTTTCGAGAACCAAAATAGCAAAATTTTTCACTTCGCGCAAAATTAAGGATAAAAACTACGTATTTCTTTCGGATTTCGACAATACAGCATGCATGATATTGTAGAAAAATGTCTGATATACGTTGGTAGGATATCAGAACGGTTGAAATCATGAGAAATAGATTTTGTAATTGTGCTGAATGAAAAACCTCAGAGGTGATTCTTGAATATGTGTCCTGTTAACTTGACATCAACTCAGAAGGACACGTGGTGAGTTCTCGAGAACCAAAATAGCAAAACTCTTCTCTTCACGCAAAAATAAGTATAGAAACTACGTATTTCTTTCAGATTTCGACAATACAGCATGCATGGTATTCTAGAAAAATGTCTGATATACGTTGGTAGGATATCAGAACGGTTGAAATCATGAGAAATAGATTTTCTAATTATGCTGAATAAAATACTTCAGGGGTGACGAACTAATTGTTGAATATGTGACCTGCTAACTTGACATCAATTCAAAAGGACACAGGGTGTGTTTTAAAGAACCAAAATGGCAAAATTTTTCTCTTCGCGCAAAACTTAGGATGAAACCTAAGTATTTCTCTCAGATTTCGACAATACAGCATGCATGGTATTCTAGAAAAATGTCTCATATACGTCGGTAGGAAATCAGAACGGTTGAAATCATGATAAATAGATTTTGTAATTATGCTGAATAAAATACCTCAGAGGTGACGAACTAATTCCTGAATATGTGACCTGTTAACTTGACATCATCTAAAAAGGACACGTGGTGTGTTTTCAAAAATGAGTATAAAAACTACGTATTTCACTCAGATTTCGACAATACAGCATGCATGATATTGTAGAAAAATGTTCGATATACGTTTGTAGGATATAAGAACGGTTGCATACATGAGAAATACAGGGTGGGGCAGAAAAACCTATCCGATTTCAAAACGTTATAAAATTAAAACCACTCAGCTTGTCAAAAAAATTTTTTTATTAACATATCGCAAATTTTATGCCATTTTTAAATTTAAGTTTTGAAAAGCACATCACTCAAATGTCGTCCTTGGGAGCGAATACACTTATTTAGGCGCTCGCGGTAGCTTTCCATGACTTTCACCGTCATTTCCACTGGAATTTCTTCAATTGCCCGAGGAATTTCCCTTCGTAAAGCAAGAAGGGTCCTTGGTCGATGCTGGTAAACCTTCGATTTGAGGTAACCCCAAATTCTGCCTGTTTACGGCGCCACAAAGGTGAAAATGGGCTTCGTCCGTGAAGAGCACAACATCGTCGTTTGGCAGTTCTCGGAGATCGCGACACAGGTTCGTACGGGTTTCAAAATCCCTTTCACTTAATTTCTGTGCATCAACCATTTTGTAGGGATGCATTTTGAGGTCCCGGTGCAAAATTCGCCGAATACTGCGGTTGGAAATCCCCAAAGCGAGCGAATGTTTTCGCGCCGAACGACGCGGGGAACGTTCAATCGCGGCTCTCACATTGGCCACGTTTTCAGGTCCTGTTGCTGTCCTGGGACGTCCAGGCGACTTCTTTTTCAATGCTGAACTCGTCTGTCTAAAATTTGACACCCACACTTTAATCGTAGCGTGATGTGGAACAGGATCATGACGCCCGAGTCCGAAATGAATTCGAAAAGCACGTTGTGTAGCAATTATCGAACCGCCGCATTCGATAAACCGCTCAATAACAAAAGCACGATGTTCACCAGACCAAGGCATGTTGACTACTGACAAATGGCATAAAACCAGCTTTCTAACGGTTTTTACCCCACTACTCTACCTGCTCTCTCTTCTGAGAAAAAGGGATTTGAAATCGGATAGGTTCTTCTGCCCCACGCTGTAGATTTTTTAATTGTGCTGAATGAAATCCTTAGAAATGACGAACTAATTCTTGAATATGTGACCTGTTAACTTGGCATCAATTTAGAAGGACACGTGGTTTGTTTTTGATTACCAAAATGGCAATCTTCTCGTCTTCGCGCAAAAATAAGGATAAAAGCTACGTACTTATTTCTTTCAGATTTCGACAATACAGCATGCATGATATTCTAGAAAAATGTTCGTTATACGTTTGTAGGATATTAGGATGGTTGAAATCATGAAAAATAGATTTTGTAATTGTGCTGGATAAAATCACTAAAAATGACGAACTAATTCTTGAATATGTGACCTGTTAACTTGACATCAACTTAGAAGGACACGTGGTGTGTTTTCGAGAACCAAAATAGCGAAATTTTTCACTTCGCGCAAAAATAAGAATGAAAACTACGTATTTCTTTCAGATTTCGACAATACAGCATGCATGGTATTCTAGAAAAATGTTCGTTATACGTTTGTAGGATATTAGGACGGTTGAAATCATGAAAAATAGATTTTGTAATTGTGCTGGATAAAATCACTGCAAATGACGAACTAATTCTTGAATATGTGACCTGTTAACTTGACATCAACTTAGAAGGACAGGTGGTGTGTTCTCGAGAACCGAAATAGCAAAATTTTTCACTTCGCGCAAAATTAAGGATAAAAACTACGTATTCCTTTCGGATTTCGACAATACAGCATGCATGGTATTCTAGAAAAATAATTGATATACGTTTGTAGGATGTAAGAACGGTTGAAATCATGAGAAATAGATTTCGTAATTATGCTGAATGAAATACCTTAGAGGTGACGAACTTATTCTTGAATATGTGACCTGTTAACTTGACATCAACTTAGAAGGACACGTGGTGTGTTTTCGAGAACCAAAATGGCAAAATTTTTCACTTCGCGCGAAATTAAGGATACAAACTACGTATTCCTTTCGGATTTCGACAATACATTATGCATGGTATTCTAGAAAAATAATTGATATACGTTTGTAGGATGTAAGAACGGTTGAAATCATGAGAAATAGATTTCGTAATTATGCTGAATAAAATACCTTAGAGGTGACGAACTAATTGTTGAATATGTGACCTGTTAACTTGATATCAATTCAAAAGGACACGGGGTGTGTTTTAAAGAACCAAAATGACAAAATTTTTCTCTTCGCGCAAAAGTAAGGATAAAAACTACGTATTCCTTTCGGATTTCGACAATACAGCATGCATGGTATTCTAGAAAAATGTCTGATATACGGTGGTAGGATATCAGAACGATTGAAATCATGAGATATAGATCTTGTAATTATGCTGAATGAAATACCTTAGAGGTGACGAACTTATTCCTGAATATGTGACCTGTTAACTTGACATCAACTAAGAAGGACACGTGGTGTGTTTTCAAAAATAAGTATAAAAACTATTTATTTCAATCAGATTTCGACAATACAGCATGCATGATATTGTAGAAAAATGTTCGATATACGTTTGTAGGATATTAGAACGGTTGAAAACATTAGAAATAGATTTTGTAATTGTGCTGAATAAAATCCTCAGAAATGACGAACTAATTCTTGAATATGTGACCTGTTAACTTGACATCAATTTAGAGGGACACGTGGTTTGTTTAAAAAAAAATGGCAATCTTCTCGTCTTCCCGCAAAAATAAGGATAAAAACTACGTATTTCTTTCAGATTTCGACAATACAGCATGCATAGTAATCTAGAAAAATGTTCGTTATACGTTTGTAGGATATTAGGACGGTTGGAATCATGAAAAATAGATTCTGTAATTGTGCTGAATAAAATCCTCAAAAATGAGGAACTAATTCTTGAATATGTGACCTGTTAACTTGACATCAACTTAGAAGGACACGTGGTTTGTTTTCGAGAACCAAAATAGCAAAATTCTTCTCTTCACGCAAAAATAAGTATAGAAACTACGTATTTCTTTCAGATTTCGACAATACAGCATGCATGGTATTCTAGAAAAATGTCTGATATACAGTGGTAGGATATCAGAACGGTTGAAATCATGAGACATAGATTTTGTAATTGTGCTGAATAAAATCCTTAAAAATGAGGAACTAATTCTTGAATATGTGACCTGTTAACTTGACATCAACTTAGAAGGACACGTGGTGTGTTTTCGAGAACCAAAGTAGCAAAATTCTTCTCTTCACGCAAAAATAAGTATAGAAACTACGTATTTCTTTCAGATTTCGACAATACAGCATGCATGGTATTCTAGAAAAATGTCTGATATACAGTGGTAGGATATCAGAACGGTTGAAATCATGAGAAATAGATTTTGTAATTGTGCTGAATAAAATCCTTAAAAATGAGGAACTAATTCTTGAATATGTGACCTGTTAACTTGACATCAACTTAGAAGGACACGTGATGTGTTTTCGAGAACCAAAATAGCAAAATTCTTCTCTTCACGCAAAAATAAGTATGGAAACTACGTATTTCTTTCAGATTTCGACAATACAGCATGCATGGTATTCTAGAAAAATGTCTGATATACGTTGGTAGGATATCAGAACGGTTGAAATCATGAGAAATAGATTTTGTAATTATGCTGAATAAAATACTTCAGAGGTGACGAACTTATTGTTGAATATGTGACCTGCTAACTTGACATCAATTCAAAAGGACACGGGGTGTGTTTTAAAGAACCAAAATGGAAAAATTTTTCTCTTCGCGCAAAACTAAGGATGAAACCTAAGTATTTCTCTCCGATTTCGACAAAACAGCATGCATGGTATTCTAGAAAAATGTCTCATATACGTTGGTAGGAAATCAGAACGGTTGAAATCATGAGAAATAGATTTTGTAATTATGCTGAATAAAATACCTTAGAGGTGACGAACTAATTCCTGAATATGTGACCTGTTAACTTGACATCAACTTAGAAGGACAGGTGGTGTGTTTTCAAAAATGAGTATAAAAACTACGTATTTCACTCAGATTTCGACAATACAGCATGCATGATATTGTAGAAAAATGTTCGATATACGTTTGTAGGATATTAGAACGGTGGAAAACATTAGAAATAGATTTTGTAATTGTGCTGAATAAAATCCTCAGAAATGACGAACTAATTCTTGAATATGTGACCTGTTAACTTGACATCAATTTAGAAGGACACGTGGTTTGTTTTTAAAAAACAAAATGGCAATCTTCTCATCTTCGCGCAAAAATAAGGATAAAACTACGTATTCCTCTCAGATTTCGACAATACAGCATGCTTGGTATTCTAGAAAAATGTCTCATATACGTTGGTAGGAAATCAGATCGGTTGTGCTGAATAAAATCCTCAGAAATGACGAACTAATTCTTGAATATGTGACCTGTTAACTTGACATCAATTCAGAAGGACACGTGGTTTGTTTTTAAAAAACAAAATGGCAATCTTCTCATCTTCGCGCAAAAATAAGGATAAAACTACGTATTCCTCTCAGATTTCGACAATACAGCATGCTTGGTATTCTAGAAGAATGTCTGATATACGTTCGTTCAATATCAGAACGGTTGAAATCATAAGAAATAGATTTCGTAATTGTGGTTGGTTTCAAGAACCAAAATGGCAAAATTTTTCACTTCGCGCAAAAATGAGTTTAAAAACTACGTTATTCATTCAGATTTCGACAATACAGCATGCATGATATTGTAGAAAAATGTTCGATATACGTTTGTTGAATATCAGAACAGTTGAAATCATGAGAAATAGATTTCGTTATTGTGCTGAATGAAAAACCTTAAAAGTGACGAACTAATTCTTGAATATGTGACCTGTTAACTTGACATCAACTCAGAAGGACACGTGGTGAGTTTTCGAGAACCAAAATAGCAAAATTTTTCTCTTCACGCAAGAATAAGTATAGAAATTACGTATTTCTTTCAGGATATCAGAAAGGTTGAAATCATGAGAAATAGATTTTGTAATCATGCTGAATAAAATACCTTAGAGGTGACGAACTAATTCTTGAATATGTGACCTGTTAACTTGACATCAATTCAAAAGGACACGGGGTGTGTTTTGAAGAACTAAAATTGCAAAATGTTTCTCTTCGCGCAAAACTAAGGATGAAAACTAAGTATTTCTTTCAGATTTCGACGATACAGCATGCATGGTATTCTAAAAAAATGTTGGATATACGTTTTAAGGATATTAGAACGGTTGAAATCATGAGAAAAAGATTCTGTAATTGTGCTGAAAAAAATCCTCAAAAGTGACGAACTGATTCTTGACTATGTGAACTGTTAACTTGACAACAATTAAGAAAGACACGTGGTGTGTTTTTAAGAATCAAAATGGCAAAATTTTTCACTTCTTGCACAATTAAGGATAAAAACTACGTATTTCTTTCAGATTTCAACAATACAGCATGCATGGTATTCTAGAAAAATGTTGGATATACGTTTGTAGGATATTAGAACAGTTGAAATCATGAGAAATAGATTTCGTAATTGTGCTGAATGAAGAATCTTAAAGTGACGAACTAATTCTTGAATATGTGACCTGTGAGTTTGACATCAATTAAAAAGGACACAAGGTGTGTTTTTAAGAACCAAAATGGCAAAACTTTTCACTTCGAGCAATAGCAAGTATAAAAACTACGTATTTCTTTCAGATTTCGACAATACAGCATGCTTGGTATTCTGGAAAAATGTTCGATAATACGTTTGTAGGATATTAGAACGGTTGAAATCGTGAAAAATAGATTTTGTAATTGCGCTGAATAAAATCCTTGAAAATGACGAACTAATTCTTGACTATGTGACCTGTTAACTTGACATCAATTTAGAAGGACACGTGGTGTGTTTTTAAGAACCAAAATGGCAAAATTTTCCTCTTCGTGCACAATTGAGAATAAAAACTACGTATTTCTTTCAGATTTCGACAATACAGCATGCATGGTATTCTAGAAAATTGTTTGATATACGTTTGAAGGATATAAGAACGGTCGAAATCATGAGAAATAGATTTCGTAATTATGCTGAATAAAATACCTTAGAGGTGACGAACTTATGCTTGAATATGTGACCTGTTAACTTGACATCAACTGAGAAGGACACGTGGTGTGTTTTCAAGAACCAAAATGGCAAAATTTTTTACTTCGCGTAGAAATGAGTATAAAAGCTACGTATTTCTTTCAGATTTCAACAATACAGCATGCATGATATTCTAGAAAAATGTTCGTTATACGTTTGTAGGATATTAGGACGGTTGAAATCATGAAAAATAGATTTTGTAATTGTGCTGGATAAAATCACTAAAAATGACGAACTAATTCTTGAATATGTGACCTGTTAACTTGACATCAACTTAGAAGGACACGTGGTGTGTTTTCGAGAACCAAAATAGCGAAATTTTTCACTTCGCGCAAAAATAAGAATAAAAACTACGTATTTCTTTCAGATTTTGACAATACAGCATGCATGGTATTCTAGAAAAATGTTCGTTATACGTTTGTAGGATATAAGGACGGTTGAAATCATGAAAAATAGATTTTGTAATTGTGCTGGATAAAATCACTAAAAATGACGAACTAATTCTTGAATATGTGACCTGTTAACTTGACATCAACTTAGAAGGACACGTGGTGTGTTTTCAAGAACCAAAATGGCAAAATTTTCCACTTCGCGCAAAATTAAGGATACAAACTACGTATTCCTTTCGGATTTCGACAATACAGCATGCATGGTATTCTAGAAAAATAATTGATATACGTTTGTAGGATATAAGAACGGTTGAAATCATGAGAAATAGATTTCGTAATTATGCTGAATGAAATACCTCAGAGGTGACGAACTTATTCTTGAATATGTGACCTGTTAAATTGACATCAACTTAGAAGGACACGTGGTGTGTTTTCAAGAACCAAAATGGCAAAATTTTTCACTTCGCGCAATATCAAGTATAAAAACTTATATTTCTTTCAGATTTCGACAATACAGCATGCATGGTATTCTGGAAAAATGTTTGATATACGTTTGTAGGATATAAGAACGGTTGAAATCATGAGAAATAGATTTCGTGATTATGCTGAATAAAAAATTTACAGATTTCGCAATCCTTGCAACCATCAGAGACATTGGAAATGATAACACCACATGTAAAATCTTACCAACATTTATTCGCATTTTAACTCAAAATAAAATAGTATTTTCAATAATAATAATTGCAAGAAACAATCAACATTCCTATTCCTAACATGAACATGTAAGAGGAGACTTGTCGCTGTATTTCAAAACAAAAATGTTCTTTCTAAAGTAAGTATTCTTAAGATATAATACATATACCAATATTAACACATGGATGTTATGATGTATCGAACTTAAAAGAGCCAGTACTCAGTACTGGTAGATGCGCCTACATTTACAACATCGTCATCATCACTTGAAGATGAGTGAACTCCTGGACTCTTTTTGAATTCTTTTAATTGGTCGAATCCGAAAGACCTTCTTGGTGGTCTATCAATTTGGGAGACTTTCATATAGGCTAACAACTCTACGTTGAAGTCTAAACTATAACCAGATTTAGTGATTTAATAATAATAATAATAATATTCTTTATTTCCACAATCAAAATACATTCTGACGGGGATACAAGTCAACTAAAATTTTAAGCATACAATATATTAATTGAAAGCATTAAACTTGGAGATTTCACTATTCAGATATTCATCCACATTCATCACTTGATTAAACAACAATATAAACACTCGAAGTGCTAATGAAGGAAATAAAACAATGACCTATTCTTCAAATACCGAAATAAATGCCCAATCTGGCTACTTTGTGGCGAATTTGACGGACCGCTCACCACGGCCCAGATCTCACTTGATTAAATAACAATATAAACACTCGAAGTGCTAATGAAGGGAATAAAACAATAACCTATTCTTCAAATACCGAAATAATTGCCCAATCTGGCTACGTTGTGGCGGATTTGACGGACCGCTCACCGCGGCCCAGACCTCACTTGATTAAACAACAATATAAACACTCGAAGTGCTAATGAAGAAAATATAGCAATGATCTATTCTTCAAATACCGAAATAATTGGCCAATCTGGCAACGTTGCGGCGAATTTGACGGACCGCTCACCGCGGCCCAGATCTAACTTGATTAAACAACAATATAAACACTCGAAGTGCTAATGAAGGAAATATAGCAATGACCTATTCTTCAAATACCGAAATAATCGGCCAATCTGGCAACGTTGCGGCGAATTTGACGGACCGCTCACCGCGGCCCAGATCTAACTTGATTAAACAACAATATAAACACTCGAAGTGCTAATGAAGGAAATAAAAAAATGACCTTTTCTTCAAATACCGAAATAATTGCCCCATCTGGCTACGTTGTGCCGAATTTGACGGACCGCTCACCGCGGCTTAGATATGGGCTAAGATCTCACTTGTTAAAACAACAATAGGTGCGTTTGAGTTGACGATCGGCGGAGCGAGTAGATAGTGAACAGAGTAAGAAAGAGGAGCTCCCGAGCACTTTTGTCAAATAGAGCACGCCCCGACCGTCAAAAAAAAACTCAAAAGTAGACGTGGAGTGCGCTCGGAGCATTTTGACCGTCAACTCGAACGCACCTAATATAACCACTCGAAGTGCTAATGAAGGAAATAAAACAATGACCTATTTTTCAAATACCGAAATAATTGCCCAATCTGGCAACGTTGCGACGAATTTGACGAACCGCTCACCGCGGCCCAGATCTCACTTGATTAAACAACAATATAAACACTCGAAGTGCTAATGAAGGAAATAAAACAATGATCTATTCTTCAAATACCGGAATAATTGCCTGCGGCGAATTTGACTGGCCGCTCACCGCGGCCCAGATCTCACTTGATTAAACAACAATATAAACACTCGAAGTGCTAATGAAGGAAATAAAACAATGATCTATCCTTCAAATACCGGAATAAGTGCCCAATCCGGCAACGTTGCGGCGAATTTGACGGACCTCCCACCTGAGTCCAGAATACATTGAAAGACACCAACGGTGCCGTATTTCGACCAATAGGAGGAGAGCACGCTATCCCGTTTGATTTTCTCTTCACGTCATACGTCAGCATGGTTTACGTCAACGTGTATAAAATCGATTCAACAGTTGTCAAGTCAACGTGAAAAACATTTTGGTTATGTTTATCGAATTTCATCTCTGTCGTAGAAAGGGTTGTGTGCTCTCTATCAGTTGAATATTAATAATTGACTTCGAACTCGAACTATTGAATTGGTTGGAATTCATGCAAGATCTTTTTAAATGGAAGAAGACATTAGAAACTTCACGACTGCTATTTGATGAGAAAGAATTATTCTAGATAACACCAAAGAATCAGATAATTACATTTGTATACTTTCTAAAATCGCTGCCACATTTCGAAATTCTCGACTTTGAGAAAGAAAATACATTTGAAAGATTTCCATAGATGTTCATTGTTGCCTTACAGATTTTTCAAATATTAAAATCTACCAGTAATAAAAGTATTCAAAATCAGAAATCTATTTAAATTCTCTCGAGAATTGGATCCAGAATTCGGTGAGGGTTTTTATGTAATTCGGGCACATTAATGAATATTTGAACTGTATATAAAATTTTAACGTTAACACTGTTCAATTAAATATGACTGAAAGTACTGCATATTATTGAAAAATATAACAAATTGCCTGTGTTGAATCTCTTATCTACTTTCTATTAGAGCCTCCAATTTCATTCATTGGATTGTCATTATATTCTACATATTGACATAACAAAATATATGATTATATCTTAATCTGAATAATAACAAAGGAGCGGTGGTATATATTTATTCAATCAATTCAGCACATTATCTCATACATATCACTTCTATTGCTACATTATTCTTCCTGAAGCTATGAAATTATTGTAGGGTGACAAAATTCAATCATTACTACACCGAAATCTGCAAAGGAGTTCTTCGAAAGCATAATTACTTATGGATTTGAATGCCATTATGACCTACATGAATGCTTTGTGAAACTCTATACCACAAGCAAAGTGAATATTTACATACTAATTACATGTTACCTACAATTCTCAAATATTAACTTTTGCTATTCAAAATAAGGTTCAATCACTGAATTTGTCACCATTGTGCATTTTTGTCTACTTGTGTACAAATTTAAGTCCACTGTATAAATTCTAGCCATTCCATTAATCAAGCCAATATCAATCGAACAGGTAGTAGGATATATTCATTGTGGAATATAATATTAGCCCACCTTTTTCATGAACGGTTTCTAAAACTCTACACGAAATATACCATGCGAAAGTAAATATCAATTATCTTGCTGATCTTGCGTCAAACGTTTGGAACTAAGTTCATCATAGTGACCCACATTAGTTTCAATATTCAACTGAATATATCGAGAGAGTTCGTTACAGCTGACCCCATCTCCCTTCCTTCAACCTCTGGTCCTCCCATTATTTGAATGTCAATCCTAAAATTGAAGTAAATTTACTAATAAAACACTAACATGCTATATTAACAGTGAACAGTTACCACCAGAAGTACTAACTTTCACCGAAATTCTTGATGGACATAATCCATATATTTTTATACCTCGATCTTTCATGCTACGTTGATTACATTGACTCGTAGATAAATTATGTTCAAGTAAAATCAGCTGACATAACTCATAACATTAATAAACCAACCTGTAGTATTACTTCTTGTTCCTTAAAAAAATTATGAGTGCATTTTTCCCAAATGGATGAATAATTCTTCATGAGAGCCAAAAGATATTTAGTCCTGTACAGGGCAAAGTGGGCACTTCAAATGAATAGAATGTCTTTTTGATCAAATGGTACAGGTTCTTCATGATGAATTTTTCTCATATGCCGATTTCTTGTTGATGATCTTGAAAAATGCTCTTGGTATACGAGATACAGCAAACTTTCACTGAAAATTAATAATCAAAATGAAACCAAGTATAAATTTTTACTGATTAATGATATACTCACTCAACTTCGTCCATGCCTATTGCTTATTATAGAACAGAACTCCTTGTCAATATGATGCAGCAATTAAAATTGCTTTTTGTAATAAAATTGAATTGAAATTCTGATGAGCAGAAAACAATGAGAATTTCTCAAACGTCAAAACAAATCATGGAAATAGAGAGAAGAACATTTGACGATTTGACATTAGACAAGGAAAGAGAACCGTGATGTCATGTGCAGATATTCCGTACTGTGATTGGTCAGAAATTCGGCACAGGTCGCCGATTCTCGTATGCTGGCGTATGCTGGCCCAACACACCTACGTTAATGAATCACGCGATAACTTTCGAATGCTTTTTTGGTCTACTGGCGACACTTTTGTCTTTTGACCTTGAACAAAAACTCATAATTTGCCTGCAATATACGAACATAAACATTTCCAATGTTAATACCTTAGAGGTGACGAACTTATTCTTGAATATGTGACCTGTTAACTTGACATCAACTTAGAAGGACACGTGGTGTGTTTTCAAGAACCAAAATGGCAAAATTTTTCACTTCGCGCACTATCAAGTAAAAAAACTAATATTTCTTTCAGATTTCGACAATACAGCATGCATGGTATTCTGGAAAAATGTTCGATATACGTTTGTAGGATATTAAAACGGTTGAAATCATGAGAAATAGATTCTGTAATTATGCTGAATAAAATACCTCAGAGGTGACGAAATAATTGTTGAATATGTGACCTGTTAACTTGACATCAATTCAAAAGGACACGGGGTGTGTTTTAAAGAACCAGAATGGCAAAATTTTTCTCTTCGCGCAAAAGTAAGGATAAAAACTACGTATTTCTTTCGGATTTCGACAATACAGCATGCATGGTATTCTAGAAAAATGTCTGATATACGGTGGTAGGATATCAGAACGGTTGAAATCATGAGAAATAGATTTTGTAATTGTGCTTAATGAAAAACCTCGGAGGTGATTCTTGAATATGTGTCCTGTTAACTTGACATCAACTCAGAAGGACACGTGGTGAGTTTTCGAGAACCAAAATAGCAAAATTCTTCTCTTCACGCAAAAATAAGTATAGAAACTACGTATTTTCTTTCATATTTCGACAATACAGCATGCATGGTATTCTAGAAAAATGTCTGATATACGTTGGTAGGATATCAGAACGGTTGAAATCATGAGAAATAGATTTTGTAATTATGCTGAATAAAATACTTCAGAGGTGACGAACTAATTGTTGAATATGTGACCTGCTAACTTGACATCAATTCAAAAGGACACGGGGTGTGTTTTAAAGAACCAAAATGGCAAAATTTTTCTCTTCGCGCAAAACTAAGGATGAAACCTAAGTATTTCTCTCAGATTTCGACAATACAGCATGCATGTTATTCTAGAAAAATCTCTCATATACGTTGGTAGGAAATCAGACCGGTTGAAATCATGAGAAATAAATTTTGTAATTATGCTGAATAAAATACCTTAGAGGTGACGAACTAATTCCTGAATATGTGACCTGTTAACTTGACATCAACTTAGAAGGACACGTGGTGTGTTTTCAAAAATGAGTATAAAAACTACGTATTTCTCTCAGATTTTGACAATACAGCATGCATGATATTGTAGAAAAATGTTCGATATACGTTTGTAGGATATTAAAACGGTTGAAAACATGGGAAATAGATTTTGTAATTGTGCTGAATAAAATCCTTAGAAATGACGAACTAATTCTAGAATATGTGACCTGTTAACTTGACATCAATTTAGAAGGACACGTGGTTTGTTTTTAAAAACCAAAATGGCAATCTTCTCGTCTTCGCGCAAAAATAAGGATAAAACTACGTATTCCTCTCAGATTTCGACAATACAGCATGCTTGGTATTCTAGAAAAATGTTCGTTATACGTTTGTAGGATATTAGGACGGTTGAAATCATGAGAAATAGATTTCGTAATTATGCTGAATAAAATACCTTAGAGGTGACGAACTTATTCTTGAATATGTGACCTATTAACTTGACATCAACTTAGAAGGACACGTGGTGTGTTTTCAAGAACCAAAATGGCAAAATTTTTCACTTCGCGCAATATCAAGTATAAAAACTTATATTTCTTTCAGATTTCGACAATACAGCATGCATGGTATTCTGGAAAAATGTTGGATATACGTTTGTAGGATATAAGAACGGTTGAAATCATGAGAAAAAGATTCTGTAATTGTGCTGAAAAAAATCCTCAAAAGTGACGAACTGATTCTTGACTATGTGAACTGTTAACTTGACATCAATTTAGAAAGACACGTGGTGTGTTTTCGAGAACCAAAATAGCAAAATTTTTCACTTCGCGCAAAATTAAGGATAAAAACTACGTATTTCTTTCGGATTTCGACAATACAGCATGCATGGTATTGTAGAAAAATGTCTGATATACGTTGGTAGGATATCAGAACGGTTGAAATCATGAGAAATAGATTTTGTAATTGTGCTGAATGAGAAACCTCAGAGGTGATTCTTGAATATGTGTCCTGTTAACTTGACATCAACTCAGAAGGACACGTGGTGAGTTCTCGAGAACCAAAATAGCAAAACTCTTCTCTTCACGCAAAAATAAGTATAGAAACTACGTATTTCTTTCAGATTTCGACAATACAGCATTCATGGTATTCTAGAAAAATGTCTGATATACGTTGGTAGGATATCAGAACGGTTGAAATCATGAGAAATAGATTTTTTAATTATGCTGAATAAAATACTTCAGGGGTGACGAACTAATTGTTGAATATGTGACCTGCTAACTTGACATCAATTCAAAAGGACACGGGGTGTGTTTTAAAGAACCAAAATGGCAAAATTTTTCTCTTCGCGCAAAACTTAGGATGAAACCTAAGTATTTCTCTCAGATTTCGACAATACAGCATGCATGGTATTCTAGAAAAATGTCTGATATACATGGTAGGATATCAGAACGGTTGAAATCATGAGATATAGATCTTGAAATTATGCTGAATGAAATACCTTAGAGGTGACGAACTTATTCCTGAATATGTGACCTGTTAACTTGACATCAACTAAGAAGGACACGTGGTTGGTTTCAAAAACCAAAATGGCAAAATTTTTCACTTCGCGCAAAAATGAGTATAAAAACTACGTTATTCATTCAGATTTCGACAATACAGCATGCATGATATTGTAGAAAAATGTCTGATATACGTTGGTAGGATATCAGAACGGTTGAAATCATGAGATATAGATTTTGTAATTATGCTGAATGAAATACCTTAGAGGTGACGAACTCATTCCTGAATATGTGACCTGTTAACTTGACATCAACTTAGAAGGACACGTGGTTGGTTTCAGAAACCAAAATGGCAAAATTTTTCACTTCGCGCAAAAATGAGTATAAAAACCACGGTATTCTTTCAGATTTCGACAATACAGCATGCATGATATTGTAGAAAAATGTTCGATATACGTTTGTTAAATATCAGAACAGTTGGAATCATGAGAAATAGATTTCGTAATTATGCTGAATGAAAAACCTTAAAAGTGACGAACTAATTCCTGAATACGTGACCTGTTAACTTGACATCAACTCAGAAGGACACGTGGTACGGTGGTGTGTTCTCGAGAACCAAAATAGCAAAATTTTTCACTTCGCGCAAAAATGAGTATAAAAACTACGTATTTCTTTCAGATTTCGACAATACAGCATGCATAGTATTCTAGAAAAATGTTTGATATACGTTTGTAGGATATTAGAACGGTTGAAATCATGAGAAAAAGATTCTGTAATTATGCTGAATAAAATACCTTAGAGGTGACGAACTAATTGTTAAATATGTGACCTGTTAACTTGACATCAATTCAAAAGGACACGGGGTGTGTTTTAAAGAACCAAAATGGCAAAATTTTTCTCTTCGCGCAAAAGTAAGGATAAAAACTACGTATTCCTTTCGGATTTCGACAATACAGCATGCATGGTATTCTAGAAAAATGTTTGATATACGTTTGTAGGATATAAAAACGGTTGAAATCATGAGAAATAGATTTCGTAATTATGCTGAATAAAATACCTTAGAGGTGACGAACTAATTGTTGAATATGTGACCTGTTAACTTGATATCAATTCAAAAGGACACGGGGTGTGTTTTAAAGAACCAAAATGGCAAAATTTTTCTCTTCGCGCAAAAGTAAGGATAAAAACTACGTATTCCTTTCGGATTTCGACAATACAGCATGCATGGTATTCTAGAAAAATGTTTGATATACGTTTGTAGGATATAAAAACGGTTGAAATCATGAGAAATAGATTTCGTAATTATGCTGAATAAAATACCTTAGAGGTGACGAACTCATTCTTGAATATGTGACCTGTTATTTTGACATCAACTTAAAGGACACGTGGTGTGTTTTCAAGAACCAAAATGGCAAAATTTTTCACTTCGCGCAAAATTAAGGATACAAACTACGTATTCCTTTCGGATTTCGACAATACAGCATGCATGGTATTCTAGAAAAATGTTTGATATACGTTTGTAGGATATAAGAACGGTTGAAATCATGAGAAATAGATTTCGTAATTATGCTGAATAAAATACCTTAGAGGTGACGAACTTATTCTTGAATATGTGACCTGTTAAATTGACATCAACTTAGAAGGACACGTGGTGTGTTTTCAAGAACCAAAATGGCAAAATTTTTCACTTCGCGCAATATCAAGTATAAAAACCTATATTTCTTTCAGATTTCGACAATACAGCATGCATGGTATTCTGGAAAAATGTTGGATATACGTTTGTAGGATATTAGAACGGTTGAAATCATGAGAAAAAGATTCTGTAATTATGCTGAATAAAATACCTTAGAGGTGACGAACTAATTGTTAAATATGTGACCTGTTAACTTGACATCAATTCGAAAGGACACAGGGTGTGTTTTAAAGAACCAAAATGGCAAAATTTTTCTCTTCGCGCAAAAGTAAGGATAAAAACTACGTATTTCTTTCGGATTTCGACAATACAGCATGAATGGTATTCTTGAAAAATGTCTGATATACGGTGGTAGGATATCAGAACGATTGAAATCATGAGAAATAGATTTTGTAATTGTGCTGAATTAAAAACCTCAGAAGTGATTCTTGAATATGTGTCCGTCCTGTTAACTTGACATCAACTCAGAAGGACACGTGGTGAGTTTTCGAGAACCAAAATAGCAAAATTCTTCTCTTCACGCAAAAATAAGTATAGAAACTACGTATTTCTTTCAGATATCGACAATAGAGCATAAATGGTATTCTAGAAAAATGTCTGATATACGTTGGTAGGATATCAGGACGGTTGAAATCAGGAGAAATAGATTTTGTAATTATGCTGAATAAAATACTTCAGAGGTGACGACCTAATTGTTGCATATGTGACCTGTTAACTTGACATCAATTTAGAAGGACACGTGGTTTGTTTTTAAAAACCAAAATGGCAATCTTCTCGTCTTCGCGCAAAAATAAGGATAAAACTACGTATTCCTCTCAGATTTCGACAATACAGCATGCTTGGAATTCTAGAAAAATGTCTGATATACGTTCGTTAAATATCAGAACGGTTGAAATCATAAGAAATAGATTTCGTAATTGTGCTAAATGAAAAACCTTAACGGTGACGAACTAATTCTTGAATATGTGACCTGTCAACTTGACATCAACTCAGAAGGACACGTGGTGTGTTTTCGAGAACCAAAATAGCAAAATTTTTCACTACGCGCAAAAATAAGTATAAAAACTACGTATGATGAACTAATTCTTGAATATGTGACCTGTTAACTTGACATCAATTCAGAAGGACACGTGGTGTGTTTTTTAGAACCAAAACGGCAAAATTTTCCTCTTCGCGCAAAATTAAGGATAAAAACTACGTATGTATTTCTTTCGGATTTCGACAATACAGCATGCCTGGTATTCGAGAAAAATGTTTGATATACGTTTGTAGGACATAAGAACGGTTGAAATCTTGAGAAATAGATTCTGTAATTATGCTGAATAAAGTACCTTAGAGATGAAGAACTAATTGTTGAATATGTGACCTGTTTACTTGACATCAATTCAAAAGGACACGGGGTGTGTTTTAAAGAACCAAAATGGCAAAATTTTTCTCTTCGCGCTAAAGTAAGGATGAAAACTACGTATTTCTTTCGGATTTCGACATGGTATTCTAGAAAAATGTCTGATATACGGTGGTAGGATATCAGAATGGTTGAAATCATGAGAAATAGATTTTGTAATTGTGCTGAATAAAATCCTTAAAATGAGGAACTAATTCTTGAATATGTGACCTGTTAACTTGACATCAACTTAGAAGGACACGTGGTGTGTTTTCGAGAATCAAAATAGCAAAATTTTTCACTTCGCGCAAAATTAAGGATAAAAACTACGCATTTCTTTCGGATTTCGACAATACAGCATGCATGATATTGTAGAAAAATGTCTGATTACGTTGGTAGGATATCAGAACGGTTGAAATCATGAGATATAGATTTTGTAATTATGCTGGATGAAATACCTTAGAGGTGACGAACTCATTCCTGAATATGAGACCTGTTAACTTGACATCAACTTAGGACACGTGGTTGGTTTCAAGAACCAAAATGGCAAAATTTTTCACTTCGCGCAAAAATGAGTATAAAAATTTACAGATTTCGCAATCCTTGCAACCATCAGAGACATTGGAAATGATAACACCACATGTAAATATTACCAACATTTATTTGCATTTGAACTTAAAATAAAAGAGTATTTTCAATAATAATAATAAGCAATAGATAATAATTGCAAGAAACAATCAACATTCCTAATTCCTAACATAAACATGTGAGAGAAAACTTGTCACCGTATTTTATAACAAAAATGTTCTTTCTAAAGTAAGTATTCTTGAGATATAATAATGAAAAATAAAGATATAAATGATCGGATGAAGCTTGGCCCATCCTGTTCAATATTTTCGAAGTGAATTTTGATTTTAGCAAATCTTGGTTTTCATGAAATTGGCTTTAGATAGAAGAATTCTATTTTTACTAAAATTCATGAATCTTATATGTACTCGGATCAACTATTATCGGATGAAGCTCATTACATCCTGTCCAATATTTTCGGTTCGAATTTTTATTTTACCAAATCTGAGTTTTCTCGAAATTGGGTTGAGATAGAAGGATTCTGTTTTCACTTAAATTCATGAATCTTATAGGTACTCGTAGTGAACATTATCAGAAGAATCTGAGTCCACCTCGTCCAATATTTTCGAAGAAAATTTCGATTTTACCAAATCTGGGTTTTCATGAAATTCAATTCAGATAGGAAGGATTCTGTTTCTTCTAAAATTCACGAATCTTATATGTACTCGGATCAACTATCATCGGATGAAGCTGATTACATCCTGTCCAATATTTTCGAAGCGAATTTTTATTTTACCAAATCTGAGTTTTCTCGAAATTGGCTCGAGATAGAAGGATTCTTTTCTTACTGAAATTCATGCATCTTACATGTACTCTGGGTAAACATCATCAGAAGAAGCTGAGTCCACCTCGTCGAATATTTTCGAAGGGAATTTTTATTTTACCAAATCTGAGTTTTCTCGAAATGGGCTCGAGATAGAAGGATTCTGTTTTTACTAAAATTCATAAATCTTATATGTACTTGAATCAACTCTCATCGGATGAAGCTGATTCCATCCTGTCCAATATTTTCTAAGCGAATTTTCATTTTACCAAATCTGGGTTTTCATGAAATTGGTTTGAGATAGAAAGATTCTGTTTTTACTAAAATTCATTAATCTTATATGTACTAGGAGTAAACATCATCAGAAGAAGCTGAGTCCACTCCGTCTAATATTTTCGAAGAGAATTTTTATTTCACCTAATCTGAGTTTTCTCGAAATTGGCTTGAGATAGAAGGATCATGTTTTCACTAAGACTCATGAATCTTATATGTACTCGGAGTAAACATCATCAGATGAAGCTGTGTCCACTCCGTCCAATATTTTCGAAGTGAATTTTGATTTTAGCAAATCTGGGTATTCATGAAATTGGCTTTAGATAGAAGGATTCTGTTTCTACTAAAATTCATGAATCTTATATGTACTTGGATCAACTATTGACCTATTCTTCAAATACCGAAATAATTGCCCAATCTGGCAACGTTGCGGCGAATTTGACGGACCACTCACCGCGGCCCAGATCTCACTTGATGAAATAACAATATAAACACTCGAAGTGCTGATGAAGGAAATAAAACAATGATCTATACTTCAAATACCGGAATAATTGCCCAATCTGGCAACGCTGCGGTGAATTTGACGGACCTCCCACCGCGGCTCACTGGTCGCCGATTCTAGTGTGCTGGCCCAATACACAGGATACTTTAAATGACAAATAGGCACGAGAGTTGCAGAATGCCGATGTAAGGCAAAACTTGACCTGCGCGTTGGCCGGTTTCTCATCGCATCGCCAACATCTGATTTTGACAGTTTGACACTGACCTGTCATCTGTCAGAAATACAATGTTGGAAACGAAAATGAAAATAGAAATAATAAACATTTCAGATTCTGGAATACTACGCAAAATCAATCAATACCTTCCCCACTGAAGTATTACTTCAACACGTTTTACCGAAACCGTGAGTGAATTAGGTCTTGGATTAATTGAATTAAGTTATCTGTTGAAATTGTAACCTGATTCAATTTTAGCTGTACCTACACGTTATAAATCGATCAAATTTCTCTTAATGTGAGAACCGATTACTGAAAATCATTTCGCAGCATGCATTTCACTATGGTACAGTTTCAAGCATTATTCGCTCCTTTGAAATAGAATTTTTACCTAATTGAATTTCGATCCAATTGCCATATTATTTTCCATGTTTATTTCGCAATTCAAGAAACTAAGAATTTCATCTGCATAGTAAGTAAGGTGTAGTGGCTACACAATAATAATCTATTTCAATTCCTTGCGCAATTGAAGAAATCAATATGATATTGTTTCATTTTAAGCCCTAGAATCAGGATGGAATAGGTATGCATTGTAGAATTCAAAATAAAAGAAAAAATTTTTTTCACCAACATACATTACTCATTGTTTCGATTGAGATCAATGAATATATATTAAGAAAACAAAAAGAAAGTGTTTGCTGAGGTTGGTGCAATGCTTATCTCGAAAGAGAAACCGAGCCTTCTCCAAGATACCCTGAGTTTAAATCTGATAAGAGACATGCAAGAGCAGAAAAATGAACAAAATAATCTCTTCACCATGCTGGCTAAGTAGTTTCCTGGAAGATGATTCAGTAAAACTCTGAAAATATTCTACAACTTCAGTCGAAGAAATTTTACTATAGAACACTTTAAAAAATATTCTATTGTTTGCTTCGATGTGTATGATTTGCTATTCTCCCTTTTTTGCAAATTTCACCTTGGATTTCTGTGCGAGCCATGTGTTTAATTTCTCCCCACAATTTAATTCTTTTCATTAATTCCTCATCAGAAGGGTATAAAACACTACCAAATATTCAAGAGAAAAACTCGAAACAGTTTGAACTGCATTACATTTTCATCGTAAAAATTGAATGACGTTGAACTTTCTGGTTTGGATGCTAATTCTTCTATGAAGAATTTCACATCATCCTGGTATGCCAATCGACTAGATGAGGGTTCATACATATATAACAATCTTCATCTGAAACAGAATTCCTTCTTTCTTACGAACATTCTCCAAATTTTCGTCAATCATGAGGACATGATGTGCTTCCACAGTAACCCTATGATAGAATAGAATTACATTTAATATTTGTTTGCATTTGGTTTTTCTCTGTGAAGAATTTGTTTCCCCATTTTCACATACACTATTTGGTCCAATTAATCCAATAGCTTTTCTACCCTAAAACAAGGCAATATTCAACGAGGATCTCGAGTTATAACTAGAAAACCATAAATATCTTATATCCTTTTTTCCTTCCATTTGATCGTATTTTAAATATTCATTTCAACTTTCTATTATAGCCATATAGGTATTTATTCCAGTTCCTTTCCTGCCATAGAACAAAATGGCCTCTCTTTTACTCAATCAATTTGAGAATAATACATAAATTAAAGAACTATAATATAATAAACACAAAGTTCTCAATCGCTGAAGAATCTAATAATATGACAGCTCGAGCATTGTTTATAAACAATGTGCTTCGGAATGTCACGAGTGTTGCGGTATTCAAATGCCGTGTCGGAGATTCACGAACCGATCCGAACCTTCCCGATACAATTTGTCATTTAATGTATCCTCCCAATACACCTATGTTAATTAAATCACGCGATAACTTTCGAATGCTCTTTTGGTCTACTGGCGACACTTTTGTCTTTTGACCTTGAACGAAAACTCGTAACTCGCCTGTAATATACGAACATAAACATTTCCAATGTTAAAACTACGTCATTCATTCAGATTTCGACAATACAGCATGCATGATATTGTAGAAAAATGTTCGATATACGTTTGCTAAATATCAGAACAGTTGAAATCATGAGAAATAGATTTCGTAATTGTGCTGAATAAAAAACCTTAAAAGTGACGAACTAATTCTTGAATATGTGACCTGTTAACTTGACATCAACTTAGGACATGTGGTGTGTTTTCGAGAATCAAAATAGCAAAATTTTTCACTTCGCGCAAAAATAAGTATAAAAACTACGTATTTCTTTCAGATTTCGACAATACAGCATGCATGGTATTCTAGAAAAATGTTCGTTATACGTTTGTAGGATATTAGGACGGTTGAAATCATGAAAAATAGAATTTGTAATTGTGCTGAATAAAATACCTTAGAGGTGATGAACTTTTGCTTGAATATGTGACCTGTTAACTTGACATCAATTCAGAAGGACACGTGGTGTGTTTTTAAGAACCAAAATGGCAAAATTTTCCTTTTCGTGCACAATTGAGAATAAAAACTACGTATTTCCTTCAGATTCCGACAATACAGCATGCATGGTATTCTAGAAAAATGTTTGATATACGTTTGTAGGATATAAGAACGGTTGAAATCATGAGAAATAGATTTCGTAATTATGCTGAATAAAATACCTTAGAGGTGACGAACTTATGCTTGAATATGTGACCTGTTAACTTGACATCAACTAAGAAGGACACGTGGTGTGTTTTCAAGAACCAAAATGGCGAAATTTTTCACTTCGCGCAGAAATGAGTATAAAAGCTACGTATTTCTTTCAGATTTCGACAATACATCAGCATGCATGGTATTCTAGAAAAATGTTCGTTATACGTTTGTAGGACATTAGGACGGTTGAAATCATGAAAAATAGATTTTGTAATTGTGCTGGATAAAATTACTAAAAATGACGAACTAATTCTTGACTATGTGACCTGTTAACATGACATCAACTTAGAAGGACACGTGGTGTGTTTTCGAGAACAAAAATAGCAAAATTTTTCACTTCGCGCAAAATTAAGGATAAAAACTACGTATTCCTTTCGGATTTCGACAATACAGCATGCATGGTATTCTAGAAAAATGTTTGATATACGTTTGTAGGATATAAGAACGGTTGAAATCATGAGAAATAGATTTCGTAATTATGCTGATTACAATACCTTTGAGGTGACGAACTTATTCTTGAATATGTGACCTGTTAACTTGACATCAACTTAGAAGGACACGTGGTGTGTTTTCAAGAACCAAAATGGCAAAATTTTTCACTTCGCGCAATATCAAGTATAAAAACTTATATTTCTTTCAGATTTTGACAATACAGCATGCAAGGTATTCTGGAAAAATGTTGGATATACGTTTGTAGGATCTTAGAACGGTTGAAATCATGAGAAATAGATTCTGTGATTATGCTGAATAAAATACCTTAGAGGTGACGAACTAATTGTTGAATATGTGACCTGTTAACTTGACATCAATTCAAAAGGACACGGGGTGTGTTTTAAAGAACCAAAATGGCAAAATTTTTCTCTTTGCGCTAAAGTAAGGATGAAAACTACGTATTTCTTTCGGATTTCGACAATACAGCATGCATGGTATTCTAGAAAAATGTCTGATATACGGTGGTAGGATATCAGAACGGTTGAAATCATGAGAAATAGATTTTGTAATTGTGCTGAATTAAAAACCTCAGAGGTGATTCTTGAATATGTGTCCGTCCTGTTAACTTAACATCAACTCAGAAGGACACGTGGTGAGTTTTCGAGAACCAAAATAGCAAAATTCTTCTCTTCACGCAAAAATAAGTATAGAAACTACGTATTTCTTTCAGATATCGACAATAGAGCATAAATGGTATTCTAGAAAAATGTCTGATATACGTTGGTAGGATATCAGGACGGTTGAAATCATGAGAAAAAGATTTTGTAATTATGCTGAATAAAATACTTCAGAGGTGACGAACTAATTGTTGCATATGTGACCTGTGAACTTGACATCAATTTAGAAGGACACGTAGTTTGTTTTTAAAAACCAAAATGGCAATCTTCTCGTCTTCGCGCAAAAATAAGGATAAAACTACGTATTCCTCTCAGATTTCGACAATACAGCATGCTTGGAATTCTAGAAAAATGTCTGATATACGTTCGTTAAATATCAGAACGGTTGAAATCATAAGAAATAGATTTCATAATTGTGCTAAATGAAAAACCTTAACGGTGACGAACTAATTCTTGAATATGTGACCTGTCAACTTGACATCAACTCAGAAGGACACGTGGTGTGTTTTCGAGAACCAAAATAGCAAAATTTTTCACTTCGCGCAAAAATAAGTATAAAAACTACGTATGATGAACTAATTTCTGAATATGTGACCTGTTAACTTGACATCAATTTAGAAGGACACGTGGTGTGTTTTTTAGAACCAAAACGGCAAAATTTTCCTCTTCGCGCAAAATTAAGGATAAAAACTACGTATTTCTTTCGGATTTCGACAATACAGCATGCCTGGTATTCGAGAAAAATGTTTGATATACGTTTGTAGGACATAAGAACGGTTGAAATCTTGAGAAATAGATTCTGTAATTATGCTGAATAAAGTACCCTAGAGATGAAGAACTAATTGTTGAATATGTGACCTGTTAACTTGACATCAATTCGAAAGGACACGGGGTGTGTTTTAAAGAACCAAAATGGCAAAATTTTTCTCTTCGCGCTAAAGTAAGGATGAAAACTACGTATTTCTTTCGGATTTCGACAATACAGCATGCATGGTATTCTAGAAAAATGTCTGATATACGGTGGTAGGATATCAGAATGGTTGAAATCATGAGAAATAGATTTTGTAATTGTGCTGAATAAAATCCTTAAAATGAGGAACTAATTCTTGAATATGTGACCTGTTAACTTGACATCAACTTAGAAGGACACGTGGTGTGTTTTCGAGAATCAAAATAGCAAAATTTTTCACTTCGCGCAAAATTAAGGATAAAAACTACGCATTTCTTTCGGATTTCGACAATACAGCATGAATGATATTGTAGAAAAATGTCCGATTACGTTGGTAGGATATCAGAACGGTTGAAATCATGAGAAATAGATTTCGTAATTGTGCCGGATAAAAAACCTTAAAAGTGACGAACTAATTCTTGAATATGTGACCTGTTAACTTGACATCAACTTAGAAGGACATGTGGTGTGTTTTCGAGAATCAAAATAGCAAAATTTTTCACTTCGCCCAAAATAAGTATAAAAACTACGTATTTCTTTCAGATTTCGACAATACAGCATGCATCGTATTCTGGAAAAATGTTCGTTATACGTTTGTAGGATATTAGGACGGTTGAAATCATGAAAAATAGAATTTGTAATTGTGCTGAATAAAATACCTTAGAGGTGATGAACTTTTGCTTGAATATGTGACCTGTTAACTTGACATCAATTCAGAAGGACACGTGGTGTGTTTTTAAGAACCAAAATGGCAAAATTTTCCTTTTCGTGCACAATTGAGAATAAAAACTACGTATTTCCTTCAGATTCCGACAATACAGCATGCATGGTATTCTAGAAAAATGTTTGATATACGTTTGTAGGATATAAGAACGGTTGAAATCATGAGAAATAGATTTCGTAATTATGCTGAATAAAATACCTTAGAGGTGACGAACTTATGCTTGAATATGTGACCTGTTAACTTGACATCAACTTAGAAGGACACGTGGTGTGTTTTCGAGAACAAAAATAGCAAAATTTTTCACTTCGCGCAAAATTAAGGATAAAAACTACGTATTCCTTTCGGATTTCGACAATACAGCATGCATGGTATTCTAGAAAAATGTTTGATATACGTTTGTAGGATAAAAGAACGGTTGAAATCATGAGAGATAGATTTCGTAATTATGCTGATTACAATACCTTTGAGGTGACGAACTTATTCTTGAATATGTGACCTGTTAACTTGACATCAACTTAGAAGGACACGTGGTGTGTTTTCAAGAACCAAAATGGCAAAATTTTTCACTTCGCGCAAAATTAAGGATACAAACTACGTATTCCTTTCAGATTTCGACAATACAGCATGCATGGTATTCTAGAAAAATGTTTGATATACGTTTGTAGGATATAAATACGGTTGAAATCATGAGAAATAGATTTCGTAATTATGCTGAATAAAATACCTTAGAGGTGACGAACTTATTCTTGAATATGTGACCTGTTAAATTGACATCAACTTAGAAGGACACGTGGTGTGTTTTCAAGAACCAAAATGGCAAAATTTTTCACTTCGCGCAATATCAAGTAAAAAAACTTATATTTCTTTCAGATTTCGACAATACAGCATGCATGGTATTCTGGAAAAATGTTGGATATACGTTTGTAGGATCTTAGAACGGTTGGAATCATGAGAAATAGATTCTGTGATTATGCTGAATGAAATACCTCAGAGGTGACGACTTAATTGTTGAATATGTGACCTGTTAACTTGACATCAATTCAAAAGGACACGGGGTGTGTTTTAAAGAACCAAAATGGCAAAATTTTTCTCTTCGCGCAAAAGTAAGGATGAAAACTACGTATTTCTTTCGGATTTCGTGGTATGTATTCTAGAAAAATATCTGATATACGGTGGTAGGATATCAGAACGGTTGAAATCATGAGAAATATATTTTGTAATTGTGCTGAATTAAAAACCTCAGAGGTGATTCTTGAATATGTGTCCTGTTAACTTGACATCAACTCAGAAGGACACGTGGTGAGTTTTCGAGAACCCAAATAGCAAAATTTTTCTCTTCACGCAAGAATAAGTATAGAAATTACGTATTTCTTCCAGATTTCGACAATGCAATGCATGGTATTCTAGAAAAATGTCTGATATACGTTGGTAGGATATCAGAACGGTTGAAATCATGAGAAATAGATTTTGTAATTATGCTGAATAAAATACTTCAGAGGTGACGAACTAATTGTTGAATATGTGACCTGCTAAATTGACATCAATTCAAAAGGACACGGGGTGTGTTTTAAAGAACCGAAATGGCAAAATTTTTCTCTTCGCGCAAAACTAAGGATGAAACCTGAGTATTTCTCTCAGATTTCAACAATACAGCATGCATGGTATTCCAGAAAAATGTCTCATATACGTTGGTAGGATATCGGAACGGTTCATGAGAAATAGATTTTGTGATTATGCTGAATAAAATACCACTTGCAGCTCATCTCTTTTGTTAAGGGACGCTACGAGGGCAGGATGAAGAACTCCTTCATTTAAGTGTGAGGGGTTTTTAGTGAGTAACCAAACAAGATCTTGGATTCTCACACTACCGAGAGTGCGGACCCTCTCGGTGCCCATAAAGGGTTTTCCCCTCACACGGACGTTAAAAAAAAAAAAATAATAGTCTTTATTTCCAATAATATCAGTAACAGCCATAGCAATACAGTTATTAAATGAAATAACGTCAATATTGTATTTACAATCTACACTTAAAAAACTCCTCCAGATTATATGGTTCTATTTCAACTAACAATTGTTTAACCTTAGCCTTGAATTGTCTGAAATTATTTGTGATCTTAATATAATTAGGTAAGTGATTAAAAACTCTGATACAATTGTAGGCTGGGTGTTTCTCACTTAAAGTCAATCTGTGAATAGGATAATTTATATTTAAAGTTCTTGTATAATGCCGATGATTGGTATTATCTTTCATAAACTTTTCTTTGTTTTTATGTTAGAACATCAAACACTCAAATAGATAAAGCCCATAAACTGTAAACATATGATTTTGTTTAAATATACTTCTACAGGATTCCTTGTATTTCATGTTGAAAATTACCCTACATATTCTTTTCTGGATTAAGAACATTTCTTCCAAATTTTGTGGGGTGCTTCAGAAGATTATTCCATATCTTAGTAATGATTCGAAATTTGCATGGTATATTATTTTGACTGATTTCATGTTCAGGTATTTTTTTGTAACTCTGATAGCAAAGCTTACTTTATTTACTTTCTGACTAAGATATTCAATGTGCTTTCTGAAATTTAAAAAAGAATCAAGATACACCCCTAAAAATTTTGTATTTTCTGTGATACAGAAGGTATCATCATTTACTTTGATTTCTTTTGGTTTTATTTTATTACATCTGGCTGTACTAAATACGACTAGTTTTGTTTTTTTCCGTGTTTAAAACCAATTGATTTGAATCGAACCAGTTTTTAGCTCTAGTGAAAAAACTAGAACCTGCCTTGACTAGATCCTTTTCTTCTTTCGCTCCTATTAGCAGGTTAGTGTCATCTACAAAGTTCACCAGCCATTCATTTTCATTCTCCACAACATCCTCCAAATCATTCAGAAACACCAAGCATAATAGAGGTCCCAATACGCTTCCCTGTACAATCCCTACTCTGTTTGTTAAGACTGATGATACTATAGTTTTACCTCCCTTGATTATTTTCACTTTATGTTTCCTGTCACCCAAGTATGATCCTATCCAATCAAGCGCTCTACCTCTTATTCCATGATTTTGTAGTTTCCACAATAATTGTTCTTGATTTATAGAGTCGTAAGCTTTAGACAGGTCTAAAAATATTGCTAAAGCTAACTTGTTTTCTTCAATTAGATCCACTATCGCCTTAGTGAAATCGAATATAGCTGTTTGAACTGATCTACCTCTCAAATATCCATGCTGTGTTTTTGAAAAGAAATTGCACTCATTAAGGAAGGTGACGACTCTCGTGCTCATTGCAAGCTCAAACAATTTCGAGAAACTTGGTAATATGCTTATAGGCCTGTAGTTTCCTAGTTCTTTTGGATCTCCCCTTTTTAATACTGGCTTAATTATAGCTATCTTCAGCTGCTCAGGAAATACACCCTGTTGAAAAGACAGATTGATGAGGTATGACAACTGGCTGTTTATATAAGGTATCGACATCTTAACAATGTTTATTGGTATCTCATCAACCCCACTCGTACACTTGTTTTTCAGTAGTTTTCCAAGTTCCACTATTTCATCCTGGGTGGTTGGTCTTAAGTACATTGATTTGTCCTGGTTTCTTCTTCCATAATTGGTTTTTTCCTCTAATGTCTCGGTTGGTTGATTGTTGAAATGCTTGTTGAATTTTTCTGCTATTTCTTCAGGTTCTCCTTCAATATAGCATTCCTCGTGATGCATCTGATTACCTCTTATTTTCTTACATATTTTCCACATTGTTTTACTCTTGTTATCGGAGTTTTCTATACGGCTTTCAAATATTTCTGATTTTCTCTTGATGATAAGGCTGTCATATTCTTTTTTGGTGTCGTTGTACATTTTTCTATAGAGTGGATTATGTGTACTCACTACCAATAAAGTGTCCAATTTCTTCTTACAACTCAGGATTTCTTCGTTATGTGGTATTTGTGTACTGTTTTTTTCAATGAAATGCTTAATAGGAAAGCAATCATCGAATATTGCCTGGAACCTTGTTAAGAAGGCAGACCACTTCACATCAACGTCATTCCCATCATTGTAGACGATAGACCAGTCCTGACTTTGTATCCTCTCAATAAAACCTGATTTAGATTTTTCAGTAAAACTTCTACATTCTTTCTTACTTAATGTAGGAGAGTATAAGTAGTTGTTAGCATCCAGTTCAATTCCCATTGGTCCACATTTCTTCTTCCAGTTCCTCAGAGCTCTCGATATATACACCTTGAACAGAGTGGGCGATACACAGCATCCCTGTCGTAATCCTTTATCCACAGTAAATTCTTGTGATAGATTCCTTCCCGATTTAAACTGTGATTTAGAATCGGTGTATAAACTCTTTAGTGCTGTTATTAACGTCTGATTGATGTTAGTTTCCTGCAATGTTTCCCAGAGTTTCTTCAGAGGTATGCTGTCATAGGCTTTCTTCAGATCGATATACATCAGGTGGACTTCTTGATTGGTGTTCAGTTTCTTCTCTATAATCTGTTTCAGACAAAAAACATTATCTGTGCATGATCTGCCAGCTCTAAATCCTGATTGCTCTTCTTCCTCCTGTCCGTTATACTCTGCCTCGATGAGGTCTCGTAGAATTCTACCATATATCCTACTAAATGTGCTGGTCACTGATATTCCTCTATAATTTGTGCATTCGTTCTTATCTCCCTTCTTGTATATCGACGAAATATGTGCGTTCTTCCACTCTTTGAGTACCAGATGTCCGCTCAAGCACTTATTCATCAAATTTGTCATAGCCTGGAAAAGTTTATGTGTACCATATTTGATCAGCTCTGCAGGTATTCCTCCGGGACCTGGGGATTTACTGTTTTTCAATTTGCATACTGCTCTTCTCAATATTTCGGCATCTACAGTTTGACCACATACTCATAAATACAAGACATGCTAACAACTGCTTGGATGTGCGAAGTTTGAGGGGTGCAGACGCTGACTCGGACCACATTCTGGTGAGAGCGAAATTAAGACCTAGAATCTCGACGCTCAGCAACAAAACAAACACCACAAATCAGCAGTGGAATACAGAAAAACTAAAAGACGAAGTAATAAGAGCACAATATGAATTAGCACTATCTAACAGAATCAGAGGCGATGAATTGAGCGAGGACACGGTAGAGGGAAGGTGGAGTAAGCTCAAAGAAAGCATAAATGAGACAACAGAAATGTTACTGGGAGTCCAACCAAAACGACGACGAAAACAATGGTTCGACGATGAGTGCTCCAAAGCAGTCGACGTGAGAAACAGCGCTAGGACAAGAATGCTACAGAACCCAACTGATAGAACAACAGAATTATATAAAAATGCGAGAACAATAACCAGTAAATTAATAAGGAGGAAAAAACGAGAATTCCAAGAAAGACAAATAGAAGAAATAGAGCAACACAGACAAAACAAAAATACAAGAGCATACTACAGAGGAATAGCGAATATGAAAAAAGGATACCAACCCAGAGCAAACAACTTCCTGAGGACAGAAGAAGACAAACTCATAACAGACCAACGAGAAGTCATGGAAACCTGGAAAAAACACTTCCAACAACTTCTTAATTCCGACAACGACAGCAACGCCTACACACCTACCGTGCAGACAGCCGAAATACTAGATGTCCTGCCCACCTACGAAGAAGTCCAACAAGCCACCTTGAAACTCAAAAACAACAAAGCACCAGGAAGTGATAATATCCCCGCAGAATGCTTGAGGTGTGGGGGGGAAACCTTATACCAAGAATTGCACCAACTTCTACAGGCCATATGGACCACCGAAGAAATACCAAATGAATGGAAGGAAGGAATCATCGTCCCCATACACAAAAAAGGAGATAAGATGAAATGCAGCAACTACAGAGGTATTGCGCTTCTGAACACACCGTACAAGATATTGGCCAATGTACTCCTGGGAAGACTCAAGATATACGCGGAAGAAATTGTAGGAGAATACCAGTGTGGTTTCAGGGGGGGCCGCTCCACCACCGACCAGATATTTACCATCCGACAATTAATGGAGAAATGCTGGGAATTTAATCGAGACCTCCACCAACTATTTATCGATTTCAGACAAGCCTATGACACCGTCCGGAGAGTGAAATTATGGCGAGCGATGGAAGAACTAGGCTTCCCCAATAAACTCATAAGAATGACCCAATTATGTATCGAAGGCTCAAGAAGTAAAGTTAGAGTTGGACAAAACTTCTCGGAAGTGTTCGATATAAACAACGGCCTCAAGCAGGGTGACGCCCTATCACCACTGCTTTTTAATATTGCCCTGGAATATGCCACCAGAAGGGCCGAAATCAACCCACCAGCTACGATCTTTCAAAATAATGGTCCTAACCTACTCCTGGCCTTTGCGGATGACGTGGATATCATTGGAAACAGCAGACTTAATGTCAAAAATACATTCAGCAACTTCGAAAAACATGCTAGAAATATAGGGCTCAAGATCAATGAAGAAAAAACAAAGTATATGTACTCCACCAGAAATAACCGGAACAGAGACAGAGTAGGTCAAAACATCACAATGGACGACTACAACTTCCAGCGGGTCAAAAGGTTCAAATATCTTGGAACAACAATATCAGAAGACACTGATGGGACAGTAGAGGTTAACTGTAGAATACAGGCCGGAAACAAATGCCTCTATGCAACTCATAATCTACTAAGATCAGGGCAAACATCAAGACGTACAAAAATAAACATATACAAGACAATAATCAGACCAGTTGTGATGTACGGGTGTGAAACATGGACGCTGACCGTAGCAAATGAAGAACGCCTCCGAGTCTTTGAGAGGAGAGTACTCAGGAAAATATATGGCCCAACCGTGGATGAAACAACGGGAAGATACCGAATTCGTAAGAATAGAGAGCTAGAAGAGCTATACGGAGAGCCTAATATTGTCCGAGAAATAAAATCCAAACGATTGCAGTGGGCGGGACATGTGAGAAGACTACCGGACAATCGCACTGCTAGGCTTGTATGGGAAGAAACACCAGAGGGTAAAAGACCCCTTGGGCGCCCACGACTCCGATGGAGAGACAATATTGCCAAAGACCTTAGGGCAATGGGCATCCAAAATCCACTCGATGCCATGAGCAACAGACAACAGTGGAGGACTATTGTGAAGTCGGCAAAAACCCACCCTGGGTTGTAAGCCACAGAGATAGATAGATAGATAGATAGTGATTGTTTCACCTTCAATGTCTATACAGGGTCTTTCACGAGGAACCTCACCCATATTTATACGGGAAACTACTGAACGTATTTTCATGAAATTCAGCACTTATAAGTATTTCACGATGCTGATGAAATCTAAAACGAAATTGCCCTAAAGTGGATATTAACTCAGAAAATATCCATTTTAGGGCAAGGGTGTGATGCATACACTCACATTATTTTTTAACGTAGATTCAATATCTGCCATAAAAAATGGGGTTCTTATTTGAAAAAATTGATTTTTCACGATTTTGTCATCGCTAACTTTGAAAGCGATTTTTTTACCCCCTGTATCATGAATCGCGATTTCGATTTTTAAAGTGGATACATCAATCTTACATCTTGAAAAATCCCAAAAATGAAAATTTTCCATCCAAAAACCTCGAAGTTATTCTTGTTTCAGCGGAGCTCTATTTTCGATTTTTTTTTTCGAATTTTCCCGCTCAGAGAGAATTTTCCAACCAAAACTGAAAAATGTTACATCAAAATAACTTGAAATTTTCTGAGGAATCTATTTCTGCAATAAAAAAATGGTGTTCTAATTTGAAAAACGTCATTTCCGGAAAAACTGAAGGGGCTCATGCCTTGAAAATATTTTAGATTTCATCAGCATCGTGAAATACTTATAAATGCTGAATTTCATGAAAATACGTTCAGCAGTTTCCCGTATAAATATGGGTGAGGTTCCTCGTGAAAGACCCTGTATATGATGTACTTGGTGTCATATATTCTTGTCTTGTCTCTGTCAATAGCTGTTTATAATGTGTAACCCAGTGATTCATTGGAACTGTGTCAATGTGTGCTGCGTTTTTGCTTGGACTCCTTAGCGCATTGATAAATCGCCATGACTCAGCTGCCTTTCGTCCTCCTATACAAGAGTCAATTTCTCTGCACTTTCTATCCCATACACTTCTTTTTGCGTCATTAATTTTTCTTCTTGTTGTTCTTCTCGCCTTCAGGTATGATTCTCTATCCTCTTGTTCTTTTGTGGTTAACCATTTCATATAAGCTTTGTTTTTCAGATTGATCATTTTTTCTACTTCGTCGTTCCACCACAATGCCTTACTTTTTCGATTCGAGATTTCACCCAATACTTCTGTGGCTGATTTCTGTAAAGCTTCTTTTATTTGTTCGTAGATGTTTTCTGTGTCAAGATCATCAATGTTTGTCAAACACTCATCTAATCTTGTCTGGTATCTTTGCTTAATGTCATCATCCTGCAGGTTACTCAAGTTCCATCGCTTGGGGTTCATTCCATCTGATCTACTGATGTTGTTTTCTTTTTGAATATGGCTTGCTCGAGATTTATCGTGGTGCCAAGGAAAGAATATCTTCGCTTTCACAAAGTAGTGGTCTGAATCGCACAAGATCCCCCTATAAACCCTTACATCGTTAACCTGGAGACATGTGCGCTGCCGTGTAATAATGTAGTCAATGATAGACTTCAAGTTCTTCGTGTGTTGAATCCAAGTAAATTTATGGACGAGCCTATGCTTGAAGAATCCATTTGCAATTTTCAAGTCGTGCGTTTGGCAGCAATCAATTAATCTTTCTCCGTTGTCATTGCATCTGTCTTCCCCGAATGGTCCAACCACCGGATCGTCTTTTCTGTTACCTGTCCTACCATTGAAATCTCCCATGAGGATTACTTCTTTGCTTCTTCCCACACTCTGTATTACACAATTCAATTTGTTGTAAAATTCATCCTTTCTCAATAATTTCCTTAATGTTACTTTTTCTATAGTTATAACTGATATTTTTTTATTCTTCTGTTGGTTTTGCTTCAGAATCGAAGTCTACTAATATTGCGAGGTGATCTGACTCCAAATCTGTAATTAGTTCCACCTTCTTGATCTTATTGTGACGAGTGCGGCCCTGTGCATTCAAAGCGCTACGGGGCCGATCGAGAGGTTTCTGGAAACGCGTGGAGTGTTCCATCCGACGTTACGGCCGTACCGATGATTCGGGAAGGTTCCAGACGGGCCCGGACTTAGCGAGAAACAATCGGCGTTATACATATAAGGAACGCATCGACGGGAGGCATTCATTCAGTTAGAGACGAGCGCCGAGTGAAAATAAATTTGTAGTGCATATAAATCAGTAGAAATTGTACAGACTTTTGTTAGAATAAGTTCATTAGTTATTAATTATTAGTGTTATAAGTAGTGTAAATAAATAGTTTAATTGAACCCGGACGTTTTAATAACGCAGAAAACGTTACATTGGTGTCAGGTGTGGGGTGGATTTGAATGCCGATAACCAGATCGCAAAAAGAGAAAATGGACCAGGCGAGTATGGAATTCCTCAAGCAAGCCTTTGAAAGAATGGAAGAAAATTCCCGAGAAATGAGCTCGAAATTGGAGGAAAAAATGGATAAAATGGAAAATAAGGTGGAGGAAAAAATGAACAATTGTAATGAATTGGTGAGTCAAATCGCTAGTACATTGGATGAGAAAATGGAAACCATCAAGGAAGTGATAATAGATGAAGTTAATGAAAAACTTGAAGAAGTCAATGGAAAATTTGACAAAGTTGATGAAAAATTTGACGAAGTCGTTGATAAGGTTGACGAAAAATTTGAAGAAGTCAATGGAAAATTTGAAGAATTATCAGGAATAATTGAACAGCATGCCAAGTTCATAGAGTACCTGAAAGGAACGTCGAATAGAAAAGAAACCCAAGCTTCACCATCCTATAGCTTCGTGAAATCGGAAAACAACACAGAAAGTGGTAAAATGAAGATCAAGCCACCAACATTTGACGGAAAAGTTCCTTGGTCGACATATCAAAAACAATTTGAAGCTGCTGCGTTGGCAAACAGTTGGAGCGACAACGAAAAAGCCACAGCATTAATAATAGCTCTACGAGGAGATGCACTTAACATTCTGCAGACAATACCGGAGAGTCAACAGGCATGTTATGAAGTTTTAACATCCAAACTTCAGATGAGATATGGCGATGCTCACCTACAGCAAGTTTACCATGCTCAAATAAGGAACCGGGTGCAGAAATCAGGAGAAAGCCTCCAGGAGTTCGAGGCCGATGTCGCCAGATTAGTGAGGCTGGCTTATCCATCAGCTCCAGAGAGCTTCCACGAACTGCTATCAATCCAGACGTTTGTCGACGGGATCAAGGACACCGAAACTCAACAAGCCTTGAGACTTGCACGCCCCAAGACCATTGATGATGCCTTGGCTCAAGCTCTAGAATTTGAGGCAGCGAAACAGGCGTCGCATAGAGGACAATTTCGTGTGGGACGAGTCCAAGAAATAGACCGACCTGTGGAGGAAATCATCCGAGAAGAGGTTAGCAAATTATTGAATGCTAAGGAAAAGGATGCTGTGTGCTGGTATTGCAACAAGAGTGGGCATTTTAAGAGAAATGGCCCAAGGATTGGAAAAAGAGACACAGCAGATAAACTAAAAAGGGTTGGTGATAAGGTGCATAAATCGACCCAGGTTAAAAATGCCTCTGACGTGATAATCCGTAGAATCACGTCCGAAGATTTGACAAGAAGTCCTTGCCCCGATAATGGCAGCCACTGCTCTCGTGTGGAAGATAAGGCCAATTTGAGGCGGACCACTGTGATCGAAGATGACTGGCTACCATCAGAAATTCTACGAGCACAGGAGGAGGATCCAGATCTGAGAGTAATCCTAAGTTGGAAGAAGAGTGGCAGACGACCTTCTTGGGAAGAAGTATCCAGACTGAGCCAAAATGTCAAGTCGTATTGGGCCCAATGGGAAACGTTGAAGATTGATGAAGGTCTTCTGAAACGTTGTTGGGAAAATGAAGATGGATCTCAGCAGAGGCTTCAGTTAATTGTGCCCAAGAGTAGGGTAACGGACATTTTGACCAGTCTACATAATGGAACTTCGGGTGGCCATTTTGGGATTACTAAGACTCTGGAGAAGGTCAGGCAGCGATTTCATTGGATCAATTGTAAGAAGGACGTTAAGGATTGGTGTAGAAAATGTAAAGTTTGTGCTGCGGCCAACGGACCCTACGGTAAAGGAAAGGCACCAATGAAGCAATATAACGTCGGATCCCCCATGGAACGTGTAGCTATCGACATCGCAGGCCCTTTTCCAGAAACAGGCAATGGAAACAAGTACATTTTGGTAGCGATGGACTACTTCACCAAATGGGTGGAAGCGTACGGTATTCCTAACCAAGAGGCAAGTACAGTAGCTGACAAATTGGTGAAAGAGTTCTTCTGCAGATTTGGAATCCCCCTTGAGCTGCATTGTGATCAAGGCCGAAACTTCGAGTCGAAGTTATTCCAGGAAGTTTGCAAAACATTGGGGATACGTAAGACTAGAACTACACCTCTGCATCCTCAGTCAGACGGCATGGTAGAACGAATGAACCGGACTATGGGAAAACACTTGGCCAAAGTTGTCTCTGACCATCAAAGGGACTGGGATGAATACTTGCACTTATTCACGATGGCCTATAGATCTTCGGTTCAAGAATCTACCAAGGAGACTCCATCCAATATAATGTTCGGCCGAGAAATAAGATTACCTTGCGACCTCGAGTTTGGGTGTAAGCCTGGAGAGGATGTAGCTGGGGAGGACTACGTTAGTAATCTCAGAAGCAAGCTAGACTACATCCATGATAAGGTGCGTAATCAAATGCAGCAAGCAAGTGACCGGATGAAAATGCGCTATGACATCAAGGCCATTGAAGGTGGGTTTACCGCAGGAGATCTGGTATGGTTGTATAACCCACAAAGAAGAAAAGGTTTTTCACCGAAGCTGCAGAGACATTGGGAAGGACCGTACGAAGTTGTGAAGAGAATAAATGATGTAGTTTACCGAATACGGAAGCTTCCCAGAGGAGAACCGAAAGTCGTCCATTTCAACCGATTGGCTCCGTATGCGTCCACGCAGGATGAAGAAGAAGTACGTCTCGTCGAGGTTCCGGCAAGGGAAAGCTGCGAATTCCAGGAATTTATGAGCACCTATGGGGGAACACGCATTGCAAGGTTTGGCGTCACACAGGAAGTTCATCAGGACCTGTTCACAGTCCCCGAGGAATACTCGCTTGCTCATTGTGTAGCAGCCGATTTACGCATGAGTAAGGGAATAGCAAGAGTATTCAAAAACAAATTTGGTCGGCAAGAGGAACTAATGGGACAGCAGCCCAGAATCGGGAAATGTTTGAGATTGAAGTCTGGAGGTCGGTTCATTTACTATTTGGTTACCAAGCAGCACTCTTTCCAGAAGCCCACCTACCAGAACTTATGGACCTCGCTGCATGGCTTGAAAGAAGATCTTCAGCGTTCCGGCGTTAGGAAACTAGCAGTTCCCAAGCTTGGTTGTGGACTGGATCTACTGAATTGGAGGGTAGTACGAAGCATGCTTGAAGTAATTTTCCAGACGGCAGGTATACAGATCCTAGTATGCAGTTTCTACCCAAATCGTATCGAACTCCCCGGCAAAACCATAGAATGCTACTTCCATCAAAGGGGCCACTGCAACAAGGGTGCCGACTGCAGATTTCACCACGGTCCTCTGAAGAATCCATACGATCTGTTCTGGGGCAGAACAGGCTTAAGGAGGGGACAGTGTGACGAGTGCGGCCCTGTGCATTCAAAGCGCTACGGGGCCGATCGAGAGGTTTCTGGAAACGCGTGGAGTGTTCCATCCGACGTTACGGCCGTACCGATGATTCGGGAAGGTTCCAGACGGGCCCGGACTTAGCGAGAAACAATCGGCGTTATACATATAAGGAACGCATCGACGGGAGGCATTCATTCAGTTAGAGACGAGCGCCGAGTGAAAATAAATTTGTAGTGCATATAAATCAGTAGAAATTGTACAGACTTTTGTTAGAATAAGTTCATTAGTTATTAATTATTAGTGTTATAAGTAGTGTAAATAAATAGTTTAATTGAACCCGGACGTTTTAATAACGCAGAAAACGTTACATTATTCTTCAAGTTGGAGGTGTGTAGTATGATGTCAGGTGTACTGTCTTGGTCGTTGTCCTTCAAGAATGTTGGAGGTGTCAATACTTTTTCGAAATGGTTGGTTTCAAGGAATTCGTTCATTTGTTTATTTTTTGTCTTGTTCACATTGAAATCTCCAATAATCAGTGCATATTCGTATTCATCAGCTTTAATGAAAATTGGCACCTTCATTTTAGTCCATGGATGTACATATACCAGGAAGACGTGAAATTTATCGTTCTTAAAGGGAAGTGTGAAATGGAGGGCTTCGTTTTTTTTGTTGTTAATCGAGAGAGGGTTTTCCTTGCCCATTTTAAGACTTGGGTGGCATTTTATTATACTACCTCCTCTAGTTCTGTACTTAATTATATTCCAGATTTTGTATTGGATTTCCTGATCGTCCCTGAGTTTAGTCTCCACAAACATGGCACATTGAATGACATTATTCCCAATGAAGTGTTTAATTAGCCGATTCTTGGGGAAGTAGCTGTTTATGTTGCAGTATTGATTCTATTTTATAGGAACGCTGAAACGTTTGAGAGTGAACTATTGGTTTGCACTTCCATACTTGGACAGAATTTTTATTTTGATGAAATTGTTGTTCTTACCGAATATAAATATACACAAAAAAACTGATTCCTCCACAACAGATGGTCTTCAATTAAGGAAAACCATATTTCAATACGTCTGAAAAGTCTTCGAAACATCATTTTAGAGCACACTAGCATTCCCAACAAATTTCATTTTTGACACCCACGTGCGATGTTTTGTCGACTATTGGAGGATAGGGGTGAAAACTACCCTCAGAAGTCGTGCAAATGAAAAACATCTGCGAATTAGAGTCTAGACCACACTAGTAACATTCCTACCAATCAGGCTAATCATTTTTTGGACCCACTTGCGATGTTTTGTCGACTCTTGGAGATAGGGGTGAAAACTACCCTCTGAAGTCCTGAAAATAAAGAACCTCTCGGAAAAAGATTCTAGACCATTCCTACCAAATTTTAATCAGGCTAATCATTTTTCAGACCCATTTGCGGTGTTTTGTCGACTCTTGGAGGATAGGGGTTAAATAACCCTCCAGAGTTCCCGCAAATGAAAAAGCTCTCGTAATTAAATTCTGGATCACACCAAGAACATAGTTACGGAATTTTATTCAGGCTCATCTTTTTCAGACCCACTTGCGATGTTTAGTCGACCCCCCCCCCCAGAGTCCTGCAAATGAAAAACCTCTAGGAATAAGATTCTAGACCACATTATGAACAATCCCTCCAAATTCCATTCAGGCTAATCATTTTTTCGACCCACTTGCGATGTTTTGTTGACTCTTGGATGATAGGAGTGAAAACTACCCCCAGAAGTCCTGCAAATGAAAAACCTCTCTGAATTCGATCCTAGAGCACACTAGCTACATATCCTCCAAATACTATATGTACTCGAAATCAGATTTCTCCGACACATAATAATTCATTATAACTTTTTCTAATCATTGACATAAATAGAAATTCTGGTGGTCAATTATCAACAGAGAATCAAAGATCCCATTTCAAGCAAAAATTCCGAATTTTTAATTTTTCAATTTGAATTTTGATCACGATTTACATAAATATACCCGAACCCACTGGCGAACTGGCCGATGAATCCGAGAATGGCCAATAGAAAGTGGCCGCCAAGTTCACACTGATTATTCTTTAGCTCTGCCTGTGGTTCCATCGCGAAATAAGATAGAATTCGAGAATTGGAAAATGCAAAACACCTAGATAAAGTTGAATGTTCTCTAGAAATGCCTGAAATGTATTTGGATTGAAATGCGTGAAATTTAGGTGGATTCAAGGAAATTGGATTGAAATTGACTTGGTACTCACCTCGCCCGTTCTTTTTCACCGCTCACTTGCTTGTATTGTTGCTTGAAGGACCTGGTGGTAGCCTTGACTCGCTGAAGTAGCTACACCCTTCCAACGATTCTCCGCTTCCATGGATGTAATTTCTTCGACCTTGAGAATTTATTATAATATGAGCCTTTGGTTAGAATCTTATTCTTTTTCATCAGTTATCTCAACTCGCGATTGATCTGTATCAAAAACATCCCACAGTTCCCCACATTTGAGAAGTTTTATTTGAAAACGATTCAAATCGAGAAGGCTGTGCTTTTACTACACCACGTCTATTATTCAACTCCGATTGTGGTGTCATCGCGAAGTATGATAGAATTCGATGATTTGAAAATGCAAAGTACCAAAATAAAGTTAAATGTTCTCTACAAATTCGTCACTTGTATGGAAATTCAAGGAAATCGGATTGAACATGACTTGGTGCTCACCTTGCCGTTTCATTTTTACCGTTCACATGCTTGGATTGGTGCTCGAAGGACCTGGTGGACGCCTTGACTCGCTGAAGTAGCTCCTCACTTCCACGATCTCAGCTCGCTCCGATTCTTTTACTGGCTACGGCGTTGCTTACTTCGAACCAATGTGTTAGTTCCCTGGTGCTTACACTGTTCACTTGATTTTCATCCAATTTCGTTTCCAAAAATGCCTTTCGGGTCATTGTTGAGACTGTTTTCTTTCGTGATGTTTTACTTCCGATTTGTTATTGATAATTATTAATTCGATGCTGTTTGAATCCTTCTTTGATGAGAATTGGGTTTTCTCAGCTTGATGTTTGATCGCAACCATAGAACTTATAGTACATGGAATGCTATTAATTACCAGATCAAAAAGTGGGTAAACATCTCAAGTTGGAGGAATCACTAAATTTCCATGTTCCCATGGATACGACCTGTCACACCGAACAGAAACACAGAAATGTTTGCCGAAATGCCAAGTGAATCGGATCTTGACGATTAAATTCATAGTATTTCTGTGTTTCTATTCTGTATGACAAGTCGTAACCATGGCAACATGAAAATTTCAGTATTCCTCCAACTGGAGATGTTTATCCACTTTTTTAAACTGAGCAGCAAGGCTAATGGCATTCCATGTACCATAAGTTCTATGATCGCAACGCAATAAAAAGCTGCTTGTAGAACGTGATTCTTTGTTCGATGTGAATACATTTTACGCAAGTCGCAAAGTAACGTTCAACCTACACCGAATGACTGATTCGTGATTTGCCTAAACTCGCAGTCGTAGAGGGGGAAGCAGTACGTTTTGCACACGTCACTACTATTTCTCGGGCCATCATAGGCGCGCAGGACGCGCTGCACTTATAAGGGTTCATATCTCATATGATACAATCACGGCCTTCTCTAGACTTCAGAAGGCCGTGATACAATCTCATATACAGGATGGTGCAAATGAAAGGAATAAACTCGTTATTTCGTAAGCCGGCGACTTTAAGGGAAAATTCCGAAACCTGTCGGTTTTTATTTTTAAACAGGCTATTTGTAAGGATACTTTATTTTTGTCGTCATCCTTATGAGCGTGATGACGTCATCGCTGAAATTTTTGAATGGAAATGTGGGTGTTGTAATACATTATTTGAAAGGTCTTTTGAATACCTATTCAGTCATATCAATATGTACAGTGATTGATTTGCGTATTGTCACGAATATTATTGATGAAATTTCGACAGATTTCTTGATAAAATGTATCAAGTATTGGTATGATGTATTTATTGACACCCTGTGCTGTCTTGGTGCGCAACTATTTGAACAACGTCTTTCCAAATCGGTGGATAGGTCAATGAGGAACAATAAAATGGCCGCCTGAGTCACCTTATTTGACTCCTTTTGATTTCTTTTTATGGGGATACTTGAAAGGCAAAAAGTACCAAGATAGACCACAAAATATCAATGAACTCAAAGAAAGGATAAGTATTGAGGTTGCACAAATAACTCCGGAAGTTATGGATGAGGTTCGAGAATAGTTCGCGGCACGTCCTTTCCATTGTATTTTAGCTGAAGGTTAACAATTTGAGCACTTAATTGAGGTTTTGTTGTATTCAATGAATAATACATATCAAATATTAATTTATTGTAATAATAAAATTTCATTAATTCTTTAAACAAATACAAAAATTAATTCCTGTACATTATTGATATGGCTGCATAGGTATTCAAAAGAACTTCAAAATAATGTCTTATAACACCCACATTTTCATTTAAAAATTTTAGCATAGCTCGCATGGATAACGTCAAAAACAAAAAGCTATCCATACGAATAACCCGTTTTAAAATAAAAATCGCCGGTTTCAGACTTTTTCCTTAAAATCGCCGGCTTACGGAATGACGAATTTATTCCTTTCATTTGCACCATACTGTATACATACAGAATGTAACAGCCAAATGGAATAAATTCGATAACGATCAAATGAAGGCGTGTTGGAAAAAACGCTCGAATACGTCGATTTGTAATTTCAAATGCGCATATTTTCCAAGAAAATAATATTATATAGGGTGTTCCATGTGACCGTGACCAACTTCATTATTTTGAATGCAACCCCCTGTATATTATTTATTTCTTAGATTCTTCAGAGAATTCTAGACACAATTCATGCACAATGTCCTATACCTATCTTCAACTATTTCGGAAGTGTAAAGTGTTTTCAGATTTATTGCAAAAATCAACGTTTTAAATAAAAATTATTTTATTTCACAAATTCGGTACATTACACTTAAAACCTATAGGTAATACTGATTATTTCTTAATTATTTAAAAAAAAATATCATTATAGGAAATGTTCAAAATGCTGGCCGCTAACGTCTTGGCTAATCTGGTGTAGAATTGTCTTCTAACGTTACTCAACATTTCTTCTAAGTAATGGTTTTTGCTTACTTTCTTCATATCGAGAGGTAAATGGGAAATAAGTATTGAGTGTAATGTATGGAATTTGTGAAATAAAATGATTTTCTTTGATGTTTTATAGGTATCGATGCAATAAAGAGATTGGTCTGACTTATTTATGATTACCACTCCCGATACCTAAAACATCGATTGAAACTTTCGTAATCGATATCAATAATACTTGATGTACTTAAAATAATTTTCATTTAAAATGTTAATTTTTGTAAAAAATTTGAAAACACTTAATACTCGACTTAATATTTCCCAAAAACTTGAAGATAGGTATAGGACATTGTACATGAGTTATGTCTAAAATTTTCTGAACAATCCAAAAAATAAATAATATACAGGGGATTGCATTTGAAATAAGAAAGTTGGTATTGGCTACGGTCGCATGGAACACCCTATATGATTTTATTTTCTTGAAAAATATGTGCATTTAAAATTACAAATCGACGTGTCCGAGCGTTTTTCCTAATACCCCCTCATTCATTCGTTATCGAATTTATTCCATTTGGCTGTTACACTCTGTATAATTCTTGTGTCTGCATGTTCGTGATAGAACTCCTCCGAAACGGCTACACCGATTTTCGCGCAATTTTGTGAGCATATCGGGTAGGACTGAGAATCGGCCAACATCTATTTTTCATCCCCCTAAATGTTAAGGGTGGTCCACCACTAATTTTTTTTAATTTTTTTGGTCCATACTCCATATTTTTTATTTCTATTTTTTCATGATACAGCATATAGAAATACATATATGTAACCCTTTACCCTAAAACTCTAGAATGGATCGTTTGACGATTCAAATTGGCCCCTTTGCATTTTTTTGGAGTTAAAATACTTAAACGGATAGAAACCTAACCTAACGTGAACGGGAACGGTAACGGAAACGTGACCGGGAACGAAACGAGAACGGGTAAAACGACGGGAACGGAAACGGGTAAAACGTGGTATAACCAAAACTGCCTATCTATTGCCTCTAAGGCGGAACGGAGTTTGCCGGGACGCATTTTTCCGTTCCCTATACTAATCAGCGCGACAGGTCTCTCAAGCCGTATAGGAAAAGGAATGCACAATGGAACACTCCGTTCCCTAGCAGATATGCACAAAGTGCCCACTGTGTGATCGCATATGTATCCACGTGTAAATAATTTATTGAACATTTTTTATTCTTAGTCGAAAGAAGACAACTTAATATAATCAAAGATCTTTATTCATGCAGAACTACTAATACATACTGAAAATAAATAGGATTTTTTTGTAACTTGCTATAAAGAATAAATAATATTAGAGCAATCCAAATTGTGCATTGCCATGACCCATAGCGTTTGTGGTATTCTGTTGGATGTTTGCTATTAATGATCGCTTTTTGCGAGGTCTCTTTCTTGAACTTATTTCGCTTCTAGATGGCCGACCTGCTTGCATTGCTTTGGCACCCCTATAACCAGATGCTCTTCTAGTGATAGATGTAGGTTGTACCGGGTTTTTCACCATAATTTGTTTCTAAAAGAGGTAAAAAAATGTTTTTTACGAAAGTTTCACGAAGTCGGCTAATGTTTTTCAAAATGATTCCACGAAATGAAATATATACAGAGTGGGAAACATATTGATTGCAACTTCCTTTTTTCGAATGGAACACCCTCTATTTTTTTCTATATTTGGCAAGCTCTTGTTCCCCTAATTTATAATATAAGTATAGCATGTTTAGTCTATATCTCTTATTCTGAGTACCACAGAGTTTCAAATTTCAAGTACCAATTTCTTAGTTGACATTATTTATTCCATACCACCATAGTTTATTATTATTTCATTTTTTATTGGATATTGGTAGGTATACATTGAAAAAATATTGCTTCTGAGTGAATTGTTTGAATATTAAGAATTTCGAAATGATTTCACATAGGTATGTATTTTTTATTTCGTAGTCTCATTTCGAAACTTTGAAACTCTGAAAATAAGAGAGACAGACTCACATACGTATACAGGGTGGCCAAGAGATTGACGTCAAAAAGAAAAAACAGGTCCCTCGTGTCAAGGGCTATTCGAATCACCCCCATGTATGTTATGCGATTTTTCACGGTTTTCGAGTTATGAATTTTTTAATGAACTTTGAGAATTTTCGACTTGACCATCTTAAAAAGGATATTAAAAAAAAGTACAAGACTTCTCTTTGAAATTCTTTTTATAACTCAATCTCCATGAGTTGTACTTTTATACATAAAATAACCAGATTCGTAACTCTGATAAAAATCATGGAAATTTTGGTCCCAATTGAAAAAGTTACATGAATTGGATTATGATCTGAATTTTCGAATCAAAAGTAAAAATGTGAAGAGGCGAATTCACGGTTTCTTAGTATGCTTAAAAACTGTGCTCAACAGTCAGCTTTTAGAATCATTGATAAAAATGATACTTAACACTCTACTTCTGCTAGAATTAGCCTTCAAATTCATCGAGGTGGAAAAAATCAAACCCCTCAATTACACTCAGCCCACTTCCACGGCAGGGAGCAGGGAAGTGAGCAGGGAAATGATCAGGGTGAGAATGTAATCACCTCACTTCTGCTGCCACTCGCGCTGCTACTCGCGCTGCCGGTCACTCCCTAAATTAGCGGTTTTTCGTGCGGCAGTCAAAGGACCGGCAGCGCAAGTGGCAGGGAGTGATCACATTCTGCCCAGTTACTGTCGTGCGAACGTTGCGTACGTTGTTAATTGTTGCGAAAAATGTCGACGGAGTGGAGCAACGAAAAATAATATCATTTCTAGAACTCCTTGAGATCGAAAGAGTGATATGGGATTCTTCTGATAAAAAACATGAACTTAAGCACAAAGTGCACGATGTATTGATATCATCCACCATCTTCTACGACAACGAACTTCCTTTTGGAGTTTATATGTTTTCAAGACACTCACATATTTATACACCTAAATGAAAGTGTAATAAGAGACAGAGCGCTGAGGATTCAATTTCGTCGTCCGCCGTTGCCAAAACTTGATCGCGAGAGAAAAGTTTGAGCTGAGTGTGAATACTCACTGCCTTTCCATACTGCCGCAAAAGTATTTCTGGCAGCGCGAGTAGCAGTGGAAGTAGCTGAGTGTAATTGAGGCAAAAGAACTAGACAGTAGACATTTACTACAAAATTACTTCAGATGTTGGTCAAGAAGAGTTCTAAATAAAAAAAGGAATGGGTATGGCAATAAATGGCACATAATAATGTAAATAAAAAGAAATTTATTTATAAATTTCACAGTAGATTTTCAAAGTGGTCACCTCTAGCCTCAATACAAATCCTACACCTTCTTAGAATTTTTTTTTAAACGCATAAAACCTGCCCTGTACTCAGGCCCGCCGTAAGCGGGCGTGCAAGGCGTGCCCGGCACAAGGGCGGCACGTCCAGGGGGGCGGCAAATCCAGTGAAATTGATTTTTTTTTTTGGAGGGGACAAACAACGTGGTAAGCGGGGGGAAGAAAAAAAAGGGGGGGCGGTTGTCCAACTCCAACTGCTTTAAAATTTTGCCAACTGTCATAGAAACATAGAAATTTTGCCATATGCGATCGAAACTTTGCCAACTGCTTTGAAATTTCTCCAACGTTCAACATTGGGGGCGGCAAGGTCTCCCCATCCCCCTTAGAGAGACTTTTTCTCTGAAGGATTGGGAGGACAGGCGGCCAACATCGATAATTTCCGTATATCCACGGAATTCAGTGAATTCACTGCAGTGTTTCTTTCAGGTATATTTCCGGGAGGGGCACTGCCGCCCCCCGAAGTTCCGCAGGTGCCCCCCCGGCGAAATACTGAGAGAGCCCAGATCCAGTTATGGCATGAAACTTCAAGATCGAAAAATTCACATAATCCGATAAATTGCCCTCCCGGAACTTCGAATTGCGCCCACGGGAAAAATTTTCTGAAAGAAACATCGATTCAGAAAGTTCCTACGGCATCTTGATTTTGTTGAATATTCTACAAGAAAAATTTGCAGATGTTCTTTTTCCCAATATTACAACCAGGTAGTAGTAGTAGTTTTGAATATTTTCAGTGTCGCCGTATCGTTTATGCCAATTATTGCATGTCATAAAAAACCCTCTGTTTACCAAATTGCGCCCTTTCTACTAGCCGAGTTTAGGTAGATACGTGATTTTGATGAGAGAATTACGAAAATAAAGATAAAAACAGAATGAAGGTCTTTGTCGGAATATACACCCCCTAGGATCAGTTGCATTTTGCATTCGAAATTGAAACTTGTCTCTTGTCTATGATTCGATTCGAACAGTTCCGTGGTGTATGAACAGTAACGATCAAAAATTAAATTCCAATTATTTTGTTAATAGTGAATCTGAAGCTTAAAGATGATGCTACTAATGAATCAGACATTGACGGTATTGATTTGTTTAATGAAATTATTGCACTAAAATCGCATTTTGCAGAACTCTAATCGAAGGATCCACAATCACTGTTACAATATATTTTTGGCAATGACTTAATTTCTACATTTCCGAATATAACAATAGCACTAAGAACACTACTAACATTGCCGGTTTCAGTTGCATCTGGAGAAAGATCTTTTTCAAAATTAAAAATTATCAAGAATTATTTAAGATCCACTATGCTCCAACACAGATAAAGTAATTTAGCTATATGTAATTTCAATTGAACACCAAATTTTGTATATATTGGATATGACTTAGATTGTAGAAGATTTCGCAAATATAAAAGCGAGAAGAGTGAAATTTTTTTAGATAAATATTTGAGTGTGTATCTATATGATTTTTCAATTTTATAAATAAAAATAACAATAATACAATATAATATGTATAATAACAATAATTCAATAGGTTTTTTATTTTTTTCCCACCATAATGAGGGAACCCTTTCTAGAGAAGACTCGCATATGTAGCGCAGGGGAGTATTTACGGGGGGGGGGGGGGGTACTGGGGATAATGAACCTCCCCAGGAAAGAGTTTTTCACACTAAATCTTCGAATGGAAACGATCTAACACCCCCCCCCTTTACCTTTACCCGCTCACAAGATCAGTTCAGGTCCCTCGCTAAAACTTTCCACTACACCCCCCCCCCCGAATTGCTCTCTGATTTAGCGCCCTATTGGGGGCGGCATAACAGTATTTGCACGCGGGCGCTCAGACAGCTAGCGGCGGGCCTGCCTGTACTCTTTTAGGACAAGTTCGGCTTCTCTTAACTTCAGTCGCAGCTCGTCTTCACTCGAACATTCTTGGGCGTAAACAATTTCTTTGAAATAACCCCAAATGAAAAAATCCATGGGATTAAGGTCAGCTGAACGTGGGGGCCACTTGATTGGTCCGCTGCGTCCGTTCATTCAAGTGATTACTAAGAAGGTGTAGAATGTGTATTGAGGCTAGAGGTGGCCACTTTGAAAACCTAATGTAAATTTTATAAATAAATTTTTTTTATTAACATTATGATGTGTGATTTATTGCCATACCCATTCCTTTTTTTATCTAGAACTCTTCTTGACCAACATCTGAAGCAAGTTTTCATTAATTTTCAGCATTTTCTATCATAACTTGATCAGAAAAATAATAATTCTGTGATAAATGTTTTTTCCATCTCGATGACTTTGAAGCAAAAGTAGAGGGTTAAGTGCCATTTTTTATCAATGATTCTAAAAGCTGACTGTTGAGCGCAGTTTTTAAGCATACTAAGAAACCGTGAATTCGCCTTTTTACATTTTTAATTTTGATTCGAAAATTCAGATCATAATCCAATTCACGTAACTCTTTCACTTGGGACCAACATTTCCATAATTTTTATCAAAGTTACGAATCTGATTATTTTATGTATAAAAGTACAACTCATGGAGATTGAGTTATAAAAAGAATTTCAAAGAGAAGTCTTGTACTTTTTTTTAATATCCTTTTTAAGATGGTCAAGTCGAAAATTCTCAAACTTCATAAAAAAATTCATAACTCGAATACCGTGAAAAATTGCATGACATACATGGGGGTGATTCGAATAGCCCATGACACGAAGGACCTGTTTTTTCCTTTTTGACGTCAATCTCTTGGCCACCCTGTATATTCGATATCAGGAGAAAATAACCAATTTGAATGGGAAAAAATATACAGGGTGTTCCATTTGAAAAAATTAAGTTGCATTCAATATGTTGTATAATATATTCCAATTGACGTAATCATTTTCGAAAAATTTATTTGATTTCGTACAATTTTTGCATTATGAAATATTTTTATGTATCTGATTTTGTAACAGAGTTAGAGGGGCGTCAATTTATAGTGAAAAACCCGGTACATTATGTCTGCGATACTTCTTTTGCTGAGTTAAAGAGGAACACAGAGCATAGAACGAAGCTTCGTTATCACTATTCTTTATCTGCCTATTAAACTTCTTGACAGTAGGCAACAGTCCTGGATGAGTTTCCACGAAGCTGCTTGTTTCTTCTAAATTTGTTTTGATTTCCTCCAGTTCGTCTTGCGCATTAGTGTCAGTCTCGTTTGCTTCAACTGGAAAACTATTTTCTTCATAAGGAGTCATGTCATCCAGTCCAGTTTCCATTTCTTTCATGGCCCATAAAGTCTGCTATAATTTCGTTATCTTTTTCTTCATCCATATCTTTGAAGAAGCTGGCACCACTGATGTTGTTTCCAAGTGCTAATGTGGCGAGTTCTATTTTGTCTTGTAATAAAATATGAAACCTGGCAAAAAGCGATCATTTACAGCAAACATTCAACAGAATACCACAAACGCTATAGGTATCATAGCAGTACGTGCACATTGAACATTAATTTGGATTGCTATAATATCATTTATTCTTTATAGCAAGTAACAAAAAAATCCTATTTATTTTCAGTATGTAGGTATCTGTACTTCTGCATGAATAAAGTTCGGTTTGATTATATTAAGTTGTCTTCTTTCGACTGAGAATCAAAAATGTTCAATAAATTACTTACAGGTAGATACATATGCGATCGGACACAGGGCAGTGGGCAATTCGGGCATATCTGATAGCAAACGGAGTGTTCCATTGTGCATTCCGTTTCCTATACGGCGAGAGCGACTTGTCGCGCTGATTGTATAGGGAGCGGAAAAATGCTGCGGGGACAGTTAGTCCTACATAATAAAAATTTAAGGAACATAGAATTTAAGAGGTTTTTTGTTGAAAGGCGAGCGCCGAAGGCGCGAGGGGTGGGGGACGTCGGAAAGTTGAAGAACGGGAGACGCGTGGGTGTTCTCGGGAAGTATTTTGAAAAAATTCGCGAAAAACGGTAAAATTCGCCCGAAAGAGCGAATTCCCCGAAAATGAGGCTTTTTTCCGGAGGCACCTGGACGTTCGGAGTTTTTTTTAAACAAAGCCTCATATCCCCGTTCACCTTAGCACGCAGAGCGTTTTTCGACACGTTCCTCCGGGTGTCCGAAATAAATTCGCGAAAATTGTAAAAATTTCCGATTCGACCAGAAAATATCGATAAAACCAAAGAGTTTCAGTTATTCCGATGACTTTCGACGTTAGAATTAGGTTAGGGTTCTTGACAACGGCATTCAAAGTTTGACGCGACGCACAGATTACCGTTTCTTGGTTGGATTTTTTCGACATTTCGAGATGTCAAAGGTGAAGTTACATATAGGTTAGGGTTCTTGACAACGGCCACATAATTCTATACCTATAATTTGATCCTTGAAATTAAAAGTGAAACATCTAGAAGGCTCTGCCAGGGCCGATCCTAGCAGGTGTGCAGCGCGTGCACCGCACGCGGGCGGCCGATTTCGAGGGGCGGCCGCAGGCCGCCACCTTCATATGTTTGTTCGTGAAAAATATGATTTTCAACAAATCTTGAAGAGATTATTGTTTTTAATTATTGATTATCACTCTAATCATCCAAATTTTGAATGAGAAGACAAAAAATTCAATGAAACTGAATTTTTGAGTCTTGTCAAATCAAATATTCCTTGTTCCCCTTCACCTAGAAAAGAAACAAAGGAACGTGATGCAAAGATCGAACAAAACTTCTATCTGAGAGCAATTATCGTTATCGATGGGGTCTCGAAATAGGAATGTTTAGTATTGGTAAAAATTACCAGATGTTGGAATAGAATCGCGTCGTTGTAAAAACAAAAACGGCTGGGGTGCAATTATAATGGTTTGTAATCATGCTTTCTGCAGCTACTGCCATAGCTTCATGTTTATTTCTCGTTGCCACCATTCTGGTTTCCGGTCTCTTCCGCATGAAAATTATTAATAATCCTCCTGTTACATACTAACAAACAAATTTCAGTGTGGAAAGTATTTTCTATTCTAAAAAAGTGTGAGCAGGGTGATCCTTTCAAGTGTTTCATTAGAAGTATTCGAGGAAGGAATTTTGATACGAATTCAAGATTCTGTGTTTTTGTTTAAGAGTACATGAACTTGAATTGTAAAATATTTTCAAGCGGAATCTACCTCCGGTTCTACCGGAAACGAATGCGAACTTCGTTATTTCAAATGTACCTAACAACCTGTATCACTGTATATTCATACATATTTTAATTCTTCGATTGATTCTGCACTGGTTTGATGTATGATATGCGCGACTACTTCAAGCGATTGTTGAGTTATAGCCTGATTGTCAAATTCGTTGACAGAAAGACTAGAAAGAGTGTAACAAATTAGTGTTTATATCTCCAAAATCCCTCATTGTAAGAAATTTTTTTCGCCACAGTGGAACAAAAGAAAGTACGCTGATACCGCTTCTTGTACCTATAAATGATGAGGAAGTATTATACAGGGTGCCTGAAACAGGGCTTCAAAGTGAGCCTCAATAAAACTATAAAATCTCATTTTTTCAAATGGAAAACATATAATTTTGTAATTTCGATCGATTGCTCGTCAAAAACAAGTTGAACTGTTCCAAACATGTACCTATTTAAAATCAGTATTTTTGCCGTTATTGAATAAAATTAGAATTTCACGACTAAAGCCAGTTTTCTCTGTCTGAACATCAGGTTCATTAAGATAATTTTCAAGTAGGCTATGTCAATAGTTAGAAGATGACAGTATTAAACTAAGTTTTTTTTATTTAGTCATCATCCATTATCTGCTTTTTTTATTTGTCATATTCGCCGCAAATAAAGAACAGACGTTTGATATATCATTCTAGTGTACCTAATTATTATTGCATGTTTTGCGTAGTGCTTGATCAATAAAAATAAGTAGAGAATTACAATTCCCAACATAGCCTCCTTTGTAATTGACTAGAAGTCCACTGAATTTGACTGAATTTCACGACTAAAGCCAGGTTTGGCTCAGTCAAATTGAGTGGTATGCTCGTCAACTTCAAAGTAGGATATGTTAGGAATTGTCATTCTTAGTTATTTTTATTGATCAAGCACTATTAGTGTTTCTTTCCTATATTACATATTTTTCATTTTGTTGAAATGGATGTACCTATAATGTATCTAGTAGGTACCTGATTCATCATCTAGTACACGAATACAGTAGTATATAAAAATATATATGCGTGTATGTGAACTACATTTTCATTGTGTAAGATAACATAAAAATCTTCAGAGAAGATGTCGGAGGCAGAGGCATAATCAAAATATTTACGGAAAAAGTAACGGGGTTATCCCCTCCTTAAATCTAATACGTACAGTTTTTCTCCTAACAATAAAAGGAGGCCCAATAAAGAAGCCATATACATGTCAAAAAAAAAGATATATTTTTTGGCGTTGGGGCGGCTCATAAGGATTCTGCACGCGGGCGGCCAACAGTCTAGGATCGGCCCTGGGCTCTGCCTAGGGTCAGTGAGACTATTGCGCATGTGCGATAGCGGAGAGTAGGAGAATAGGGGCATCATGGCGACATAGCCATCTTTAACAGAGCCAGGGCCATGCGAAGAGCGGCAACGCTGGACTGGGGTATGTCAAGCAAGCGTCTTGTGGTAAACAATGCACGTGTTTTTGTATCATCCGCTTAGTTTAGTGGTCATGTATGTGAAAAAATAAGTGAATTATAGCGACTGTTCGAGTGCCGTGTACAGTGAGTGTTTGTGATATTGGTGTTAGTGAATTTTCCTTGGAATAACAGAATAATTGGTATCTGATATCTAACCTATAAATTCAACTTGGACAGTTCATCTGCTTCGAAAAATGGTCAAAACGTGTTATATTCATGTATTCCATCGTATAGAAGTAATTATCCGTCTACAAGAAATTAAGGATATTTTAATTTTCCGAAAGATGAACAGCGTAAGCTTTTATGGATGAGGTGCATGCCATATCGCGAAATTTCATTCGAACGAATAGTTTTGTTTGCGAGAAATAATTTGATTCCGAGATAATCAAGTTCGATAAACATTTGCAAGCAGATGGAGCCATCAAATTACTTTCTTTGAGATCCCCGAAATTGAAAGAAGGCGCTATCCCAAAGCCCAAATCAAATAAAAAGGACCGATCCTCAGTGTAGAAGGGAAGCAATTTTTACTATAGGAATAATAATGAAGTAGAAGCTTTTTTGAGTTCCGATTTGATCAAAGATTTCAAAGACTTACTTGAAAATTATTCGGCTAAAATTGATATATCTGGATGGGAAATTAAAATATTTCATAAAGATGTTCTGATTTCGGCTAATGAACTAAAATGGATACTTCCTTCTGATTTGATTCTCAGCAGATGGTCTCAAGTTACTAATTTGCTTGCACGTGTCTAATGAGAATACAAGTAAATCTACATAAGATTTATTGAGAGATTCCTTCACTTCATTAGAAGATAAGAATAAAGAAAATTTTGGCGAGAGATGGCCCTACACCTCCCTGTGGTTCTTGCTCGACAATAAATTGAATATAACATCAACCAATTCGCTTCAATTTTGTTTTTCATTTATATTCAATTTATTGACTGAGTGGGGCATACTTCCACTCTTTTTCAGATATTCATCGGAAAACACATTTATCAACATTAGGAAATGGAATGATACGGTCGAAATATCGTATCTCTCCACGCTAAGCATCGTAAACAGCATACCTCCCTGCCCTGTTTTTTTTCGGCGTTGCCGCTTAAGGCACCCGGCCATGTCTAGAGAAGGCCGTGATGGCGATCAGCAATTGACAACAATCTGTTTGTATTGAGCTACATATGGTATCCATGGATACATAATGACATGTCCCTTTCTCTTCTCCCAACTCATGCGTATAGCGACAACTGACCCTGGATTTATGGGGAACGATTGCCACACTTCTGTACACTTATAAGCCACTACGCTCAAATTCTATATTCATAATTCTATGACAACGGCAGTCAAAGTTTGACGCGACGCATAGATGACCGTTTGGAGGTTGGATTTTTTCGACATTTCGAGACGTCACGGGTGAAAATACACATAGGTTAGGGTTGTTGACAACGGCATCAGTCAAAGTTTGACGCGACGCACAGATGATCGTTTGGAGGTTGGATTTTTTCGACATTTCGAGACGTCACGACTCACGGGTGAAGTTACACATAGGTTAGGGTTCTTGACAAAGGCAGTCAAAGTTTAACGCGACGCATAGATGACCGTTCGGCGGATGCGTTTTTGCTTTTGATTTCTCAAAATGCGAATCTATCTTCAAAGGGAGATCTACCAACAAGGTGAATCTACTCAAAAGGTATTTCGCTGGGCTCAAACTAGTAATACATAATTCCGAACAGCTGCGTCGTACGAAATGAAGACGTGATAGATTTCATTATCGCAAATTGAACGAGGAATTCACCGGCGTACAATTTCCTTTGAAATGATTGAGATCATTTCCCATGAATGCGCGCCAAGGATGAAAATAAGTTCATAATTGTATGTCAAAAAATGCGCCTCACCTACCTGTTAAAACTCACCAAATTTCATATTTGCATGTCTCGACCAGAAAAAGAAAAGAAAGTTTATTTTCGGCAATTCATAATTGCATGTCAAAAAACGCGCCGGTTTCAGAGCAATCACTAAATATGTAGTCAATTTTTCAAGAAGAACTTAATGCTGCGAGGTGATATGAACCCAAATCTGTAATTAGTTCCACCTTCTTGATATTATTCTTCAAGTTGGAGGTGTGTAGTATGATGTCAGGTGTACTGTCTTGGTCGTTGTCATTCAAGAATGTTGGAGGTGTCAATACTTTTTCGAAATGGTTGTTTTCAAGGAATTCGTTCATTTGTTTATATTTTGTCTTGTTCACATTTAAATCTCCAATAATCAGTGCATATTCGTATTCATCAGCTTTAATGAAAATTGTCTCCTCCATTTCAGACCATGGATGTATATATACCAGGAAGACGTGAATTTTATCGTTCTTAAAGGGAAGTGTGAAGTGGAGGGCTTCATTTTTTTTGTTGTTAATCGAGGGAGGGTTTACCTTGTCCATTTAAAGACTTGGGTGGCATTTTATTATACTACCTCCTCTAGTTCTGTACTTAATTATATTCCAGTTTTTGTATTGGATTTCCTGATCGTCCCTGAGTTTTGTCTCCACAAACATGGCACATTAAATGATAGATATTATTTTCAATGAAGTGTTTAATTAGCTGTTTCTTTGGTAAGTAGCTGTTCACATGGGCGCCCGCAGGAGGGGGCCAGGGAAGCCGTAGCCCCCCCTGAGATTTCGATGGTCCCATCGTTTTTCAGCACAACAACCTTCATAATCGACAGAGGCGTTTTTTGAATTGAAAACTTTTTTAGGCGCGTTGCACTTTTTTTGGGTGAACAAAAATCATTGTCTCATTGTCACCGAATGCTTTCCATCTGTAGATGTGAATCGTGTTTAGCCCGCTCCACACTCATGGCAAGAACCTCGGCCAATACCGCGAACGCGAGTGTGTATAACTTTCTTGTGTCACGTTCGCGCTTCGCGCCCTTCTCCGTTTCGTTGCGGTCTCCTGTTCCGCGACAAGGGCTTCGCGCCTAAGCATGTTCCATCCACACTCACAGGCGTTCGCGGTACCAGCGCAGTAATGATTTAATGCTTGTTCACTGACTTTATTCGCTTTTGAAATGAATGGTTTTCTTGTAGCAATGAAGTGGAATTAGATTAGATTTAGAGGAGATAAGTGAAATGAGAATTTCTTGATTATTATCAGAATGAACCCTTTTTATAAAGCGGAAAGTCTTCGCAGACAGCGAGGATGCCGTGAACCAAAGTGCGAATATTTGTGCGAGTGTGGATGACTTATTTGCCCGCGAATTCTTGGCCAGGTTCACGGCAAGAATTCTTGGCGAGATTCACGCCATGAGTGTGGAGCGGGCTTCTCGGCATTCCCTCGAACGACACCAGATGATCATTTTATGGGCGGCTGCTTATATGGCGGCTTCTCTGATGTGGAATTTTTCATGCGGCTTCGCCGGCTTCTCTCATATTGCAATAATTATTTTCATTATCAAATCAGGGTTTTTGCCGAGAAGCAGGGGGAACTAAGAGGGTAAATATAGAATCTTCTCATTTGTGTTCACATTCTAGAGAAACAAGTACCTATTCGAATTCGAAACCACGTTGAGAACTTGTTCAGAGAGTGTTTTCAGTGTCTTTGACTTGAAAATTGTGTTATTATAGGTAAGTTCAATGATGAATTACGTAGCTAATTTTTCAGTTGTTTTTCGTATTTTGAAGTGAAAACTTCACACACTTTTTGGGTTAACAGAAATTATGAAACTCGCGTCATCGTCACCGAACTTTTTTCATGAGCTATATATATATTTTATACAGTGTGATCCACAGTATATACAGAGTGTATCTGAATAACACCGAAAAATTGAAAGAAGAGCAACAAAAAAAAATTGTTTTTCTTTTTTATTTTCCCTGTCCCTGTATATTAAGTGAAGTCTGAACGGCCTTGTGAGAATAGACCCATAATTACCAATTAAAACTTCAATCCTTGATTTACAAACACTTCTTCGTAAACCAAAAATGATTCGAACATAATAATCGAATAGCTCTACGATACAATTCAGCAATTCACAAGTTACTTAGATTTCACTTCTATCGGCAGTACCCAAAGACTGCACCTTTTTTTTCGGTTTGTTGAGAGTCATTTTTACTCATGTTTCAATTTTTATGATAGATTCACCTTTGGAAATATGGATATTCGAAAATTTTTCAACGCGAAATCAACTGCCAATGAAGATTGCAATAACTCCCCTAAAAGTATTAGGCTTCATGTTCATACACAAATGCCGACTCATTCCTCCAGTTCCAATAAAGAAGAAAGGCAAGAAGAATATAGCGAAGTTGATCGTGCAACAACTTCGAATACAAATCCTTGCGAGCTTAAATCTTCCCAAATTTTGTCTGTGCCCTTTAAAGAATCAATGGACATTGGAAATTTTTTAGCTATGTCATCTATTCCAGACAAAAAGAAATATGATTTATTGAGAATGCCATATATATAGGCAAGATGTTGGACCAAATAAAAGACCTTCATTAATGGCTTGATCAATATGAATGGATGGTTTATTCCAGAGTCCTTGAAGGTGCACTGTGGAAATATTGTGTAATATTTCTATCATCTGTGACCCATGGCAGTACTTTAGGCGCATTTATAACAAGACCATTCGTAAAATACCGAGATATACACACGCCGGCCATAAATCATGCTAGTTCCGCTTGGCATAAGGATTCAACTGTCCGTGCCAAAAATTTTATGGATGTGGTATCAAATGAAAAACCTGACTTATTGTCCTCATTAGATACAGGTAGGGAAAAAAATGTTGCAGAAAATAGGAAAAGAATTTTACCGATCATAAAAACAATAGTTTTGTTGAACTCACGATATGCCTATACGAGAGAGCAACAAGAACTCTGGCAATTGTAGTGATCTTTTGAAATTCAGAGTAGACGCTGGTGATAAAGATTTAGAGAACCATTTATTCAACGCAGCTGGTAACTCGAAATATACTTCTCATAGAATTCAAAATGAGATAATTTCGATAACGGGACATGTAATACTGAGAATTATTGTAGAAGAAGCAAATGCTTCCAAGTATTTCAGTGTAATGGCTGATGAGTCTGCTGATTTTTCTGGACATGAGCAGTTATCTATTGGAATACGATATGTACATGAGCAAAATGATAAGTTTACAGTGAAAGAGGAGTTTCTTGGGTTCTTACAATTGAACAAATTAAATGCTGATTGCCTAGCTGCTTCTATCCTTGAGTTCATAGAAAAATCTGGTTTGAACTTGGACAAACTTGTAGCACAAGGTTATGATGGATGCTCAACAATGGCTGGTGAAATTCACGGGGTTCAAAAGATCATAAGAGAAAAGTACAAGAAAGCAATTTGTTTCCATTGTGCTTCCCATAGGTTGCATTTAGTAATTAATGACATCAGTAAAATTACTGAAATTCGTAATAGCATTGGTACCGTTAAGGACATTACAGTGTTTTTCCGAGAGAGTACTTTAAGAAGAAATCTGATTCCAAATATTCCTCTGTTTTGTGAAACTCGTTGGTAAGCTAAATATAAATCTTTGCGAGTTTTTGCTGAAAACTATGAAACTATATTCAGAACTCTTTTTGATATAAAATCTGGAGCAATTTCAATGAATTCTTCAACAACAAAAAGAGCTGCTCAGTTATGGGCTGCAATTAACTCTTTTACTTTTGTGGTTTGTCTGACGATATCAAGTAAAATATTCCAATATATTGGAACCAATAGCAAATACACTACAAGGCGAGTCTATTAGTTTTTCAGATGTTCACCGTCATATAAACTTAATTAAAGATTAATGTCGAAAACATCGATCCGATGATGCATGCTTCACAGAAATTTTTCCAGAGCATTATCTATTGCTCAGAGTCTCAATATACAGGGTCTTTCACGAGGAACCTCACCCATATTTATACGGGAAACTACTGAACGTATTTTCATGAAATTCAGCACTTATGAGTATTTCACTACTTTCAATACTTGTAAGTATTCACCTCCGGTTTTTCCGGAAATGACGTCAACTTCCGTTTTTAAAATTAGAACACCATTTTTTTATTGAAGAAATAGATTCCTTAGAAAATTTCAAGTTATTTTGATGTAACATTCTTCAGTTTTGGTTGGAAAATTCTCTCTGAGCGGGAAAATTCGAAAAAAAAATCGAAAATAGAGCTCCGCTGAAACAAGAATAACTTCGACGTTTTTGGATGGAAAATTTTCATTTTTGGGATTTTTCAAGATGTAAGATTGATGTATCCATCTACGTTAAAAAATAATGTGAGTGTATGCATCACACCCTTGCCCTAAAATGGAAATTTTCTGAGTTAATATCCACTTTAGGGCAAGGGTGTGATGCATACACTCACATTATTTTTTAACGTAGATTCAATATCTGCCATAAAAAAATGGGGTTCTAATTTGAAAAAATTTATTTTTCACGATTTTGTCATCCCTAACTTTGAGAGCGATTTTTTCACCCCCTGTATCATGCATCGCGATTTCGATTTTTAAAGTGGATACATCAATCTTACATCTTGAAAAATCCCAAAAATGAAAATTTTCCATCCAAAAACCTCGAAGTTATTCTTGTTTCAGCGGAGCTCTATTTTCGATTCTTTTTCGAATTTTCCCGCTCAAAGAGAATTTTCCAACCAAAACTGAAAAATGTTACATCAAAATAACTTGAAATTTTCTAAGGAATCTATTTCTGCAATAAAAAAATGGTGTTCTAATTTGAAAAACGGAAGTTGACGTCATTTCCGGAAAAACCGGAGGTGCTCATGCCTTGAAAATATTTTAGATTTCATCAGCATCGTGAAATACTTATAAGTGCTGAATTTCATGAAAATACGTTCAGTAGTTTCCCGTATAAATATGGGTGAGGTTTCTCGTGAAAGACCCTGTAGAGATTGAAAAACCACGAATTTGCAGTAGACAAATTTACAGATCTAATTATGAAGCAGATTCAGCTGAAGATTACTTCAAAAAATCTATATTTTTCCCATACTCAGATCATTTGATTTCAGCCCTTGAAACAAGATTCTCAATAGAACATAAAATGCTTTTTTCTTTGTTCAATATTTTGCCAAAGAATTCGAAATTTCTGGATATTGAATCCTTTGCATCTAAGGTCGGCAATATGTATAACATTGAAAATTTAGAAATTGAGTTGAACATTTGGTATGAGTTCTTATCTATATCACAAATGGATGAAAACATTAAAATTGAAGATCTTATTGGACAATGTGAATTTCTTCCTGCTGTCAAAAATTGCCTCAGGCTTCTCCTTACATTTCCATGTACTACTTGTACTATAGAGCGTAGTTTCAGCACGTTTCGCAGAATTAAAACCTGGATAAGAGCAAAAATGCGGCAAGACCGACTTGTTGGTTTAGCATTGTTGAGTGTATTCATCGAAATAGGATTATGGATATTCCCAATTCTTCAAATTTGATATTGGACGAATTTTGTAAGACTAACAGAAGACTGGTTTCTAGTTTAGAATAAAATATGCCTACTCTGTGGTATGACAATTCAGTATTTTGTTTCCAGAATTAATAATGTTTTTATGTGATATGTTTTTTCCAATTCATGAGTTGTTAATTATGATAATATATTCGTTTATTCGGTTGATTCACAATCTGAAGCAATACTGTGTTATTTTGAATCATATTTTCGTATCTAGTTTTAAACTTTTCAGTTTGCGTCATTCAGGATTTATATTCATATATCATTTTTATGAACATCGTTTTATTGAGCGTATATGTATATATTTTTTTATTTCGTTATTACTCGTTGATTTTTCTCTATTTAGTAGCAGTTTTAATATTCATTACATTCCGTTTTCCATATTTTTTATATTTTATTATCTTTGTGAATATTGTTTCATGGAATGTTATATGTTTCGAGTTACTGTATTAGTTTACATCTATCACTTTATGATGTTGGCGTTATTAAAAAAATGTTGAAGTGCAAAACTTCATTATTTTCATCTTGCACAGCCCTCCCCTCACTTGGAAAAAAATTTCCTGAGCTCCTATGCATGAATATAAATACAGAAATTGAAAAAAACGGAATATTGATGTCGCCTCCGACAACCACGGACGTCTCATCGTTTTTGAATAATTTTTATTTGCCCCCCCCTGAGAAAAATTCCTGCGGGCGCCCATGGCTGTGTATGTTGCAGTATTGATTCTACAAGGTGCGGCACGGATGGCGGACGTTTTTCAGATGGGCATAACTTTCCCCCACTGAGGACGAGAGAAGTGGGGAAGGTGCCGTTAGACTCGTGTGTTCCTAGTAGGGATGGGAAATACTTGTTAATTCCAATACCAGGGATGACAAGTATGAGTACCGACAAATACCAGGTACTAATACCAGGTATTGAAATACTTGCTAGTATTGGGCGTGGCTTAAATACGGGTTGGTTGAGATTGAAGTAGCAGGGTTGGAGTACGTAGAAACTAGAAATACTGTTTAGTGTTTACGTATTTACTTTATGCGTTGTTCGTATGACTATTGTTATATCCGAAGGAAGTTGAAATAAATGTTTATCGATTTTTTAGGATAATTAATTTCACTTTCTAGATTGAATAATACTTGCAAAAACTTTTTTTTTTTTAATTAACAATTATTCTCACGATAGCGTGACTTTTTCAGATTCGATATTGGTTTGAACAATTAAGGAATTAAGTGATAGGTTCAAGTAAATGGCAGTGAAATAAAATCAGCTCACTCGAAAAGAAATATTTATTGCTTATTTTGTTGCAGAAATAAAAGTTGTTGCAGTTTTCGGCTTCCTAATCGTGACCTCCTATCTGTCAATATATTTCCTGCTACAGAAAATAGGCGCTAGCGTACGCAAATACGTAGTAAGAAAACAAGTGCCGGCACCCGGTCCCGATACGCTTCCGAGCGATAAAAGTATTTCAATACTTGTTTTGCAAGTATTTCCAAATACCAGGTATACGTACTTGTACGCCGATACGTAGTATCGATACCTGGTATTCTGAATACTTCCCATCCCTAGTTCCTAGCATTTATTTATTGATCAACAGAAGACCAAGAGGACCTGTGCGAACAGTTCGAACGCCTGAAAATGTTGAACGCGTTCGACAAGCCATTCTTCGCAGTCCGTCGTGATCTGCTCGGAAACATGCTGCTGCACTTCGCCTCAGTGATCGTTCGGTGAGGCGAATTTTGCATATGGATCTTTGCTTTCACCCCTACAAATTGGCCATTGTGCAACAGTTACACCCCGGAGATTATGCACAACGAATGAACTTCGCACGTGAGATGGAAGCACTGATCGATCAAAATGAGAACCTCATTTTGTTCATGAGTGACGAAGCCCACTTTCACCTCAACGGCATGGTTAACCGGCAGAATTGCCGTTATTGGGCTAATGAAAATCCGCAACACTTACACGAAAGACCGCTGCACAGCCCACAGCGCCTCCAGCACTGCATCACCGATTTCGGCCACCACATGCCTGATGTGATTTTCCACACTTGACTGTCTCAAATGCTATTTCCTTGAGAATCTGATTCCGTCAATAAATGTGTTTTTGAGTAAAAATTAACGCTTTTATTATTTTTTTAAAACCATCCATCCTCCGTGCCGCACCCTGTATTTTGTAGAAACGTTTGAGGGTAAACTATTGGTTTGCACTATACTTGGACAGAATTTTTATTTTGATGAATTTGTTGTTCTTACCGAACATAAAAATACACATGAAAGAAACTGATTCCTCCACAACAAATGTCCTTCAAATAAGGAAAACCATATTTCAATTCGTCTGAAAAGTCTTCGAAACGTCATTTTAGAGCACATTAGCATTTCCAACAAATTTCATTTTTGACGCCCACTTGCGATGTTTTGTCGACTATTGGAGGATAGGGGTGAAAACTACCCTCAGAAGTCGTGCAAATGAAAAACATCTGCAAATTAGAGTCTAGACCACACTAGTTACATTCCTACCAATCAGGCTAATAATTTTTTGGACCCACTTGCGACGTTTTGTCGTCTCTAGGAGATAGGGGTGAAAACTACCCTCTGAAGTCCTGCAAATGAAAAACAAGAACCTCTCGGAAAAAGATTCTAGACCAGACTAACAACATTCCTACCAAATTTTAATCAGGCTAATCATTTTTCAGACCCATTTGCGGTGTTTTGTCGACTCTTGGAGGATAGGGGTTAAATTACCCTCCAGAGTTCCCGCAAATGAAAAAGCTCTCGTAATTAAATTCTAGATCACACTAAGAACATATTTACGAAATTTTATCCAGCCTAATTTTTTTCAGACCCACTTGCGATGTTTAGTCGACTTTTCGAGGATAGGGGTGTAAATCTATTCCCCCCAGAGTCTGTTGACTCTTGGATGATAGGAGTGAAAACTACCCTCAGAAGTCCTGCAAATGAAAAACCTCTCTGAATTCGATCCTAGAGCACACTAGCTACATATCCTCCAGATACTATATGTACTGGAAATCAGATTTCTCCGACACATAAGAATTCATTATAACTTTTTCTAATCATCAAAATAAATTGAAATTCTGGTGGTCTCTTATCAACAGAGAATCAAAGATCCCGTTTCAGGCGAAAATTCCGAATTTTCAATTTTAATTTTAATCACGATTTACATAAATATACCCGACGCCACTGGCGAACTGGCCGATGAATCCGAGAATGGCCAATAGAAAGTGGCCGCCAAGTTCACACTGATTATTTTTTTAGCTCTGCCTGTGGTTCCATCGCGAAATAAGATAGAATTCGAGAATTTGAGAATGCAAAACACCTAAATAAAGTTGAATGTTCTCTAGAAATGCGTGAAATGTATGTGGATTGAAATGCGTGAAATTTAGGTGGATTCAAGGAAATTGGATTGAAATTGACTTGGTACTCACCTTGCCCGTTCTTTTTCACCGCTCACTTGCTTGTATTGTTGCTTAAAGGACCTGGTGGAAGCCTTGACTCGCTGAAGTAGCTACACCCTTCCAACGATTCTCCGCTTCCATGTAGAGATGTTATTTCTCCGACCTTGAGAATTTATTATAATATTAGTCCTCGAATATTTGCCTTTAGTTAGAATCTTATTCTTTTTCATCAGTTATTTCAACTCGCGATTGATCTGTATCAAAAACATCCCACAGTTCCTCACATTTCAGAAGGTTTATTTGAAAACGATTCAAATCGAGTAGGCTCTGCTTTTACTACACAACATCTATTATTCAACTCCGATTGTGGTGTCATCGCGAAGTATGATAGAATTCGATTATTTGAAAATGCAAAGTACCAAAATAAAGTTGAATGTTCTCTACAAATTCGTCAATTGTATGGGAATTCAAGGAAATCGGATCAAACATGACTTGGTGCTCACCTTGCCGTTTCAGTTTCACCGTTCACAGGCTTGGATTGGTGCTCGAAGGACCTGGTGGACGCCTTGACTCGCTGAAGTAGCTCCTCACTTCTACGATCTCAGCTCGCTCCGATCCTTTTACTGGCTACGGCGTTGCTTACTTCGAACCAATGTGCTAGTTCCCTGGTGCTTACACTGTTCGCTTGATTTTCATCCAATTTCGTTTCCAAAAATGCCTTTCGGGTCATTGTTGAGACTGTTTCCTTTCGTGATGTTTCACTACCGATTTGTTATTGATAATTATCAATTCGATGCTGTTTGAATCCTTCTTTGATGAGAATTTGGTTTTCTCAGCTTGATGTTTGATCGCAACGCAATAAAAAGCTGCTTGTAGAACGTGATTTTTTGTTCGATGTGAATACATTTTACGCGAAGTATAACGTTCAACCTACACCGAATGACTGAAGTCTATGATGATTGATGACTGATTAGTGATTTGCCTAAACTCGCAGTCGTAGAGGGGGAAACTGGGAAGCAGTACATTTTGCCACCAGTAGTCGCACTCCCCATGAAATGAACTGAAATCTTTACTCTCTCGAGAATTCGCGCACCATTTCTGCGCGCAGTAGTAATTTAGAGGGACCGTTGAATTGTTATTTTACCGTCAACCGGCAGTATTGTAAACATTGGGCTTAATGCTGCGCACGGAAATGATGCGCGAGTCGGAATCGGAGTAAGAAAATCCTCGAAGTCGACTACTAGTTGGTGTCTATTGTCGCATTCCTTTGTTGAACTTTTGGCTTTTTAAAAAAACGTTTCTGACACCAAGGCAGCTTTTTAGAGTAGCTCCGAAACTCGTCCAATGGCTTGATGAGAAATAAAAACACTTTGTTGATGTTCACTTTTATTCAATTAGCTATACTGAATAACAATAACTTCCTTATTCACTAACTTTACACTACGATGTTACGACTAATTAGAACAAGGTTAGAATAGTACCGGAGCAGAGATTCAACCATAGAAATCATAATATATATACTTACTCTAGAATGCTAATTCAATTGAACAAAAGTGTTGTAAAAATTTCAGTGTGCTCCATAATGCGCATGTGTTTCATTAGGTTATTTCTGAACAGGGTCGGATTCAATAAAATTGTATGCTGTTATTGTTGCAGTTGAATTTATTCAATTCATAATAGTATTCATAATAGTATTCGACACTAGTTGTTTTGAACATATTGATAATTTTCAACAGTTATTCGAATGGTAAATTTGGAATCATCAGCGACTGGAAAATAAGCTGAAAATCTTTCATTATTCCAAAACCTCTTCAGGCGTTGAAGAAACCCGGTTTTTGTATAAAAAATAATTCAAGGATCAAGGAAGACAAATTCTCGTTAACAAACAACGAATATCTTTTGGTAAAGTACATGTTAAATATCTATCGATATTTAAAATAGATTTGTATAATTTGATATAAATCAGTTTAATTCAATTTGGAATAATATATGGTGATTATAATAATGCACGTTACTCTTAATCGTTTATTTCTTAACTGATGACCGTTTCAACAAAAATGTACATGTGATCATACAATCATGCGCAACTACCGTTGCTATGGAAACGATATGTAACATTCCCCCCCAGAAAATTCAAAATATAATGGAACCAATGTTAACCCTTATATTACATTTTCCTCTTATTTACAAATATTTGCAATACATTTATAGGAAATATTTACAATACCAATCTTGCAGGTGGTTTAACAATTCTTTTAGTTCTTCTAAGAGCTAAAGGTTCTTCGTCTATAACATCTTCATTTTCTACAATACCTGTTTGTACTTCCACACCAATATCAGATTCTTCTGTCCTGGGAACCTCGTTTTCAAGTGGTAATGATAAATTTAGAGGATCTTTACGCAACTGATCAACGTGCTTCTTGAGTACTCGATTTCTTGTTGGAACCCATACAAGGAAAATGGATTTACTTATCCTCCTTTTAATTGTACCTTTTTTCCAATACTCTCTATTTTCACTGAATTTTCTGACAAGAACTCTCTCCCCTGGGACAAAAGATACCATTCTTTTTCCCTTGAAATATGTTTTTTGTTTTAATTGTGAACATTTAACTTTTTCTTTCACTGCAGGTGAACAAGGTGGTAATATTGAACTAAATTGACTCCGAATTTTGTGTCGAAACATCAATTCTGAAGGTGTTACTCCAGTCGTAGAATGAATAGAATTTCGATAATCAAATAAAAATTTAGACAAAGCATAGTCTGTATCGTTGAAATTGTTTTGGAGCAATTTTTTCAAAGCAGTTTTTACAATTTTAACTGAGGACTCTGCTTGGCCATTTGATTGTGCATGCCACGCAGGACCGTCGATGTATGAAATGCTGTTTTTTGCCAAAAATGTCTGGAATTGATTGGATTTGAATTGTGTACCCTGATCAGACACAACAACTTCCGGTAACCCAAATCTAGCGAAAGTTTCTCTAAGAACTTTAATAGTCATCTCGGAAGTAGTACTTTTCATAGAAAAAACTTCCAACCATTTTGAATGAGCATCCACGATAATTAAATACATAGTATTTCCAACGGGTCCTGCAAAATCTAAATGAATACGTTGCCAAGGTTTTTCTGGCCATGGCCAAGGACTAAGTATCGACTTCGGTGGATTAGGTTGATTCATTTTACAGGATTCGCAAGTTTCCATGAAATTTTCAATGTCCATATCAATTTTTGGCCACCAAAAATATGACCTTGCAGTTGATTTCATTTTAACTACCCCTAAGTGACTTTCATGTAACTTATCCAAAATTTTTGATCTAAGTTTCGTAAAAATTACAACTCTATGATTCCATAAAAGAGCATTACTTTCAATCGATAATTCAAATCGCTTAGAAACAAAATATTTATAATCATATTCCTTATACGTATAACTTGGCCACCGACCGTCTTTCACAAAATTCAATATTTTTGACAAAATTTCATCATTCTTCGTCTCCCGAACGATATCTGTGAATTCAATAATTTTTTCCTCAATATTGTTAAAATAATAAATGTAATTTGGATCGACATCCGTCCAGTTTTCATCAGGATTATCGACCGGTAGTCGAGATAAAGAATCTGCTTTATTCAAAGAAGACTTGACATAAGAGATTTGATAGTTATAGTAAGCAAGTATGGTAGCCCAGCGTCGAACTCTATTCGCTGAAAACTCTGGAATACCCTTAGAAGGGTTGAAAATATAAGTTAAAGCTTTATTATCAGTTTCTAAGTAAAAATGATTTCCGTACAAATACTGATTAAATTTACTCAAGCCGAATATAATTGCCAAACCCTCTCTTTCTATTTGGGCATAACCCCTTTCCGCCGTTTTCAGAACTCTGGAGGCATAAGCTGAAGGTCTGTCTGATCCATCTTGCATAACGTGACTCAAAACCGCCCCCAGACCGTAATCAGAGGCATCAACGGTTAATTTTAAAGGTAAATTAGGATCAAACGATACAAGAAGATTATCGCTTGTCAAACTATTTTTGACTTGCTCAAATGAATTTTCGCATTCTTTGGACCAAATCCATCGCCTTCCCTTCTGTAATAAAGCATACAGGGGGTACAGAGAAGTGAATAAATTTTTTATGAATTTTCCATAGTAATTGATTAAACCAAGAAATGACTGCAATTGCTTGACATTGGTTGGTCTAGGTGCTCTTAAAATGGCCTCAATTTTACTTTCGCAAGGGTGGATGCCCTCTCCATCAATTTTATAACCTAAATATTCAATAGACTGTTGAAAAAACAGACATTTTTCCGATGAAATCTTTAACCCTGAACTTTCAAGAATTTTTGAAACTTTTCTCAACCGAGATAAATGTTCAGCACGATTTCTGCCGTGACATAAATGTCATCGATGAAAACTACAACACCTTCTAGGCCTGCTAATAATTTTTCCATACATTTTTGAAAAATAGAAGGTGCACTGTTAACGCCAAATGATAATCTTTTATATTTAAATAATCCTAAATGAGTAGATATTACTAAAAGTTCCTCAGAATTCTCATCTACCAAAATTTGTTGGTATGCATTAGTCAAATCAATTTTTGAAAACTCGATTCCACCTCCTAACTTGTCAAATAATTCTTGTGCTTTAGGAAGAGGATGTTTGTCTAGTAAAAGATGAGGGTTAATTGTAACCTTAAAATCTCCGCACAATCTGATATCCCCATTTTTTTTATAACCGGTACCACCGGAGTACCCCATTCAGCATAATCAATTGGTGAAATAATATCTAATTTTAGCAGTCTATTAATTTCTTTTTCCACCTAACCTCGTAAAGCATAAGGCACTGCACGAGCCTTGAAGAATTTTGGATGTACCGACTCTGGGTTTTTCAGTAATAGTTTAGCCTTACCCTTATTAAAGGTTCCCAAGCCAGAAGAAAATAGTTCAGGAAATTCATCAAAAAGGTGTACAACTTCTGGAGAAAAGTCAGAGCTGAAATGAAATAAACTTTCAAATACAATATCAAATGCATTCAAAAAATTTCTTCCCAAAATTGGTGGTCCTCCATTTTCAATCACATAAATTTTCAATTTAGAATCTACTCCTCTGAAGTTTACAGGAAGAATAATACAGCCCATTGGCTTAAATTTTTGACCAGTGTAAAAAGAAAGAATGGTACTAGTTTTAGTCAATTCATAATTACGAAAATATTCAAAATAAAATTTATCAGAGACTGCGGAAACTGCAGCTCCGGTATCTAATTGAAATGAAAATTTTCTACCCAAAATTTGAAGTTGAACAAAAATAGGATTAGCCCTTTCATTCTCTCTAAGGTGGCTCATAGAATATAGTTCTTGAGAATCAATATTTTCAATGAAATTGTTACAATTTTTAAATTTGTTACCAGACTTCTTATTTCTCCAATTATTTGAATTTGAATTCGAAAAAGAATTGTTATTCTTCTTGGAATAACACATTGGTGCCAAATGTCCTTTTTTACCACAGATATGGCACAAACACTCGCGAAATTGACACTTGATCGCTTCGTGATTTTTACGACCACAAACAGCGCAACAATTCGCACGTGACCCACTAGCTACTCCTTGATTTGCTGACTTCACCTGACTACGGCTGCGTACTTGAAACAACTCCTGAGGTTCTTTCTTGATCGAAAATGGCGTTGATTTCCCGGATTTTCCGATTGCCGATTCTCTGCTTTCCGCTATCTTGACTGCTTCAGCGAATGTCAACGTATTATCTGCTTCAAACAGGCGATCCCTTATTTGTCCACTAGGTAGACCCATTATGAAACGATCACGAAGACAAATTTGAAGTTCTCCTCCAAAATCACAATGGACGGCCAAGGATCTGACTCTCGCTGCCCAATCTTTAATATTTTCATGAGGTTCACTATGTCCTTCATAAAATATATAAATATATAAAAGAATCCTCCGACAGGGCGTTCAAAAATATAGCTCTTCTTTTAGCGCCTTCTTTGATATTGTTTGCGTCGAAATAATTCGTCAATCGAGGACGAAAAATTGTCCAGTCGTTTGAATTAACATCGAACTCACGTAAATGACCGACCACATGTTCGGATGGCTTCTCTGATGTCGACATTCTTGATTAATTTGTCGAAAATCTCGCCAAATTCTAATTTCCAATATCCTCGTCGCCACTTGTTAAATATCTATCGATATTTAAAAAGTGGCGATATGTAACAGTACAGAAGAAAAATGAAATGAGCAGAATATACTAATATATCCCTTAAGGACAGTTCTATTCTTCGTGTTCCTGAAGATAGTGGAAACATGAAAATGTATTGGAGATCTGCCAATGCATTACTCTGCATCGTTTCATTCTTCAAGTCATTTGTCTTTTTGAGTTCCGAGTATATTCCAAAATCAATCTGATATCTGAATGAAACTGCAAAGTTTTACTTCAATATATTTTATTTTCGAGTTCGAATTATCCAGTAAAAGATGGTTTACTCACAAGATTTCATGATTTTTCATAATGAATTGCGTTCTTTTGCTATATAAAGAACCAATCTCATGGTGAGAGTGGATAGATATGTGTCAATTGAATGAAAAGTAAAGCGTAAATCATAAATTTTCAGCAGTTCATATGATGAATGAAAAGGTGCACATAGTTTACATACTTAAGTGGGAAATGAACAGGTCAAGACAAGGACACTACAGCATTGGAAACAAAAATATATTATCCAATTTTATACATAGTTCATTCTTATCTAAACAGTGGACTCAAAAGAAAATCTATACTAATATTATAAATATTTTTTTTTTGTGTGTGTTTGATACGAATAGGCTCAAAAACTACGGGGCCGATTTCAGAAATTCTTTCACCCTTTAGAAAGCTACATTATCCCTGAGTGACATAGGCTATACTTTTCACCCGAAAAATTAAGGATACCTACTATAACTTCAATAATTACAACAAATAAGCCATAATCAGCTATTTTCACGTGCACTGCAAAAACCGTAAGACCATGTGGGTACAATGTATGACGGAAATGTACCTCTTAAGTAGTTCTACAAAAAAGTCAGCGAAAGCATATATCTATCTCTCGAGATTGACTTGCTATTACCTGTTAATGGTAATCAGATGTTTTCCAAAATTATGCACTAATTGGGAGTGTGTTTTTATTAATTGGGTATTGATACTCATCCAACCTAATACGTTATTTATCCCCAGTATTCAATTTAGAACGAAATTGCCCTTCACATCATACAATTACAACGAGTATCTACATCAAAAGATATGGAAGAGCACCATCAAAAGTATTTCTTACATATAATATAATAGGAATTGTAATGTCATAGCAAATTTTTGATGTCATTCCCAAACATATGTTTATATTGTTTCCCTTGAGATTTTTCCCTCCTAACTTCCATGGACCTTTTCAATATGGATAACTGTACTCCTGCGATCGATTTTTCCATGAGATGAATACCATTCTCAGAAAGCAAATTTTTTTTTCTTCACATTGCATAAAACTTGTTTTAAACTTGAAACTCTTCTTTTCGAACGTCTAGCCTTCACTTTACTCTTTTTCAATTTTTTTTTGGGCCAAAGTTTTCCTAACATTGGCATCCTTTTGCTGACGAAGAAGTTTTGAAGGTGATGCACTGAAAAATTAATAATTTAATATATCTCCAAAAATAGCTATAATGTTTTGGATCAAATTTCTTGCTGTGATAAGGTTCTCCTTATTATTAGCTTATCATATAAAAAAACCTACTGTTTTCCACATCTATAATATTAAATTAATACATAAATGTAAATTTTCAAGTAGGAATGTTTTTTTTAATACTGTGTGATAATAGATATGGTTTTCACTAGGTTTTATATATAGATTTTTATGGGAACATTTGAAGTTCAAAATTTAATTTAATTATAATTATACTAACCAATAGTTGTGTCAGATTTTGATGTCTCGTCTAATCATTTTTGTTTCTCCCTTATTACCCTCATTATCAGTTGAGGTATCTTCTCGAGTTCTTTTCAAACTTCTAGGAGAATCTGTAGAGGCAGTGGTGAAACTAATGGGTGAGCTGAAATAAAATGATAGTTTTTATCTCAAAGTATTACTCGTTTTAGATTGTCATTTGATACTAAAGATTCCTGTTAGCAAATTGGATATATTGATAATTTCGTGAAAGTCATACAACTTCGAACTTTACTTTAGAAGTTGACATAATATTACAATTCGTGAAGTTAGTAACTGAATTCATAGAAATGATTTTGGTTTGAAAATTCAATATTGTTCGGGAAAATATATAAGTTTTGAAACTGGGGATTGATGTTAGTACCTGAAATATCTACATACAAAACTAGAAATATTTATTAATAGATAAATAAGTTCAGTACAAAGCAAATTCCTGATTTTTTTTTCACAAAGGAAAAATAATATGGTAGACACTAACTTATGAGAGCAGAGTAGTAATTTGCCCTTCTACACTCATTTCTCAAGTTGTGGACGGTCTTATTTCCAACATATTCCACAAAACACATTGCTATTCCACAAAAAATACTTTCTGGAATAACTGAAATAATTCAATTCAAACAACCTAGACTCTATTATTCATATTGCTTACCTTTCTGCATTGCAAGAAATAGTAACTCCAGGAGTATTTTCCTTATCATCAAAAAAACATACTTCCATTTCATCCATACTTCCAGCAATTTCCTGTGGGGAATCATTAATTGGGATATTTCTGTTTTGAGGCATTTTTTGTAGGACCCTAGAACTATACAATAAAAAATTAGAACACATTCTGGCCTTAAAAAAATTACAGTGTATGATAAAAAATTACATATTTCTCAGAATATTTCAAATTAGGGCATCATCCAAAACCTTATACAGTAAAAAATGGATGTATAGGTATTGTCTGATTCATATTTATTCCACTTCTGCAGATCACTTCAAGGATCATTGGGATTGTAGTTACAAATATGAATTATTTTCAGCTAATGATCAAGTGGCAGAATATTTTCAGCAATAGTGAGTTTCCTACCTTCCTTGTTGAATGATATGATCACATTTTCGTAAATACAGTTTTGGAACTGCATTCGGTCTCAACTGGATTCTTTTGCCTTCTCTACATATATCTTCTGAAGAAAAATGTTTGCAACATATTACATACTTCTCACTCAAATGTTCTACGATGGGATTCCTTCCCAAAGCCGACATCCAAGCATCATGCCTCTTTTTTGTCAAGCTGAAAATGATAGGCTCCTTGAGTAACGTAGAGTTTATACAACAAAAATACAAAAACTTATCAAGTACGTACCCAAAATAATTAATTCCGGGAATCTTCCCTTTGTTATCACACCACAACACTATACAGTTCATTGTTTATCTGATACGAAAAAATCCAAATCGAACACAACACACAACAAAAGCAAAATGCCCACGAAGAATATCAAACACGAAAATAACAGTTTATAGTGTTTATACAGGAACTAAAGCACCAGTAAACTGTGACTGAAACCGTCCCTGCCTAAACTTTCACTGAGGTCATTTCAAAGTCATTTGCCATGAGGAAGAAAAAGCGGTGTTGTACGGTCTATATGTTTTCAGCATATATCTAATAATTCCTATATGGGTAATAAGCCAATCAAAATTGAAGCTGGGCTTTGGTAACAATCGAGATCTGCGCTTGTGCGGCAATATTGAGAATAAAAATATTTTTTTAATTCTATCTCTCTCTGACACATCGTATTATGTCGTGAAACGTATGTCATTCTTAACTTCATGTGAATAGTTTCGATCGTAACCTCACAATTTAATGTCAAATGTTTCATTCGCTTTATTCCGTTTTCTTCAAGTCCTTAATATCATTGTTAACTCCTATTTATATTCTAAAATTGAAGTGAAAGTATTAAAGTGACATATTTTCATTCTGGATATCTATTTTCTGGCTGTCTTTCAGAAAAAACATAACCTCTAAATTTCTCGCAATTTTTGAATTTCCAGTTGACGCAAGCGTACAACTCAAGCCTTACCAAAGATTTGGCTTCACTTTGAGAGTGTGAAAAGCAGGGGTATAATCCATATTGGTATTAGCAGATATATGGTTTTCAGTGAAACCTGCTACATTACTGCTCTAATTTTCTCAGCAATTCCACAAATATTGCAATTCACTTATGATATTAATGTGTCTAATAGTCGTAGGAAGTCGCGCATGAGCTATAAAATGAGTTTGTTACTCAATGGAATATTTTTATTGTTCAATTATATTGAACTCAAAATAGGACCGACAAAATATTCAGGGACTTGGCATCGTTCTACGTGAAATAACCTAATGGTGAGCATGCGCATAAATGCATAAAATGTCTAAGTGTGGAAGGAACGTCTCCTATTTTCACACAAAAGTTCCTATCCCTCAAATAATTTCTTATAATTGCACATAACTGATTGTGATACATCTGAGAGTGCACACGTTCCTCTGATAATAGTGAAATATTCATCTTTTTTTGATATCTGGGACTCCCAGTTGGTTGCCATCGTGCCTTTTTGAATAATTTGTGACATTTTCAAGGGTCGTCTCCTTCTAGTGGTCGTTTTTTAACATTTTTCTTCAAAATGCCGTTGACGCGAGAACAATTAAAAGAAGTGAAAATCGCAGTAGATGCGGCGATAAGGAAAATGTGTGAGGATAAACAGTTCGTCGATATACTTGTCGAACCTGTCACATCTGGTATTGTAAAGATTTTGGAAGAAAATCTAGGAGTTCTTGAAGATAAGGTGGGTGCCTTAGACGAAGAGATGCGTCACATGAGGATTACTCATGAGAACGAGATGAAAACATTTTCTGACAGGATGGAACAGCTGGAGCAGAAGGTTTTGAATATACCGAGGGAATCCCCAAATAATATGGTTCAGATAATCGAAGAAACCCATGAAATAGACCGCAGGAAAAATAATGTTCTCGTTTTTGGAATACCGGAAGATGAATCTGATTCAGCCGTTATTTCGCAGATATTTTCCACAATTCTTCCCGAGGTGAATGTATAGATAATCCTAAAATGCTTAGATTGGGTAGAAAACTTCCGGATAAATCGAGGCCGATAAAAATTACCTTAGCTGACAGGGCAAATATTCCGATTCTCATGAAGAACTATAAGAAATTGAGGAGTATTGAGAAGTTCGGGAATGTTTACATCAGGCCAGATCAGACTATACGACAGAGAGAATACTATGCGGCTGTGCGTCAGGACTTAGTTAACAGAAAGAAGAATGGAGAAACGGACATTGTGATTAGATACAGAAATGGATACCCAATGATTATTAAAACAAAAAACATGTAGATGCATCCGACAGGCAGGTTCGGGAGATTTTCGGCAACAACTTACTCAGAATTTACTACCAAAACTGTAGAGGATTGAACACCAAGACACATATATTCTACCGAAATATTCTTAGCTGTGGTCACAGTGTTGTAGCCATAACTGAAAGTTGGTTAACGGACGGTGTTTCAAGTAATGAACTTTTTCCACAAAATTATGTAGTAATTTGATGAGTGTAATCCTGTGTTTGATAGAACTTTGGATGTAGGTAAGGGGTGACAACAGGAGGCGGATGTTCTTAAGTCCTTTTATTCATTAACCAACGTTTCGGCTGTACGTTACTAGCCTTCTTCAGGGTTCTACAATAGTAAAAAGTATATAGATTATAGTTATATTGGATGTGGTTGTGGTCTCACCGAATAGTGGACACGTGAGGGTGTTATTAGATGATGCCAGTTTTCATCCAATATCTGTTGGGTGGCAATGGATCGGTCGTAAAAATCAGGGAGGCAAAGACATTCGCGCGAAATTAAGGATACAAACTACGTATTCCTTTCGGATTTCGACAATACAGCATGCATGGTATTCTAGAAAAATAATTGATATACGTTTGTAGGATATAAGAACGGTTGAAATCATGAGAAATAGATTTCGTAATTATGCTGAATAAAATACCTCAGAGGTGACGAACTTATTCTTGAATATGTGACCTGTTAAATTGACATCAACTTAGAAGGACACGTGGTGTGTTTTCAAGAACCAAAATGGCAAAATTTTTCACTTCGCGCAATATCAAGTATAAAAACTTATATTTCTTTCAGATTTCGACAATACAGCATGCATGGTATTCTGGAAAAATGTTGGATATACGTTTGTAGGATATTAGAACGGTTGAAATCATGAGAGAAAGATTCTGTAATTGTGCTGAAAAAATCCTCAAAAGTGACGAACTGATTCTTGACTATGTGAACTGTTAACTTGACATCAATTTAGAAAGACACGTGGTGTGTTTTCGAGAACCAAAATAGCAAAATTTTTCACTTCGCGCAAAATTAAGGATAAAAACTACGTATTTCTTTCGGATTTCGACAATACAGCATGCATGATATTGTAGAAGAATGTCTGATATACGTTGGTAGGATATCAGAACGGTTGAAATCATGAGATATAGATCTTGTAATTATGCTGAATGAAATACCTTAGAGGCGACGAACTTATTCCTGAATATGTGACCTGTTAACTTGACATGAACTTAGAAAGACACGTGGTTGGTTTCAAGAACCAAAATAGCAAAATTTTTCACTTCGCGCAAAAATGAGTATAAAAACTACGTTATTCATTCAGATTTCGACAATACAGCATGCATGATATTGTAGAAAAATGTCTGATATACGTTGGTAGGATATCAGAACGGTTGAAATCATGAGATATAGATTTTGTAATTATGCTGAATGAAATACCTTAGAGGTGACGAACTTATTCCTGAATATGTGACCTGTTAACTTGACATCAACTTAGAAGGACACGTGGTTGGTTTCAAGAACCGAAATGGCAAAATTTTTCACTTCGCGCAAAAATGAGTATAAAAACTACGTTATTCTTTCAGATTTCGACAATACAGCATGCATAGTATTCTAGAAAAATGTTTGATATACGTTTGTAGGATATAAGAACGGTTGAAATCATGAGAAATAGATTTCGTGATTATGCTGAATAAAAAATTTACAGATTTCGCAATCCTTGCAACCATCAGAGACATTGGAAATGATAACACCACATGTAAAATCTTACCAACATTTATTCGCATTTTAACTCAAAACAAAATAGTATTTTCAATAATAATAATTGCAAGAAACAATCAACATTCCTATTCCTAACATGAACATGTAAGAGGAGACTTGTCGCTGTATTTTAAAACAAAAATGTTCTTTCTAAAGTAAGTATTCTTAAGATATAATACATATACCAATATTAACACATGGATGTAATGATGTATCGAACTTAAAAGAGCCAGTACTCAGTACTGGTAGATGCGCCTACATTTACAACATCGTCATCATCACTTGAAGATGAGTGAACTCCTGGACTCTTTTTGAATTCTTTTAATTGGTCGAATCCGAAAGACCTTCTTGGTGGTCTATCAATTTGGGAGACTTTCATATAGGCTAACAACTCTACGTTGAAGTCTAAACTATAACCAGATTTAGTGATTTAATAATAATAATAATAATATTCTTTATTTCCACAATCAAAATACATTCTGACGGGGATACAAGTCAACTAAAATTTTAAGCATACAATATATTAATTGAAAGCATTAAACTTGGAGATTTCACTATTCAGATATTCATCCACATTCATCACTTGATTAAACAACAATATAAACACTCGAAGTGCTAATGAAGGAAATAAAACAATGACCTATTCTTCAAATACCGAAATAAATGCCCAATCTGGCTACTTCGTGGCGAATTTGACGGACCGCTCACCACGGCCCAGATCTCACTTGATTAAATAACAATATAAACACTCGAAGTGCTAATGAAGGGAATAAAACAATAACCTATTCTTCAAATACCGAAATAATTGCCCAATCTGGCTACGTTGTGGCGGATTTGACGGACCGCTCACCGCGGCCCAGATCTCACTTGATTAAACAACAATATAAACACTCGAAGTGCTAATGAAGAAAATATAGCAATGACCTATTCTTCAAATACCGAAATAATTGGCCAATCTGGCAACGTTGCGGCGAATTTGACGGACCGCTCACCGCGGCCCAGATCTAACTTGATTAAACAACAATATAAACACTCGAAGTGCTAATGAAGGAAATATAGCAATGACCTATTCTTCAAATACCGAAATAATCGGCCAATCTGGCAACGTTGCGGCGAATTTGACGGACCGCTCACCGCGGCCCAGATCTAACTTGATTAAACAACAATATAAACACTCGAAGTGCTAATGAAGGAAATAAAACAATGACCTTTTCTTCAAATACCGAAATAATTGCCCCATCTGGCTACGTTGTGCCGAATTTGACGGACCGCTCACCGCGGCTTAGATATGGGCTAAGATCTCACTTGTTAAAACAACAATAGGTGCGTTTGAGTTGACGATCGGCGGAGCGAGTAGATAGTGAACAGAGTAAGAAAGAGGAGCTCCCGAGCACTTTTGTCAAATAGAGCACGCCCCGACCGTCAAAAAAAAACTCAAAAGTAGACGTGGAGTGCGCTCGGAGCATTTTGACCGTCAACTCGAACGCACCTAATATAACCACTCGAAGTGCTAATGAAGGAAATAAAACAATGACCTATTTTTCAAATACCGAAATAATTGCCCAATCTGGCAACGTTGCGACGAATTTGACGAACCGCTCACCGCGGCCCAGATCTCACTTGATTAAACAACAATATAAACACTCGAAGTGCTAATGAAGGAAATAAAACAATGATCTATTCTTCAAATACCGAAATAATTGCCCAATCTGGCAACGTTGCGACGAATTTGACGAACCGCTCACCGCGGCCCAGATCTCACTGGATTAAACAACAATATAAACACTCGAAGTGCTAATGAAGGAAATAAAACAATGATCTATCCTTCAAATACCGGAATAATTGCCTGCGGCGAATTTGACTGGCCGCTCACCGCGGCCCAGATCTCACTTGATTAAACAACAATATAAACACTCGAAGTGCTAATGAAGGAAATAAAACAATGATCTATCCTTCAAATACCGGAATAAGTGCCCAATCCGGCAACGTTGCGGCGAATTTGACGGACCTCCCACCTGAGTCCAGAATACATTGAAAGACACCAACGGTGCGCATTTAGACATTCCGTACTAACGTACGGCACCAAGCGCGAATAGCGCTCTGCTATTCACCTGACCAATCTCACTTCGAATGCGAAACGGCGTATAATAATAATACCTAAACGTAATTCAATTGAACTTCGGTATTTATTTATCACTAGCTGGCCCGGCGAACTTTGTTTCGCCTAAATGATAGTAATGATACCTATACCATAGCCATCTTTATCTTAAGAAGGCCGTGCCTATACTTACTGTGGATTTCACAAATCGTAATCACCAGTGATCGGAGATCAACGGCTTGGTTAGATTTCTGAACTGTCAAATTGAGTTGTATAAACTTACCATTGCTATTTCTTCAAGCAGGAGATAAATTAGTTAAAAGTTCTGTCAAATGTCATCTGTCAAAAGTCGTCTGTCAAATATCATCTGTCAAATGTCATCTGTCAAACGTCATCTGTCAAATGTCATATGTCATCTGTCAAATGTCATCTGTCAAATGTCATCTGTCAAACGTCATCTATCAAACGTCATCTGTCAAATGTCATCTGTCATCTGTCGAATGTCATCTGTCAACTGTCATCTTTTCCACGGATATGAGCTGTCACACAAAACAGAAATACAAAAATAATATGTCAATTACTAATTATGGGCAATTTTGGATTCAGTCATTTCCGCAAATATATTTATTACCCAAACATAAATCAGAAAGATTTCAGAAATATAGAGAAAAGATGAAAATGGACAACTCACGATTGATGCTGATCGTCACATTTACTTTACATTCCGGTGAAAATTCACTGTTCCACCAACTTGAGATCCTTACCCGCTTTGGATCTGATAATAGCCTTCCATGTTATTATAAGTTCTATGCAAGTTACACAATAATTGTATACATCGCCATTCGTACTCTAGTCTATACCATTTCTGAATTTCCTGCCCTTCAAGAAAATGAAAAGCACCGTTGCCAGACTACTTCATGGCTTATATCTTCACAACGTTCTATTTTATTATTGCATTTCTATTGAATACCGTGGAACTTCGTTCTACTACTATTAATTCCCATGGAATATTCTTATACCGTTGGTAAGACCTACTGCACTTTTAACTATTCACTTGACATGCGATTCTGTGGAAGAAAAACTAACCTCCTTTGTCCAAATGTCAAAACCTATATAAGTACTCTATGATTGCTCGATTGGTGGTAACACATAATTCTATGGGTGGTTAGAAAAAGGAAGGCTTTTTTTTCTTTTCTGTAGGAGTTTTTTGGGAATATTTTGTTATATAAACCTTGTCCTAACAATAATAAACACAACAAAAAAAGAATTGTCCAATTTGGTGCGATCGTTTGAACAATATGGCATTTCGAAGTTTTGAACCAACCATAGATCGCCTTTTATTAATATAGATTTTATTCATCTGATTGAAAGTGAAATTATTCCAAGTGATGAATGAATCTTTAATGGTAATATAGGTAATTTATATTCTGCAGCATCCAAATAGAATACTTTTGAGATGAAGAGTAATAAAGGAAGAACTTTTCAATTTTGAAGCAATGAAATGGAAACGTCTGATTTGAATGGAGTACAATCATTTCGTAATTTTCTAAACATGAAAATTCGATTAATTCAATCACTTTCCAACTTTCCATAAAAATCCGAGATACAATCATTGAGTTCAAATATAGGTATTTAAACTCAATGGTAGTATAGTGGGTTGGGTTACAGTTCAGACTAAAAACATCTCAACCTACCTAATTGAAAAATTAAATGGAGATGAGAATAGGTTATCAAAATATGTAAAGTAATTGAAAATTTAATCAACTGATATATCACGCGCGAGCGGAGCGAGGGCATTAATACCTACCTATAGTTCGATTTATTTTTATTCTTTTTTTATTGAACCTCTAAATCGCTTATAACTTCTTTCGGTATCAACGATTTTCTACACATATGTAGAAAATCGTTGATACCGAAAGAAGTTATAAGCGATTTGTCTAGGGCTTGTTGAAAGAAACACAACATAGCGCCATTCGCGTTTGGTGCCGTACGTGAGTACGGAATGTCTAAATGCCAACGGTGCCGTATTTCGACCAATAGGAGGAGAGCACGCTATCCCGTTTGATTTTCTCTTCACGTCATACGTCAGCATGGTTTACGTCAACGTGTATAAAATCGATTCAACAGTTGTCAAGTCAACGTGAAAAACATTTTGGTTATGTTTATCGAATTTCATCTCTGTCGTAGAAAGGGTTGTGTGCTCTCTATCAGTTGAATATTAATAATTGACTTCGAACTCGAACTATTGAATTGGTTGGAATTCATGCAAGATCTTTTTAAATGGAAGAAGACATTAGAAACTTCACGACTGCTATTTGATGAGAAAGAATTATTCTAGATAACACCAAAGAATCAGATAATTACATTTGTATACTTTCTAAAATCGCTGCCACATTTCGAAATTCTCGACTTTGAGAAAGAAAATACATTTGAAAGATTTCCATAGATGTTCATTGTTGCCTTACAGATTTTTCAAATATTAAAATCTACCAGTAATAAAAGTATTCAAAATCAGAAATCTATTTAAATTCTCTCGAGAATTGGATCCAGAATTCGGTGAGGGTTTTTATGTAATTCGGGCACATTAATGAATATTTGAACTGTATATAAAATTTTAACGTTAACACTGTTCAATTAAATATGACTGAAAGTACTGCATATTATTGAAAAATATAACAAATTGCCTGTGTTGAATCTCTTATCTACTTTCTATTAGAGCCTCCAATTTCATTCATTGGATTGTCATTATATTCTACATATTGACATAACAAAATATATGATTATATCTTAATCTGAATAATAACAAAGGAGCGGTGGTATATATTTATTCAATCAATTCAGCACATTATCTCATACATATCACTTCTATTGCTACATTATTCTTCCTGAAGCTATGAAATTATTGTAGGGTGACAAAATTCAATCATTACTACACCGAAATCTGCAAAGGAGTTCTTCGAAAGCATAATTACTTATGGATTTGAATGCCATTATGACCTACATGAATGCTTTGTGAAACTCTATACCACAAGCAAAGTGAATATTTACATACTAATTACATGTTACCTACAATTCTCAAATATTAACTTTTGCTATTCAAAATAAGGTTCAATCACTGAATTTGTCACCATTGTGCATTTTTGTCTACTTGTGTACAAATTTAAGTCCACTGTATAAATTCTAGCCATTCCATTAATCAAGCCAATATCAATCGAACAGGTAGTAGGATATATTCATTGTGGAATATAATATTAGCCCACCTTTTTCATGAACGGTTTCTAAAACTCTACACGAAATATACCATGCGAAAGTAAATATCAATTATCTTGCTGATCTTGCGTCAAACGTTTGGAACTAAGTTCATCATAGTGACCCACATTAGTTTCAATATTCAACTGAATATATCGAGAGAGTTCGTTACAGCTGACCCCATCTCCCTTCCTTCAACCTCTGGTCCTCCCATTATTTGAATGTCAATCCTAAAATTGAAGTAAATTTACTAATAAAACACTAACATGCTATATTAACAGTGAACAGTTACCACCAGAAGTACTAACTTTCACCGAAATTCTTGATGGACATAATCCATATATTTTTATACCTCGATCTTTCATGCTACGTTGATTACATTGACTCGTAGATAAATTATGTTCAAGTAAAATCAGCTGACATAACTCATAACATTAATAAACCAACCTGTAGTATTACTTCTTGTTCCTTAAAAAAATTATGAGTGCATTTTTCCCAAATGGATGAATAATTCTTCATGAGAGCCAAAAGATATTTAGTCCTGTACAGGGCAAAGTGGGCACTTCAAATGAATAGAATGTCTTTTTGATCAAATGGTACAGGTTCTTCATGATGAATTTTTCTCATATGCCGATTTCTTGTTGATGATCTTGAAAAATGCTCTTGGTATACGAGATACAGCAAACTTTCACTGAAAATTAATAATCAAAATGAAACCAAGTATAAATTTTTACTGATTAATGATATACTCACTCAACTTCGTCCATGCCTATTGCTTATTATAGAACAGAACTCCTTGTCAATATGATGCAGCAATTAAAATTGCTTTTTGTAATAAAATTGAATTGAAATTCTGATGAGCAGAAAACAATGAGAATTTCTCAAACGTCAAAACAAATCATGGAAATAGAGAGAAGAACATTTGACGATTTGACATTAGACAAGGAAAGAGAACCGTGATGTCATGTGCAGATATTCCGTACTGTGATTGGTCAGAAATTCGGCACAGGTCGCCGATTCTCGTATGCTGGCGTATGCTGGCCCAACACACCTACGTTAATGAATCACGCGATAACTTTCGAATGCTTTTTTGGTCTACTGGCGACACTTTTGTCTTTTGACCTTGAACAAAAACTCATAATTTGCCTGCAATATACGAACATAAACATTTCCAATGTTAATACCTTAGAGGTGACGAACTTATTCTTGAATATGTGACCTGTTAACTTGACATCAACTTAGAAGGACACGTGGTGTGTTTTCAAGAACCAAAATGGCAAAATTTTTCACTTCGCGCACTATCAAGTAAAAAAACTAATATTTCTTTCAGATTTCGACAATACAGCATGCATGGTATTCTGGAAAAATGTTCGATATACGTTTGTAGGATATTAAAACGGTTGAAATCATGAGAAATAGATTCTGTAATTATGCTGAATAAAATACCTCAGAGGTGACGAAATAATTGTTGAATATGTGACCTGTTAACTTGACATCAATTCAAAAGGACACGGGGTGTGTTTTAAAGAACCAGAATGGCAAAATTTTTCTCTTCGCGCAAAAGTAAGGATAAAAACTACGTATTTCTTTCGGATTTCGACAATACAGCATGCATGGTATTCTAGAAAAATGTCTGATATACGGTGGTAGGATATCAGAACGGTTGAAATCATGAGAAATAGATTTTGTAATTGTGCTTAATGAAAAACCTCGGAGGTGATTCTTGAATATGTGTCCTGTTAACTTGACATCAACTCAGAAGGACACGTGGTGAGTTTTCGAGAACCAAAATAGCAAAATTCTTCTCTTCACGCAAAAATAAGTATAGAAACTACGTATTTTCTTTCATATTTCGACAATACAGCATGCATGGTATTCTAGAAAAATGTCTGATATACGTTGGTAGGATATCAGAACGGTTGAAATCATGAGAAATAGATTTTGTAATTATGCTGAATAAAATACTTCAGAGGTGACGAACTAATTGTTGAATATGTGACCTGCTAACTTGACATCAATTCAAAAGGACACGGGGTGTGTTTTAAAGAACCAAAATGGCAAAATTTTTCTCTTCGCGCAAAACTAAGGATGAAACCTAAGTATTTCTCTCAGATTTCGACAATACAGCATGCATGTTATTCTAGAAAAATCTCTCATATACGTTGGTAGGAAATCAGACCGGTTGAAATCATGAGAAATAAATTTTGTAATTATGCTGAATAAAATACCTTAGAGGTGACGAACTAATTCCTGAATATGTGACCTGTTAACTTGACATCAACTTAGAAGGACACGTGGTGTGTTTTCAAAAATGAGTATAAAAACTACGTATTTCTCTCAGATTTTGACAATACAGCATGCATGATATTGTAGAAAAATGTTCGATATACGTTTGTAGGATATTAAAACGGTTGAAAACATGGGAAATAGATTTTGTAATTGTGCTGAATAAAATCCTTAGAAATGACGAACTAATTCTAGAATATGTGACCTGTTAACTTGACATCAATTTAGAAGGACACGTGGTTTGTTTTTAAAAACCAAAATGGCAATCTTCTCGTCTTCGCGCAAAAATAAGGATAAAACTACGTATTCCTCTCAGATTTCGACAATACAGCATGCTTGGTATTCTAGAAAAATGTTCGTTATACGTTTGTAGGATATTAGGACGGTTGAAATCATGAGAAATAGATTTCGTAATTATGCTGAATAAAATACCTTAGAGGTGACGAACTTATTCTTGAATATGTGACCTATTAACTTGACATCAACTTAGAAGGACACGTGGTGTGTTTTCAAGAACCAAAATGGCAAAATTTTTCACTTCGCGCAATATCAAGTATAAAAACTTATATTTCTTTCAGATTTCGACAATACAGCATGCATGGTATTCTGGAAAAATGTTGGATATACGTTTGTAGGATATAAGAACGGTTGAAATCATGAGAAAAAGATTCTGTAATTGTGCTGAAAAAAATCCTCAAAAGTGACGAACTGATTCTTGACTATGTGAACTGTTAACTTGACATCAATTTAGAAAGACACGTGGTGTGTTTTCGAGAACCAAAATAGCAAAATTTTTCACTTCGCGCAAAATTAAGGATAAAAACTACGTATTTCTTTCGGATTTCGACAATACAGCATGCATGGTATTGTAGAAAAATGTCTGATATACGTTGGTAGGATATCAGAACGGTTGAAATCATGAGAAATAGATTTTGTAATTGTGCTGAATGAGAAACCTCAGAGGTGATTCTTGAATATGTGTCCTGTTAACTTGACATCAACTCAGAAGGACACGTGGTGAGTTCTCGAGAACCAAAATAGCAAAACTCTTCTCTTCACGCAAAAATAAGTATAGAAACTACGTATTTCTTTCAGATTTCGACAATACAGCATTCATGGTATTCTAGAAAAATGTCTGATATACGTTGGTAGGATATCAGAACGGTTGAAATCATGAGAAATAGATTTTTTAATTATGCTGAATAAAATACTTCAGGGGTGACGAACTAATTGTTGAATATGTGACCTGCTAACTTGACATCAATTCAAAAGGACACGGGGTGTGTTTTAAAGAACCAAAATGGCAAAATTTTTCTCTTCGCGCAAAACTTAGGATGAAACCTAAGTATTTCTCTCAGATTTCGACAATACAGCATGCATGGTATTCTAGAAAAATGTCTGATATACATGGTAGGATATCAGAACGGTTGAAATCATGAGATATAGATCTTGAAATTATGCTGAATGAAATACCTTAGAGGTGACGAACTTATTCCTGAATATGTGACCTGTTAACTTGACATCAACTAAGAAGGACACGTGGTTGGTTTCAAAAACCAAAATGGCAAAATTTTTCACTTCGCGCAAAAATGAGTATAAAAACTACGTTATTCATTCAGATTTCGACAATACAGCATGCATGATATTGTAGAAAAATGTCTGATATACGTTGGTAGGATATCAGAACGGTTGAAATCATGAGATATAGATTTTGTAATTATGCTGAATGAAATACCTTAGAGGTGACGAACTCATTCCTGAATATGTGACCTGTTAACTTGACATCAACTTAGAAGGACACGTGGTTGGTTTCAGAAACCAAAATGGCAAAATTTTTCACTTCGCGCAAAAATGAGTATAAAAACCACGGTATTCTTTCAGATTTCGACAATACAGCATGCATGATATTGTAGAAAAATGTTCGATATACGTTTGTTAAATATCAGAACAGTTGGAATCATGAGAAATAGATTTCGTAATTATGCTGAATGAAAAACCTTAAAAGTGACGAACTAATTCCTGAATACGTGACCTGTTAACTTGACATCAACTCAGAAGGACACGTGGTACGGTGGTGTGTTCTCGAGAACCAAAATAGCAAAATTTTTCACTTCGCGCAAAAATGAGTATAAAAACTACGTATTTCTTTCAGATTTCGACAATACAGCATGCATAGTATTCTAGAAAAATGTTTGATATACGTTTGTAGGATATTAGAACGGTTGAAATCATGAGAAATAGATTTCGTGATCATGCTGAATAAAATACCTTAGAGGTGACGAACTTATTCTTGAATATGTGACCTGTTAACTTGACATCAACTTAGAAGGACACCTGGTGTGTTTTCAAGAACCAAAATGGCAAAATTTTTCACTTCGCGCAATATCAAGTATAAAAACTAATATTTCTTTCAGATTTCGACAATACAGCATGCATGGTATTCTGGAAAAATGTTCGATATACGTTTGTAGGATATTAAAACGGTTGAAATCATGAGAAATAGATTCTGTAATTATGCTGAATAAAATACCTTAGAGGTGACGAACTAATTGTTGAATATGTGACCTGTTAACTTGACATCAATTCGAAAGGACACGGGGTGTGTTTTAAAGAACCAAAATGGCAAAATTTTTCTCTTCGCGCAAAAGTAAGGATAAAAACTACGTATTCCTTTCGGATTTCGACAATACAGCATGCATGGTATTCTAGAAAAATGTTTGATATACGTTTGTAGGATATAAAAATGGTTGAAATCATGAGAAATAGATTTCGTAATTATGCTGAATAAAATACCTTAGAGGTGACGAACTCATTCTTGAATATGTGACCTGTTATTTTGACATCAACTTAAAGGACACGTGGTGTGTTTTCAAGAACCAAAATGGCAAAATTTTTCACTTCGCGCAAAATTAAGGATACAAACTACGTATTCCTTTCGGATTTCGACAATACAGCATGCATGGTATTCTAGAAAAATGTTTGATATACGTTTGTAGGATATAAAAACGGTTGAAATCATGAGAAATAGATTTCGTAATTATGCTGAATAAAATACCTTAGAGGTGACGAACTTATTCTTGAATATGTGACCTGTTAAATTGACATCAACTTAGAAGGACACGTGGTGTGTTTTCAAGAACCAAAATGGCAAAATTTTTCACTTCGCGCAATATCAAGTATAAAAACCTATATTTCTTTCAGATTTCGACAATACAGCATGCATGGTATTCTGGAAAAATGTTGGATATACGTTTGTAGGATATTAGAACGGTTGAAATCATGAGAAAAAGATTCTGTAATTATGCTGAATAAAATACCTTAGAGGTGACGAACTAATTGTTAAATATGTGACCTGTTAACTTGACATCAATTCGAAAGGACACGGGGTGTGTTTTAAAGAACCAAAATGGCAAAATTTTTCTCTTCGCGCAAAAGTAAGGATAAAAACTACGTATTTCTTTCGGATTTCGACAATACAGCATGAATGGTATTCTTGAAAAATGTCTGATATACGGTGGTAGGATATCAGAACGATTGAAATCATGAGAAATAGATTTTGTAATTGTGCTGAATTAAAAACCTCAGAAGTGATTCTTGAATATGTGTCCGTCCTGTTAACTTGACATCAACTCAGAAGGACACGTGGTGAGTTTTCGAGAACCAAAATAGCAAAATTCTTCTCTTCACGCAAAAATAAGTATAGAAACTACGTATTTCTTTCAGATATCGACAATAGAGCATAAATGGTATTCTAGAAAAATGTCTGATATACGTTGGTAGGATATCAGGACGGTTGAAATCAGGAGAAATAGATTTTGTAATTATGCTGAATAAAATACTTCAGAGGTGACGACCTAATTGTTGCATATGTGACCTGTTAACTTGACATCAATTTAGAAGGACACGTGGTTTGTTTTTAAAAACCAAAATGGCAATCTTCTCGTCTTCGCGCAAAAATAAGGATAAAACTACGTATTCCTCTCAGATTTCGACAATACAGCATGCTTGGAATTCTAGAAAAATGTCTGATATACGTTCGTTAAATATCAGAACGGTTGAAATCATAAGAAATAGATTTCGTAATTGTGCTAAATGAAAAACCTTAACGGTGACGAACTAATTCTTGAATATGTGACCTGTCAACTTGACATCAACTCAGAAGGACACGTGGTGTGTTTTCGAGAACCAAAATAGCAAAATTTTTCACTACGCGCAAAAATAAGTATAAAAACTACGTATGATGAACTAATTCTTGAATATGTGACCTGTTAACTTGACATCAATTCAGAAGGACACGTGGTGTGTTTTTTAGAACCAAAACGGCAAAATTTTCCTCTTCGCGCAAAATTAAGGATAAAAACTACGTATTTCTTTCGGATTTCGACAATACAGCATGCCTGGTATTCGAGAAAAATGTTTGATATACGTTTGTAGGACATAAGAACGGTTGAAATCTTGAGAAATAGATTCTGTAATTATGCTGAATAAAGTACCTTAGAGATGAAGAACTAATTGTTTAATATGTGACCTGTTTACTTGACATCAATTCAAAAGGACACGGGGTGTGTTTTAAAGAACCAAAATGGCAAAATTTTTCTCTTCGCGCTAAAGTAAGGATGAAAACTACGTATTTCTTTCGGATTTCGACATGGTATTCTAGAAAAATGTCTGATATACGGTGGTAGGATATCAGAATGGTTGAAATCATGAGAAATAGATTTTGTAATTGTGCTGAATAAAATCCTTAAAATGAGGAACTAATTCTTGAATATGTGACCTGTTAACTTGACATCAACTTAGAAGGACACGTGGTGTGTTTTCGAGAATCAAAATAGCAAAATTTTTCACTTCGCGCAAAATTAAGGATAAAAACTACGCATTTCTTTCGGATTTCGACAATACAGCATGCATGATATTGTAGAAAAATGTCTGATTACGTTGGTAGGATATCAGAACGGTTGAAATCATGAGATATAGATTTTGTAATTATGCTGGATGAAATACCTTAGAGGTGACGAACTCATTCCTGAATATGAGACCTGTTAACTTGACATCAACTTAGGACACGTGGTTGGTTTCAAGAACCAAAATGGCAAAATTTTTCACTTCGCGCAAAAATGAGTATAAAAATTTACAGATTTCGCAATCCTTGCAACCATCAGAGACATTGGAAATGATAACACCACATGTAAATATTACCAACATTTATTTGCATTTGAACTTAAAATAAAAGAGTATTTTCAATAATAATAATAAGCAATAGATAATAATTGCAAGAAACAATCAACATTCCTAATTCCTAACATAAACATGTGAGAGAAAACTTGTCACCGTATTTTATAACAAAAATGTTCTTTCTAAAGTAAGTATTCTTGAGATATAATAATGAAAAATAAAGATATAAATGATCGGATGAAGCTTGGCCCATCCTGTTCAATATTTTCGAAGTGAATTTTGATTTTAGCAAATCTTGGTTTTCATGAAATTGGCTTTAGATAGAAGAATTCTATTTTTACTAAAATTCATGAATCTTATGTACTCGGATCAACTATTATCGGATGAAGCTCATTACATCCTGTCCAATATTTTCGGTTCGAATTTTTATTTTACCAAATCTGAGTTTTCTCGAAATTGGGTTGAGATAGAAGGATTCTGTTTTCACTTAAATTCATGAATCTTATAGGTACTCGTAGTGAACATTATCAGAAGAATCTGAGTCCACCTCGTCCAATATTTTCGAAGAAAATTTCGATTTTACCAAATCTGGGTTTTCATGAAATTCAATTCAGATAGGAAGGATTCTGTTTCTTCTAAAATTCACGAATCTTATATGTACTCGGATCAACTATCATCGGATGAAGCTGATTACATCCTGTCCAATATTTTCGAAGCGAATTTTTATTTTACCAAATCTGAGTTTTCTCGAAATTGGCTCGAGATAGAAGGATTCTTTTCTTACTGAAATTCATGCATCTTACATGTACTCTGGGTAAACATCATCAGAAGAAGCTGAGTCCACCTCGTCGAATATTTTCGAAGGGAATTTTTATTTTACCAAATCTGAGTTTTCTCGAAATGGGCTCGAGATAGAAGGATTCTGTTTTTACTAAAATTCATAAATCTTATATGTACTTGGATCAACTCTCATCGGATGAAGCTGATTCCATCCTGTCCAATATTTTCTAAGCGAATTTTCATTTTACCAAATCTGGGTTTTCATGAAATTGGTTTGAGATAGAAAGATTCTGTTTTTACTAAAATTCATTAATCTTATATGTACTAGGAGTAAACATCATCAGAAGAAGCTGAGTCCACTCCGTCTAATATTTTCGAAGAGAATTTTTATTTCACCTAATCTGAGTTTTCTCGAAATTGGCTTGAGATAGAAAGGATCATGTTTTCACTAAGACTCATGAATCTTATATGTACTCGGAGTAAACATCATCAGATGAAGCTGTGTCCACTCCGTCAGATATTTTCGAAGTGAATTTTGATTTTAGCAAATCTGGGTATTCATGAAATTGGCTTTAGATAGAAGGATTCTGTTTCTACTAAAATTCATGAATCTTATATGTACTTGGATCAACTATTGACCTATTCTTCAAATACCGAAATAATTGCCCAATCTGGCAACGTTGCGGCGAATTTGACGGACCACTCACCGCGGCCCAGATCTCACTTGATGAAATAACAATATAAACACTCGAAGTGCTGATGAAGGAAATAAAACAATGATCTATACTTCAAATACCGGAATAATTGCCCAATCTGGCAACGCTGCGGTGAATTTGACGGACCTCCCACCGCGGCTCACTGGTCGCCGATTCTAGTGTGCTGGCCCAATACACAGGATACTTTAAATGACAAATAGGCACGAGAGTTGCAGAATGCCGATGTAAGGCAAAACTTGACCTGCGCGTTGGCCGGTTTCTCATCGCATCGCCAACATCTGATTTTGACAGTTTGACACTGACCTGTCATCTGTCAGAAATACAATGTTGGAAACGAAAATGAAAATAGAAATAATAAACATTTCAGATTCTGGAATACTACGCAAAATCAATCAATACCTTCCCCACTGAAGTATTACTTCAACACGTTTTACCGAAACCGTGAGTGAATTAGGTCTTGGATTAATTGAATTAAGTTATCTGTTGAAATTGTAACCTGATTCAATTTTAGCTGTACCTACACGTTATAAATCGATCAAATTTCTCTTAATGTGAGAACCGATTACTGAAAATCATTTCGCAGCATGCATTTCACTATGGTACAGTTTCAAGCATTATTCGCTCCTTTGAAATAGAATTTTTACTTTCACTTCGCGCAAAATTAAGGATAAAAACTACGTATTCCTTTCGGATTTCGACAATACAGCATGCATGGTATTCTAGAAAAATGTTTGATATACGTTTGTAGGATAAAAGAACGGTTGAAATCATGAGAGATAGATTTCGTAATTATGCTGATTACAATACCTTTGAGGTGACGAACTTATTCTTGAATATGTGACCTGTTAACTTGACATCAACTTAGAAGGACACGTGGTGTGTTTTCAAGAACCAAAATGGCAAAATTTTTCACTTCGCGCAAAATTAAGGATACAAACTACGTATTCCTTTCGGATTTCGACAATACAGCATGCATGGTATTCTAGAAAAATGTTTGATATACGTTTGTAGGATATAAATACGGTTGAAATCATGAGAAATAGATTTCGTAATTATGCTGAATAAAATACCTTAGAGGTGACGAACTTATTCTTGAATATGTGACCTGTTAAATTGACATCAACTTAGAAGGACACGTGGTGTGTTTTCAAGAACCAAAATGGCAAAATTTTTCACTTCGCGCAATATCAAGTAAAAAAACTTATATTTCTTTCAGATTTCGACAATACAGCATGCATGGTATTCTGGAAAAATGTTGGATATACGTTTGTAGGATCTTAGAACGGTTGGAATCATGAGAAATAGATTCTGTGATTATGCTGAATGAAATACCTCAGAGGTGACGACTTAATTGTTGAATATGTGACCTGTTAACTTGACATCAATTCAAAAGGACACGGGGTGTGTTTTAAATAACCAAAATGGCAAAATTTTTCTCTTCGCGCAAAAGTAAGGATGAAAACTACGTATTTCTTTCGGATTTCGACAATACAGCATGCATGGTATGTATTCTAGAAAAATATCTGATATACGGTGGTAGGATATCAGAACGGTTGAAATCATGAGAAATATATTTTGTAATTGTGCTGAATTAAAAACCTCAGAGGTGATTCTTGAATATGTGTCCTGTTAACTTGACATCAACTCAGAAGGACACGTGGTGAGTTTTCGAGAACCCAAATAGCAAAATTTTTCTCTTCACGCAAGAATAAGTATAGAAATTACGTATTTCTTCCAGATTTCGACAATGCAATGCATGGTATTCTAGAAAAATGTCTGATATACGTTGGTAGGATATCAGAACGGTTGAAATCATGAGAAATAGATTTTGTAATTATGCTGAATAAAATACTTCAGAGGTGACGAACTAATTGTTGAATATGTGACCTGCTAAATTGACATCAATTCAAAAGGACACGGGGTGTGTTTTAAAGAACCGAAATGGCAAAATTTTTCTCTTCGCGCAAAACTAAGGATGAAACCTGAGTATTTCTCTCAGATTTCAACAATACAGCATGCATGGTATTCCAGAAAAATGTCTCATATACGTTGGTAGGATATCGGAACGGTTCATGAGAAATAGATTTTGTGATTATGCTGAATAAAATACCTTAGAGGTGACGAACTAATTCCTGAATATGTGACCTGTTAACTTGACATCAACTTAGAAGGACACGTGGTGTGTTTTCAAAAATGAGTATAAAAACTACGTATTTCTCTCAGATTTCGACAAAACAGCATGCATGATATTGTGGAAAAAAGTTCGATATACGTTTGTAGGATATAAGAACGGTTGAAAACATGAGGAATAGATTTTGTAATTGTGCTGAATAAAATCCTTAGAAATGACGAACTAATTCTTGAATATGTGACCTGTTAACTTGACATCAATTTAGAAGTACACGTGGTTTGTTTTTAAAAACCAAAATGGCAATCTTCTCGTCTTCGCGCAAAAATAAGGATAAAACTACGTATTCCTCTCAGATTTCGACAATACAGCATGCTTGGTATTCTAGAAAAATGTCTGATATACGTTCGTTAAATATCAGAACGGTTGAAATCATAAGAAATAGATTCCGTAATTGTGCTAAATGAAAAACCTTAACAGTGACGAACTAATTCTTGAATATGTGACCTGTCAACTTGACATCAACTCAGAAGGACACGTGGTGTGTTTTCGAGAACCAAAATAGCAAAATTTTTCACTTCGCGCAAAAATAAGTATAAAAACTACGTATGATGAACTAATTCTTGAATATGTGACCTGTTAACTTGACATCAATTCAGAAGGACACGTGGTGTGTTTTTTAGAACCAAAACGGCAAAATTTTCCTCTTCGCGCAAAATTAAGGATAAAAACTACGTATTCCTTTCGGATTTCGACAATACAGCATGCATGGTATTCTAGAAAAATGTATGATATACGTTTGTAGGATATAAGAACGGTGAAATCTCGAGAAATAGATTCTGTAATTATGCTGAATGAGATACCTTAGAGATGACGAACTAATTGTTGAATATGTGACCTGTTAACTTGACATCAATTCAAAAGGACACGGGGTGTGTTTTAAAGAATCAAAATGGCAAAATTTTTCTCTTCGCGCAAAAGTAAGGATAAAAACTGCGTATTTCTTTCGGATTTCGACAATACAGCATGCATGGTATTCTAGAAAAATAACTGATATACGGTGGTAGGATATCCGAATGGTTGAAATCATGAGAAATAGATTTTGTAATTGTGCTGAATAAAAAACCTCAGAGGTGACGAACTGATTCTCGAATATGTGTCCTGTTAACTTGACATCAACTCAGAAGGACATGAGGTGAGTTTTCGAGAACCAAAATAGCAAGAAATTAAAATAAATTAAAATAAAAAAAACCTTTTTAAAAAAGCTTTTATTCAAATGCTCTAAAAACAAAAAAATAAAATTTTCCTTTTAAATTTTAACTATCAACTTATAACTTCATTATACACAATTTATATGATCATAAAAGCTTGTCGCGCGATTAACTCGTGCAAATAAACTAGAACCTATTCAATTGAGTATCTCAATCTGCTAAATTTAATTTTTTTTCAGTTTAATTAAATACTTATAGGTACAAACGCAAACCTCGCCCTCGCGACAAGCTTTTATGATCATATAAATTGTGTATAATGAAGTTATAAGTTGATAGTTAAAATTTAAAAGGAAAATTTTATTTTTTTGTTTTTAGAGCATTTGAATAAAAGCTTTTTTAAAAAGGTTTTTTTTATTTTAATTTATTTTTTACTTTTTAGTTATCGCTATTTCGCCATGTTGGATGTTCCGCCATACAGCATTCAGAATGACGTCAACATTATTTTTCGAATTACTCTCAACAAGCATTTGATACCCATATTATAGAAATGCATCACAAAAAACTATTCCGCCATCTTGGATGTTACGCCATAGTGGATTTAGAACGACGTCACAGTATTTTTCGAATTACTCTCAACAAGCTCTTTCATTTGATACCCATTTTATAGAAATGCCTCACAAAAACTATTCCGCCATCTTGTATGGTCCGCCATATTGGATATAGAACGACGTCACATTATTTTTCGAATTACTCTCAACAAGCTCTTTCATTTGATACCCATATTATAGAAATGCATCACAAAAAACTTTTCCGCCATCTTGTATGGTCCGCCATATTGAATATAGAATGACGTCACTAAGCTTATCGTGTATTGTCATCCAAACTGAACGTGTATACGAAATTTCAGCTTAATCGGTTGAAGATATCTGCTTCAAAATTGAGTAGCAAGATTCCACCCGAACCTACATACATACATACATACAATGCAAGTTAAATAAAAGCTTTTAAAATTCTTCTCTTCACGCAAAAATAAGTATAGAAACTACGTATTTCTTTCAGATTTCGACAATACAGCATGCATGATATTGTAGAAAAATGTTCGTTATACGTTTGTAGGATATTAGGACGGTTGAAATCATAAAAAAGAGATTTTGTAATTGTGCTGAATAAAATCCTTGAAAATGAGGAACTAATTCTTGAATATGTGACCTGTTAACTTGACATCAACTTAGAAGGACTCGTGGTCTGTTTTCGAGAATCAAAATAGCAAAATTTTTCACTTCGCGCAAAATTAAGGATAAAAACTACGTATTTCTTTCGGATTTCGACAATACAGCATGCATGATATTGTAGAAAAATGTCTGATATACGTTGGTAGGATATCAGAATGGTTGAAATCATGAGATATAGATTTTGTAATTATGCTGAATGAAATACCTTAGAGGTGACGAACTTATTCCTGAATATGTGACCTATTAACTTGACATCAACTTAGAAGGACATGTGGTGTGTTTTCGAGAACCAAAATAGCAAAATTTTTCACTTCGCGCAAAAATAAGTATAAAAACTATGTATTTCTTTCAGATTTCGACAATACAGCATGCATGGTATTCTAGAAAAATGTTCTTTATACGTTTGTAGGATATTAGGACGGTTGAAATCATGAAAAATAGATTTTGTAATTGTGCTGAATAAAATCCTCAAAAATGAGGAACTTATTCTTGAATATGTGACCTGTTAACTTGACATCAACTTAGAAGGACACGTGGTGTGTTTTCGAGAACCAAAATAGCAAAATTTTTCACTTCGCGCAAAATTAAGGATAAAAACTACGTATTTCTTTCGGATTTCGACAATACAGCATGCATGATATTGTAGAAAAATGTCTGATATACGTTGGTAGGATATCAGAACGGTTGAAATCATGAGATATAGATTTTGTAATTATGCTGAATGAAATACCTTAGAGGTGACGAACTTATTCCTGAGTATGTGACCTGTTAACTTGACATCAACTTAGAAGGACACGTGGTTGGTTTCAAGAACCAAAATGGCAAAATTTTTCACTTCGCGCAAAAATGAGTATGAAAACTCTGTCATTCATTCAGATTTCGACAATACAGCATGCATGATATTGTAGAAAAATGTTCGATATACGTTTGTTAAATATTAGAACAGTTGAAATCATGAGAAATAGATTTCGTTATTGTGCTGAATGAAAAACCTAAAAAGTGACGAACTAATTCTTGAATATGTGACCTGTTAACTTGACATCAACTCAGAACGACACGTGGTGCGTTTTCGAGAACCAAAATAGCAAAATTTGTCTCTTCACGCAAGAATAAGTATAGAAATTACGTATTTCTTTCAGATTTCGACAATGCAATGCATGGTATTCTAGAAAAATGTCTGATATACGTTGCTAGGATATCAGAAAGGTTGAAATCATGAGAAATAGATTTTGTAATTATGCTGAATAAAATACCTCAGAGGTGACGAACTAATTCTTGAATATGTGACCTGTTAACTTGACATCAATTTAAAAGGACACGGGGTGTGTTTTAAAGAACCAAAATGGCAAAATTTTTCTCTTCGCGCAAAACTAAGTATTCCTTTCAGATTTCGACAATACAGCATGCATGGTATTCTAGAAAAATGTTGGATATACGTTTGTAGGATATTAGAACGGTTGAAAGCATGAGAACTAGATTCTGTAATTGTGCTTAATAAAATCCTCAAAAGTGACGAACTGATTCTTGAATATGTGAACTGTTAACCTGACTTCAATTTAGAAAGACACGTGGTGTGTTTTTAAGAATCAAAATGGCAAAATTTTTCACTTCGCGCAATATCAAGTATAAAAACTACGTATTTCTTTCAGATTTCGACAATACAGCATGCATGGTATTCTGGAAAAATGTTCGATTAACGTTTGTAGGATATAAGAACGGTTGAAATCGTGAAAAATAGATTTTGTAATTGCGCTGAATAAAATCCTTGAAAATGACGAACTAATTCTTGAATATGTGACCTGTTAACTTGACATCAATTTAGAAGGACACGTGGTGTGTTTTTAAGAACCAAAATGGCAAAATTTTCCTCTGAGACTGAACCAAACATTGGTTATTAAAATTAGATGTAAAATAAATGAAAAGAAGAAATTTGCATGGACAACAGTAGCACAAGAATGTGTGAAGAAATATAACGAAACGGAACATTCAATTACTAAATTTGCACCAAAATATTTATTGTATGGAACAGATGCAAGAATCTTACCAAAAGAATTAGAACAGGAATATGAAGAGAAAAATTGGAAGGAAGACAAACAAAAAGCCATAAATAATACACTCAAATCTCAGAATTACAATAAAAAACTGTATGATAAAAATAGAAAACAAATTCATCTGGAAGTAGGGGATTCAGTATTCGTAGAAAATGGGAACAGATTGAACAGAAAGAAATTGGATGAATTGAGGGTTGGTCCATTTAAAATTACTAGGAAAATTTCTGAATCCATATTTGAAATCGACACGGGCCACAGAAAGTTTGAGTCTAATCTGTTTCACATTACAAAGCTTGTACCGCTGAATGAGGAATTTTTCTCCCTCTTGGGGGGGGGAGATGTAAGATAAATAATAACTATTTATGTCAGTTTGAATTTTGCCGCGCATCGCGGCGGTCAAACAGAGTCCATGTTGAACAACGCGTGTCATGACAGAGAGAGGGGGAAAATACTGTCAGAGGAGAATTAAAAGATTGCGTCGTGAATAAAATTAGTTGATAAGTAGAAGAATAAACTTTTATTGCCGTTTCTCTTATTTTAGGTAATAATAATATAAAAAGAAGAAAAGTTTATTCATGGCCATCGACCTGAGGTCCTTCAGCCTTAATAATATAATATTATAAATTTTAATCATGTCTGATATGAAAATAAAACTCTTATTTTAGAGCACCACAAGTTTTGGTTACTTGTCAACTACCTACAAAGCTGAAGATACAATATCTTATATATGTGAAAATATATGGGGTGATCGATAAAGAAAAATCATCCATTTGTTGAATAACATTTATCGGGAACACCCTGTATATCAGAAAATAAATTCCTGAGATGCAGAAATGAAGGTACAAGAGGTCTACTTTCCAACGAAATCTCTGAGATGTCTGGTTCGGCAGCTATGAAAGAAGAACGCACTATTGCAGGACCCTGTATTGATGGGATATACTTCAAGAATGATTAGCCTGAACGAAATTTGACAGATATTTTGCTAGTGTGCTTTGGAATCTAATTCAGAGAGGTTTTTCATTTGCAGAACTTCTGAGGGAAGTTTTCACCCCTATCCTCCAAGAGTCGACAAAACATCGCAAGTGGGTCTAAAAAATGATTCTGAATGAAATTTGGTAGATATATTGGTAGTGTGGTCTAGAATCTTATCCGAGAGGTTTTTTATTTGCAGGACTCTGGGGGGTAGTTATTACCCCTATCCTCCAAGAAAAGACAAAACATCGCAAGTGGGTCCAAAAAATGATTAGCCTAAATAAAATTCGGTAGGAATGTTGCTAGTGTCGTCTAAAATCACATTCCGGGAGGTTTTCCATTTGCAGGACTCTGGGGGCTAGTTTTCATCCCTATTCTTCAAGAGTTGACAAAACATCGCAAGTGGGTCTAAAAAATGATGAGCCAGAATTTCTATTTATTTTGATGATTAGAAAAAGTTATAATGAATTATTATGTGTCGGAGAAATCTGATTTCGAGTACATATAGTATTTGGAGGATATGTGGCCAGTGTGGTCTTGAATCTAATTCCGCGAGGTTTTTCATTTGCAGGATTTCTGAGGGTAGTTTTCACCCCTTTCCACCAAGAGTTGACAGAACACTGCAAGTGGGGTCTAAAAATGATTAGTCTGAATGAAATTTGGTAGTTATGTTGCTAGTGTGGTCTGGTATCTCATTTCGATAGGTTTTTCATTTGCAGAACTCTCGTGGGTTGATTTCACCCCTATCATCTGATCCTCAAGATTGAACAAAATATTGCAACTGGGTCCCAAAAATCAAGCAATTGAATCAGAAAGAAGCCACATAATGAAATCATTTCATTAACGTTACCGTTACGGAGATTATATCCGTTTCTGCAATATTTTTTGAAAATTTCGTTACTGACAAAATTGATTCTAGAGAGAGAGAGAAAACGTTTTTTATTGACTCAAAGGCCAAGAGCCATCGACCATAGGTCCTTCAGCTCAGTTCAATTATCATACATTCTATTCTCTACAAAAAAAAGAACAATATCAACAATAGCATCCAAACGGTCATATTATACACTCCAGGCTCTCATACTTTGGCAGAGTGTTGCTGTGGGGAATTTCCTTCTCTTCTTGTGCATATTCAAGTAATGGTCTGCAAATAGACGTGTAGATTTTCTTTGCATTTTTCAGTGGAAAACCTTGGTTTCTTATCAGCAGTTTCGAGAAGTACTTTGCACGTGATATTGATTTCTTCTTCATTGGGTTGGTATGTTGATTGAAGTTAAGTTTATGGTCTTTGTGCACGCCTAAGTATTTGACTGTTTGTGGGGTTCTTATGTGTTGTTCACATACTTTAACTGTTGGGGAACTTGGTGAAGGATTATGGCCGAATATTATGAGCTGTGACTTTTGTGGGTTAGGCTTTAGTCTCCAGATGCGGAACCAGTGTTCGATCTTATCCATTAGCTCTTGTAGGTTATTGGTGCATTTTTCCAAATTTTCGTCATGTGACATGATCAGGGTGTCATCCGCATATTGAAGGACATACTGCTTGTTCATGTATGTTCCCGGCTCAAATATATCTCCATAGAAAATTTTGTAAAGGATAGGTGACAGAGGTGATCCTTGAGGTGTTCCCTGTTCAAGATGTTGTATTGTTTATTCTGACACGTAGTCTTCTGTTTTCTAAGAAGTTTTCAATTATGAGCAAAAGGGCTCTAGGTATCTTGAACAGGTGTTGTTTGAATAAAAGACCTTTATGCCATACACTATCAAAGGCTTTGTTAATGCTGCGGTTTCATATTCTTTCATCATGGCATTTTGGGTGTTCGATATCATGATGCTGAGTGGATGAATGGTCGATTTTCTGCTTTGAAATCCGAACTGAGTGATTGGTATTTTATTTTCAGTGTATTTATTCAATATTTCTCTGATGATTTTTTCATATATTTTACCCAAAACTTGGATCTAATGGGTCTTCCTCGTCCGTCGTGGAGAAGAATTCATCATACTATTTGTTCACCTCATTTTCATGTGTTCTTTCGTAATCATCATTTTCATCATAGTCAAATGCCTTTTTAGTGTCCTGCGAACAGTTTTACTTTTTCCTGATCTTCGTCATATGTAAGGTATTCCATTTTCGATTAGTGAGGGAATTTTGTTGTATATTTTATATTTCCAGTTTCTTTATTTTGGTGTAAAAATTTTTTCCTTTATTTCCATTAATTTTTTCTCAAGCGCTTATCCATTTGTGTTCTTTGTATTGCTGGATCATCTTTCGTATATTTTTGTTGTATTGGTTCAGTTTACGTTTGTGCATGGGATCTTTATTGCTGCAGTAGTCCCTTGTTTTTGATTAGTTCCACGATATATGAGGGCAGTTCCTTGTTGTAGTTCTTGTACTGGAGTATTACATTTGATGGTTTCAGATAGGTGTTCATTGAAGGTTTCCATCTATTTCTAGATGTTTCCTTTGTCGTATAGATTCTTCCATTCTTTTATTTATTTCCTTAATGTTATATATAATAATCGGGGTCATAACGTCGTTCGACGTTGTCCGATGCCTGCTCGCCACCCCTTTCTGTCATTCCATTGACCTTGTCTTAGGTCTCTGGAACTCATGGCTTTCATAACACCCTCATTCCAAGTCTTCTTTGGCCGTCCCCTCTTTCGGCGTTTTGTGGGGACCCATTCCAACACCTCTGATCATCCATTCTTTGTAGTGGTCCATACCAGATTAATTGTTTCGACTCTACATCCTCGTATAGCGTGCCTTCTACTCCCATTTGTCTGCGTATCTCTTCGTTTCTGATCCTTTGTAGTCGTGATACGCCCAGTTATCTTCTGAGAACATCCATTTCAACGGTTTCTAGTCTTCTCTTATTTTCTTCTGTTATCCTCGAAGTTTCAGCTCCGTACAGTAGGTTACTTTTTATCATTGTGTTGTATTTATCGATTTTTAGTTTCTTACCAATGAAGGTGATCCAAAGTATGCTATTCAAGCATCCTATGATCTTTTTTGCCTGATCTATTCTGTGTCTGATCTCTCTGTTGTCGCTTCCACTTGAGTCAAACATAACACCCAAGTATGTATACTCCGATACCACTTCCACCTCCTTACCATCTTCCAACATGATATTTGTTGTATGTATTTTGAGTTCCTATAGGGAGGTACTTAGTCTTCTGTGTGTTCATCTCCAGTCCCCAAATTTCATATTCCTCCTGGAGTTTCCTGGCCATATACTCCAAGTCATCTTTATCATTGGCAATGATGACCTGATCATCCGCGAACTGGAGAGAGTATAAGTAATAATAATAATAATAATAATAATAGCCATCCCGATTCTCACCTACTCTTTCGGCGTGGTGAACTGGACGGTGAACGAACTCCTAGATCTTGATAGGTCAACAAGGAAAACGATGAACATGAATCGTAGCCTTCATCCCAACAGTTCGATACAGAGGATATACCTTCCCAGAAGCCAGGGGGGTAGAGGATTGCAATGTTTGGAATATCAACACTATCAACAAACATTGGAAATGGCAGTAAGGATTCTAAGAAGTGAAGATCCGCTCCTGAAATTTGTTGCTCAGCATGAAATCGCGAACCATGGAGCCTTCCTTTTCCGAGCTGCACAAAGGGCCGTGGAGAAACTCAGCATAACCGGCGTATCGATCAATCCCGAGCTCGCTGGAGCACCGATCACTCAGGCGGAACAAACAAGCCTAGCGAGACTGATCCGAAAGTCTCAGGCGGATAAATTACTCGAACATCATATGAGTAAGAACTTGCACTCCATATATTTCAGAAGTTTAAAAGACCAGGACCTGTCTGAGGAATTGTCTTTCGCCTTTCTGAAGTCCGCTAGCCTCAAGTCAGAGACAGAGGGATTTGTGATGGCGTGTCAGGATGGAGTACTAAATACGAGATGGTATAAAAAGAACATCATGAAAATGGATACCCCAACAACTTGCAGAGCTTGCCATAGGCAACAGGAAACGATTATGCACATCCTTTCCGCCTGCAGAGTCCATGCTCCATCAGGATATGTGGAGAGACACAACGCGGCTCTCCGAATTCTATACTTCCATCTGAGAGCCGCGTATGAGATAGACAAGGAACCGGTGCTACCATATGTCCCTCTGGAGATTGAAGCGGTGGTCCAGAACGAAAGAGCTCGCATATGCTGGAACTATCCTGTCTCAACAACACGACAGATCAATGCTGTTAAACCAGACATACTTCTTCTGGACAAGGAACTGAAGGAGTTATTTGTCGTGGAATTCTCCTCCCCTGCTGAAAATAATGTTGTGATGAAAGAAGAACAGAAGAGGCAAAAGTACAAAGATCTTATGTTCGAGCTTGGAACTTTATACCCAGGTCATAAAGTTAGGATGGTCGTACTTATCATAGGATGTCTCGGTGGAATGAGAGCCAACTACGTGGATGAATTGAAGATTATTCCGGCCTGTAGATCACTGGCCGAGGTATTGGCGCACAGAATGCAGAAAGCAGTGTTGCTCGGGTCACTTCATATCATCAGGTCCCATGAACTCTAGAAGCCACTTGCAGCTCATCTCTTTTGTTAAGGGACGCTACGAGGGCAGGATGAAGAACTCCTTCATTTAAGTGTGAGGGGTTTTTAGTGAGTAACCAAACAAGATCTTGGATTCTCACACTACCGAGAGTGCGGACCCTCTCGGTGCCCATAAAGGGTTTTCCCCTCACACGGACGTTAAAAAAAAAAAAAAAAATAATAGTCTTTATTTCCAATAATATCAGTAACAGCCATAGCAATACAGTTATTGAATGAAATAACGTCAATATTGTATTTACAATCTACACTTAAAAAACTCCTCCAGATTATATGGTTCTATTTCAACTAACAATTGTTTAACCTTAGCCTTGAATTGTCTGAAATTATTTGTGATCTTAATATAATAAGGTAAGTGATTAAAAACTCTGATACAATTGTAGGCTGGGTGTTTCTCACTTAAAGTCAATCTGTGAATAGGATAATTTATATTTAAAGTTCTTGTATAATGCCGATGATTGGTATTATCTTTCATAAACTTTTCTTTGTTTTTATGTAAGAACATCAAACACTCAAATAGATAAAGCCCATAAACTGTAAACATATGATTTTGTTTAAATATACTACTTCTACAGGATTCCTTGTATTTCATGTTGAAAATTACCCTACATATTCTTTTCTGGATTAACCCTTAACCGGTGACGTGCGGTCATAGTGACCGCATGCTTATTTTGTTTTATTGCTCCTCATGAACCGCAACTGTTTCACCCTAATCCTACCATCTACTTTCAAGTTGATATGAAATAAGTCTGTTTTGAGACGCTGGAGGGTGTGCGTGCGATTTTTCGTTCTCTACGGTAATCGAAAATTGAAGCGCGGTCATATTGACCGCACGTCTCCATTAGTGCTGAATATATTTTGCAACATATATGATGAATGAAGGTCCAGTTCCTTCGAAAAAGGTTCGCTATACGAGCCTCGACTTTGAAGAAACTGTCATGAAATGGTATGAGGAAGCTGGGGACGAAGACATTGATATTGACATATATTTAACTGCGATCATGATGAGAATATGAAGAAACCGATCATAATTCGGACTCCGAGCTTTCCGCTACAAGAAAATGATGTGGGTGATCGTGATGAGCAGAGAACAAGCTAAAGAAAAAAACTTTTCATGTGTGCTGTATGTGTCGAAAGCCCATTTGCAATCAATGTGCTGAAATGTTACGTACTTACTGTGAAAAAATTTGTGAATTTTGATGGGATGCAATTTTCATGATAACGATATTTTATTTCTATTTTAATTATGTTTTTTTATGAAGATATCTACCAATTTTGTATTCCGATCAGTTAATTGCCCTCTGCTAACATAAGATTTTTTTAAAGCCTCTTCATGTCAAACATATTCGGAAGCACAATTTTATATTTTGGCTCTTGAAAAATATAATTCAGTGGAGCGATTTTATAGTTTTTCATTGTTGTTTGAAAAAACATATTATAAAGATTTAATAGTGTTTAATTTTTCAAAATTTTTTCGTATTAATGTCTCAAAAAAGTCATTGCGGTCATATTGACCGCACGTCTCCGGCAGTGTCGGTACAATTTCACGTCTCCGCTTAAGGGTTAAGAACATTTCTTCCAAATTTTGTGGGGTGCTTCAGAAGATTATTCCATATCTTAGTAATGATTCGAAATTTGCATGGTATATTATTTTGACTGATTTCATGTTCAGGTATTTTTTTGTAACTCTAATAGCAAAGCTTACTTTATTTACTTTCTGACTAAGATATTCAATGTGCTTTCTGAAATTTAAAAAAGAATCAAGATACACCCCTAAAAATTTTGTATTTTCTGTGATACAGAAGGTATCATCATTTACTTTGATTTCTTTTGGTTTTATTTTATTACATCTGGCTGTACTAAATACGACTAGTTTTGTTTTTTTCCGTGTTTAAAAGCAATTGATTTGAATCGAACCAGTTTTTAGCTCTAGTGAAAAAACTAGAACCTGCCTTGACTAGATCCTTTTCTTCTTTCGCTCCTATTAGCAGGTTAGTGTCATCTACAAAGTTCACCAGCCATTCATTTTCATTCTCCACAACATCCTCCAAATCATTCAGAAACACCAAGCATAATAGAGGTCCCAATACGCTTCCCTGTACAATCCCTACTCTGTTTGTTAAGACTGATGATACTATAGTTTTACCTCCCTTGATTATTTTCACTTTATGTTTCCTGTCACCCAAGTATGATCCTATCCAATCAAGCGCTCTACCTCTTATTCCATGATTTTGTAGTTTCCACAATAATTGTTCTTGATTTATAGAGTCGTAAGCTTTAGACAGGTCTAAAAATATTGCTAAAGCTAACTTGTTTTCTTCAATTAGATCCACTATCGCCTTAGTGAAATCGAATATAGCTGTTTGAACTGATCTACCTCTCAAATATCCATGCTGTGTTTTTGAAAAGAAATTGCACTCATTAAGGAAGGTGACGACTCTCGTGCTCATTGCAAGCTCAAACAATTTCGAGAAACTTGGTAATATGCTTATAGGCCTGTAGTTTCCTAGTTCTTTTGGATCTCCCCTTTTTAATACTGGCTTAATTATAGCTATCTTCAGCTGCTCAGGAAATACACCCTGTTGAAAAGACAGATTGATGAGGTATGACAACTGGCTGTTTATGTAAGGTATCGACATCTTAACAATGTTTATTGGTATCTCATCAACCCCACTCGTACACTTGTTTTTCAGTAGTTTTCCAAGTTCCACTATTTCATCCTGGGTGGTTGGTCTTAAGTACATTGATTTGTCCTGGTTTCTTCTTCCATAATTGGTTTTTTCCTCTAATGTCTCGGTTGGTTGATTGTTGAAATGCTTGTTGAATTTTTCTGCTATTTCTTCAGGTTCTCCTTCAATATAGCATTCCTCGTGATGCATCTGATTACCTCTTATTTTCTTACATATTTTCCACATTGTTTTACTCTTGTTATCGGAGTTTTCTATACGGCTTTCAAATATTTCTGATTTTCTCTTGATGATAAGGCTGTCATATTCTTTTTTGGTGTCGTTGTACATTTTTCTATAGAGTGGATTATGTGTACTCACTACCAATAAAGTGTCCAATTTCTTCTTACAACTCAGGATTTCTTCGTTATGTGGTATTTGTGTACTGTTTTTTTCAATGAAATGCTTAATAGGAAAGCAATAATCGAATATTGCCTGGAACCTTGTTAAGAAGGCAGACCACTTCACATCAACGTCATTCCCATCATTGTAGACGATAGACCAGTCCTGACTTTGTATCCTCTCAATAAAACCTGATTTAGATTTTTCAGTAAAACTTCTACATTCTTTCTTACTTAATGTAGGAGAGTATAAGTAGTTGTTAGCATCCAGTTCAATTCCCATTGGTCCACATTTCTTCTTCCAGTTCCTCAGAGCTCTCGATATATACACCTTGAACAGAGTGGGCGATAGAATAGAATAGAATAGAATATATATTTAATTCAGAAATTATTGTACAACACAATAAAATTGAAATTCGTCAAAATCAAACTATTTAACTTCTACACAATTCAAAAAATTCTGACAATGTATAGGGTTCACCTTCAACAATAAATTTATACAAACTCCTCTTGAAAATCTTTATATTCCCCAACGTTCTTAATTCATAAGGAAGAGCATTCAATAATTTTATCCCAAAATACAGAGGAGAACACTCGGTCATCGCTAAGGAATGATAAGGATAAAAAAATGGTTCCTTCCTTCTGGTTTGATTAACATTTTTGTATCTTTCAAAGTACTGTGGATGAAGTTTCATGAAAATTAATACCTTATATATATATAGACCACACAGTGTTAAAATATTTTGTTCCCTGAAATGTCCCCTACATGACTCTCTAAATTTTAGTCCTGATACAGTTCTTAACATCGATTTTTGTCTTAAAAACAGCTGTTCAGATAGTGAGCTTCCCCCCCAAAAAATTATGCCGTAAGATAACAATGATTGAAAATTAGAGAAATATACAGTCTTCAATGTATGATGATCTACTCTACTCTTGAGTACAAATGTTGAATATATGAGTTCAGCTTCCTTGTTAGTTGGTCAATATGACAGTTCCATTTTAGGTGATTATCAAGAAAAACGCCCAGGAATTTGGTAGAGGTGGACACCACAATCTGTTCATTAATATGTTGTGGAATAACGGCAGAAGATCTATCTGTACTGAATACTACACATTCAGTCTTCGCTACATTCAGCACTAAGCGATTGTTTTTGCACCAATTGTTTATCTCATCTAAGATTTTCTGTACCATTTCTACAGTAAGTCCAAAATTAGGAGATCTCAAGATAATATTAGTATCGTCTGCAAATGATATAAGTTCTATAATAATTGTCTCGATAATTTTATTGTACAGGAATGATGGAAGATCGTTAATATAGACTAGGAATAGCAATGGACCTAGAATACTACCCTGAGGCACACCAGTGTTGCTTACTTCCTGTGTAGACTGATATTCACAGTTATTAATTGCCATTTTGACAGTTTGAGGTCTATTACTCAGATAGCTCCTTATGAGTTTCAGTTGATTGTCTCTAATTCCATATTTCCACAATTTTTCGAGCAATATCTCTTTATCAACACAATCAAACGCTTTGGATAAATCTAGAAATAACCCAATTGGTAATTCCTTCCCTTCCAGTGCTGCTAAAAGGGAGTTATATAATTCGAATATAGCCGTCTCAGTTCCTTTCCCTTGAATATATCCATGCTGACTCGGAGAAAGAATCCTGAATTTTTTGAAGAAATTCATAAGTCTTCCGCTCAGAACCTTTTCGAAAATTTTTGCGAAGCTAGATAAAATACTTATCGGGCGATAGCTTCCTGGTTCTTTAATATCACCTTTTTTGAATATTGGCTTTATTACGGCTATTTTTAAGGCTTCTGGAAAAACACCATCTTTAAAAGATCTATTCATTATTTTAGTCAAGGGCTCAGCAATGAGGTGTATGGTTGCCTTTAATATATCTTGAGGAACGTCGTCCCATCCTTTTGATCTGGAATTTTTCATCTTTTTTACTGTATGTATGATCTCGTCTTCAGTGATGTCAAAAAGGAAGAAGGATTTCTCATTACATGGTATGGAACTACAATCACCCCTGTCAGACCCATCATCTACGTTGAAAGCTGAATGAATATTAACAAAAAAACTGTTGAATTTGTCCACCAATTTTTGCGGTTCCTTTTCATCCTCAACTGGGCTAGAATGCTTACACTTTTTCCCCAATGATTCATTTACAATTTTCCACACTGCTCTTGATTTATTATTTGCGTTTTCGATTGTGTTTCGGTTAAGTTTTATTCTTTCACTTTTTATTAAAGAATCATATCTATATTTCATTTCTTTATATGCTGATAAATATTGGTCAGATGACCTAGATAGAATAAATAGGTAATCAAGTACTTTTTTATGATCTTTGATGTTGTTAGTTGTCTCTTTATGGTTAATATTGTTAGTGAATCGGACTGTTTTTATGGGAAAGCAGGAAGAAAACACATCATTGAACTTTTTAAAGAAGAACTCCCACAGTGAATTTGCATCAGCATGTGAGTCATAAGCTATGTCAGTCCAAACTTGGTCTGCCACATATTCTATGAACTTTTTTTTGTTGTCCTGGTTGAAGATTCTAATTTTCTTTTTCTCAACTGTTTTATTGTGTTTTTTTCCAGAGAAGACAAATTTTTGGGCAGAGTGATCAGATATATGTTCCTCAATTACCTGAGCAGTACCTACTATGTTGGTCACAATGTTGTCAATGCATGTAGCAGATGTTCTAGAAATTCGAGTTGGGCCATTAATGGTTACAAGATATCCAAAACTCTCTATCAAAGATCTAAACATTCTAGTTGCTGATGTATCTACCAACAAATCAATGTTAAAGTCGCCTGCAAGAATAAGATCATCTTTTTCTTTCAAACAGAGAGATAATATCTGTGAAAGTTTTTCCAAAAAAGCATTCAAATTTGAGGTCGAGGAATCAGGTCTATAAATACATATCATTACTATATTTCTCTCATTCAGACGTACCTGCGCCGCACAACATTCGACAATGAATGGAACACTGTAGTTATTGATATCAAGTCTAGTCTTGAATGGAATATCAGCTCTGAAAAATAATGCACTACCTCCATGTTCACCATCATTCCTACAAAAACTGGATGCCAGGTTATAACCTGGGATATTATAATGTTTCAGCTGTCCTTCAGTCCTCCAATGTTCTGTCACAGCTAAAAAGTCAACAAAATGTTCATCAACTGCGTACTGAATTCTGCTAAAGGCAGAACCTATAGATCGTAAATTCTGATGCAAGAAACAAAATGTTTGCTTGCAAGCTTCATTTGTTTTCATTGAATCAAGATTGGTTGCTTCAATATATTCTGACCTCTCTGGAAAAAACCTCGAAAACTGAAATCACGTATCAATAAACCTTCTGGCCAGAAGTTCTTGTCCATTACTTGTTCATATTTTCCTGTTGGTACCCCAATACTAAACGCAGAATTTTTACCTTTTGAGATGAGTTTTTTTACTTCCACATTGTTTGATTTTAAGGAACTGCTCACAAAATTCTTGATTGTCTCCTCTTCTACATCCGCACCAACAACTCGACCCAGATAAATCCATTTCTTAGGAGGAACTCCCGAGAACAAGGCATTTTCAGTTGCTGAACCACTACAAATAGTCCCCTTTCTACGATTCCTAATGTTTTTCCTTGCTCTTACTTCAATCCATTCCTGTGTGTTGTTTGAGTTCCCAGTTTTAGTTGTTGTTGATTCCATTTGTTTACTATCAACTAATTGCGAATTGACATCAGTAGGGTTTGAGGTTATTTTATTTTCATTGTGAACCACAGAACTGAACGTTCTGGGTAATGAAACCTGACGTTCTTGATTGATGTTTCTATGATAGACTGCTTGATTTACAGTTTGCGCCTGCGAACCATCTGCTTTATGATGTTTATCTATATTTGAATTTTTTGTACCTTGTTGTCGTTTGATCATTTCTTTTTCCTTATCTAGATTATTCATCTCCATAACCTTGATTTTCTCCATCAGTAACTGATTATTCTGTAATAGGATTTCATTTTTACTTTGGACCTCGATGATAAGCTTTTCTAGAAACTCGTTTCGCATTTTGATCATGAGCATTTCTATTTGTTGATCATTAGAGACGATTTTTGCTGCTTCATGCATACACAACGCCGATTTTTTATTGGACGACGATGTCATACATCCAGGATGGAATTGTTTTATACACTTTGTGCACGTCACAAAATCAACCACTTTCCTGGTACAGTGGGCACAAATTACTTCACTTCTGCTAATTTCTTTGCTAGATTTAATAGAGCGATCGGATAACTCTCCTTCACTCTCCGCCATCTTGACGTTCAGTTGACAGCATCCCTGTCGTAATCCTTTATCCACAGTAAATTCTTGTGATAGATTCCTTCCCGATTTAAACTGTGATTTAGAATCGGTGTATAAACTCTTTAGTGCTGTTATTAACGTCTGATTGATGTTAGTTTCCTGCAATGTTTCCCAGAGTTTCTTCAGAGGTATGCTGTCATAGGCTTTCTTCAGATCGATATACATCAGGTGGACTTCTTGATTGGTGTTCAGTTTCTTCTCTATAATCTGTTTCAGACAAAAAACATTATCTGTGCATGATCTGCCAGCTCTAAATCCTGATTGCTCTTCTTCCTCCTGTCCGTTATACTCTGCCTCGATGAGGTCTCGTAGAATTCTACCATATATCCTACTAAATGTGCTGGTCACTGATATTCCTCTATAATTTGTGCATTCGTTCTTATCTCCCTTCTTGTATATCGACGAAATATGTGCGTTCTTCCACTCTTTGAGTACCAGATGTCCGCTCAAGCACTTATTCATCAAATTTGTCATAGCCTGGAAAAGTTTATGTGTACCATATTTGATCAGCTCTGCAGGTATTCCTCCGGGACCTGGGGATTTACTGTTTTTCAATTTGCATACTGCTCTTCTCAATATTTCGGCATCTACAGTGATTGTTTCACCTTCAATGTCTATACAGGGTCTTTCACGAGGAACCTCACCCATATTTATACGGGAAACTACTGAACGTATTTTCATGAAATTCAGCACTTATAAGTATTTCACGATGCTGATGAAATCTAAAACGAAATTGCCCTAAAGTGGATATTAACTCAGAAAATATCCATTTTAGGGCAAGGGTGTGATGCATAAACTCACATTATTTTTTAACGTAGATTCAATATCTGCCATAAAAAATGGGGTTCTTATTTGAAAAAATTGATTTTTCACGATTTTGTCATCGCTAACTTTGAAAGCGATTTTTTCACCCCCTGTATCATGAATCGCGATTTCGATTTTTAAAGTGGATACATCAATCTTACATCTTGAAAAATCCCAAAAATGAAAATTTTCGATCCAAAAACCTCGAAGTTATTCTTGTTTCAGCGGAGCTCTATTTTCGAATTTTCCCGCTCAGAGAGAATTTTCCAACCAAAACTGAAAAATGTTACATCAAAATAACTTGAAATTTTCTGAGGAATCTATTTCTGCAATAAAAAAATGGTGTTCTAATTTGAAAAACGTCATTTCCGGAAAAACCGGAGGTGCTCATGCCTTGAAAATATTTTAGATTTCATCAGCATCGGGAAATACTTATAAATGCTGAATTTCATGAAAATACGTTCAGCAGTTTCCCGTATAAATATGGGTGAGGTTCCTCGTGAAAGACCCTGTATATGATGTACTTGGTGTCATATATTCTTGTCTTGTCTCTGTCAATAGCTGTTTATAATGTGTAACCCAGTGATTCATTGGAACTGTGTCAATGTGTGCTGCGTTTTTGCTTGGACTCCTTAGCGCATTGATAAATCGCCATGACTCAGCTGCCTTTCGTCCTCCTATACAAGAGTCAATTTCTCTGCACTTTCTATCCCATACACTTCTTTTTGCGTCATTAATTTTTCTTCTTGTTGTTCTTCTCGCCTTCGGGTATGATTCTCTATCCTCTTGTTCTTTTGTGGTTAACCATTTCATATAAGCTTTGTTTTTCAGATTGATCATTTTTTCTACTTCGTCGTTCCACCACAATGCCTTACTTTTTCGATTCGAGATTTCACCCAATACTTCTGTGGCTGATTTCTGTAAAGCTTCTTTTATTTGTTCGTAGATGTTTTCTGTGTCAAGATCATCAATGTTTGTCAAACACTCATCTAATCTTGTCTGGTATCTTTGCTTAATGTCATCATCCTGCAGGTTACTCAAGTTCCATCGCTTGGGGTTCATTCCATCTGATCTACTGATGTTGTTTTCTTTTTGAATATGGCTTGCTCGAGATTTATCGTGGTGCCAAGGAAAGAATATCTTCGCTTTCACAAAGTAGTGGTCTGAATCGCACAAGATCCCCCTATAAACCCTTACATCGTTAACCTGGAGACATGTGCGCTGCCGTGTAATAATGTAGTCAATGATAGACTTCAAGTTCTTCGTGTGTTGAATCCAAGTAAATTTATGGACGAGCCTATGCTTGAAGAATCCATTTGCAATTTTCAAGTCGTGCGTTTGGCAGCAATCAATTAATCTTTCTCCGTTGTCATTGCATCTGTCTTCCCCGAATGGTCCAACCACCGGATCGTCTTTTCTGTTACCTGTCCTACCATTGAAATCTCCCATGAGGATTACTTCTTTGCTTCTTCCCACACTCTGTATTACACAATTCAATTTGTTGTAAAATTCATCCTTTCTCAATAATTTCCTTAATGTTACTTTTTCTATAGTTATAACTGATATTTTTTGATTCTTCTGTTGGTTTTGCTTCAGAATCGAAGTCTACTAATATTGCGAGGTGATCTGACTCCAAATCTGTAATTAGTTCCACCTTCTTGATCTTATTCTTCAAGTTGGAGGTGTGTAGTATGATGTCAGGTGTACTGTCTTGGTCGTTGTCCTTCAAGAATGTTGGAGGTGTCAATACTTTTTCGAAATGGTTGGTTTCAAGGAATTCGTTCATTTGTTTATTTTTTGTCTTGTTCACATTGAAATCTCCAATAATCAGTGCATATTCGTATTCATCAGCTTTAATGAAAATTGGCACCTTCATTTTAGTCCATGGATGTACATATACCAGGAAGACGTGAAATTTATCGTTCTTAAAGGGAAGTGTGAAATGGAGGGCTTCGTTTTTTTTGTTGTTAATCGAGGGAGGGTTTTCCTTGCCCATTTTAAGACTTGGGTGGCATTTTATTATACTACCTCCTCTAGTTCTGTACTTAATTATATTCCAGATTTTGTATTGGATTTCCTGATCGTCCCTGAGTTTAGTCTCCACAAACATGGCACATTGAATGACATTATTCTCAATGAAGTGTTTAATTAGCCGATTCTTGGGGAAGTAGCTGTTTATGTTGCAGTATTGATTCTATTTTATAGGAACGCTGAAACGTTTGAGAGTGAACTATTGGTTTGCACTTCCATACTTGGACAGAATTTTTATTTTGATGAAATTGTTGTTCTTACCGAATATAAATATACACAAAAAAACTGATTCCTCCACAACAGATGGTCTTCAATTAAGGAAAACCATATTTCAATACGTCTGAAAAGTCTTCGAAACATCATTTTAGAGCACACTAGCATTCCCAACAAATTTCATTTTTGACACCCACGTGCGATGTTTTGTCGACTATTGGAGGATAGGGGTGAAAACTACCCTCAGAAGTCGTGCAAATGAAAAACATCTGCGAATTAGAGTCTAGACCACACTAGTAACATTCCTACCAATCAGGCTAATCATTTTTTGGACCCACTTGCGATGTTTTGTCGACTCTTGGAGATAGGGGTGAAAACTACCCTCTGAAGTCCTGAAAATAAAGAACCTCTCGGAAAAAGATTCTAGACCAGACTTACAACATTCCTACCAAATTTTAATCAGGCTAATCATTTTTCAGACCCATTTGCGGTGTTTTGTCGACTCTTGGAGGATAGGGGTTAAATAACCCTCCAGAGTTCCCGCAAATGAAAAAGCTCTCGTAATTAAATTCTGGATCACACCAAGAACATAGTTACGGAATTTTATTCAGGCTCATCTTTTTCAGACCCACTTGCGATGTTTAGTCGACCCCCCCCCCCCAGAGTCCTGCAAATGAAAAACCTCTAGGAATAAGATTCTAGACCACATTATGAACAATCCCTCCAAATGTTGGAGAAAGATAAATAATTTGATACATGTTTTGAGACCACAAACATACCTTCATTTTTTGATTTTTCCACTCCAAATGGCTCCTTCTCAATTTATTTCCAAATCTACAGAATTCATTCTCTTGAACAGAATGGAGTTTCTCGATATAGGCAAAGTTTATTTCTTCATTCTTCGAATTTAGAAATATTTTGCATGTTGACCAGTTATTTCGAACTAGCTTCACCATATGACAGGCGTCGAAAATAATATGAACCTTGGAATTGCTCATAGGGTGTTTGAAAAAGGGTTGAAGATTTCTCATGGTTTTTACTTTTCCTCCTAGACTTTCCGCCATAGTAAAATGTGCGTTGGGGCCATCGCATGTTACTGATGTAATAATGACATCAGTTTCATGGAGTTTCTTCAGAGATTCCATTACTATATTTGCTTTCTCATCACCGGTTAGTGAATTGATGAGAAAATAAGCAATGGGAAGTTTCCAACCACTGTTCAGTGAAACCACCATCAAGACAAGAGCTTCGGTGGCATACTTTGAACTTGCATCTGCAATAGCAGCACCCAAATTCTCATATCCCCAGGTCTTATTTCCTCTTACTTCAATTTGTTTCTTGATTGCCATTTTATCGATCATCAAAGCACATATAGTTTTTTTATTTTGTTTGCGATTCTCAGCAACAATAATGGATAAACTGTTGAATGCACTTTGACAAAAACCTGGTTCACATTCCACCTTTGACAACCAACCTCGAATTGTAGATGGAGCCGGTAGGGCTAAATTGAATGTCTTTCTAACATAAGCATAAGCTTTAGATGAATAAAATTGTAGTGTCATGGCAAAGCTACGGATTTCTTCAGTAATTTTGGATCGCCCTTGTTTTTTACCACGTTTTTCGTTTTTCATGTTATTAATAACTCTTCTCATTATACTTAAAGGCATTCCTGAGTAACTCCTCTCCAAAACTGTGAGTGCATCTTCTGACAGCAATTTTTTTTCTCTCAAATCATGCATCATCTGTTTTAGGCTGAAAACTTTTTTTTTTCAGTCTACACACACGCCTTCTGCATATTCTCAATTTTTTTTGGGCAGCATTTTTAAGTTCATTCGTTTTCTGGAGCTAATAGAACATTCCTTGGAGATGCACTAAAAATCGAAAATAATAATTAAGGAAAGATATAACGTCATGCAGACAATTGAATATTTTTGAAATTCCGGAAAAAAGCACACACCGTGCCAGTGGTCAAGGCCCCCGCCCGGAAAGTAGGAAGACGTAGGTTCGATTCCTGCACGGTGTGTGACTTTTTCCGGAATTTCAAAAATATTCAATTGTCTGCATGCCGTTATATCTTTCCTCAATTATTATTTACAGACGTTAAACCTATCTTCATTGAAAATAATATTAATGAGTCTTATATAAAGCACATTACATTTGGAAATGGAATAATCAGATCATGAATTATTAGTTAATAAACAAGAAAATATTTGGAAAAATAACTAGAACGGCTAATGACCAAAGCAGTCGATGCCGAATTAAAAAAAAATAACTAGACTCGTAATGCAGTGTTATCGAATGTTTGGAGAAAATTTTGAAACTGAAAAATAATTTTTCATTTTGATTTTCAATGAATGAATTTATTAATTTGGCGTTCAAATACACCTTTTATGTTGAAATTAGAACAAATATTGTACCTAATAAATTTTGCATTTAATGTGGTTATGTCTTGAGGTACTTTTTTCCATTAGCTCGATTTCAATGAAATTTTTTCAGTGTAAGTGAAATATTATTTTTTATGAATCATTAAAACAGTCAAGATCAAATGTCAATCACAGTTTTATTCTTGGGAATATATATATATATATCTATATCTTTGTTGAGATACTATGGGTACTCGGCAAGGGCTTGGTTGTAAAACAGAGACCAGATCGGCGGGAGCGATCCGATCCGCAATCCAGATCTGTTACAGATCTGGACTGCGGATCAGATCTTACAGATTTCCCTTTCGTGTGTGCCTAGCTATATCAATTTTGAATACAAAAAATATTTCATAATGCATTGTCACCGAAATAATGAGTACCTACCTTCCAAATAACAGCTCAATAGTGCAAGTGCAGAATGAACGACAAACAGATAGAAGAAACGACAGTCAGACAGACATGCAGATGAAGCGAGTGAAAAGTTTGTAATAAATACCAACCTGTAGTTGTGAATTTGTTTTATATCTCTCCTGGATTTTTTCACTGCCCCTTTGAAACCTTCACTATCACTTGAAGATGTCACGCCTGGAAGTTTTCGTTTCAATCCAGAGGTATTAGGGTCATCTGAATTTGTGGAAGCAGTTATTGTGCTTGACGGAGATCTGAGAAATAAAAATAACATTTAGGGCATGATGTTTCACGCCCTGGGAGAAATGAAGTGTAACATTCACAAGGTGTCGCAAGAATTATGATGTCAAATTGAATGCTACAGTCGGAAAATAAATTTATTTTCAGTTTTTTTCCCTGTTACAGAGATTCAGGGTGTTGAGTCCATGGAAATATGATATTCAATTATTTGATAATATTGTCAGATTGTTTACTTTCATAAAAATGCGTTCATTTCTAAAATGTTGGTTTTTGTACTAACAATAAATATTGTTTCTTCGAATACTTTAGCGAAATACGAAAATACAAACTAACTATATAAAAAATATATTTGTAGATTACCTCTCCAGCAAAGAAGGAATCTCCTCGATTGGTCCTGTCACAACAGTAGTCATGATATTTTCATTGTTATCATATGAGAATCCTGGAAGATTTTCTTCGACTGGGGTGAATTGCATCAAATCAATGTCAGTTTCAGCATGATCGTCCACCAACTGAATGTTTTCATTCCTGTTTTGTAATGTGGGTGACACGATCTCAGAACTGAAATTGAAGGGTTATATTTTCAATTATGACAGAAATAACTGGTTGTGCAAATGTGAAGGTCCGTTTTCTAATTAATGCATACATTTGACTCTATCCACACGTTAACGAAAGAGTTATTTTCCTATCAAGGGCGGAAAGTTGTACTTTTCCGCACTAGATTGCGGGCAAGCAATCGAGTGCGGGAAAGTACTTTCCGCTCAAGATAGGAACAATTTTTTTCTACAACCGTATTATAAAATAAAAAAAACTTCTACATAACTCGAATATTCGTTTTGACACATTAATTAAGGAGTTTGGTATTTTATGCGGAAAATCATAGACCACTCATTATTTTTGAAGGATGTCAAGTTGTCTTTGAAAATGCAATAATTTTCAAACGGAAATCTGCATTAATAATCAGTTTGACATGGATGAAACTGCATAATTTGAAATATTTAACTGAATATATAAATAAGTACCTAGATTAAGAGATTTCATGTTAAAGGTATTATTATACCCAAATTCAACACATATTTACTTTCCCGCACTAGTGCGGGAAAGTGACACTTTCCGAATCGAAAACAATGCGGGAAAGTAGTTAGTTAGGCCCGGTTGTAAAAAAACATATATACAAGCCCCAGTATATTATGGACAGAAAGAAGTTTACTTTATGTAACTTTCTCAGATAGTCAGCTTACAACAGTTCATATATAGACATAATGAACTCCTGAAACCTAACTTACCTGAAACTCCGAACTATTTGGAACTTTGGAACAAATGGTTTCCTCAAATTCAGACGTGGAATAGCATTGGATCTCAATCTGAGTCTATTGTTAACCATACACTTATCTTCCTCTCTGAAGTGCACATCACAGACACAATTTTTGTCACTCAAATGTTCTTTGGTTGGATCTCTTCCTAGAGCTCTCATCCAAGAATCGTGTCTTCTTGAAGTGAGCCTAAAGAAAGTAATACTAATACTATCAGAATTCATCAATTTATCATACAAACATATTCGATTTCAACTCGGGTTACAATTGGCAGTGTTAAGAACTTGGTAATCGAATGTATTTTTCATTAAAAGCAATAATTTTGAATGACTCACGGTGGGTTTCACAAAGCATAATCACCGGTGATCCGGGCTTGATCTATACCTTTTCAACTTCAAATTGGGAACTATCAAAATCGAATTGGGAACTAACATATTCAAATTGGGAATAATCAAAATCAGATTGGGAATGATCAATTTCATATTGGAATGACATCCATGTGAATCAGATCTTTGAATTACTCGATATGTAATTAACTCTAAAATTTGTCCAAAGTAAGTAACGAACAATAAGTCTACAATTTCTTTTTCATAATCATGCCTTCCTTATACAAAGAAGAAAGCTGCAGATTCAATGGAAAAGCAGGTAATTTCAGTATGCAATGGAAACATAACATAGACAGAATTTCGTCTTCAAAGAACGGAAAATTTGATAAGAAGAAATATATCAACCATGAACCATTACAGTTAGTACCTGTACAAGATATGTGATATGTGGCTCATATCCAGAGGTTCATACCTGATGTTTTGACCTTTTTTGATATGAGAGTTTGAGCACAGAGCACAAATATGAAATTTGTGCACTTCTTACACTTTTTGAATGTTTGATAAGTTCAAATATATATTAATATTTTTTTTTCGGCAACCGTCCGGAATGTACCCACTTCCCGGACGCTTTTTCTATGAGAAAGTAGCATTTCCCGGCCTAGAAAAAATCACGTCGTTGTTGTCATTGTCATGATCATCACAATAGCAACGAAATAACGGATGACAGTTCTGTTCTGATTAATTCAAATAAGAATCAAAATGTATAATAAAGAAATGTGTCGTCTCATTGATTTGTAATTCTACACGGTTGCCGAAAAAATATTGTACGCAACACGCCCGAAAATAGTTTTTTTGGACTCACAGACTTCCAGGACTCGCCTCCGGCTCGTCCTAGAATCTTGCCTATTCGTCCAAAAAAACTCTATTTTCCGGACTTGTTACGTAAATTACTATTTCTTCATGTTTCATCAATATAAATATCTTCTGATCATGCCTGATCTTGATATACATAGCCACGAATGCCGTTTCAATTTGAAATTGATTATTCCCAATTTGAATGTGTTTATTCCCAATTCGAATATGTTAATTCCCAATTTGATTTTGATAGATCCCAATTTGAAGTTGAAAAGGTATAGAATCAACTCGATTAGACAGTTGAAAAATCGGAGAATCAAGCCGTTGATCTCGGATCAGCGGTGATTACGCTTTGTGAAACCCTCCGTCAATGTGTTATTCAGTTATTGTATTCCATTAAGCTATAGTGTTTTACTTAAACTAAATCTACTTACATAAAATGAGTTCCTCCTTCATTTTCACAAAACAGAACCATGCACTTCATTTTGTCTATACGTAATTATAATTTGTCCCAGCACTCGACTATCAAAAATTACTAGAAAAACTCAAGTACAAAACTAAACTAAAGGACTATCAGTCCAAAGAGGAATATTCAAAAAAATTCACAGATTTCGCAATCCTTGCAACCATCAGAGACATTGGAAATGATAACACCACATGTAAATATTACCAACATTTATTTGCATTTGAACTTAAAATAAAAAAGTATTTTCAATAATAATAATAAGCAATAGATAATAATTGCAAGAAACAATCAACATTCCTAATTCCTAACTTGAACATGTGAGAGAAAACTTGTCACCGTATTTTATAACAAAAATGTTCTTTCTAAAGTAAGTATTCTTAAGATATAATAATGAAAAATAAAGATATGAATGATCCAGTCCACCCTGTTCAATATTTCGAAGTGAATTTTGATTTTAGCAAATCTTGGTTTTCATGAAATTGGCTTTAGATAGAAGAATTCTATTTTCACTAAAATTCATGAATCTTATATGTACTCGGATCAACTAACATCGGATGAAGTGAGTACATCCTGTCCAATATTTTCGGTGCGAATTTTTATTTTACCAAATCTGGGTTTTCTCGAAATTGGCTCGAGATAGAAGGATTCTGTTCTTACTGAAATTCATGCATCTTACATGTACTCTGGGTAAACATCATCAGAAGAAGCTGAGTCCACCTCGTCGAATATTTTCGAAGGGAATTTTTATTTTACCAAATCTGAGTTTTCTCGAAATGGGCTTGAGATAGAAGGATTCTGTTTTTACTAAAATTAATTAATCTTATCTATACTCGGAGTAAACATCATCAGAAGGAGCTGAGTCCACCCCGTCCAATATTTTCGAAGGGAATATTTATTATACCAAATCTGAGTTTTCATGAAATTCGCTTGAGATAGAAGGATTCTGTTTTCACTAAAATTCATGAATCTTATAGGTACTTAGAGTGAACATTATCAGAAGAATCTGAGTCCACCTCGTCCAATATTTTCGAAGAGAATTTCGATTTTACCAAATCTGGGTTTTCATGAAATTCAATTTAGATAGGAAGGATTCGAACGTGTAGACATGTCAAATAATTTCCTCGATGCATTTGTAAAAAACACCCTCTTGATGATTGGATGGAAGAGCGGCTTTCCACCAATCAAGGGTGTTATTACTTAAAGAAAAATAAAAGATGGTATTTAGAATTTTGAGGTTCTTTCTCCAGACGGGAGAAAGTGTGGGATCGGCCCAACGCACTTGGGTCGGGACTTAGTGTTTAAAATTATTTTTTAGGGAGAGGGATGGTAATGAAAACTTTTGGATTAAATTTAAGACGTATATTAAAACCGAATCAAACTAAACAAATTTTCAGTAGTTATGTGAAGGTTTCTTTGATCAAATGATCCAAATTATCAAAATGTTCGGATATTTCTTAAATCGAAAGAAACAAATCACATCAAGTCAAACCATTGTATCAACTTCAAATTACAAGAGCAGATCTAATCATTGAAATTAAATAAGCATCAGTGTGAATTCCAAATCATAAAAAAAATGAATTCAAATTATCAACAAAAATGAAAAGGGTTTGTCACAATAACCCCAGAAATAATAATCATGGATAATCTCGAAAGAATTCACAATATAAGGTAAATTTTCTATACCCAAACGAGATGACGGAAAATAATCCTTCTTAAACTTCACATTCCCAAGGGGAAACTCAACAATAGTTTCCTCGTGATCTTTCAAATAAACATGAGTTTTCTCAACAGATAATTCCACTTAGACCTTCAAATACTTAAGGCTTTAAAGAGAATACGAATAATATGACTTGTAGAAGATTTCAGGACTCTGGACTATAAATACAATACATAACTTTCCCCCACTGAGGACGAGAGAAGTGGGGAAGGTGCCGTTAGACTCGTGTGTTCCTAGCATTTATTTACCAGTTGTCGTCATGGAGCCTTGGACGGTGGAGCATCGTGTTTTCGCCTATGATAGTTTCGTCCGAAATAATGAGTCAGTCACGGTCGTGCAGCGTGAGTTTCGTCGCCATTTCCACATTCATCGGAATAGAGCTATTCCCTCTCGAAACACCATCCTTCGTTGGGTTGAATCACTTCGCAGACGTGGTGAACTGATCAACAGAAGACCAAGAGGACCTGTGCGAACAGTTCGAACGCCTTATTTCCAGGTTTGGCGATGTTCATTGGCCTCCCCGGTCCCCAGATTTATCCATATGCGATTTTTTCTTATGGGGACACCTCAAGGCTAGAGTAAACGAGACCAAGCCCCGAACTCTGGACGAATTGAAAAGGGCTATTCGCGTGGAAGTTGCCCAAGTTGAGAGAGCGATGTTGGAGAGAGTCTACGCGACCTTCCAAGAGCGCCTCCAGCACTGCATCACCGATTTCGGCCACCACATGCCTGATGTGATTTTCCACACTTGACCGTCTCAAATGCTATTTCCTTGAGAATCTGATTCCGTCAATAAATGTGTTTTTGAGTAAAAATTAACGCTTTTATTATTTTTTTAAAACCATCCATCCTCCGTGCCGCACCCTGCATATTTTTGGCGGGCATGCGGCTTCCTACCAATTCTCAAAATAAGCTAAGCATAAACAATTTATCTGACCTTTTTCCTGTACCAATAATCCCAAGAATGATGAACCTACGAGGATGATTCTTCGACGATGCTTCTTTCCTGAAACAGACAGATAAGACACGAAACACGACACCCACACGTTTTCGCAAAATTGACCTTCACTCCCGAATATACCGACGATACGCAATCTAAATAATTCCAAGAAATTTTAGAGACTTTACTAACTTCGACTTAACACTTTTTTATGTCCCTGTTTGAGACTGATTTTCCAAAACTTCAAAAGAACCAAAAAAACCTATGAGTTACCCTAACACCGTCTTCCGAATAACTGAACTTACTTTCGTCCGAAACTTCCCCGGCTACCTTATTCTTTGTTCGTTTTAGAAACCAATTAAATTAAAGGTTTTTCTTTCGTCAGTACTTCAAAACCAATCAAACCGATCCTTCTTCCATCTTTGTTTTTGTGAGCCAACCAAATTGAGACTTTCCTACCTCCTTGACGCGGGTAGGTAGGGCCTGTCTGAGATAAGGTGATTCTTTACGTAATATTTTGGGGAAATGCAGCGTCGAAAAAATATCATGGTTCCCAGCAAACGCAGCATATATCAGCGCTGAGTTAGTGGAACCATAATTTCCTTATCTTCACTGTTACAGACGAAATTTGAACCGAAGATCAGCAATTTCAATCGTTAACGTCTCGCCAGACATCCTGTATGGCATTGATAACCGTCTCAATAATTTCTTGGCACAGGAGTATCGAGTTCCCGAAGTTTGAATCGATCAATTTAATTATCGCGCTTTCTCGCAGGAGATTTTCCGAATAAAATAAAGGATGTTGAAAATACCGGTGAATTATTACGGAAAAGAGAATGTTCAAGTCCTAATTTCCGAGAGGATGTTCATTTTTCTACTTCCAAGTTATTTCTCCTATTACACATTGACACCGATTGAGTCATTGAGATTGCGGCAAGGTGAAGAACATGGTAAGTAATGCCTTCAAAAAAGTAGAGCTATTTTCGGATTATGTAATATAGTGAACATTTATTGTTCTATCACGTGAGACTGGACCTATTTCATTTCATTATTCTCACAAAAAATTTTGGTCATTCCTTTCACGTCGAAAAGTTCGTTGTCAGGAATGCTGATGTTTCAAAATAACATAATTTTCAGACATATTCGAAACAGAAGTAAGTTGAAAATTCAGAATGCAGAATGCAGAATTCCTGATGAAATGACAACTTCACATCGGATGACCTTTTGTTTGAAAGCCCCTCGAGAATTTCTAAAATACATGAAAAAAAATTAGTGAAGTTAAAAGAGAAGAACTTCATAGGGTTGGAAGTCCTCCCAGAAACGAGCATGTTCAAGTTACATATAATTTAATCATTCCATTTGGCTCTATCTTTCACTTTTATTCGAATTCTTGATACAAAATCTTCTTCAAATTATCGAATGTATAAATATTTCAATATTTGTTTCGTCAGACTTCATCATCATGGCAGAATAAATGAAAACAAGCATAGTAATTAGAATAATAATTGCATAAGTTTCTGAATAAACTATATTCATATCGTTTTGACATATAAATAAATCATATTCTCATCGGGAGATGAGTTGTCCTCTTGTTATCCCTAAAAATACGTGAACTCCGTCTTTTCGGAATTGTCAATGCATACATTTTCCTATCGTTCATTCCTGCTGAAGAAGTTTCATTTGGACTATGCCTCCGCGAGACTGGATTCAGTATTCTTATTCGCCTCTCTTTTCGGAGGCCAGCTAATCTCGATCTGAGTTTACACCTGAGGAGGGGATCATTAGAGCATATTGCACTGAACCATTCGCAGGTCTGGTAAACACTCAGCAGGGAGTCAACGTCAAGGTACCGAAAAATAGTGGCCATCATTTCCACTGGCAGTACCTTGAAGGGATCCTCATCACCTCTGAAGCATCTAGGCAATACTTTGAACTCCATATTTACCACTTCATGAACAGGCTCGCTTTCGAATCTGAGGCATCTAGAACCTACGCGGCTATTTATAGGAAGGTTTCGCTCTGAGTAACCAATGAGATCTATGCGAAGGCCATTACCCCCTCCATTAGCGGCATGGAGAAATCTCGATCCTGGATCTATGATTCGAACGTGTAGACATTCCAAATAATTTCCTAGATGCATTGACACCGATTGAGTCATTGAGATTGCGGCAAGGTGAAGAACATGATAAGTAATGCCTTCAAAATAGAAAAGCTATTTTCGGATTATGGACTATAGTGAACATTTATTGTTCTATCATGTGAGACTGGACCTATTTCATTTCATTTATTTTGCAAAAACTATTGATCATTCCTTTCACGTCGAAAAGTTTGTTGTCAGGAATGCTGATGTTTAAAAATAACATAATTTTCAGACATATTCGAAACAGAAGTTAGTTGAAAATTTAGACTGTATTTCCGGATGAAATGATTATTTCATATCGGATGACCTTTTGTTCGAAAGACTCTCGAGAATTTCTAAAATACATGAAAAAAATTAGTGAAGTTAAAAGAGAAGAACTTCATAGGGTTGGAAGTCCTCCCAGAAACGAGCATGTTCAAGTTACATATAATTTAATCATTCCATTCGGCTCTATCGTTCACTTTTGTTCGAATTCTTGATACAAAATCTACTTCAAATTTTCGAATGTATAAATATTTCAATGTTTGTATCGTCAGACTTCATCATCATGGCAGAATAAATGGAAAGAAGCATAGCAATTAGAATAATAATTGCATAAGTTTCTGAATAAACTATATTCATATCGTTTTGACATATAAATAAATCATATTCTCATCGGAAGATGAGTTGTCCTCTTGTTATCCCTAAAAATACGTGAACTCCGTCTTTTCGGAATTGTCAATGCATACATTTTCCTATCGTTCATTCCTGCTGAAGAAGTTTCATTTGGACTATGCCTCCGCGAGACTGGATTCAGTATTCTTATTCGCCTCTCTTTTCGGAGGCCAGCTAATCTCGATCTGAGTTTACACCTGAGGAGGGGATCATTAGAGCATATTGCACTGAACCATTCGCAGGTTTGGTAAACACTCAGCAGGGCGTCAACGTCAAGGTATCGAAAAATAGTGGACATCATTTCCACTGGCAGTACCTTGAAGGGATCCTCATCACCTCTGAAGCATCTAGGCAATACTCTGAACTCCATATTTACCAACTCATGAACAGGCTCGCTTTCGAATCTGAGGCATCTAGAACCTACACGGCTATTTATATATAGTTACGTATCCAGAATCCCAGGAAACCGCCGATACATGGAAAGTGCCAAGACTGCAAGTCAGCGTTCCTCTCCAAGTGTCAGTGCAACGATCTTGCGGCAATCGTGAAAAGTGAAACAGACACTCATCTCAGGATTAGTTCCATTTTAGTCTTTAAGATTGATAGAACTCCGTTCTACTCTGTTAATTGTATAATCATTCATTCGTAACGATTGTGATTTATACTTGAAAGAATAAATTCCTTTTTAAAAACAGACTTAGTAGACCGAAAAACATAACTGGCGCTGCGAACAGGATATCGCAACGGGGTTTTAGTTCAAAAAAGAAAAGAACTGAAATTAGTGTCCATAGTGAATACGAACTGTGACCGGATCGTGTTCTAGGAACTCCCGTTGAGTTTCAACTCTTAGTGCGATATCTCAAAAAACCAAGAACCAAACGGATTAAGTTATCCAACCTGCACTTCAACCCAGAAGGAAGGACGACCCACTCTAGGATGCAAATCTTGGTGTAAGTCCTATTTTCCCAACATCATTTCCAATAGTTTAATCATTTCTAGTTTCGATGACAGATTCATCCACACAATTAGAGGTAATTGCTGAAGACATCGAAATTTTAGAGTCTTTAAACACAAATAATATTCAAGACCGATTATTGAGAAATAACCGATTTCGACCTTATCCCAGTAGAGTTTTGAACGTCGAAATGAACCAAAGCTCTTCTAACACACCTGTATCCGACACTATGTCTCGACAAGACATGCAATTATTATTAAATTCCATTCCAGAATTTTCACCAGGAAAAAATTTGTCAATTTTTCTAAACGAAGTAGATAATTTAATCTCACATTTACATGGCAGATTAACTGCGGATTTAGAATTTTGCTTAAATTTTTTTATTCGCTCGAAAATTCTGAATGAAGCAAGAGACTTCATCTCATTTCAAAATGCGACGGACTGGCCCTCCATAAGACGTGCTCTTTTACAGAGATACGGCGATCAAAGAAATGAAGAATTATTAATTGCTGCAATCTCTCAATGCGTCCAAAGGAGAGACGAAAACTATTTAGACTATTATTGCCGAATTTCGAAAACTTTAAGTGTCCTTTTACAACACCTCACTTTGAATATCCAAGACAAAAATCTGCTAGATTATAAGAAATACGAAGCAGAAAAATTATCATTGAAAACATTTCAAGTAGGATTACTGGAACCCTACAGATCTTACATAAGTAATTTTGAGCTTAATAACTTGGAAGAATGCATCAATAAATGTAAATTCTATGACAACAGAAAACATGAATGGGAATATTCCGAGTTTCTTCGTAAATCCCAAGAAACTAAGAAAACTTTCACACAACCTCATTTCAAACCAATTCAAAATTACAATAATCATCCGCATAGATTCTCAAATAACCATTTTAATCAAAATCGACCAAATATTGTTTTTCCCAATAATCAACCCATAAGAAATAATCAGAAATATTTCACTAACCAGCAAGTTTTCGGTACTAAACCAGGTTCAAGTATCAATAGATCGAATCCAGAACCGACACCAATGTCAATTTCAACTCGAAATACAAAACCAACACCTATGTCAATTTCTACCAGAAATTCGAAATTTCCTCAAAACCAATTATTCAACGTACAATCCAAACTTGATGAGGAGATTGACCACGAATTTGAAAGTTGCGAAACCGAATATCCTGAAGAAAATTCCATCTATTTTCCTGAAGAATGCGAGAATAACTATGAAAATTTTCAAGAACTTCCTCCAGAAAACCTAGGAACATAGACCTCAACTCATTGAGAATCAAACCAAAATTTCCTTAGATTTACCTTCCAAAACTAAATTTAAAAATTTTAATAGATTCAGGCGCAACAAATTCTGTCATTAATGAAAAACCTGCTTTCGAGAAATTTTTCCAATTTTTATACAAAGAAAAATTCAGTGTGTCAGGATTAGGCACTACAATTAACGCAGAAAATAACCTCAATATTCCACTTTTGCACGAATTAGGAATCCTTGATAATGATAATATTCATCTACATGTTATCGACTGGCATACAAGTTTTGATGCTTTATTAGGAACATCTGATCTACAAAAACTAGGAGCAAAAATTGATAACCAAACTCATACTTTAGAAATCAATAACTTTAAAATACCTTTTACTCTCGAATATTCCTCTACTAAAATCAAACCACGTAAACTTACAGCAAGGTATTCCGTGAAAGTACCTGTTACTATAGAAAATGGTGATGTTTTATTACCCGAAATAAACTTTCAACAATTTTCTACCCCTAATTGCATTGCACACGCAAAAAATGGATTTTGTCTCATACCGATTGCCCAGCCAATCGAAAATGATGTAGAAATCAATTTTTCAGAAAGAATACCTGTTAAATCTCTCTTCGAAACTGAAATATCCACTCCTCCGTTAGAAACTCAAAATTTTAAACTAGCGAAAAATATCAGAACAACCCACATGAATTCCGAGGAAAAAAGAGAAATTTTAAAGCTTTGTAGTAAATTCAAAAACATCTTTTATAATGAAAACTGCGATCTTTCATTCAGTAATACAGTCGAACATAAAATTAGAACAAAAGATGAGGAACCTGTCTACGTCAAGTCCTTCAGACACCCTCATCACATGAAAAAAATTATCCAAACACAGATTTCGAAACTACTTGATGATAACATCATACGTCCATCGATTTCACCCTACAGTGCCCCAGTGTGGATTGTAGACAAGAAAAAAGATGCATCCGGTGAAAAGAAATATCGAATGGTTATAGATTACCGACGTCTCAATGAAAAAACTGTCGAAGATAAATACCCTCTTCCACGTATCGAAGAAATTTTAGACAACCTTGGAAAAAGTTGCTATTTTTCAACAATTGACATGGCGAAAGCATTTCACCAAATAGAAATGGATCCTGAATCCATCGAGAAAACTGCTTTTACAGTCAACAACGGTCATTATGAATACCTTCGTATGCCCTACGGTTTGAAAAACGGCCCAAGCACATTTCAACGTGTTATGGACGACGTACTAAAAAAATATCTCCACATATTCTGTTTTGTGTATATGGATGACATTGTCATTTTTTCTAAATCATTACAAGAACATGTTAACCATTTGAAATTGATATTCGAAAAAATCAGAGAATACAATCTAAAAATTGAACTCGATAAATGCGAATTTCTAAGTAAAAACGTAGAATTTTTGGGACATGTCATAACCCCAGAAGGAGTATCTCCTAATCCATCAAAATTGAAAACTATAGAAAACTACCCCTTACCACGTACAGTGAAAGAAATAAAATCATTTTTAGGCTTGGTAGGTTATTACCGCAGATTCATACAAAATTTTGCACATATTGTTTCACCCTTCACAAAATGTTTAAAAAAAGGCACAAAATTAAAGCCTGATGATCCTGATTATGTACACGCATTTCAATTATGTAAAGAGTTACTAACAAATGCCCCAATTTTAGTGTACCCAGATTTCGAAAAACCATTCATACTTACTACCGATGCTTCAAATATAGCCATTGGAAGCGTTCTTTCACAATCAAATCGCCCGGTAGCTTACTATTCGAGAACTCTAAATTCAGCAGAAAAGAATTATTCGACTATCGAAAAGGAATTACTAGCAATCCTAGATTCCACTAAACATTTCAGACCATACCTTTTTGGACAAAATTTTACGATCGAAACCGATCATAATCCCCTTGTATGGCTTTATAAAATAAAAGAACCGAATTCCCGACTTATACGTTGGAAATTGAAATTAGAAGAATTCGATTTTAAAATAGTGAACACCAAAGGCAAAGAAAACAAAGTCGCTGATGCTCTTTCTCGAGTAGAGATTAATAACCGAGAAAATGAATCTTTATTATCAGAAGAAGATTTAAATATAGAACTTTCTTCAATTTTACCAAATGTAAATGAACTCCCTGTACTAGGCGACGAAGAAGTAGAAAATATTTTGAATTCCCAAAATACTATTCAGAATAACGAAAACCAGAACTTGAACGAAGACGATGATTCGAATGCTACAATTCATTCTACTCAAGAAGATAACGGAAAAGTCATTCCTATCACTGAAACATCCGTGAATATCTACCCAAATAGAATAATTTTGAATTTTGGCGAACAGTAAAATCTGAAGTTCACTAAGCCCTTCGGAAAAAACACATACAACGTATCAATACGACAGCACTGTATTGAAAATGATTTTTCAACTCTTTTCAAAGAAATTTTTAGACCAAATGAATCATACGGAATTTATTTTAGAGACAACAAATTACGTCTACCCTTCGTAAGATTCTGCAAAAAATCATTTAATTATTCAGTGAAACTTTTCATAAGTAATAATTTTCTATTAGATGTAATTCCAGAAGAAAACCAAAAAGAAATCATTTCAGAATATCATGACAAAAATCATAATGGTATTTCAGAAACACATAACTATCTATCCAAAAAGTACTATTGGCCGAAAATGAAAAACAAAATAACTGAAATTATAAATAAATGCGAATTATGTCTCCAGGCGAAATACGAGAGACACCCCTATAAACTGAAATTTTCAGGACCTCTCTTGGCGAAAAGACCTTTTGAAGTAATTCATGTAGACACATTTTCTTTTCAAAATTACAAGTTTTTGACGATAATCGATCTATTTTCCAAATATGCTCAGTCATATCTTGTTAAAGACGGTACGGCATTAACAATCCTTAATAAACTACGTCATTATTTTTAATATCATAATATTCCTCAGAAAATTGTATGTGATGAAGGAAGAGAATTTCATAATAAAACTTTCACTGAGTATTGCAAATTGAACAAAATTGATCTACACTTCACCACCGTGAATAATCCAAGTTCAAATTCTCCTATAGAGAGATTCCATTCGACAATCATAGAAAAATTACGAATTTTAAAATTGAAAAATCCTAACGAAAATCCATCCAATCTCATGATTACTGCAACATTAATCTATAACCAGTCAATTCATTCAGCAACTGGTTATTCACCCTTTCATTTACTTTACGGTCCTTATGACAAATTGCCAGAATTTGATCTAAACATGACTGTTTACGAACAGTATAATGAGAAAAGGAAACAGGAAATCTTACCATTTTTCGATCACATCTACGAACGCAATAAAGAAAAGGCACAGAAAAAACTGAATAGATTAAATGAAAATCGAAACGATCCTCCAAATTTAGAACAGAGAGAAGTTTATGTAGAAAGGAATAGACCTAGAAAAACAGACCCTCCTTTCGAAAAAGTCACTGTTGAACAACAACAACAAAATAAGATTTGTGGTTCAACTCAAAAATCTAGAGAAACCACAGCTCACATTAAAAAAGTGAAAAAACTAAGAAAAAACGTTTGTTCTTTTCAGGATACTACTAATCCTCCTGATTCAGACCCAAACGAAGCAGGCCCTTCAGGTCTACAAAATAACCAATAATGGATACTTCGAAGAACCTTTAGGCCTCGCAAAAATCCTTGATCATTATCATAATTTTCTCTTTTTTATAAACATAACCACTTTGCAAGATAATTATGATCAACTAAATTCTAACTTCAATGCTCTTCAGAAAAACCGCACTATAGATGAATTATCTCACAGAATTTATCTTCAATTGAAAACCAATTTAGTTCAAATTGAACAGATTCTACATAAATTCATTAACAGAAAAGTTAGAAGAGGTTTGGCAAATTTCATCGGTAAAGGAATCAAATTTATTACCGGAAATTTAGATGATGACGATTTGAAAACTATCAATGAGAACTTAGAAAGTCTCCATCACTATCAAAATTCTGAAATTGAAACAATAAATAAAATTACTTCGTTTGCCAACCATTTATCACAAAGATATTCAGAAGATTTAGCCTTGTTAAATGAAAACATTATTCATACCAAAACTTTATTCAGAAATCTTACTTCTACCGAAGAATTTCGAATCATTGTAGAATACCAAATACTTCAATCCGAAACTCTTTTGAATACTTTACTCATGCTTGAAAGAACTATCAGTTTTGCAATGAAAGAAATTCCAAATTTAGAAATCATTAAAGTCGAAGAACTTATGTCCATTGGAGCATATCTTGAGCAAATTTATAAATCACAGCAATTATCTCCAATTGATCATGTGCATCTTTACAAAATCATTGAATTTGCAAAGATATCTGTCATAGGAACGGATGAAACTATTACATTCCTCCTTAAAATTCCTATTCTTAAACTTTTTACTTCAAACTATTCCCGAGTGTACCCTTTACCTAATCACCAAGATATTGCTGTTGTACCTCCAAAGAAGTACTTGATTAAAATCAAGAATGAAGAATACTGGACAAACGAAGCCTGTTCCTCCACATTAGGCAATACCATTGTTTTATGCCTTCAACCACCAACCAAGGAAGTATGCACCCTGTCATCACCAGAACGATGCCAAACAACGCTTGTCAACAACGAGTTCAACATCATCTACCCTTTGAAGAATCATCAACTACTGACCCTCTTCAAGAAGAACCATACAATATTAGAAGATTGCAATGGCATCCTTTTCAAGAAATCAATCCAGGGGACCAACCTATTGAGTTCACCCTGTAAAATCATCATCGATGAAACCATATTTGACAACACTATTCCAATTTTCGAAATATCCATCCAAAACGTTTCGAAAATAACACTGAATTGTACCCACAAAATCGACTTTCAATTCAGGCATCTGAAAGAACCTACTTCCATTCTCCAAGAAGCGGAAAGACTTTTGGACCAGCCTGTATATCTTCAACCCACAACTCAAATAATCCACCAAGCCACGAGTGTGTTATTGTTCTGCTTAGTAATACTTGGAATCATCTTCCTACTGAGAAATAGAACAAGAATTGCTGAGTTACTTTACAACCCACGGAAAGTCATACACGTGGAAATCGAAATCACCAGAGAACCCTCAGATAACAGAGACGTTATCTCTTAAGGAAGGAGGAGTTACGTATCCAGAATCCCAGGAAACCGCCGATACATGGAAAGTGCCAAGACTGCAAGTCAGCGTTCCTCTCCAAGTGTCAGTGCAACGATCTTGCGGCAATCGTGAAAAGTGAAACAGACACTCATCTTAGGATTAGTTCCATTTTAGTCTTTAAGATTGATAGAACTCCGTTCTACTCTGTTAATTGTATAATCATTCATTCGTAACGATTGTGATTTATACTTGAAAGAATAAATTCCTTTTTAAAAACAGACTTAGTAGACCGAAAAACATAACTATATGAAGATTTCGCTCTGAGTAACCAATGAGATCGATGCAAAGGTCATTACCTCCTCCATAAGCGGCATGGGGAAATCTCGTTCCTGGGTCTATGATTCGAACGTGTAGACATGTCAAATAATTTCCTCGATGCATTGACACCGATTGAGTCATTGAGATTGCGGCAAGGTGAAGAACATGGTAAGTAATGCCTTCAAAATAGAAGAACTATTTTCGGATTATGTAATAAAGTGAACATTTATTGTTCTATCATGTGAGACTGGACTTATTGCATTTCATTTATTTTACAAAAAATATTGGTCATTCCTTTTACGTCGAAAACTTTGTTGTCAGGGATGCTGATGTTTCAAAATAACATAATTTTCAGACATATTCGAAACAGAAGTTAGTTGAAAATTCAGAATGCATTATGGTATTTCCTGATGAAATGATAACTTCATACCGGATGACCTTTTGTCTGAAACATTCTCAAAAATTTCTCAAATACATGAAAAAAAAATTAGTAAAGTTTAAAGAGAAAGACTTCATAGGGTTGAAAGTCCTCACAGAAAAGAGCATGTTCAAGTTACATATAATTTTATCATTCCATTTCGCTCTATCGTTCACTTTTATTCGAATTCTTGATACAAAATCTACTTCAAATTATCGAATGTAAGGTAGTGGGGGTAAATATGGCCCACCTAAGGAAAAACGTGGATTTTCTCGAAATTTTATTTGTAAAAATGAAAAAATACAACTATATGTTTTCAATACCATAATGTACGACTAATTCACATATTGGATTAATTTTTCTTATATACCAAAAAATTTTTATTCGAAAAATATGATTTGTGGAATTTGGCCATATTACCCACCTGCATAAGTTGAAATGGCCCATATTAAATTAACTTTATCCTATATAATAAAAATTTAAGAGGCATAGAATTTAAGAGATTTTTTTGTCGAAAGGCGAGCGCCGAAGGCGCGAGGGCCGTCGCGTGCGACGGCCTACGGGCGAGGAGAGGGGGGCGTCGGAAAGTTGAAGAACGGGAGCACGCGTGGGTGTTTTCGAATTTTCTCTAGGACCCCGGGAAGTATTTTAAAAAAAATCGCGAAAAACGGTAAAATTCGCCCGAAAGAGCGAATTCTTTCGGAAATAAGGCTTTTTTCCGGAGGCACTTGGACGTTCGGAGATTTTTTTAAACAAGTCCCCATATCCCCGTTCACCTTAGTACGCAAAGCGTTTTCCGACACGTTCCTCCGGGTGTCCGAAATAAATTCGAAAAGTTTCGACATTTCGCGAAAATGATAAAAATTTCCGACTCGACCAGAAAATATCGATAAAACCAGAGATGTTTTGTTATTTCGATGACTTTCGACGTTAGAACTAGGTTAGGGTTCTTGACAACGGCATTCAAAGTTTGACGCGACGCACAGATTACCGTTTCGAGGTTGGATTTTTTCGACATTTCGAGACGCCACGAGTGACGTTACTATACATTTATAGGTTAGGGTTCTTGACAACGGCAGTCAAAGTTTGACGCGACGCACAGATGACCGTTTGAAGGTTGGATTTTTTCGACATTTCGAGACGTCAAGGGTGAAGTTACATATAGGTTAAGGTTCTTGACAACGGCAGTCGAAGTTTGACGCGACGCATAGATGACCGTTTGGAGGTTGTGTTTTTGCTTTTGATTTTTCAAAATGCGAATCTATCTTCAGAGGGAGATCTACCAACAAGGTGAATCTACTTAAAAGGTAGATCGCTGGGCCCAAACTAGTAATAACTAAAAATCTATTCATGGTGAAAACTTTGAACTGAAAATTTGACTCTTTGGTTAAAATCACGAAAAATAAGAATAAAGTCCATAATATAAGCGATTGGCCATATTACCCGCCTATATTGACTTCAATGCATGAAACACAAAAAAATATTCAAGAACAACATGGACATTCGAAATCCTCTTCGTCATCTGCTGTTAGGCCAACACATTCTTCGTGGTAGTATGTTAGGCACACGATGCACAGCCTCATATCCATTTTTTTATCGGTATCACATATCGGACAATACCAGGACTCTGAGAGCTTCGAAGTTGTAGGTTCTTGTAGTTTTGATGTGCCAGGCTGATTTCCAGATTGTTTAAAAAGATGTTTCGTGACCCTTTGAGCTTTATAATTAATAGCTTTTCGTCGGTTACATTTTTGTTGACTGGTTTGGTTCCCTCAGGAGTAGGCAAAATATCCCTAAAGGATTCTTCTAAATTCAAAAAATTTGAAGGACTTTTTTGTGGATCAGATCTGGACACATTTTCTTTACCTTGCTGAAGATTCATGAAGGCAAGTGGAATTTCATCTTCGGAAGAATATTCCGCATCTTGTCTTTCGCTTGGACTAGTAGGTGCATTTTGAGGCCATTCCGATAGTTGTGCCGGAGCAAATGCAGAATCTGGTATTACCGAGGGGTTAAAGGGGTATATACCAGTCGCCCTAAATCCATGAGTAATATTTTAGGAGTCATGCATTTGGGATATACTTTAGATAAAATAATATTGAAACGTGATTTAGTTAACCTCCTGTCTGGGTTAATATCCCAATATCTCAACAGCTCCTGATCCCAATGAGATTCGAAAGATTTATAAACCGATTTATCCAACGGCTGCATTTCATGTGTAGTATTTGACGGCAAGCAAAATAAAGCCATGTTCAATTCATCGGCAGCTTCAATAATTCTTAAATCTAGGTGGCTTGACGCACCATCAAATATCAATAAAGTTTTGCCATTTACTTTATGTTTGGCTAAATGATCTAAAAATTCTATGAACAGTTCAGTTACCATGCTGCCTTTCGGAGCCATTTTTATCAAAGTACCAGGCAGCACATTGTCACAATACTCGGGTTTCAGACGTTTGCCCTTAAAAATTACCATAGGTGGTATTGCGCTCCCAATTGCGCTGGCACACCCAACTACAGTTACGTTTTCTGCGTGTTCGGGTGCTACCAGGTGAACTCGTTTAGTTCCTTTAAGTGCGAGGACGGATTGAAGGCGACACCCCTTCTCATCCATGTTGTAGATGTTTTGTGGTTTATCTTTGAGATCCAGTTCAACTAAAACCTGACCAAGTTTTTGAAAATAATCAACTACAATGTGTCGATTCATTTTCTGCGCTCGGGCGGGATTCATTGCTTGGGCTTTTCTCTTGGAAATCTCAGGATGTCTTTGCAAAAATAGCAGCAGCCAATCCTTACCAGCCATTTCTTTCTCTTTACTGAAGTTATTGGCAATGTTAAAGCGAGCGCAGTATCTATAAGCTTGATGACGGACTATTTCAGATGTCAAAGGCAAACCAATTTCGCTGTATCTGATAATTCTTTATACGAAGTCTCTTTCTTGTTGTGGGGATAAAATGCTTGGCCTTCCCAAGCGTTTAACTGAGATGCCGTCTTTTAAATATCTCCTAAGAGTTCTACGTGGAATTCCAAATTTTGTTGACACTTCTCTTCGTGACTGATTATTGTTAAGTGCTCTCAAAGCATTTTCTAAATTTTCCTGCGTCCACTGTTTCCTTATATTTCTAGTCTTAGCCTTTAGCTTGACCATTGTTGATATCATCTGCAATAAAAATATACATAATTCAGATTTTCTGGTAATATGGCCCAGAAAGGGAAATATGGCCTTTGGGGGCCATATTTCACGTCTCGTTGATGGGCCATATTACCTAAAAGCTGTTGATTTACTCATTCACAGAAAACAAAAAAAACGTTCAGTATTTGTTAATAATTGGATAACAACTTCAGTATACTTACATATTTATTTGTTGTCCTATCAATAAAACCTTTTATTTGAGGAAAAATGTGTGCGTGAATCGTACTTTGTTTTATAACGGAGGCTCAAAACACGTCTTATCAAATTCTAGCGTACACTGAATACTGAAGACGAATTTTCCGCGCCCCTCCTTCGTATGGGTGAATACCACTCTACTAGAGAATGAATCGGTGTTGTCAGGTTTGACTTTTTTCATTTCAAAATGAACTTATGATGCACGGGCCATAATACCCGCTGGGCTATACAGGGTGAGTCTTTGACTTGTACATATATTTTAACTGAAGATTCTTGAGGTCAAAAGAAACCTTTTTTTCATTTTCCATTTTTCCGAATTCGGCTCTGTTAAAAAGATATAGCCATTTAAAAAAAAAAATTGGGCTCATTACGTTCCTGATAAAATTCTCTTGAATTGATGCAAAGTTCATATTTCTCGATAGAAATTGAGTTTATACATTTAGAAAATACTCTAGTACTAACCTTATTGAAATTTAAATGTTGCAAACACGATGATTTCAACAAAAACAGTTAGTTTAGAAGGATTATATCTGCAACTGAAAACCCACATTTCTCACACCAAAATAGGTTCCTTCTTCGATTGTTCTGCAGATTAGTTTGTGAACACTATTAACTTGTTCATATTTCCCACGAAATTCCCAACCATTATCATGAAAAAAGACTTTCAATTCAGATCATCAGAATTTATTATTAAACAACCTAACCTAATCTATTTTGTATCCATTCTGTGAATGTTTGCACAGAAATTTCAAGGATATGTTATCAGCTTTCTGATATTTCATTGAGGTTAAGGATTTGTTACGAACCATAGAATAAATCACGATACACTTGTGTACCGTGGTATAAATATCTATGAATTCTGCCGTTTCCTTCCATCATAAATCGAGTTTGCCGCCAATTTTACCACGCGGCACGCATGCGTCGAGCGAAAACCGAAAGATTGGTTAGGTATCTGTAGGCCAACTATAAACAATAACAAACCAGAGTCTCTGAACAAACTGTAAACATTGTGTGAAGTTCTGAATACATTCAGTGAATTATTGTTCTAATGTGGTTCATTATGTGAAGTGAATTATTATAATCTTAACCGTGTCGAGTTTATAAAATTCCAGGAGGATATTGTTTAGATGAAAACATCGACACAGATGATTATAAGGTATCATTTCAGTTTTCATTAATTTCAATTTTATCTCCCACATTTGTGGGATTTTATTATTAAAATATCTCGACAAAGTTGATAAATATTGTGACAACATTGTGAACTCGTTTAGACCAGAGAAAAAATAATATTCGATGATATTTAATTCAGAGACGCATTCAGATTATTCTTGAAATTAATGATTTTTTCGTCAAATTTCTCCGGGTAAAATTGGAAATAACTCGGAAACGACGCGTTTTATTGAAAAAAAATAGGAATACTTTTAGTTTCTTAAATGATTGATTCTTTCGAAAATATGAACCGTTTATCTTTTCAAAGTGATTTTATGGTGTTTTAGCGTGTATTGATGAGTCGACTACCCTGTAACTTTTATACTAGTAGAGATATTGAATAGGTTTCAATTCAGGAATATGCACCATGAATAGAGTAAAAACTCAACCAAAATTCAGTTCATTCGAAATAACGGTTCCGAAGATATAAACAGAAAAGTGTTTTTTTCATGGATTTTCGACACCCTGTATCTTCGAAACCAAACCGAATTTTGAAAAATGGTATAGGAAAAAAGTGTATCGTTTGATGAGAGGAATCTACAGTTAAAATATATGTACAAGTCAAAGACTCACCCTGTATATACCCCCACTACCTTATAAATATTTCAATATTTGTATCGTCAGACTTCATCATGAGGGCAGAATAAATGAAAACAAGCATAGTAATTAGAATAATGATTGCATAAGTTTCTGAATGAACTATGTTCATATCCTTTTTGACATATAAAGAAATCATATTCTCATCGAAAGATGAGTTGTCCCCTTGTTATCCCTAAAAATACGTGAACTCCGTTTTTTCGGAATTGTCAATGCATACATTTTCCTATAGTTCATTCATGCAGAAGAAGTTTTATATGGACTATGCCTCCGCGAGACTGGATTCAGTATTCTAATTCGCCTCTCTTTTCGGAGGCCAGCTAATCTCGATCTGAGTTTACAACTGAGGAAGGGATCATTAGAGCATATTGCACTGAACCATTCGCAGGTCTGGTAAACACTCAGCAGGGAGTCAACGTCAAGGTACCGAAAAATAGTGGACATCATTTCCACTGGCAGTACCTTGAAGGGATCCTCATCACCTCTGAAGCATCTAGGCAATACTCTGAACTCCATATTTACCAACTCATGAACAGGCTCGCTTTCGAATCTGAGGCATCTAGAACTTACGCGGCTATTTTTAGGAAGGTTTCGCTCTGAGTAACCAATGAGATCGATGCGAAGGCCATTACCCCCTCCATTAGCGGCATGCAGAAATCTCGTTCCTGGGTCTATGATTCGAACGTGTAGACATGCTAAATAATTTCCTAGATGCATTGACACCGATTGAGTCATTGAGATTGCGGCAAGGTGAAGATCATGATAAGTAATGCCTTCAAGATAGAAAAGCTATTTTCGGATTATGGACTATAGTGAACATTTATTTTTCTTTTATGTGAGACTGGACCTATTTCATTTAATTTATTTAACAAAAAATATTGGTCATTCCTTTCACGTCGAAAACTTTGTTGTCAGGGATGCTGATGTTTCAAAATAACATAATTTTCAAACATTTTCGAAACAGAAGTTAGTTGAAAATTCAGAATGCATTATGGTATTTCCTGATGAAATGATTATTTCATATCGGATGACCTTTTGTTCGAAAGACTCTCGAGAATTTCTAAAATACATGAAAAAAAATTAGTGAAGTTAAAAGAGAAGAACTTCATAGGGTTGAAAGTCCTCCCAGAAACGAGGATGTTCAAGTTACATATAATTTAATCATTCCATTTCGCTCTATCGTTCACTTTTATTCGAATTCTTGATACAAAATCTACTTCAAATTATCGAATGTATAAATATTTAAATATTTGTTTCGTCAGACTTCATCATCAGGGCAGAATAAATGAAAACAAGCATAGTAAATAGAATAATGATTGCATAAGTTTCTGAATGAACTATGTTCATATCGTTTTGACATATAAAGAAATCATATTCTCATCGAAAGATGAGTTGTCCTCTTGTTATCCCTAAAAATACGTGAACTCCGTTTTTTCGGAATTGTCAATGCATACATTTTCCTATCGTTCATTCCTGCAGAAGAAGTTTCATATGGACTATGCCTCCGCGAGACTGGATTCAGTATTCTTATTGGCCTCTCTTTTCGGAGGCCAGCTAATCTCGATCTGAGTTTACACCTCAGGAAGGGATCATTAGAGCATATTGCACTGAACCATTCGCAGGTCTGGTAAACACTCAGCAGGGAGTCAACGTCAAGGTACCGAAAAATAGTGGACATCATTTCCACTGGCAGTACCTTGAAGGGATCCTCATCACCTCTGAAGCATCTAGGCAATACTCTGAACTCCATATTTACCAACTCATGAACAGGCTCGCTTTCGAATCTGAGGCATCTAGAACTTACGCGGCTATTTATAGGAAGGTTTCGCTCTGAGTAACCAATGAGATCGATGCGAAGGCCATTACCCCCTCCATTAGCGGCATGCAGAAATCTCGTTCCTGGGTCTATGATTCGAACGTGTAGACATGCTAAATAATTTCCTAGATGCATTGACACCGATTGAGTCATTGAGATTGCGGCAAGGTGAAGAACATGGTAAGTAATGCCTTCAAAATAGAAGAACTATTTTCGGATTATGTAATGAAGTGAACGTTTATTGTTCTATCATGTGAGACTGGACCTATTTCATTTCATTTATTTAACAAAAAATATTGGTCATTCCTTTCACGTCAAAAACTTTGTTGTCAGGGATGCTAATGTTTCAAAATAACATAATTTTCAGACATATTCGAAACAGAAGTTAGTTGAAAATTCAGATTGCATTATGGTATTTCCTGATGAAATGATAACTATCGGATGACCTTTCGTCTGAAACACTCTCGAAAATTTCTCAAATACATGAAAAAAAAAATTAGTAAAGTTTAAAGAGAAGAACTTCATAGGGTTGGAAGTCCTCCCAGAAACGAGCATGTTCAAGTTACATATAATTTAATCATTCCATTTCGCTCTATCGTTCACTTTTATTCGAATTCTTGATACGAAATCTACTTCAAATTATCGAATGTATAAATATTTCAATATTTGTATCGTCAGACTCCATCATCAGGGCAGAATAAATGAAAACAAGCATAGTAATTAGAATAATTGTTAAGAATTGAATGGACTATATATTTGGCTGGTTCGGAGGCTTAATTTATGTTTAATTGAGATTAGAGAACCATCAATGAAAATGTATTTCTCACCTTGAGACGTCAGGGCTGATGTGAAGAAACTTACAATTCTCCGAAGTCCAGCTGGCCAGAGGACAGGAGTCTTGTGAGGAAAGCCTTGTACAGAGAGGGGGCCCAAATATCCTATCTCAATGGTTCTTGATGGCTCTTTATGTCTCATCAAAAGGAAGCAAAATAAACTATAGCGACACTTCACTATTAGAAGTTCAAAATCACTAAATTACTCGGAAACTGAGTATTTAATTCAATTAGGAAGCCAAGGAAAACTTTGAAAATTCACGCGAAATAAATCTACGAAATTCGAGAGCAAAATCTATATTATATTATATTAATTTTTTCTATTCAGTTGAACACATTGTCGCGAAACCGATAAGAATAATTCAAATTCAGTGTATGTCACGGCATCTGCATATGTATTCGACAAACTAATCAAAATGAAAATTTGAAATTTGAAGAAATCTCCTTTCGGCGTTAACATACCGCCCACCAAATTTATAATTATAAATTTAAAGAATTAATAAAAATGATAAAAAAACAATGGATGCAGTGAATTGAAATTGAATAGAAACATAAAAAAAAGGGGAATCAATAGTTTTAATTAAAATGGAAACTATTCACCTGTTAACGGTATAAGACAGTTGACAGGACGACAAATACTCGAAGTTGCAGTTCTGACCACAGCTACTCGGGGGATACCATCTTGGGAGTTATTTAACTCTGAAATACGACCCATAGGCCAACTTAACGGATGAGTATGGACATCCCTGATGTAAACGACATCACCTATTTTAGGAATTGTGGAACTAGTCCACTTATGCCTCTGAATTAAAGTATTCAGGTACTGTTTTGACCATCGTGTCCAAAAGGCTTGTACCACCTGTCTCAGACGAGTCCATCTATCACGGACAGTCATTCTCTCTGGTAAGGGAAATTCAGGCGCGGTCAAAAGCTGCGTACCAACAAGAAAATGTCCCGGAGACAAGTAATCACACTCTGATGGGTCATCAGACAAAGGGCACAATGGACGGCTATTTAACACCGCCTCAATTTGGCAGAATATGGTACAATATTCTTCGAAAGTGTGAAGCTCCTTACCTATCATGCGTAAGAGAAGGGATTTGGCGGATTTCACACCAGCCTCCCAAAGTCCGCCGAAATTGGGGGCGTAGGGAGGATTGAAACGCCATCGTACTTCTCGTGTAGCAAGAAAGTCCGCAATTTCATTTCGATGTTGTAATAAGAAGCTATAGGCCCCTTTCAGTTGTTTTGCAGCAGCGATAAAGTTTCGGCCTTGGTCAGAAAGAATTTCAGAGGGTAAACCGCGTCTTGCAATGAAACGTGTAAGACAAGCCAGAAAGGCGGAAGCAGTGAGTTCGGAAACAAATTCCAGATGAACTGCTTTGGTTGATGCGCATACAAATAATGCAAGATATCCTTTGGTGGTTCGAAATTTTCTGAGTGTAGTATCGCGAACCATAAAGGGACCGGCAAAGTCAACACCGGTAGTGTTGAAAGGACGAGAGATATTGACGCGCGAGGCTGGAAGATCTGCCATAGATGGTTGGAAAGAGGACGCTCGGAACCTGAAACAGGTTTTACACTGTCGGATACACTTACGAATGAGGGCACGAGAGGAGAGTATCCAGAATGTTCTCCTTAACAGAGCCTGAACATTGTTGGGTCCAGAATGGCTAAGTGAAAATGCTTACATAGAAGGGTTGACAGAAAACATGATCTAGGAAGCAAAAATGGATGTCTTGAATCAAAATCCAATTTAGCAAATTTCAATCTACCGCCCACCCTGAGAAGACCGCGTGAGTCTAAAAAGGGAGTGAGAGATTGCAGTCGTTTGGAAGGGGGATGTTTTTTAGAAAGGGAATTCAAGTCCGCATAAAAATGAACATGTTGAACAATACGAACCAGGGATACTGTGGCCTCGTTCAGTTCATCCACAGTCAGACTTTCCTTCCTCAGTTCGGAAGAAGTTTTTCTACAGCGGCAATTATGGATGAATCGATTTATCCCATGACTCGATGAAGTCGAAGATAACTGGAGAACTTGGACTCAAACATCGTGTATATTTCAGTGGGTTCCATTTTGTTAGTCGTCAAGGACACTGAAATATCTTTTGTTTCGGGTAAGGTTTCTAAAGTTGCAGGTACACGAAAGGGCTCAGGCCAGTTTATGTTTGAATCCATCATCATTGAGAAACCGTTCAGCCAATTCCTCAGATTGACTTCATTCAAAAAATAATCAGGAGAGCAACCACGGGAAGCTACATCAGCTGGATTTTCCAGACCGGGAACATGAGACCAAACAGCGCCTTTTGTATCTGCTACAATTTGAGCCACTCTGTTGGCGACGAAGGTCTTCAACAAGTGGGGAGGTGTACTGATCCACGACAAAACAATTTGAGAATCACAAAATAGCCTGACGGCTGAAATTGAGAGGGTTAAACTGTCTGAAATTCGTTTGACCAATTTGGCCAATAAACAAGCTCCAGACAGTTCGAGACGAGGAATGCTCAAGATTTTCAATGGGGCAACCTTACTTTTGGCTTGCCACAAACAGGAATGACGGAAACGAGTTGATTCGAAACACAAATAAACTACTGCTGCGTAGCCACTTTCGGATGCATCACAAAATCCGACAATTGAAACAGATTCATAAGCGGAGGGGGTGACAAATCGAGGAATTTTTAATTGGTTTAGATTAGGTATTGAAGACACAAATTTCAACCAAGTGGTTTCTACAGAGGGAGGAACAGGAGAATCCCAATCTAATCTGAGCAACCACAACTTTTGAAGTACTGACTTCATGAAAAACGTTATAGGAGACAAATAACCTAAAGGATCAAAAGTTTTCGCAATGAAAGATAAGATGTTACGTTTAGTACATGAAGAACTGAAGGGTTGGGCATGAAAAGTGAATGCATCCATTGAAGGTTCCCAAGATAATCCTAATATCTTTAGCGATTCGCAACCATCTGAGAACTGTATAGGACTTTCTCTGTGATCTGCTGGTAGATTCGAAAGAAGTTCAGGATGGTTTGTTGACCATTTTCTGAGTTCGTAACCTGCTTTACGGTGAATTTCCATGCGTCCGTCATCCGATGTCCGATTCGGATATCGTATACATTTTGTCGGACGGATGAAACTGTCAATTTCCATGCATCCGTCATCCGATGTCCGATTCGGATATCGTATACGTCCGACGGACGAAACTGTCAATTTCCATACGTCCGAATTCTCAAAACGTTGTCGCCAAAGATTATAATCTTTGAGGTGGCTAAGAGAAGTGACATTATGTTACCATGGTTTCCACATATGGTACAATTCAAACAGACAAATTCAAATCAAATTTAATTGAGTTTTCGTATTGTATTTGAGTTATATATCGTGTAGTGTTTGAGTTTTCGTTTAATATTTGTGTTTTCGTTATAATTTAGTTTGATTCGTGCTTATTAATATTCTTTCCTGTGGAAGGGCTCGTTTTGTAGATATTTTCAATATTTATTATTTTCATTCAAAAGCGAAAAAGAATGGACGAAATAGATTACTATTATATTGAGAAGGAAAACAACCGTTATGAACAGTCTCAGGACTCTCAGGTAATAACCATCAAATAAACTTCTTGATAAATTGTTGTTATATTGTTACTTTTTTAAGATTGAAGGTACTGAATCTGAAGTTTCAGTAGAAGAATATCTCATTCATTTGGTGATGGCCAGGCCTCCGTTATGGGACTCGCGGATACCTTTGCAGGAAAGGAGTAAAGTTGTCAGAGATAATCTTTGGCTCGAAATTCATGAAGCTTTTGGAGGTATCATAGGAATTTTAGGTTGTTGGGCATTATATGAAGGCCCTTGGCTCAATGGTTAGAGCATTGGATTAGGACCCGGCATGTCCGAAGTTCAATCCCGAGCTAGGAAAGAAATTTTCTAGTCTCGGTAGGGGCAACCATTACACTGTTGGGTCAAAAATTAACAGTGCTGTGTCTAAGGTGGCGTAAGGACACAGTAACAAAGCCTACACAGAACACAACTGCTTGTAGTTTCAGAGGGGAGTAATCAGGATAAACACTATATCATATCATATTGAGTTATATTGTAGGTCGAGAGGATTTGTCAGTTTTAACCCTAATAAAAAAATGGAGAAATCTTCGAGATACTTATGTACGTGTTAAAGGAGAAATGGAAAGCTACATACCAAGTGGTAGTGGAGCAGCGAAGAAAAGAAAGAAGAAGTGGGAACATTATGATCTTATGTCATTTTTGAGTGACACAGTAAAATATCGGCCGTAAGTGTAGAAAAGTATATATGTACATAAAAGTCTTTAAAAAATCATTCACTGAAATATAGAATTATCGAGTAAAAAGACCTTTGTATCTAAAACATAATTTTTTTTTTCCAGAACGGTGAGTAACATCAACTCAAATGCCACACATTTGAATGAGGAAACACCAAGGGAAGATGGTTTCAAAACAAACGATGAAGTGCCTCCACCTTGTAGTTCTGCAGGAATTTGTGCCAAAAGTAGCAGAAAAGATAAGAAGAATATCGATTTGGCAATAGTAGAGGCATTAAATAGAGTTAATGCTCCTGTTGCAGCACCACCATCTGCCACACCGAATGTCAATCCAATATGCATCTCGATATCAGAAATATTGTCAAAGATGCCATTGAGAGAGAGAACGCAATTAGAAATCAAATTATTACAGACAGCTTATGAAGGAGCTAAAGATTATCTTGCTTAATTTTTGTTTTTAGACATTATTCTGTACTCAAGTTCAATAAAAAATATAAAAAGGAACATTTAGTAATGAAGAACAAACAATTTGTTTTTCTGGAAATGTACAGTTTATTCAGTAACAAAGAAGATTTAAAGTTTGGACAAATACTAATTCAATATGTTGTTCATTTTATTTATCCCATTGGAATGGAACTGCACCATCAAATAATAGATGGGAAGTTAATTGGTTTCTCATAATCTCTGAATTTTTTCCATACATATTGCTTCCAATTCGGCCAATAGGTGCAAAATTATTAGAAATATTTGTTCCGCATTCACCAATAATAGTATTTCCATTGCAGTCTTCTCTATCAATAAGTGAATTCGTGAGGTAGGTTCTATTTTCAGCAGTTAATTTTGATTCCTCATTTATTAAAAAATTATGTAGACATACTGTGGCTTTTATTATACCTTCCACTGTTTCTATGCTTGCTATAATAGGTTTTCTGTAAATTCTCCATTTAGCACTCATTATTCCAAATACATTTTCTATTATTCGTCGTCCTCTGCTCAACCTGAAAATAATTAAATATATATTTTTCAGACAGCTAAAATATTATAGGTAATTTTTAACACATTTCGAAATACAATTTATATGTACAACCATAGTATAAAGAGGGGATAGTATGCCCAAAGATATTCTATAGAATATCTTTGAGTATGCCAAACCCAGTGTAAATTTCGAGGCGATTTTCAACGCCATCTGTTGGTTTTTATACTTTTCCCCCAAAATTACGACTCAGTTGGTGGTGCCCTCATGAAATATGAAATATTTTTAAGAACTAATATATGCAGACTGATAAACTGATGAAGAATTCTATAACTGAAGTAAAAGTAAACTCTGAAACATTCGTTTCACTGTCGTTGGAGCCCATACAGTCACTGTAGGAGCCCATATCTTGTATCGCCATCTATTGATGGGATCCACTCCGTCAAATGATAACCCCGTAAGGTTGGCATACAATCCCCTCTTTATACTATGATACAACTTCTATAACCCCATGGGATGAAGGACATTAAAAAATAAATGATTACAAACCTATAGTTGAAAATTCTTTTACTTTGAGGTAAGAAACGACCTGGGTAGGGACGCATTATGTGAGGTGTTAAGGGAAAAGCCTCATCGGCAACGAAGTAATAATTGAATGGATCGCCTCCATATTCAATAGGCGAAGGAGACGGAAAGCAGATATTACCATTTAAAATCAATTGGCCCATAGCACTATTTCTAAATATACCACCATCACTATGACGTCCTTCCGCTCCTATATCAACCAAGGTGAATCTGTATCTGGCATCACATATTGCTAAAAGCACAATACTATGCTGACCCTTATAATTAAAAAAAGTTGATCCTGATTTTGGGGGAGCCTGAAATGAAATTAATTTGTGATGGATACAAAGCAAAATAACCAATATTGGATAGATATGTATTACGAAATAACATGAATATTTATTATAAGCTTAATATGATTGATACATTGTCATATATTCTGATAGATATAAAGTTGACTCTTTGGTGACCAGCGCTTGATTACAAATAATAAAGTCATATGGGTGGTACAGTCAGGTAAAGTAGCCCACATTGTAGTTATTTTTTTATGCTACATATGAATAATTGGACTGAGTTTATTCAACATATCTGCACCTCAAACTTTCATACACTACCTCAATTATCACATGCTTTCCATCTATTGCCCCAACACAATTTGGAAGATTCCATTTTTCTAGAAAATCGTCGGATATTTCTAGCCAGGATCGTTCTGAGGGGGTTAAAAGGACACTACCACTTAAATGGTCCCATAAGACAATGCAAGTTTCCCTAACGATTTTCGAAACGGTGCTACTCCCAATGCGAAAAGCATATGCCATTGAAATTTGGCTATCTCCACTTGCAAGGTACCTGTAAATAAATAACAAAAAGAAAAATACAGTGCGCGTCAAAATTATGGAACAAATTCATTTTCTCAGAAGAAAAATATTTGGCAACAAAATCCTGAAACATGTCAATTTTTGTTACACTTTCACCAAATTTGTAGGTATGCGTTTTTGAAGGATTTTTGTTGCCAAATATTTATTTTCTGAAAAAATGAATTTGTTCCATAATTTTGACGCGCACTGTATAATTATTGAATTATCAAATTACAAACCTTAAAGTCAAAGCTAGTCTTTCACCCGGTGAGATGGGTTCTCGTATATGGTACATTCTGGTTAGAGATGGTCCAACAATACCTAATAATTTGTTGAATGTGGTATTGCTCATTCTTAAATAATTGAAATATTGCCCACTATCGGACAATCGCATTTCTTGAATCAAATTGTTGTACATTCCTTGGGCCTTTCTGCTCTTAAAAATATCTTTCACCCATAATATTGGCGAACTGCGTTTTCTTTTCTTTCTTTTCAATAAAAGAATCGAGAGCATCAACAAATTCTTCATATTTTTCTCCAAAAGAAAGAGAACACGTCAAACATTCAAAATTTTATGTCAAATCTGACCGATAACGGACAAAAGTTAAATATTTTTCAACTTTTTCCGATAACGGAAGAGAGTTGAATTTTTATGCATTTTCAAAGGATTTTTGTTGCCAAATATTTATTTTCTGAGAAAATGAATTTGTTCCATAATTTTGACGCGCACTGTATAATTATAGAATTATCAAATTAAAAACCTTAAAGACAAAGCTAGTCTTTCACCCGGAGAGATGGGTTCTCGTATATGGTACATTTTTGTGAGTGGTGGTCCAACAATACTCAATAATTTGTTGAATGTGATATTACTCATTCTTAAATAATTGAAATACTGCCCACTATCAGACAATCGCATTTCTTGCACCAAGTTGTTAAACATTCCTTGGGCCTTTCTGTTCTTAAAAATATCTTTCACCCATAATATCGGCGAACTGCGTTTTCTTTCCTTTTAATAAAAGAATCATCGAGATCAACAACAAATTCTTCATTGATACCTATTTATATTCTTCTCCAAAAGAAGAGAACGCCAAACATTCAAAAAGTTATGTCAAATCTGACACGATAACGGACAAAAGTTAAATATTTTTCCGATAACGGAAGAGAGTTGAAACTTTCGGACGAATGTTTGGCGCCCTTTCAATTTTGAATATTTCCGCCAATCACAACACTTTCGGACGATCGTATCATCGGATGACGGATGCATGGAAATTCACCGTTACTCAGCAATTCACGCAACGCATTTTTCAATAATTCGGCAGTCTCGACATCTTTGGCGCCGCTTATCACGTCGTCAATATATATCTGATTCTTAATGGCGTTTGAGGCCAGAGGAAAGCATTCACCTTCATCTTTCACCAATTGTTTCAGCACTCGCTGAGCTAAGTACGCAGAAGGGGTCAATCCGTAGGTAACGGTGTTCAGTTCAAACTCTGCGATTGAATCTGAACCAGGAGGGCGCCAATAAATATGTTGGAAACGTCTATGATCAGGAACAAGAAGGGTCTGACGATACATTTTTTGTATGTCAGCACATAAGGCAATGGCTTGTAAGCGAAATTCGGAAATAATGTCTTGTATGTCAGACTGCAGTTTTGGACCCTTCAGAAGGCGCTCATTCAAAGAAATGCCTGTCGAGTCTGGATCGGAAGCATTGAACACTACTCTCAACTTTGTGGTGGAACTTGCCTCTTTCATGACAGCGTGATGTGGAATTATGTAAGAAGAAGGAGAGGGTGCTATGGACATGTGACCAAGATGGAGATATTCTGTCATGAAATTTTGATAAGAACTAAATTTTTCTGGTTGCTTCGAGAGTCTTTGCTCAAGACGTTCGAATGAAGAGTGTGATCTAGAGCAATTCGATCCAAGGGGAGTTGCGTTTGGTTTGAAAGGAAGTGCCACGATGTAACGCCCGTCTTTGTCCCGAGAATGGGTACTAAGAAAATGTTCTTAGACCAACACATCCAGTGGATCGAGCGGGGAACTAGGTGAAACTTCCTCTGTTTCCCAGAACCTTTGGAGGGCTGAACTGATGTCACAATGTACATGAAGAGAGGTGGCAAAGGATTCTGAAGGTTGAGAGGACGTGGGACCAACTAGAACCCATCCGAAGACAGTATTGACGGCGGTTGGGTTGCCAGGAATAGATTGAACTCCCTCAACCATAAGTTGAGGAAGCAAATCAGCTCCAATCAGAATATCTACTGGGGAAGGTGAGTCAAAATTATCATCAGCCAGCTGCAAATTCGCGAATTTGGAACGTACTTCCAGAGGGAGTTCTGAAGGAGGAAGCGGATGCGAAATGCTATCGAGAACGATTGCATGAGCCTTGACCACAAGGGAGGAATGTCGTGAATGTAGAGAAACATCAACAGATCCAAAAATACGTAGGTTTGATTGACCTAAACCTGAGACCGAACAAGCTGATGGACAAATTTTCAGACCCAAGCAGGAAACACTTGACTTAGTGATGGCAGAAATATGAGAGCCTGGGTCGTAAACAGCTCTGAGTACATGTTTTACACCTGTAACGTCTCCAACCAGAAGACTTATAGTACCGAGAAGAATTGGTGAACTGCCGGAAGATGCGATGCATGACACAGACTGAATGGGTTCAGATGAGTCACGACCATGAGGGGAGTAAGTCACATTAAGTGAATTTTGGGTAGACGAGGAAGATGCGGAAGCAGAAGAGGAGTGTAGGGTGCTATGATGTCTATTTGTTTTACAGTGGCGGCATACAGAACGAGAATTACAGTCTTCTCTCCGATGTCGACCCAAGCAGTTGAAACAACGCGAGTTTTCTTTGAGATATTTGTATTTATCATTCAATGTCATATTTTGATACCGCGAACATTGATGCAAAAAATGCGAACTTTTACACAAGGGGCAAGCGAAAGTTCTATTATCAGAAGCAGAAGAAGTATTAGAGTTCACCAAAAGAACATTTGAGCCGTGCGATTTTGGTCTCGGTGCATTGCTATCAGACGTTTTGGAAAGTTCCATCACACGAATTTGTTGCGTTATGAACTCAATTAATTGTCTATAAGTGGGAATGCCTTCTGAAGGCAATTTATTTTCAAAGGCACGTTTGGTATTCGAATCTAAGTTATTCAAGGCCAAAGAAAATAACAGGAAATCTGCAAGATCTGGAATCTTTAAAGATTTTATTGAATTTACGGCTGTTTCATGATTATGTAAAAAATCTTTGAGCGATGACAGTGAAGAATGAGAAAGAGCCTTGAATTGAATTAATTTCGAAAAATAAACGGAGGCAATGCGTCTAGGATTTTGGTATCGCTGAACTAAAGCATCATAAGCTATATCGTAGTTATCAGGAATCAATTGAAGACCACTGATAACAGCAAGAGCTTCATTTTTTAGAGTGGTTTTCAGATATTGAAATTTTTGTGTTTTGTCTATCATCGAATTATTATGAACTAATGAATTATACAAGGAAATAAACTCTACCCAATTATCTATCTTACCATCGAATGAAGGAAGTGCAATAGTGGGAAGCATCTGTGATATTGGATTGGTGCTAGGGTTAGTATTCGGTGTGGTCAGAACTGCATCTTGTTTCGCTAAATTACATCGAACACTATGAATGGAGGCTAGTATTTCCTCAAAGGAAGCCTGTACTTGAGAGATCTCGATTTGATCCTTCTGAGGCAAATTCTCGTTGAGAGCCTCTATTTTACTTTGAACTTCTTCAAATTTACTAGAATAATTCGGAAGTTGTTGGACGAAGTAGACAACTTTGGCAAGACTTTCAGAAGAATATGATTTGCACTTATTATAAATGGATGAAACGGTCGCGAAAAGATTATCCCTCTGAGCTATCAGCTTACTGAGAGCTTTCTTAAGTTCAGGATCGATCGGTTCCGTCTTAGAAGTCATCTTGAACCTATTGACCTTTCCTAGAATTCACGAAAAAAATAAGAACTGGCAACTTGCGATGACAGATTTCCCTTTCAGAAGGGAATTATTCAAAAGCAGGCAACGTCGCACGGGAATCAAAATGGAGAGCACGAAAATGAAATGTAGGGCGCGTTTAACAAAAAAATGGAGATTAATTCAAACTACAAAATTTGGCACGATAGGACCATGTTAAGAATTGAATGGACTATATATTTGGCTGGTTCGGAGGCTTAATTTATGTTTAATTGAGATTAGAGAACCATCAATGAAAATGTATTTCTCACCTTGAGACGTCAGGGCTGATGTGAAGAAACTTACAATTCTCCGAAGTCCAGCTGGCCAGAGGACAGGAGTCTTGTGAGGAAAGCCTTGTACAGAGAGGGGGCCCAAATATCCTATCTCAATGGTTCTTGATGGCTCTTTATGTCTCATCAAAAGGAAGCAAAATAAACTATAGCGACACTTCACTATTAGAAGTTCAAAATCACTAAATTACTCGGAAACTGAGTATTTAATTCAATTAGGAAGCCAAGGAAAACTTTGAAAATTCACGCGAAATAAATCTACGAAATTCGAGAGCAAAATCTATATTATATTATATTAATTTTTTCTATTCAGTTGAACACATTGTCGCGAAACCGATAAGGATAATTCAAATTCAGTGTATGTCACGGCATCTGCATATGTATTCGACAAACTAATCAAAATGAAAATTTGAAATTTGAAGAAATCTCCTTTCGGCGTTAACAATAATGATTGCATAAGTTTCTGAATAAACTATGTTCATATCGTTTTGACATATAAAGAAATCATATTCTCATCGAAAGATGAGTTGTCCTCTTGTTATCCCTAAGAATACGTGAACTCCGTTTTTTCGGAATTGTCAATGCATACATTTTCCTATCGTTCATTCCTGCTGAAGAAGTTTCATTTGGACTATGCCTCCGCGAGACTGGATTCAGTATTCTTATTCGCCTCTCTTTTCGGAGGCCAGCTAATCTCGATCTGAGTTTACACCTGAGGAAGGGATCATTAGAGCATATTGCACTGAACCATTCGCAGGTCTGGTAAACACTCAGCAGGTAGTCAACGTCAAGGTACCGAAAAATAGTGGACATCATTTATTCATTTCCACTGGCAGTACCTTGAAGGGATCCTCATCACCTCTGAAGCATCTAGGCAATACTCTGAACTCCATATTTACCAACTCATGAACAGGCTCGCTTTCGAATCTGAGGCATCTAGAACCTACACGGCTATTTATATATGAAGATTTCGCTCTGAGTAACCAATGATATCGATGCGAAGGCCGTTACCTACTCCATTAGCGGCATGGAGAAATCTCGTTCCTGGGTCTATGATTCGAACGTGTAGACATGCCGAATAATTTCCTAGATGTATTGACACCGATTGAGTCATTGAGATTGCGGCAAGGTGACGAACATGATAAGTAATGCCTTCAAAATAGAAAAGCTATTTTCGGATTATGGACTATAGTGAACATTTATTGTTCTATCATGTGAGACTGGACCTATTTCATTTATTTAACAAAAAATATTGGTCATTCCTTCCACGTCGAAAACTTTGTTGTCAGGGATGCTGATGTTTCAAAATAACATAATTTCCAGACATATTGAAAACAGAAGTTAGTTGAAAATTCAGAATGCATTATGGTATTTCCTGATGAAATGATAACTTCACATCGGATGACCTTTTGTTTGAAAGACTCTCGAGAATTTCTAAAATACATGAAAAAAAATTAGTGAAGTTAAAAGAAAAAAACTTCATAGGGTTGGAAGTCCTCCCAGAAACGAGCATGTTCAAGTTACATATAATTTAATCATTCCATTTGGCTCTATCTTTCACTTTTATTCGAATTCTTGATACAAAATCTACTTAAAATTATCGATATTTCAATATTGGTATCGTCACCCTTCATGATCACGGCTGAATAAATAAAAACAAGCTAATTAGAATAAAAATTGCATAAGTTTCTGAATAGATAGATAGATAGATAATACTCTTTATTTCATAATCGTTTCAAGTTTACAACATGAAAGGAAGTGAAATAGTGTCAGACAATGATTTCTAGTTATAACCTAAATAATCTTCTAGGCAATAGGGTTCCATGTCCACCAACATCGAAAATATTTTCTTTTTAAATATTTTGTAGTGAGTAATGTTCTTTGTTTCGTCTGGTAGATGGTTGTATAATAGTAGGCATTTGTATTCCACTTGTTGTTTCGTTGTTGTTAGTCTATATTTGGGATAATTATAATTTTGTGTTCTTGTTTCATATCTTTCTTTCAGGTTTTTGAATTGTTCAAACAAATGTTTATTCTTGTATAAAAAGATTAAGCATTCTTGTATATATAGGCCATATAGTGTTAGTATCCTTTTTTTTCGAAAGAAGCTCCTGCATGATTGGTTGTAGTTCAGGTTGCATATTATTCTTATGGCGATTTTTGTAGTCTGAATAAAGATAGTATATTCCCTGCTCCATAGAATATCAGTCCATATCTTAATTTTGTTTCTATCATGGCATAATATACAGTGTTCATTATTTCGGGAGTAAGATATTTTGCTGTTACTCTGAATGCATATAGTGATGATGCCATTTTATCTTCCAGGTATGTTATATGTGTTTTCCATTTCATGTCTCTATCGATGTTTATACCTAAAAATTTCGTATTTTCTGATAGTTTGTATTCTTGGTTTCTGATGTTGATTCTTCCAGGAGTTTCTATGTTGGAATTTATTGGATGGAATAATATCATTTTGGTTTTCGTTTTGTTGAGTACTAAGTTGTTATTCTCTAACCATTGTTCTGTGTAGTTCATTATATTCTCTGTGAGATCTTTGAGATCAGGCCATATTGGTTGTACTGTTAGTAGGCTCGTATCATCTACATAGTGAACATTGGTTATCTCTTTCCGGTTCCAAGCCATGGGTTGGTCATGGTTGATGTTCGTGGTGTTGTTATCCATTGGGAGACCAAAGTCGTTGATATAGATAAGGAACATAATTGTCCCTGCTACGCTGCCCTGTGGTATTCCCAGTTGTGTCTGTCGTTGCTCAGATCTAATATCCGATCCATTTATGCGTATTTTAACGAGTTGTGTACGTCCATAGAAATATGACCTGATCCATTTTAGTTCGTTTCCCTGTATGCCGTAGTGTTCAAGTTTTTGGAAGAGGATTTCTTGGTCAAGACAGTCATAGGCTTTGGACAGGTCCAAAAAAATTCCCAGTGCCAGCTTACGATCTTCGAAGGCTTCCATAATTCTTTTTACAAATTGAAATGTTGCTGTTTGTGTAGATTTCCCTTTCAGGCATCCATGTTGATTAGTACTCAGTAGTTTTCTTGATATGAAAAATTCCATGAGCTGTTTGCAGAATGCTTGTTCAAATAATTTTGCAAATGATGAAATTATACTTATTGGTCTGTAGTTTCCGTAATCTTCAGGATCACCAGTTTTGTATTTCGGCCGAATTTCCGCAGTTTTGAGAATTGATGGAAAAATTCCTTTGGTGAGTGAGTTGTTGATGATATATGTTATTATCTGGATTATCTTCTCTATTGTATGTTTAATTGTTCTATTCGATATTCCGTCTATTCCACTTGATGTTTTATTTTTTAATCCCTTGACAATGTCCATTACTTGTTCTTCATTAATTCTTTCTGTTGAAAATAATTGTTCTGATCTGGTGCATGTGATTGGTGTTTTCTTCTGGTTTATATTTTTAGTAAGGTTAGTAGCAGCATGTATAATGTATTCGTTAAATTCATTTGCTAAATTCTCCATGTTTTGTTTTCTTGGGATTTGAGTATTTTCATTATTTTTATGTAAGGAATTCACAATGGACCAGATTGTCCTGTTTTTATTGTCCGAATTTTCTATAAGTTTCCCGAAATTGTCAGTTTTGTTTTTGGTGAGTAGTCTATCATATTGTTGTTTTGTTATTTTGTATTCATTTTTGAAGTTCGTGTCTATACAGCTCAGTGTGAATAAGATATCTAACCTGTTTTTGGTTTGTTGAATTTGAGTATTATTCAGTTCTGGTTTGTGTTTCTTGGCTTTTATTGGAATTTTTATGAGAGGGCAGCTGTTATCGAAGTGTTCGAGGTATATACTGTGAAACATATTGAATTGTTCATCAATGTTTCTTTCATCACGATCATACACCAATGACCAGTTTTGTTGAGATAATGATTTTTTTAGATTGTTGAGGTTTTTATCAGATAATGCTCTTTTGTAAGTGAAGTTGTTAGTTTTATTGAGTGAAAAAGTTATTTTTTGTGCAGAGTGATCTGATATATGAGTTTGTATTACTTCTGTGTTGAAGGATGTATTTATTCTGACATATATACCATCCAGACATGTTGATGATGAATGGGTTATTCTGGTGGGTTCAAATATTGTTTGTTTTATTCCAAAGGATTTCAGGAAGATTGTCCAGTCTCTTTTTGCTTTGGTTTCCTCTAACATATCAATGTTGAAGTCTCCTGTAATTACTATTTGGTAGTTTTGTTTCGTGAGTTTTCCTAATATGGGTGTTAACTGTGTTGTAATTTGTTCAGTATTTCCGTCATTATATACTGCAAGACAAATCCACTTTTGGTGGTCTAGATGGTACTCTATGGCAGCGCATTCAAATTGTTTCTTTTTAGAAATTTTTCCAATATCCTTTCTTTCCCATGTTTCTATGTCATTTCTGACATAAATTGCAGTTCCTCCATGTTCTCCTAGTGGTCTACAGTATTTGGCAGTCAAATTGAAATTTTTTATGGTATGGTGTCTAATTTGTTCTTCTGTTTTCCAGTGTTCTGAGATACATAATATTTTTGTATCTGGGTTTTCTTCTATTAGTTTTTCTAGTTGTTCTGTTGCATTTCCGATTGATCTCACATTTTGATGTAAGATTGTGAATTTATATTGATTATTTTGTTTTCTTTGGTTGTTTATAGTTGATTGTTTATTTGTGTTTTCCTTTTTTCTAAAAAATTTTGACCCCTCTTAAAATCAAATCTGGCGTATTTGATTCCAGCTGGCCAGAAATCGTTTTCATATATTCTTTCTTTCATTTCGAATGGGACACCCAGCATAATGCTCTTATAATGGATGTTTTCGTTATTCTTCAAGTTCAAATTTTTAACAGAGATTTTTTCCTCTTGTACATTTCCTTTATTCGTGATAAATTTGATTATATCCGCCTCTGTAACGTTTTCGTGTATTCGTGATATAAACAACCATGCCTTTTTGTCTTCTTCATTTAATTTAGATGATTTGAATGCTGTGTTATTCGGTATTCCAGTCCCTGTTTTAGTTTTGTTATTTCTTCTATGTTTATGTTTAGCTTCTCTGAATGTGTCGAAATCATTTCGGTATTCTTGGTATGTGAGTTCGTTTTCCATTTCCTTATTTGTAGATTTCGGTTCGGGGGTGTTGTTGTTTTTATTTTTCAAGTTTAGGTTATGTTGTTCTTCCATTGAGTTTGATGGACGCACTTCTGAAGATTGTGTGTCAGGAGTGTCTGTTTTGTCTTCCTTCTGTGGTTTCATTGTAGATCTGGTTATGGGCTTTGTTTTGTTTATGTTAATTTGTTGGTTATTTTGATTATGGAGTAAACTTCCTTGTCTATAGTTATCCTTGTTTTCCGTTACCTGTGCTATTACCTTCAATCCTACTATTGAATGCAATATGTTACTATCTACTGCTCTAATGCAGGGTTCCCGTTCCTAGCTACAGTGGAGATGGGCGTGGTTCTCACAAAATTAATAGATTTATGGGCGCCAGGTAAATTTGTCCCGGAATCAAAAACCCTTACTGTGGAAATCCTCAAATTTACCAAAAGGACAATCACATAAAACATACAACTTTGCCCAGTAGACGTATAATATTTCAAACATACAAGAATCCCAATAGTTGAAATATTCGGGGCTTATTAATATAGTATGGTGGTGAAAAAGCTTACAATAGTGACTGATTTAAAAGTGGAAATTGAACGGGGTAACTTTATTGTGATAAAAAGAGACGAGTCGCATGAGCTCAGGCGCAGCACGTTATGGGGTACTATATACCAACTGATACTGAGGGAATAAACATTCAATTTCAACCGAACAATATATCATAAAAATTAGAAATCCTATTTACTTATTACTAACGTAACCAAATATATCAAATTATATGACTGTGTCATATACAACACTATAATGAAGTCTTTCTCTTACGTCCCTCCTGTTAAGGGGAAATCTGGTGTACGTTGGCTGTCTCGTACACCACCCTCTCTGCTCTTTCGACCTCCTGATCTCCAACAACTCCGTCCAGGTAACCTGTATACGTTGGCTGTCTCGTATATATGCTGGCTGTCTTGTAATCGTTCACCTTCCGTTTCCAATCCAACAACCTCCTCCAACGAAGCTGGTATACGTTGGCTGTCTCGTATTCTGCTTTTCAACCCAATCAATACTTGTCCAATGATCAGATTGGATATACTTATATGAAAGCCTATCCTAAAAACCCTGTAGAAGGAAACCCTAGTTTACTAGTATCCTTCGACATGAAATAACCAAACACACAGAAAACACTCACAAGAAAGGAATCGAATCTATGCCTCTACATACCCTGATCTTTTGGGGTTTACTCCACGTTATCGTCTTGTGTGAAAATCACCCAGGAATACACAAATGGTACCAATCCTGATGACAAACTCCAATTCACACTTCCAGGTAATGGGTATAATCCTCTTTCGAGTGTGATACTGACAAACTATTCAACAATCTATAGCCAGAACCACTTTCTACGAATTCCCAATTTAATCCCAAAAATGGATGACTTCATAAATCATTTATTAATTGAGAAAATTCGTATCCCATTCACCTTTCTCGATCGATAACCTTTATTTCCAGTTTTTACCGAAAACCTGACAGACACAAAGAGACATAGAATTGCGATAATGACATACCTAATCCCACAGAACACAAATGATTCAAACCAGCCACGGAGCCGGCTGACCTAACTTCCACATATACTCCGTAAACAAATAAATAACACGTAACAGTGCATACGATTTTTTTTGTATGTTTTGATTTTCCAATTGAGTTATTTTGTCTCGAAGAAGGGTGTTGTTTTCAATTAATATCTGATTTTTCTCTGTCATTTCTTGCAGAAGCCTTTTCAGAAATATGTTTTCGACCTCCAATATTTTGTTTTGGGTGTGCACTGTGTTTGGTTCGACCATTTCATGTTTACAAATGGTATTTTCCAGGTTTGCGGCCCGTAGGAGGCATGATCTGTGGAAACTATTGTTGCATTTGCCACATTTCACACTTCCTTTGACCTTTTTCAAACAATAATAACACTTGTTATCACTATTTTCCCCGTCTTTTTGGGAGCTTGTGTCCGTATCATCTTCATTTGTCGCCATCTTGACATACTATATTCCTATCGTTTTGACATATAAAGAAATCATATTCTCATCGGAAGATGAGTTGTCCTCTTGTTGCGCCTAAAAATACGTGAATTCCGTTTTTTTCGGAATTGTCAATGCATACATTTTGCTATCGTTCATCCCTGCAGAAGAAGTTTCATATGGACTATGCCTCCGCGAGACTGGATTCAGTATTCTCATTCGCCTCTCTTTTCGCAGGCCAGCTAATCTCGATCTAAGTTTACACCTGAGAAAGGGATCATTAGAGCATATTGCTCTGAACCTTTCGCAGGTCTGGTAAACACTCAGCAGAGAGTCAACGTCAAGGTACCGAAAAATAGTGGACATCATTTCCACCTTGAAGGGATCCTCATCACCTCTGAAGCATCTAGGCAATACTCTGAACTCCATATTTACCACTTCATGAACAGGCTCGCTTTCGAATCTGAGGCATCTAGAACCTACACGGCTATTTATATATGGAGATTTCGCTCTGAGTAACCAATGATATCGATGCGAAGGCCATTACCCCCTCCATTAGCGGCATGGAGAAATCTCGTTCCTGGGTCTATGATTCGAACGTGTAGACATGTCAAATAATTTCCTCGATGCATTGACACCGATTGAGTCATTGAGATTGCGGCAAGGTGAAGAACATGGTAAGTAATGCCTTCAAAATAGTAGAGCTATTTTCGGATTATGTAATATAGTGAACATTTATTGTTCTATCATGTGAGACTGGACCTATTTCATTTCATTTATTTAACAAAAAATATTGGTCATTCCTTTCACGTCGAAAACTTTGTTGTCAGGGATGCTAATGTTTCAAAATAACATAATTTTCAGACATATTCGAAACAGAAGTTAGTTGAAAATTCAGAATGCATTATGGTATTTCCTGATGAAATGATAACTTCATATCGGATGACCTTTCGTCTGAAACACTCTCGAAAATTTCTCAAATACATGAAAAAAAAATTAGTAAAGTTTAAAGAGAAGAACTTCATAGGGTTGGAAGTCCTCCCAGAAACGAGCATGTTCAAGTTACATATAATTTAATCATTCCATTTCGCTCTATCGTTCACTTTTATTCGAATTCTTGATACAAAATCTACTTCAAATTATCGAATGTATAAATATTTCAATATTTGTATCGTCAGACTCCATCATCAGGGCAGAATAAATGAAAACAAGCATAGTAATTAGAATAATGATTGCATAAGTTTCTGAATAAACTATGTTCATATCGTTTTGACATATAAAGAAATCATATTCTCATCGAAAGATGAGTTGTCCTCTTGTTATCCCTAAGAATACGTGAACTCCGTTTTTTCGGAATTGTCAATGCATACATTTTCCTATCGTTCATTCCCGCTGAAGAAGTTTCATTTGGACTATGCCTCCGCGAGACTGGATTCAGTATTCTTATTCGCCTCTCTTTTCGGAGGCCAGCTAATCTCGATCTGAGTTTACACCTGAGGAAGGGATCATTAGAGCATATTGCACTGAACCATTCGCAGGTCTGGTAAACACTCAGCAGGGAGTCAACGTCAAGGTACCGAAAAATAGTGGACATCATTTCCACTGGCAGTACCTTGAAGGGATCCTCATCACCTCTGAAGCATCTAGGCAATACTCTGAACTCCATATTTACCAACTCATGAACAGGCTCGCTTTCGAATCTGAGGCATCTAGAACCTACACGGCTATTTATATATGAAGATTTCGCTCTGAGTAACCAATGATATCGATGCGAAGGCCGTTACCTACTCCATTAGCGGCATGGAGAAATCTCGTTCCTGGGTCTATGATTCGAACGTGTAGACATGCCGAATAATTTCCTAGATGCATTGACACCGATTGAGTCACTGAGATTGCGGCAAGGTGACGAACATGATAAGTAATGCCTTCAAAATAGAAAAGCTATTTTCGGATTATGTAATATGTAATTATGTAATATTGTCGGGAGTGACCATACCATTGAAGTCATCCATTTCGATGCTTGGCATTACTGTCGGCAGTAACCTTTCCTGGGAGAATCACGTGAGATCCATTGCTGAAAGTGCATCCCAAAAACTTGGTTTTCTGTTTCGTGCCAGGAGCTATTTCACCCCAGGTCAGCTGCTTATGATCTATAAGGCACAGATTCGACCTGTCCTGGAATACTGTTCCCATGTTTGGAGTGCTGCACCTAAACATACCCTAAAACTCTTGGATTCCGTACAAAAAAGGGCAATTCGTCTCGTGGGTGATGCATCGCTTACAAGCTCGCTCACTTCTCTGGAACACCGTAGAAAAGTGGGCGATCTGTCTCTATTTTATAGATATTTCCATGGACGATGCTCTTCTGAATTATCAGCAATCGTTCCCCCTCTGGCAGTCTCTTCCAGACTAACCCGTCAAGTTAAGTCTTCACACCCCTTCGTGGTAACTTTGGAGACCTGCAGAACATCTCTCTTCAAAGACTCGTTCATCCAACGAACAGCGAGGATTTGGAACACATTGCCTAGGGAGGTGTTCCCCGAGGCATATAACCTCCAGAAATTCAAGAAGAACACCAATTCCTACCTGCTTGCCCTTGGTTCTCACGATGTTCTCTGAACATTACAGGATATTCCTTTTCGTGAAAATCACAACATTAAAAAAAAAAAAAAAATAGTGAACATTTATTGTTCTATCATGTGAGACTGGACCTATTTCATTTCATTTATCTCACAAAAAATATTGGTCATTCCTTTCACGTCGAAAAGTTCGTTGGCAGGAATGCTGATGTTTCAAAATAAAATAATTTTCAGACATATTCGAAACAGAAGTTAGTTGAAAATTCAGAATGCATTATGGTATTTCCTGATGAAATGATAACTTCACATCGGATGACCTTATGTTTGAAAGACTCTCGAGAATTTCTAAAATACATGAAAAAAAATTAGTGAAGTTAAAAGAAAAGAACTTCATAGGGTTGGAAGTCCTCCCAGAAACGAGCATGTTCAAGTTACATATAATTTAATCATTCCATTTGGCTCTATCTTTCACTTTTATTCGAATTCTTGATACAAAATCTACTTAAAATTATCGATATTTCAATATCGGTATCGTCACCCTTCATCATCACGGCAGAATAAATAAAAACAAGCATAGTAATTAGAATAATGATTGCATAAGTTTCTGAATAAACTATATTCCTATCGTTTTGACATATAAGGAAATCATATTCTCATCGGAAGATGAGTTGTCCTCTTGTTACCCATAAAAATACGTGAACTCCGATTTTTCGGAATTGTCAATGCATACATTTTGCTATCGTTCATTCCTGCAGAAGAAGTTTTATATGGACTATGCCTCCGCGAGACCGGATTCAGTATTCTAATTCGCCTCTCTTTTCGGAGGCCAGCTAATCTCGATCTGAGTTTACAACTGAGGAAGGGATCATTAGAGCATATTGCACTGAACCATTCGCAGGTCTGGTAAACACTCAGCAGAGAGTCAACGTCAAGGTACCGAAAAATAGTGGACATCATTTCCACTGGCAGTACCTTGAAGGGATCCTCATCACCTCTGAAGCATCTAGGCAATACTCTGAAGTCCATATTTACCAACTCATGAACAGGCTCGCTTTCGAATCTGAGGCATCTAGAACTTACGCGGCTATTTATAGGAAGATTTCGCTCTGAGTGACCAATGAGATCTATGCGAAGGCCATTACCCCCTCCATTAGCGGCATGGAGATATCTCGTTCCTGGGTCTATGATTCGAACGTGTAGACATGCTAAATAATTTCCTAGATGCATTGACACCGATTGAGTCATTGAGATTGCGGCAAGGTGAAGATCATGATAAGTAATGCCTTCAAGATAGAAAAGCTATTTTCGGATTATGGACTATAGTGAACATTTATTTTTCTTTCATGTGAGACTGAACCTATTTCATTTCATTTATTTAACAAAAAATATTGGTCATTCCTTTCACGTCGAAAACTTTGTTGTCAGGGATGCTGATGTTTCAAAATAACATAATTTTCAAACATATTCGAAACAGAAGTTAGTTGAAAATTCAGAATGCATTATGGTATTTCCTGATGAAATGATTATTTCATATCGGATGACCTTTTGTTCGAAAGACTCTCGAGAATTCAGGGCCGGATTTAGCCCAGGGCAAAAAGGGCAATTGCCCAGGGCGAATTCAGAATTTGGGGCGAATTCATCAAGTTACTAACTACATACGGAAATCACTGAAATCGAGAAAAGCGAGTCCAAACAATAGAAACATAGGTTTCGTTCCTTCGAACGGTATCAGTCATCATTTACTTGCGTTGCGCCTGCCCCTCGCATTTCGCATCGCATCCAAACGAACCGTCCCCCCCCCCCCCCGCCTCTTCGATGTCCGAGCTTCCGCGCATATTCTATACACTCGGGTGACTAGTCATTACATGGTGAATAGAACGCGCACGCATCGAAAACGAATTGTTGTGTGGAAATAAACGCTTTTGTAGTTTTGTGAATGCCGGTCATGTAAATTTATTTTATTGTTTCTGTTTGGTATCACATTTCCATCAGTATCATCGATTCACGTCACAATACATTTCGTTGGAGGGTGTATGAAAGCGATATCAGAAGAAAAAAAATTGTAAAACTACCTAGTGGTGAAACGAGGAAAAATGCTGTCGAATTTACTGGCGCAAGTCAAATGAAGATAACTGTTTTTTTTACTATCATTGATACCATGATTGCAGAGTTGAGCAGAAGAAAATGTGCCTATACAAGTCTGTCTGATAAATTTGGATTCTTGAATAATTTATCAAGCAAAGATTATGCTGAAATAATATCTGATGCCAAGCAACTTCGTGATATATTATATAAGAGTGATTTGAGTCCTGATTTTCCTGACGAATGCATTTACTTCAAATATTTTATCCGAGGCATCGAAAATCAGAAACCTTCGAAAAATCCAGAAATGATCGACCAGGAAAATATCATTCATGGTGAAGAGGAATTTGAGCCGGAAAGTAAAATACCAATTTGGAAACAATTTTTAAATTAATTCGAAGAGAAAACAATATTTCATTTTTTCCAAATATAGATACCATTTGTATATCTGTGTATGCCATCAACGAATGCTTCCGGTGAAAGATCATTCTCAACCCTCAAGAGAATAAAAAGTTTTTTGAGAAACTCAATTGGAAATGAAAAATTGAGTGACATTTCACTATTAAATATCGAAATTGAATTGTAGAATTCTCTTGATGAAACATGTATCATTGAAAAATTCCTTTCGCTCAAGGCGAGAAAGAGCATTAACGTGTCCCACTTGTTATATTTTTTTATTTGTGTTTGTTGCTGAATGTATGTTCCTTATCATTGTGATGATTAATAATGTTTATTTCTATTTTTTCGTGACTGACCAGTTCATCATGTATTTAACTTTTTAAGAACATTTGTTGCGTTCGTGAATTTTTTATGTCCCTTATATTTTTGTTGTTGAATATACTAAATGTATATGTATAAATTTTTCTTATATATAAGTTGTTTTCCATTCCCCTTTTTTCCAACTGTATATCCGTATTTATTCATAATTTTTGTTGGCTGTTACTTTCCGATGAAAAAAAAACTTCATCATGAAGATATCCCTGTTCGTTTTTTATTATATGATCATTTTTGTAATGGGGGGGCGAAAAAATTTATTGTGCCCCGGGCGCCAAGTGGTCTTAATCCGGCCCTGCGAGAATTTCTAAAATACATGAAAAAAAATTAGTGAAGTTAAAAGAGAAGAACTTCATAGGGTTAAAAGTCCTCCCAGAAACGAGCATGTTCAAGTAACATATAATTTAATCATTCCATTTCGCTCTATCGTTCACTTTTATTCGAATTCTTGATACAAAATCTTCTTAAAATTATCGATATTTCAATATCGGTATCGTCACCCTTCATCATCAGGGCAGAATAAATGAAAACAAGCATAGTAATTAGAATAATGATTGCATAAGTTTCTGAATAAACTATATTCCTATCGTTTTGACATATAAGGAAATCATATTCTCATCGGAAGATGAGTTGTCCTTTTGTTATCCCTAAAAATACGTGAACTCCGTCTTTTCGGAATTGTCAATGCATACATTCTGCTATCGTTCATTCCTGCAGAAGAAATTTCATATGGACTATGCCTCCGCGAGACTGGATTCAGTATTCTAATTCGCCTCTCTTTTCGGAGGCCAGCTAATCTCGATCTGAGTTCACACCTGAGAAAGGGATCATGAGAGCATATTGCTCTGAACCTTTCGCAGGTCTGGTAAACACTCAGCAGAGAGTCAACGTCAAGGTACCGAAAAATAGTGGACATCATTTCCACTGGCAGTACCTTGAAGGGATCCTCATCACCTCTGAAGCATCTAGGAAATACTCCGAACTCCATATTTACCAACTCATGAACAGGCTCGCTTTCGAATCTGAGGCATCTAGAACCTACACGGCTATTTATATATGAAGATTTCGCTCTGAGTAACCAATATGCGAAGGCCATTACCCCCTCCATTAGCGGCATGGGGAAATCTCGTTCCTGGGTCTATGATTCGAACGTGTAGACATGCCAAATAATTTCCTAGATGCATTGACACCGATTGAGTCATTGAGATTGCGGCAAGGTGAAGATCATGATAAGTAATGCCTTCAAAATAGAAAAGCTATTTTCGGATTATGGACTATAGTGAACATTTATTGTTCTATCATGTGAGACTGGACCTATTTCATTTCATTTATTTTACAAAAAATATTGGTCATTCCTTTCACGTCGAAAACTTTGTTGTCATGGATGCTAATGTTTCAAAATAACATAATTTTCAGACATATTCGAAACAGAAATTAGTTGAAAATTCAGAATGCATTATGGTATTTCCTGACGAAATGATAACTTCATATCGGATGACTTTTGGTCTGAAACATTCTCGAAAATTTCTCAAATACATGAAAAAAAAATTAGTAAAGTTTAAAGAGAAAAACTTCATAGAGTTGGAAGTCGTCCCAGAAAAGAGCATGTTCAAGTTACATATAATTTAATCATTCCATTTCGCTCTATCGTTCACTTTTATTCGAATTCTTGATACAAAATCTACTTCAAATTATCGAATGTATAAATATTTAAATATTTGTATCGTCAGACTTCATCATCAGGGCAGAATAAATTAAAACAAGCATAGTAATTAGAATAATGATTGCATAAGTTTCTGAATGAACTATGTTCATATCGTTTTGACATATAAAGAAATCATATTCTCATCGAAAGATGAGTTGTCCTCTTGTTATCCCTAAAAATACGTGAACTCCGTTTTTTCGGAATTGTCAATGCATACATTTTCCTATCGTTCATTCCTGCAGAAGAAGTTTCATATGGACTATACCTCCGCGAGACTGGATTCAGTATTCTAATTCGCCTCTCTTTTCGGAGGCCAGCTAATCTCGATCTGAGTATAAACCTGAGAAAGGGATCATGAGAGCATATTGCTCTGAACCTTTCGCAGGTCTGGTAAACACTCAGCAGAGAGTCAAAGTCAAGGAACCAAAAAATAGTGGACATCATTTCCACTGGCAGTACCTTGAAGGGATCCTCATCACCTCTGAAGCATCTAGGCAATACTCTGAACTCCATATTTACCACTTCATGAACAGGCTCGCTTTCGAATCTGAGGCATCTAGAACCTACACGGCTATTTATATATGAAGATTTCGCTCTGAGTAACCAATGAGATCGATGCGAAGGCCATTACCTCCTCCATAAGCGGCATGGGGAAATCTCGTTCCTGGGTCTATGATTCGAACGTGTAGACATGTCAAATAATTTCCTCGATGCATTGACACCGATTGAGTCATTGAGATTGCGGCAAGGTGAAGAACATGGTAAGAAATGCCTTCAAAATAGAAGAACTATTTTCGGATTATGTAATAAAGTGAACATTTATTGTTCTATCATGTGAGACTGGACCTATTTCATTTCATTTATTTAACAAAAAATATTGGTTATTCCTTCCACGTCAAAACTTTGTTGTCAGGGATGCTGATGTTTCAAAATAACAAAATTTTCAGACATATTCGAAACAGAAGTTAGTTGAAAATTCAGAATGCAATATGGTATTTCCTGATGAAATGATAAACACTCAGCAGAGAGTCAACGTTGAGGTACCGAAAAGTAGTGGACATCATTTCAACTGGCAGTACCTTGAAGGGATCCTCATCACCTCTGAAGCATCTAGGCAATACTCTGAACTCGCATATTTACCACTTCATGAACAGGCTCGCTTTCGAATCTGAGGCATCTAGAACCTACACGGCTATTTATATATGAAGATTTCGCTCTGAGTAACCAATGATATCGATGCGAAGGCCATTACTCCCTCCATTAGCGGCATGGAGAAATCTCGTTCCTGGGTCTATGATTCGAACGTGTAGACATGTTAAATAATTTCCTCGATGCATTTGTAAAAAACACCCTCTTGGTGATTGGACGGAAGAGCGGCTTTCCACCAATCAAGGGTGTTTTTACTTAAAGAAAAATAAAAGATGGTATTTAGAATTTTGAGGTTCTTTCTCCAGACGGGAGAAAGTGTGGGATCGGCACTTGGGCACTTGGGTCGGGACTTAGTGTTTAAAATTATTTTCTAGGGAGAGGGATGGTAATGAAAACTTTTGGATTGAATTTAAGACGTATATTAAAACCAAATCAAACTAAACAAATTTTCAGTAGTTATGTAAAGGTTTCTTAGATCAAATGATCTTAATTATCAAAATGTTCGGATATTTCTCAAATCGAACGAAACAAATCACATCAAGTCAAACTATTGTATCAACTTCAAATTACAAGAGCAGATCTAATCATTGAAATTAAATAAGCATCAGTGTGAATTCCAAATCATAAAAAAAATGAATTCAAATTATCAACAAAAATGAAAAGGGTTTGTCAAAATAACCCCAGAAATAATAATCATGGATAATCTCGAAAGAATTTACAATATAAGGTGAATTTTCTATACCCAAACGAGATGACGGATAATAATCCTTCTTAAACTTTACATTCCCAAGGGGAAACTCAACAATAGTTTCCTCGTGATCTTTCAAATAAACATGAGTTTTCTCAACAGATAATTCCACTTAGACCTTCAAATACTTAAGGGTGATTACGAAAATAATAATACGCTTTAAAGAGAATACGAAAAATGTCAGGACTCTGGACTATAAATATATTTTTGGCGGGCATGCGGCTTTCTACCAATTCTCAAAATAAGCTAAGCATAAACAATTTATCTGACCTTTTTCCTGTACCAATAATCCCAAGAATGATGAACCTAGGAGGATGATTCTTCGACGATGCTTCTTTCCTGAAACAGACAGATTAGACACGAAACACGACACCCACACGTTTTCGCAAAATTGACCTGCACTCCCGAATATACCGACGATACGCAATCTAAATAATTCCAAGAAATTTTAGAGACTTAACTAACTTCGACTTAACACTTTTTTATGTCCCTGTTTGAGACTGATTTTCCAAAACTTCAAAAGAACCTAAAAAACCTATGAGTTACCCTAACACCGTCTTCCGAATAACTGAACTAACTTTCGTCCGAAACTTCCCTGGCTACCTTATTTTTTGTTCCTTTTAGAAACCAATTAAATTAAAGGTTTTTCTTTCGTCAGCACTTCAAAACCAATCAAACCGATACTTCTTCCATCTTTGTTTTTGTGAGCCAATCAAATTGAGACTTTCCTACCTCCTTGACGCGGGTAGGTAGGGCCTGTCTGAGATAAGGTGATTCTTTACGTAATATTTTTGGGAAATGCAGCGTCGAGAAAATATCATGGTTCCCAGCAAACGCAGCATATATCAGCGCTGAGTTAGTGGAACCATAATTTCCTTATCTTCACTGTTACAGACGAAATTTGAACCGAAGATCAACAATTTCAATCGTTAACGTCTCGCCAGACATCCTGTATGGCATTGATAACCGTCTCAATAATTTCTTGGCACAGGAGTATCGAGTTCCCGAAGTTTAAATCGATCAATTAAATTATCGCGCTTTCTCGCAGGAGATTTCCCGAATAAAATAAAGGATGTTGAAAATACCGGTGAATTATTACGGAAAAGAGAATGTTCAAGTCCTAATTTCCGAGAGGATGTTCATTTTTCTACTTCCAAGTTATTTCTCCTATTACACATTGACACCGATTGAGTCATTGAGATTGCGGCAAGGTGAAGAACATGGTAAGTAATGCCTTCAAAACAGTAGAGCTTTTTTCGGATTATGTAATATAGTGAACATTTATTGTTCTATCATGTGAGACTGGACCTATTTCATTTCATTTATCTTACAAAAAATATTGGTCATTCCTTTCACGTCGAAAACTTCGTTGTCAGGAATGCTGATGTTTCAAAATAACATAATTTTCAGACATATTCGAAACAGAAGTAAGTTGAAAATTCAGAATGCATTATGGTATTTCCTGATGAAATGATAACTTCACATCGGATGACCTTTTGTTTGAAAGCCCCTCGAGAATTTCTAAAATACATGAAAAAAAATTAGTGAAGTTAAAAGAGAAGAACTTCATAGGGTTGGAAGTCCTCCCAGAAACGAGCATGTTCAAGTTACATATAATTTAATCATTCCATTTCGCTCTATCGTTCACTTTTATTCGAAATCTTGATACAAAATCTACTTCAAATTACGAATGTATAAATATTTCAATATTTGTATCGTCAGACTTCATCATCAGGGCAGAATAAATGAAAACAAGCATAGTAATAAGAATAATGATTGCATAAGTTTCTGAATGAACTATGTTCATATCGTTTTGACATATAAAGAAATCATATTCTCATCGAAAGATGAGTTGTCCTCTTGTTATCCCTAAAAATACGTGAACTCCGTTTTTTCGGAATTGTCAATGCATACATTTTCCTATCGTTCATTCCTTTAGAAGAAGTTTCATATGGACTATGCCTCCGCGAGACTGGATTCAGTATTCTAATTCGCCTCTCTTTTCGGAGGCCAGCTAATCTCGATCTGAGTTTACAACTGAGGAAGGGATCATTAGAGCATATTGCACTGAACCATTCGCAGGTCTGGTAAACACTCAGCAGAGAGTCAACGTCAAGGTACCGAAAAATAGTGGACATCATTTCCACTGGCAGTACCTTGAAGGGATCCTCATCACCTCTGAAGCATCTAGGCAATACTCTGAAGTCCATATTTACCAACTCATGAACAGGCTCGCTTTCGAATCTGAGGCATCTAGAACTTACGCGGCTATTTATAGGAAGATTTCGCTCTGAGTGACCAATGAGATCTATGCGAAGGCCATTACCCCCTCCATTAGCGGCATGGAGATATCTCGTTCCTGGGTCTATGATTCGAACGTGTAGACATGCTAAATAATTTCCTAGATGCATTGACACCGATTGAGTCATTGAGATTGCGGCAAGGTGAAGATCATGATAAGTAATGCCTTCAAGATAGAAAAGCTATTTTCGGATTATGGACTATAGTGAACATTTATTTTTCTTTCATGTGAGACTGAACCTATTTCATTTCATTTATTTAACAAAAAATATTGGTCATTCCTTTCACGTCGAAAACTTTGTTGTCAGGGATGCTGATGTTTCAAAATAACATAATTTTCAAACATATTCGAAACAGAAGTTAGTTGAAAATTCAGAATGCATTATGGTATTTCCTGATGAAATGATTATTTCATATCGGATGACCTTTTGTTCGAAAGACTCTCGAGAATTTCTAAAATACATGAAAAAAAATTAGTGAAGTTAAAAGAGAAGAACTTCATAGGTTTAAAAGTCCTCCCAGAAATGAGCATGTTCAAGTTACATATAATTTAATCATTCCATTTCGCTCTATCGTTCACTTTTATTCGAATTCTTGATACAAAATCTACTTAAAATTATCGAATATATAAATATTTCAATATTGGTATCGTCAGACTTCATTATCACGGCAGAATAAATAAAAACAAGCATAGTAATTAGAATAATGATTGCATAAGTTTCTGAATAAACTTATATTCATATCGTTTTGACATATAAATAAATCATATTCTCATCGGAAGATGAGTTGTCCTTTTGTTATCCCTAAAAATACGTGAACTCCGTCTTTTCGGAATTGTCAATGCATACATTCTGCTATCGTTCATTCCTGCAGAAGAAATTTCATATGGACTATGCCTCCGCGAGACTGGATTCAGTATTCTAATTCGCCTCTCTTTTCGGAGGCCAGCTAATCTCGATCTGAGTTCACACCTGAGAAAGGGATCATGAGAGCATATTGCTCTGAACCTTTCGCAGGTCTGGTAAACACTCAGCAGAGAGTCAACGTCAAGGTACCGAAAAATAGTGGACATCATTTCCACTGGCAGTACCTTGAAGGGATCCTCATCACCTCTGAAGCATCTAGGAAATACTCCGAACTCCATATTTACCAACTCATGAACAGGCTCGCTTTCGAATCTGAGGCATCTAGAACCTACACGGCTATTTATATATGAAGATTTCGCTCTGAGTAACCAATATGCGAAGGCCATTACCCCCTCCATTAGCGGCATGGGGAAATCTCGTTCCTGGGTCTATGATTCGAACGTGTGGACATGCCAAATAATTTCCTAGATGCATTGACACCGATTGAGTCATTGAGATTGCGGCAAGGTGAAGATCATGATAAGTAATGCCTTCAAAATAGAAAAGCTATTTTCGGATTATGGACTATAGTGAACATTTATTGTTCTATCATGTGAGACTGGACCTATTTCATTTCATTTATTTTACAAAAAATATTGGTCATTCCTTTCACGTCGAAAACTTTGTTGTCATGGATGCTAATGTTTCAAAATAACATAATTTTCAGACATATTCGAAACAGAAATTAGTTGAAAATTCAGAATGCATTATGGTATTTCCTGACGAAATGATAACTTCATATCGGATGACTTTTGGTCTGAAACATTCTCGAAAATTTCTCAAATACATGAAAAAAAAATAAGTAAAGTTTAAAGAGAAAAACTTCATAGAGTTGGAAGTCCTCCCAGAAAAGAGCATGTTCAAGTTACATATAATTTAATCATTCCATTTCGCTCTATCGTTCACTTTTATTCGAATTCTTGATACAAAATCTACTTCAAATTATCGAATGTATAAATATTTAAATATTTGTATCGTCAGACTTCATCATCAGGGCAGGATAAATTAAAACAAGCATAGTAATTAGAATAATGATTGCATAAGTTTCTGAATGAACTATGTTCATATCGTTTTGACATATAAAGAAATCATATTCTCATCGAAAGATGAGTTGTCCTCTTGTTATCCCTAAAAATACGTGAACTCCGTTTTTTCGGAATTGTCAATGCATACATTTTCCTATCGTTCATTCCTGCAGAAGAAGTTTCATATGGACTATGCCTCCGCGAGACTGGATTCAGTATTCTAATTCGCCTCTCTTTTCGGAGGCCAGCTAATCTCGATCTGAGTATAAACCTGAGAAAGGGATCATGAGAGCATATTGCTCTGAACCTTTCGCAAGTCTGGTAAACACTCAGCAGAGAGTCAAAGTCAAGGTACCAAAAAATAGTGGACATCATTTCCACTGGCAGTACCTTGAAGGGATCCTCATCACCTCTGAAGCATCTAGGCAATACTCTGAACTCCATATTTACCACTTCATGAACAGGCTCGCTTTCGAATCTGAGGCATCTAGAACCTACACGGCTATTTATATATGAAGATTTCGCTCTGAGTAACCAATGAGATCGATGCGAAGGCCATTACCTCCTCCATAAGCGGCATGGGGAAATCTCGTTCCTGGGTCTATGATTCGAACGTGTAGACATGTCAAATAATTTCCTCGATGCATTGACACCGATTGAGTCATTGAGATTGCGGCAAGGTGAAGAACATGGTAAGTAATGCCTTCAAAATAGAAGAACTATTTTCGGATTATGTAATAAAGTGAACATTTATTGTTCTATCATGTGAGACTGGACCTATTTCATTTCATTTATTTAACAAAAAATATTGGTTATTCCTTCCACGTCAAAACTTTGTTGTCAGGGATGCTGATGTTTCAAAATAACAAAATTTTCAGACATATTCGAAACAGAAGTTAGTTGAAAATTCAGAATGCAATATGGTATTTCCTGATGAAATGATAAACACTCAGCAGAGAGTCAACGTTGAGGTACCGAAAAATAGTGGACATCATTTCAACTGGCAGTACCTTGAAGGGATCCTCATCACCTCTGAAGCATCTAGGCAATACTCTGAACTCGCATATTTACCACTTCATGAACAGGCTCGCTTTCGAATCTGAGGCATCTAGAACCTACACGGCTTTTTATATATGAAGATTTCGCTCTGAGTAACCAATGATATCGATGCGAAGGCCATTACTCCCTCCATTAGCGGCATGGAGAAATCTCGTTCCTGGGTCTATGATTCGAACGTGTAGACATGTTAAATAATTTCCTCGATGCATTTGTAAAAAACACCCTCTTGGTGATTGGACGGAAGAGCGGCTTTCCACCAATCAAGGGTGTTATTACTTAAAGAAAAATAAAAGATGGTATTTAGAATTTTGAGGTTCTTTCTCCAGACGGGAGAAAGTGTGGGATCGGCACTTGGGCACTTGGGTCGGGACTTAGTGTTTAAAATTATTTTCTAGGGAGAGGGATGGTAATGAAAACTTTTGGATTGAATTTAAGACGTATATTAAAACCAAATCAAACTAAACAAATTTCCAGTATTTATGTAAAGGTTTCTCAGATCAAATGATCTTAATTATCAAAATGTTCGGATATTTCTCAAATCGAACGAAACAAATCACATCAAGTCAAACTATTGTATCAACTTCAAATTACAAGAGCAGATCTAATCATTGAAATTAAATAAGCATCAGTGTGAATTCCAAATCATAAAAAAAATGAATTCAAATTATCAACAAAAATGAAAAGGGTTTGTCAAAATAACCCCAGAAATAATAATCATGGATAATCTCGAAAGAATTTACAATATAAGGTAAATTTTCTATACCCAAACGAGATGACGGATAATAATCCTTCTTAAACATTACATTCCCAAGGGGAAACTCAACAATAGTTTCCTCGTGATCTTTCAAATAAACATGAGTTTTCTCAACAGATAATTCCACTTAGACCTTCAAATACTTAAGGGTGATTACGAAAATAATAATACGCTTTAAAGAGAATACGAAAAATGTCAGGACTCTGGACCATCAATATATATTTTTGGCGGGCATGCGGCTTTCTACCAATTCTCAAAATAAGCTAAGCATAAACAATTTATCTGACCTTTTTCCTGTACCAATAATCCCAAGAATGATGAACCTAGGAGGATGATTCTTCGACGATGCTTCTTTCCTGAAACAGACAGATTAGACACGAAACACGACACCCACACGTTTTCGCAAAATTGACCTTCACTCCCGAATATACCGACGATACGCAATCTAAATAATTCCAAGAAATTTTAGAGACTTTACTAACTTCGACTTAACACTTTTTTATGTCCCTGTTTGAGACTGATTTTCCAAAACTTCAAAAAAACCTAAAAAACCTATGAGTTACCCTAACACCGTCTTCCGAATAACTGAACTAACTTTCGTCCGAAACTTCCCCGGCTACCTTATTTTTTGTTCCTTTTAGAAACCAATTAAATTAAAGGTTTTTCTTTCGTCAGCACTTCAAAACCAATCAAACCGATACTTCTTCCATCTTTGTTTTCGTGAGCCAATCAAATTGAGACTTTCCTACCTCCTTGACGCGGGTAGGTAGGGCCTGTCTGAGATAAGGTGATTCTTTACGTAATATTTTTGGGAAATGCAGCGTCGAGAAAATATCATGGTTCCCAGCAAACGCAGCATATATCAGCGCTGAGTTAGTGGAACCATAATTTCCTTATCTTCACTGTTACAGACGAAATTTGAACCGAAGATCAACAATTTCAATCGTTAACGTCTCGCCAGACATCCTGTATGGCATTGATAACCGTCTCAATAATTTCTTGGCACAGGAGTATCGAGTTCCCGAAGTTTAAATCGATCAATTAAATTATCGCTCTTTCTCGCAGGAGATTTCCCGAATAAAATAAAGGATGTTGAAAATACCGGTGAATTATTACGGAAAAGAGAATGTTCAAGTCCTAATTTCCGAGAGGATGTTCATTTTTCTACTTCCAAGTTATTTCTCCTATTACACATTGACACCGATTGAGTCATTGAGATTGCGGCAAGGTGAAGAACATGGTAAGTAATGCCTTCAAAACAGTAGAGCTTTTTTCGGATTATGTAATATAGTGAACATTTATTGTTCTATCATGTGAGACTGGACCTATTTCATTTCATTTATCTTACAAAAAATATTGGTCATTCCTTTCACGTCGAAAAGTTCGTTGTCAGGAATGCTGATGTTTCAAAATAACATAATTTTCAGACATATTCGAAACAGAAGTAAGTTGAAAATTCAGAATGCATTATGGTATTTCCTGATGAAATGATAACTTCACATCGGATGACCTTTTGTTTGAAAGCCCCTCGAGAATTTCTAAAATACATGAAAAAAAATTAGTGAAGTTAAAAGAGAAGAACTTCATAGGGTTGGAAGTCCTCCCAGAAACGAGCATGTTCAAGTTACATATAATTTAATCATTCCATTTGGCTCTATCTTTCACTTTTATTCGAATTCTTGATACAAAATCTTCTTCAAATTATCGAATGTATAAATATTTCAATATTTGTTTCGTCAGACTTCATCATCATAGCAGAATAAATGAAAACAAGCATAGTAATTAGAATAATAATTGCATAAGTTTCTGAATAAACTATATTCATATCGTTTTGACATATAAATAAATCATATTCTCATCGGAAGATGAGTTGTCCTCTTGTTATCCCTAAAAATACGTGAACTCCGTCTTTTCGGAATTGTCAATGCATACATTTTCCTATCGTTCATTCCTGCTGAAGAAGTTTCATTTGGACTATGCCTCCGCGAGACTGGATTCAGTATTCTTATTCGCCTCTCTTTTCGGAGGCCAGCTAATCTCGATCTGAGTTTACACCTGAGGAAGGGATCATTAGAGCATATTGCACTGAACCATTCGCAGGTCTGGTAAACACTCAGCAGGGCGTCAACGTCAAGGAATCGAAAAATAGTGGACATCATTTCCACTGGCAGTACCTTGAAGGGATCCTCATCACCTCTGAAGCATCTAGGCAATACTCTGAACTCCATATTTACCAACTCATTAACAGGCTCGCTTTCGAATTTGAGGCATCTAGAACCTACACGGCTATTTATATATGAAGATTTCGCTCTGAGTAACCAATGAGATCGATGCGAAGGCCATTACCTCCTCCATAAGCGGCATGGGGAAATCTCGTTCCTGGGTCTATGATTCGAACGTGTAGACATGTCAAATAATTTCCTCGATGCATTGACACCGATTGAGTCATTGAGATTGCGGCAAGGTGAAGAACATGGTAAGTAATGCCTTCAAAATAGAAGAACTATTTTCGGATTATGTAATGAAGTGAACATTTATTTTTCTATCATGTGAGACTGGACTTATTTCATTTCATTTATTTTACAAAAAATATTGGTCATTCCTTTCACGTCGAAAACTTTGTTGTCAGGGATGCTGATGTTTCAAAATAACATAATTTTCAGACATATTTGAAACAGAAGTTAGTTGAAAATTCAGAATGCATTATGGTATTTCCTGATGAAATGATAACTTCATATCGGATTACCTTTTGTCTGAAACATTCTCGAAAATTTCTCAAATACATGAAAAAAAAATTAGTAAAGTTTAAAGAGAAAGACTTCATAGGGTTGAAAGTCCTCCCTGAAAAGAGCATGTTCAAGTTACATATAATTTAATCATTCCATTTAGCTCTATCGTTCACTTTCATTCGAATTCTTGATACAAAATCTACTTCAAATTATCGAATGTATAAATATTTCAATATTTGTATCGTCAGACTTCATCATGAGGGCAGAATAAATGAAAACAAGCATAGTAATTAGAATAATGATTGCATAAGTTTCTGAATGAACTATGTTCATATCGTTTTGACATATAAAGAAATCATATTCTCATCGAAAGATGAGTTGTCCTCTTGTTATCCCTAAAAATACGTGAACTCCGTTTTTTCGGAATTGTCAATGCATACATTTTCCTATCGTTCATTGCTGCAGAAGAAGTTTTATATGGACTATGCCTCCGCGAGACTGGATTCAGTATTCTAATTCGCCTCTCTTTTCGGAGGCCAGCTAATCTCGATCTGAGTTTACAACTGAGGAAGGGATCATTAGAGCATATTGCACTGAACCATTCGCAGGTCTGGTAAACACTCAGCAGGGAGTCAACGTCAAGGTACCGAAAAATAGTGGACATCATTTCCACTGGCAGTACCTTGAAGGGATCCTCATCACCTCTGAAGCATCTAGGCAATACTCTGAAGTCCATATTTACCAACTCATGAACAGGCTCGCTTTCGAATCTGAGGCATCTAGAACTTACGCGGCTATTTATAGGAAGATTTCGCTATGAGTGACCAATGAGATCTATGCGAAGGCCATTACCCCCTCCATTAGCGGCATGGAGATATCTCGTTCCTGGGTCTATGATTCGAACGTGTAGACATGCTAAATAATTTCCTAGATGCATTGACACCGATTGAGTCATTGAGATTGCGGCAAGGTGAAGATCATGATAAGTAATGCCTTCAAGATAGAAAACCTATTTTCGGATTATGGACTATAGTGAACATTTATTTTTCTTTCATGTGAGACTGAACCTATTTCATTTCATTTATTTAACAAAAAATATTGGTCATTCCTTTCACGTCGAAAACTTTGTTGTCAGGGATGCTGATGTTTCAAAATAACATAATTTTAAAACATATTCGAAACAGAAGTTAGTTGAAAATTCAGAATGCATTATGGTATTTCCTGATGAAATGATTATTTCATATCGGATGACCTTTTGTTCGAAAGACTCTCGAGAATTTCTAAAATACATGAAAAAAAATTAGTGAAGTTAAAAGAGAAGAACTTCATAGGGTTAAAAGTCCTCCCAGAAACGAGCATGTTCAAGTTACATATAATTTAATCATTCCACTTCGCTCTATCGTTCACTTCTATTCGAATTCTTGATACAAAATCTACTTCAAATTATCGAATGTATAAATATTTCAATATTTGTATCGTCAGACTTCATCATCAGGGCAGAATAAATGAAAGCAAGCATAGTAATTAGAATAATGATTGCATAAGTTTCTGAATGAACTATGTTCATATCGTTTTGACATATAAAGAAATCATATTCTCATCGAAAGATGAGTTGTCCTCTTGTTATCCCTAAAAATACGTGAACTCCGTTTTTTCGGAATTGTCAATGCATAAATTTTGCTATCGTTCATTCCTGCAGAAGAAATTTCATATGGACTATGCCTCCGCGAGACTGGATTCAGTATTCTAATTCGCCTCTCTTTTCGGAGGCCAGCTAATCTCGATCTGAGTTCACACCTGAGAAAGAGATCATGAGAGCATATTGCTCTGAACCTTTCGCAGGTCTGGTAAACACTCAGCAGAGAGTCAACGTCAAGGTACCGAAAAATAGTGGACATCATTTCCACTGGCAGTACCTTGAAGGGATCCTCATCACCTCTGAAGCATCTAGGAAATACTCCGAACTCCATATTTACCAACTCATGAACAGGCTCGCTTTCGAATCTGAGGCATCTAGAACCTACACGGCTATTTATATATGAAGATTTCGCTCTGAGTAACCAATATGCGAAGGCCATTACCCCCTCCATTAGCGGCATGGGGAAATCTCGTTCCTGGGTCTATGATTCGAACGTGTAGACATGCCAAATAATTTCCTAGATGCATTGACACCGATTGAGTCATTGAGATTGCGGCAAGGTGAAGAACATGATAAGTAATGCCTTCAAAATAGAAAAGCTATTTTCGGATTATGGACTATAGTGAACATTTATTGTTCTATCATGTGAGACTGGACCTATTTCATTTCATTTATTTTACAAAAATATTGGTCATTCCTTTCACGTCGAAAACTTTGTTGTCAGGGATGCTAATGTTTCAAAATAACATAATTTTCAGACATATTCGAAACAGAAATTAGTTGAAAATTCAGAATGAATTATGGTATTTCCTGACGAAATGATAACTTCATATCGAATGACTTTTGGTCTGAAACATTGTCGAAAATTTCTCAAATACATGAAAAAAAAATTAGTAAAGTTTAAATAGAAAAACTTCATAGAGTTGGAAGTCCTCCCAGAAAAGAGCATGTTCAAGTTACATATAATTTAATCATTCCATTTCGCTCTATCGTTCACTTTTATTCGAATTCTTGATATAAAATCTACTTCAAATTATCGAATGTATAAATATTTCAATATTTGTATCGTCAGACTTCATCATCAGGGCAGAATAAATGAAAGCAAGCATAGTAATTAGAATAATGATTGCATAAGTTTCTGAATGAACTATGTTCATATCGTTTTGACATATAAAGAAATCATATTCTCATCGAAAGATGAGTTGTCCTCTTGTTATCCCTAAAAATACGTGAACTCCGTTTTTTCGGAATTGTCAATGCATAAATTTTCCTATCGTTCATTCCTGCAGAAGAAGTTTCATATGGACTATGCCTCCGCGAGACTGGATTCAGTATTCTACTTCGCCTCTCTTTTCGGAGGCCAGCTAATCTCGATCTGAGTATAAACCTGAGAAAGGGATCATGAGAGCATATTGCTCTGAACCTTTCGCAGGTCTGGTAAACACTCAGCAGAGAGTCAACGTCAAGGTACCAAAAAATAGTGGGCATCATTTCCACTGGCAGTACCTTGAAGGGATCCTCATCACCTCTGAAGCATCTAGGCAATACTCTGAACTCCATATTTACCACTTCATGAACAGGCTCGCTTTCGAATCTGAGGCATCTAGAACCTACACGGCTATTTATATATGAAGATTTCGCTCTGAGTAACCAATGAGATCGATGCGAAGGCCATTACCTCCTCCATAAGCGGCATGGGGAAATCTCGTTCCTGGGTCTATGATTCGAACGTGTAGACATGTCAAATAATTTCCTCGATGCATTGACACCGATTGAGTCATTGAGATTGCGGCAAGGTGAAGAACATGGTAAGTAATGCCTTCAAAATAGAAGAACTATTTTCGGATTATGTAATAAAGTGAACATTTATTGTTCTATCATGTGAGACTGGACCTATTTCATTTCATTTATTTAACAAAAAATATTGGTTATTCCTTCCACGTCAAAACTTGGCATGGAGAAATCTCGTTCCTGGGTCTATGATTCGAAGGTGTAGACATGTCAAATAATTTCCTCGATGCATTTGTAAAAAACACCCTCTTGGTGATTGGACGGAAGAGCGGCTTTCCACCAATCAAGGGTGTTATTACTTAAAGAAAAATAAAAGATGGTATTTAGAATTTTGAGGTTCTTTCTCCAGACGGGAGAAAGTGTGGGATCGGCCCAACGCACTTGGGTCGGGACTTAGTGTTTAAAATTATTTTCTAGGGAGAGGGATGGTAATGAAAACTTTTGGATTGAATTTAAGACGTATATTAAAACCAAATCAAACTAAACAAATTTTCAGTAGTTATGTAAAGGTTTCTTAGATCAAATGATCTTAATTATCAAAATGTTCGGATATTTCTTAAATCGAACGAAACAAATCACATAAAGTCAAACCATTGTATCAACTTCAAATTACAAGAGCAGATCTAATCATTGAAATTAAATAAGCATCAGTGTGAATTCCAAATCATAAAAAAAAGAATTCAAATTATCAACAAAAATGAAAAGGGTTTGTCAAAATAACCCCAGAAATAATAATCATGGATAATCTCGAAAGAATTTACAATATGAGGTAAATTTTCTATACCCAAACGAGATGACGGATAATAATCCTTCTTAAACTTTACATTCCCAAGGGGAAACTCAACAATAGTTTCCTCGTGATCTTTCAAATAAACATGAGTTTTCTCAACAGATAATTCCACTTAGACCTTCAAATACTTAAGGGTGATTACGAAAATAATAATACGCTTTAAAGAGAATACGAAAAATGTCAGGACTCTGGACTATAAATATATTTTTGGCGGGCATGCGGCTTTCTATCAATTCTCAAAATAAGCTAAGCATAAACAATTTATCTGACCTTTTTCCTGTACCAATAATCCCAAGAATGATGAACCTAGGAGGATGATTCTTCGACGATGCTTCTTTCCTGAAACAGACAGATTAGACACGAAACACGACACCCACACGTTTTCGCAAAATTGACCTTCACTCCCGAATATACCGACGATACGCAATCTAAATAATTCCAAGAAATTTTAGAGACTTTACTAACTTCGACTTAACACTTTTTTATGTCCCTGTTTGAGACTGATTTTCCAAAACTTCAAAAGAACCTAAAAAACCTATGAGTTACCCTAACACCGTCTTCCCAATAACTGAACTAACTTTCGTCCGAAACTTCCCCGGCTACCTTATTTTTTGTTCCTTTTAGAAACCAATTAAATTAAAGGTTTTTCTTTCGTCAGCACTTCAAAACCAATCAAACCGATACTTCTTCCATCTTTGTTTTTGTGAGCCAATCAAATTGAGACTTTCCTACCTCCTTGACGCGGGTAGGTAGGGCCTGTCTGAGATAAGGTGATTCTTTACGTAATATTTTTGGGAAATGCAGCGTCGAGAAAATATCATGGTTCCCAGCAAACGCAGCATATATCAGCGCTGAGTTAGTGGAACCATAATTTCCTTATCTTCACTGTTACAGACGAAATTTGAACCGAAGATCAACAATTTCAATCGTTAGCGTCTCGCCAGACATCCTGTATGGCATTGATAACCGTCTCAATAATTTCTTGGCACAGGAGTATCGAGTTCCCGAAGTTTAAATCGATCAATTAAATTATCGCGCTTTCTCGCAGGAGATTTCCCGAATAAAATAAAGGATGTTGAAAATACCGGTGAATTATTACCGAAAAGAGAATGTTCAAGTCCTAATTTCCGAGAGGATATTCATTTTTCTTCTTCCAAGTTATTTCTTCTATTACACATTGACACCGATTGAGTCATTGAGATTGCGGCAAGGTGAAGAACATGGTAAGTAAGGCCTTCAAAACAGTAGAGCTTTTTTCGGATTATGTAATATAGTGAACATTTATTGTTCTATCATGTGAGACTGGACCTATTTCATTTCATTTATCTTACAAAAAATATTGGTCATTCCTTTCACGTCGAAAAGTTCGTTGTCAGGAATGCTGATGTTTCAAAATAACATAATTTTCAGACATATTCGAAACAGAAGTAAGTTGAAAATTCAGAATGCATTATGGTATTTCCTGATGAAATGATAACTTCACATCGGATGACCTTTTGTTTGAAAGCCCCTCGAGAATTTTTAAAATACATGAAAAAAAAATTACAGATTTCGCAATCCTTGCAACCATCAGAGACATTGGAAATGATAACACCACATGTGAATATTACCAACATTTATTTGCATTTGAACTTAAAATAAAATAGTATTTTCAATAATAATAATGAGCAATAATAATTGCAAGAAACAATCAACATTCCCAATTCCTAACATAAACATGTGAGAGGAAACTTGTCACCGTATTTTAAAACAAAAATGTTCTTTCTAAAGTAAGTATGCTTAATATATAATAATAAAAAATAAAGATATAAATAATTGGATGAAGCTGGGTCCATCCTGTCATTCCTGTCCAATATTTTCGAAGTGAGTTTTGATTTTAGCAAATCTGGGTTTTCATGAAATTGGCTTTAGATAGAAGGATTCAGTTTTTAGTAAAATTCATGAATCTTACATGTACTCGGAGTTAACATCATCAGAATAAGTCCACCTCGTCCAATATTTTCGAAGAGAATTTTTATTTTACCAAATCTGAGTTTTCTCGAAATTGGCTCGAGATAGAAGGATTCTGTCTTTACTAAAATTCATGAATCTTATATGTTCTTAGATCAACTCTCATCGGATGAAGCTGAGTCCATTCTGTCCAATATTTTCTAAGCGAATTTTTATTTTACCAAATCTGGGTTTTCATGAAATTGGTTCGAGATAGAAAGATTCTGTTTTCACTAAAATTCAGGAATCTTATATGTACCTTCTCGGAGTAAACATCATCAGAAGAAGCTGAGTCCACCCCGTCCAATATTTTCGAAGATACCAATTTTGAATAGAATCGGATCATAATTACGAAACTCGTCCGCCCTATTCTAGCCGCCATCTTGAATTTTTCAATTTTGACAAAAGAATCATCATTGTCGAACCCAAAAACCCCTAGATACTAATTTTGAATGAAATCGGATGATAATTACGAAACTCATCCGCCATTTTGGAGCAGCCATTTTGTTTTTTTCTATAAAAAATATTTCATGATGCATTGTCACCAGAATTATGTACACCTGCCAAATTTCAAATCAATCGGACGATTAGAAGTGTGTCATATTTAACTTGCAAGATTTGATTACAGACAGACAGACAGACAGACAGACACCGGGACAGGTGAAACTAAATAAAAGCTTGTAATAAAAAGCACATATGCGCTTACAAAAACCCCAAAAGTGAGAATTTAAGTAGGTAATTTAGCATATGTATTTTGAAATATGGCAATATAACTGTGTGTTGTATCATAGTTTTCTTGGATGGGGGAAATGTAAGAAATATCAATCATACAGAACACCATGAATTATTCTCAAATGATCATATCTAGAAAACGTTTCCTGGTTTTCATCAGTAGAACAAAGAGAACACAAAATATATTGCTTCTTCACCACTTTAGCGGAATCATCATTATGGATTGTCCGGAGATACCTGTTTCTAACAGATAGGTACGCTGGTAAACTCTTTTCCACATATGCCGCAAATGCAAATAAGTGGATTCACTCTGCAATAAAGTCGAGCATTTATTTGAAACGTCCATAATGAGAAATTGTAATAGATTTTGCTAGATATTCTATTCAATAAAAAAAAATCAAACTGTTCGAAGTTCCAACCGTTTTCAACTATTTCACTATCAGATTCGTTTATGAAGAACGACAAAAGACAAAAAACGCGCGATCTGAATCATAGACAAACTGAATGTCGGGAAACGGCTTCTTCTCACGATCTTCCACGCGGGTGCATTCGGAAGCACTCGGATCGAGTGAATCTGATTGGTAGGCATTCGAGAGAATAAATGTATGCTCGCTTCTCGTATGCTGGCCCAATACACCCTATGTCACCTATATCACGCGATAACTTTCGAATGCTTTTTTGGTCTACTAGCGACACCTTTGTCTTTTGACCTTGAACGAAAACTCGAAACTTGCCTCTAATATACGAACATAAACATTTCCAATGTTAAAAATTAGTGAAGTTAAAAGAGAAGAACTTCATAGGGTTGGAAGTCTTCCCAGAAACGAGCATGTTCAAGTTACATATAATTTAATCATTCCATTTCGCTCTATCGTTCACTTTTATTCGAATTCTTGATACAAAATCTACTTCAAATTATCGAATGTATAAATATTTCGATATTTGTATCGTCAGACTCCATCATCAGGGCAGAATAAATGAAAACAAGCATAGTAATTAGAATAATGATTGCATAAGTTTCTGAATAAACTATGTTCATATCGTTTTGACATATAAAGAATTCATATTCTCATCGAAAGATGAGTTGTCCTCTTGTTATCCCTAAGAATACGTGAACTCTGTTTTTTCGGAATTGTCAATGCATACATTTTCCTATCGTTCATTCCTGCTGAAGAAGTTTCATTTGGATTATGCCTCCGCGAGACTGGATTCAGTATTCTTATTCGCCTCTCTTTTCGGAGGCCAGCTAATCTCGATCTGAGTTTACACCTGAGGAAGGGATCATTAGAGCATATTGCACTGAACCATTCGCAGGTCTGGTAAACACTCAGCAGGGAGTCAACGTCAAGGTACCGAAAAATAGTGGACATCATTTCCACTGGCAGTACCTTGAAGGGATCCTCATCACCTCTGAAGCATCTAGGCAATACTCTGAACTCCATATTTACCAACTCATGAACAGGCTCGCTTTCGAATCTGAGGCATCTAGAACCTACACGGCTATTTATATATGAAGATTTCGCTCTGAGTAACCAATGATATCGATGCGAAGGCCGTTACCTACTCCATTAGCGGCATGGAGAAATCTCGTTCCTGGGTCTATGATTCGAACGTGTAGACATGCCGAATAATTTCCTAGATGTATTGACACCGATTGAGTCATTGAGATTGCGGCAAGGTGACGAACATGATAAGTAGTGCCTTCAAAATAGTAGAGCTATTTTCGGATTATGTAATATAGTGAACATTTATTGTTCTATCATGTGAGACTGGACCTATTTCATTTCATTTATCTCACAAAAAATATTGGTCATTCCTTTCACGTCGAAAAGTTCGTTGTCAGGAATGCTGATGTTTCAAAATAACATAATTTTCAGACATATTCGAAACAGAAGTTAGTTGAAAATTCAGAATGCATTATGGTATTTCCTGATGAAATGATAACTTCACATCGGATGACCTTTTGTTTGAAAGACTCTCGAGAATTTCTAAAATACATGAAAAAAAATTAGTGAAGTTAAAAGAAAAGAACTTCATAGGGTTGGAAGTCCTCCCAGAAACGAGCATGTTCAAGTTACATATAATTTAATCATTCCATTTGGCTCTATCTTTCACTTTTATTCGAATTCTTGATACAAAATCTACTTAAAATTATCGATATTTCAATATTGCTATCGTCACCCTTCATCATCAGGGCAGAATAAATGAAAACAAGCATAGTAATTAGAATAAAAATTGCATAAGTTTCTGAATAAACTATATTCCTATCGTTTTGACATATAAAGAAATCATATTCTCATCGGAAGATGAGTTGTCCTCTTGTTGCGCCTAAAAATACGTGAATTCCGTTTTTTCGGAATTGTCAATGCATACATTTTGCTATCGTTCATTCCTGCAGAAGAAGTTTCATTTGGATTATGCCTCCGCGAGACTGGATTCAGTATTCTTATTCGCCTCTCTTTTCGCAGGCCAGCTAATCTCGATCTAAGTTTACACCTGAGAAAGGGATCATTAGAGCATATTGCTCTGAACCTTTCGCAGGTCTGGTAAACACTCAGCAGAGAGTCAACGTCAAGGTACCGAAAAATAGTGGACATCATTTCCACTGGCAGTACCTTGAAGGGATCCTTATCACCTCTGAAGCATCTAGGCAATACTCTGAACTCCATATTTACCACTTCATGAACAGGCTCGCTTTCGAATCTGAGGCATCTAGAACCTACACGGCTATTTATATATGGAGATTTCGCTCTGAGTAACCAATGATATCGATGCGAAGGCCATTACCCCCTCCATTAGCGGCATGGAGAAATCTCGTTCCTGGGTCTATGATTCGAACGTGTAGACATGTCAAATAATTTCCTCGATGCATTGACACCGATTGAGTCATTGAGATTGCGGCAAGGTGAAGAACATGGTAAGTAATGCCTTCAAAATAGTAGAGCTATTTTCGGATTATGTAATATAGTGAACATTTATTGTTCTATCATGTGAGACTGGACCTATTTCATTTCATTTATCTCAAAAAAAATATTGGTCATTCCTTTCACGTCGAAAAGTTCGTTGTCAGGAATGCTGATGTTTCAAAATAACATAATTTTCAGACATATTCGAAACAGAAGTTAGTTGAAAATTCAGAATGCATTATGGTATTTCCTGATGAAATGATAACTTCATATCGGATGACCTTTTGTCTGAAACATTCTCGAAAATTTCTCAAATACCTACATGAAAAAAAAATTAGTAAAGTTTAAAGAGAAAGACTTCATAGGGTTGAAAGTCCTCCCAGAAAAGAGCATGTTCAAGTTACATATAATTTAATCATTCCATTTCGCTCTATCGTTCACTTTTATTCGAATTCTTGATACAAAATCTACTTCAAATTATCGAATGTATAAATATTTCGATATTTGTATCGTCAGACTCCATCATCAGGGCAGAATAAATGAAAACAAGCATAGTAATTAGAATAATAATTGCATAAGTTTCTGAATAAACTATATTCATATCGTTTTGACATATAAATAAATCATATTCTCATCGGAAGATGAGTTGTCCTCTTGTTATCCCTAAAAATACGTGAACTCCGTCTTTTCGGAATTGTCAATGCATACATTTTCCTATCGTTCATTCCTGCTGAAGAAGTTTCATTTGGACTATGCCTCCGCGAGACTGGATTCAGTATTCTTATTCGCCTCTCTTTTCGGAGGCCAGCTAATCTCGATCTGAGTTTACACCTGAGGAAGGGATCATTAGAGCATATTGCACTGAACCATTAGCAGGTCTGGTAAACACTCAGCAGGGAGTCAACGTCAAGGTACCGAAAAATAGTGGACATCATTTATTCATTTCCGCTGGCAGTACCTTGAAGGGATCCTCATCACCTCTGAAGCATCTAGGCAATACTCTGAACTCCATATTTACCAACTCATGAACAGGCTCGCTTTCGAATCTGAGGCATCTAGAACCTACACGGCTATTTATATATGAAGATTTCGCTCTGAGTAACCAATGATATCGATGCGAAGGCCGTTACCTACTCCATTAGCGGCATGGAGAAATCTCGTTCCTGGGTCTATGATTCGAACGTGTAGACATGCCGAATAATTTCCTAGATGCATTGACACCGATTGAGTCATTGAGATTGCGGCAAGGTGACGAACATGATAAGTAATGCCTTCAAAATAGAAAAGCTATTTTCGGATTATGTAATATAGTGAACATTTATTGTTCTATCATGTGAGACTGGACCTATTTCATTTCATTTATCTCACAAAAAATATTGGTCATTCCTTTCACGTCGAAAAGTTCGTTGTCAGGAATGCTGATGTTTCAAAATAACATAATTTTCAGACATATTCGAAACAGAAGTTAGTTGAAAATTCAGAATGCATTATGGTATTTCCTGATGAAATGATAACTTCACATCGGATGACCTTTTGTTTGAAAGACTCTCGAGAATTTCTAAAATACATGAAAAAAAATTAGTGAAGTTAAAAGAAAAGAACTTCATAGGGTTGGAAGTCCTCCCAGAAACGAGCATGTTCAAGTTACATATAATTTAATCATTCCATTTGGCTCTATCTTTCACTTTCATTCGAATTCTTGATACAAAATCTACTTAAAATTATCGATATTTCAATATTGCCATCGTCACCCTTCATCATCACGGCAGAATAAATAAAAACAAGCTTATTAGAATAAAAATTGCATAAGTTTCTGAATAAACTATATTCCTATCGTTTTGACATATAAAGAAATCATATTCTCATCGGAAGATGAGTTGTCCTCTTGTTGCGCCTAAAAATACGTGAATTCCGTTTTTTCGGAATTGTCAATGCATACATTTTGCTATCGTTCATTCCTGCAGAAGAAGTTTCATATGGACTATGCCTCCGCGAGACTGGATTCAGTATTCTCATTCGCCTCTCTTTTCGCAGGCCAGCTAATCTCGATCTAAGTTTACACCTGAGAAAGGGATCATTAGAGCATATTGCTCTGAACCTTTCGCAGGTCTGGTAAACACTCAGCAGAGAGTCAACGTCAAGGTACCGAAAAATAGTGGACATCATTTCCACTGGCAGTACCTTGAAGGGATCCTCATCACCTCTGAAGCATCTAGGCAAAACTCTGAACTCCATATTTACCACTTCATGAACAGGCTCGCTTTCGAATCTGAGGCATCTAGAACCTACACGGCTATTTATATATGGAGATTTCGCTCTGAGTAACCAATGATATCGATGCGAAGGCCATTACCCCCTCCATTAGCGGCATGGAGAAATCTCGTTCCTGGGTCTATGATTCGAACGTGTAGACATGTCAAATAATTTCCTCGATGCATTGACACCGATTGAGTCATTGAGATTGCGGCAAGGTGAAGAACATGGTAAGTAATGCCTTCAAAATAGTAGAGCTATTTTCGGATTATGTAATATAGTGAACATTTATTGTTCTATCATGTGAGACTGGACCTATTTCATTTCATTTATCTCACAAAAAATATTGGTCATTCCTTTCACGTCGAAAAGTTCGTTGTCAGGAATGCTGATGTTTCAAAATATTTTCAGACATATTCGAAACAGAAGTTAGTTGAAAATTCAGAATGCATTATGGTATTTCCTGATGAAATGATAACTTCATATCGGATGATCTTTTGTCTGAAACATTCTCGAAAATTTCTCAAATACCTACATGAAAAAAAAATTAGTAAAGTTTAAAGAGAAAGACTTCATAGGGTTGAAAGTCCTCCCAGAAAAGAGCATGTTCAAGTTACATATAATTTAATCATTCCATTTCGCTCTATCGTTCACTTTTATTCGAATTCTTGATACAAAATCTACTTCAAATTATCGAATGTATGAATATTTCAATATTTGTATCGTCAGACTTCATCATCAGCGCAGAATAAATGAAAACAAGCATAGTAATTAGAATAATAATTGCATAAGTTTCTGAATAAACTATATTCATATCGTTTTGACATATAAATAAATCATATTCTCATCGGAAGATGAGTTGTCCTCTTGTTATCCCTAAAAATACGTGAACTCCGTCTTTTCGGAATTGTCAATGCATACATTTTCCTATCGTTCATTCCTGCTGAAGAAGTTTCATTTGGACTATGCCTCCGCGAGACTGGATTCAGTATTCTTATTCGCCTCTCTTTTCGGAGGCCAGCTAATCTCGATCTGAGTTTACACCTGAGGAAAGGATCATTAGAGCATATTGCACTGAACCATTCGCAGGTCTGGTAAACACTCAGCAGGGAGTCAACGTCAAGGTACCGAAAAATAGTGGACATCATTTCCACTGGCAGTACCTTGAAGGGATCCTCATCACCTCTGAAGCATCTAGGCAATACTCTGAACTCCATATTTACCAACTCATGAACAGGCTCGCTTTCGAATCTGAGGCATCTAGAACCTACACGGCTATTTATATATGAAGATTTCGCTCTGAGTAACCAATGATATCGATGCGAAGGCCGTTACCTACTCCATTAGCGGCATGGAGAAATCTCGTTCCTGGGTCTATGATTCGAACGTGTAGACATGCCGAATAATTTCCTAGATGCATTGACACCGATTGAGTCATTGAGATTGCGGCAAGGTGACGAACATGATAAGTAATGCCTTCAAAATAGAAAAGCTATTTTCGGATTATGTAATATAGTGAACATTTATTGTTCTATCATGTGAGACTGGACCTATTTCATTTCATTTATCTCACAAAAAATATTGGTCATTCCTTTCACGTCGAAAAGTTCGTTGTCAGGAATGCTGATGTTTCAAAATAACATAATTTTCAGACATATTCGAAACAGGAGTTAGTTGAGAATTCAGAATGCATTATGGTATTTCCTGACGAAATGATAACTTCATATCGGATGACTTTTTGTCTGAAACATTCTCGAAAATTTCTCAAATACATGAAAAAAAATTAGTAAAGTTTAAAGAGAAAAACTTCATAGAGTTGGAAGTCCTCCCAGAAAAGAGCATGTTCAAGTTACATATAATTTAATCATTCCATTTCGCTCTATCGTTCACTTTTATTCGAATTCTTGATACAAAATCTACTTCAAATTATCGAATGTATAAATATTTCAATATTTGTATCGTCAGACTTCATCATCAGGGCAGAATAAATGAAAACAAGCATAGTAATTAGAATAATGATTGCATAAGTTTCTGAATGAACTATGTTCATATCGTTTTGACATATAAAGAAATCATATTCTCATCGAAAGATGAGTTGTCCTCTTGTTATCCCTAAAAATACGTGAACTCCGTTTTTTCGGAATTGTCAATGCATACATTTTCCTATCGTTCATTCCTGCAGAAGAAGGTTCATATGGACTATGCCTCCGCGAGACTGGATTCAGTATTCTAATTCGCCTCTCTTTTCGGAGGCCAGCTAATCTCGATCTGAGTTTAAGGCCCGCCGCAAATTGAGCACAGGCCACGGACAGGCGAGGCCCATGCGACGCGTGGCTTGTTTTGTATTACATGGTTTTCAATGGAGTGCCGCAAATTGAGCCTAGGCGAGGGCCAGGCCGGTGCCAATTCATTTTCGCGTGGCTCGCGCTGTGCTAGCAACACAGTTTTGTAGCCGTGGGTGCCCACGTTTGTTAGTTTATCTGCATATAATGTAAATAGATGGACGAAATGGAGAAATTCATCGAAATTGTTTAACCAATTCGTGAATCTCGCTAAACTGTCTTCTATTCAACCGAAAAGATTCCCTAAATACATTATCTGCAACTTCACTGCATAACTTAAACTCCCCATGACTCTCTCTTTTTCGTATATATGCACTCGTTTTACCTCTTTTTCTTCTTTTGCTTAATAAGTGTAATAACATCAATCTTTCCTCCTCCTCAGATTCAGATTCTAAATCGAGATGATCGAGTAATTTTTGCTGTTCATCCATCATATTGCACATCGAAAGACCTAGGAACTAATGAATATCTGGATGCGAGCGTGGCATCGCCTATGCTCAATTTGCGTTACTCTTGAAAAACCTGTGCAGGTGCTTGGCATGGGCAGCACATCGCACATCTCGATTTAGAATCTGAATCTGAGGAGGAGGAAAGATTGATGTTATTACACTTATTAAGCAAGAGAAGAAAAAGAGTTAAAACGAGTGCATATATACGAAAAAGAGAGAGTCATGGGGAGTTTAAGTTATGCAGTGAAGTTGCAGATAATGTATTTAGGGAATCTTTTCGGTTGAATAGAAGACAGTTTAGCGAGATTCACGAATTGATTAAACAATTTCGATTTCGAATTTCTCCATTTCGTCCATCTAATTACATTATATGCAGATAAACTAACAAACGTGGGCACCCACGGCTACAAAACTGTGTTGCTAGCACAGCGCGAGCCACGCGAAAATGAATTGGCACCGGCCTGGCCCTCGCCTAGGCTCAATTTGCGGCACTCCATTGAAAACCATGTAATACAAAACAAGCCACGCGTCGCATGGGCCTCGCCTGTCCGTGGCCTGTGCTCAATTTGCGGCGGGCCTAAACCTGAGAAAGGGATCATGAGAGCATATTGCTCTGAACCTTTCGCAGGTCTGGTAAACACTCAGCAGAGAGTCAACGTCAAGGTACCGAAAAATAGTGGACATCATTTCCACTGGCAGTACCTTGAAGGGATCCTCATCACCTCTGAAGCATCTAGGCAATACTCTGAACTCCATATTTACCAACTCATGAACAGGCTCACTTTCGAATCTGAGGCATCTTTTTTTTTTTTTTTTTTTTTTTTTTTCTAGAAGAGGTGAATCTTACATCAGACACCCAGTCTTTCTGGGTAGTGTCGGATTCTTACCGACTAAACACCTCTCCTGCGGTTGGTTCCGGGCATAAGCCTATAAACCTTCCATCATCTTATCTGTTCTTTTCTCTTTCGCATTCTTTTATGCTGAGTGTTTGTGTACATCCTTCAATTGGATATCTCTTACTAAGTGTGGAGTTCTATATCTTCATTTTCGCAATTGGTCTCTAGGTCTTTTGCGGTAAATTCCAGCTGTTTTTTCATCTTCAGCGGGGTCATAGTCAACTAACCTTCTAAGGTCGTCATTTGGATGTTCACTAGCTCTTTCATAGGCTTTTTCAGCTTTTCGTTTGATAAATGTAGTAATGGACTCCCATTTTATGTCTTTTTGTATCTGTTCATTCCTAACAAACCAGGGGGCGTCTAATGCCCATCTCAGAAATTTGTTTTCTGTACTTTGTATCCTCTTTATATGGGTTCTCGCTGCATATCCCCATGCTGTTGATCCATATGTTAGCTGCGGTCTGGCGACTGCTTTTATGATCCTCAATTTCGTGTTTCTGTTCATTTGGCTTCTTCTGCCTATAATCGGATATAGTCTTTTCATTGCTACATTCGTTTTATCCACTGCATACTTAATGTGTTGTTTCCACGTAAGTCCCTTGTCTAATATTACTCCTTGATATTTAGCTTCATTCTGCCATTCTATTTCATTATCGTCTATGGATATTTTCGATTCCATCTTCAGTTTCCTCTTTTGAAGGAGTATTGCTTGACTCTTTTCTCCATTGATTTTGATTTTCCATCTGTTACACCATTGACTGATATCGTCTGCAGCTTCTTGAAGTCTTTTGTGAATTATTTTTGTATTTCTGTGCCTAATTGCTATGCCCGTATCGTCCGCGTATAGAGCAAGCAGGCATCTTGGATTTCTTGGTATATCATGTATGTATATGTTATAGAGTAGCGGTCCTAGTATGGATCCTTGGGGAACTCCTGCTTCCAAATATCTGAATGTGGAATGAACATCACCTATTTTCACACAAAAGTTCCTATCTCTCAAATAATTTCTTATTATTCTGCATAACTTGGGTGAATAACCTGCGGTTTTCATTTTATATGCTAGTCCTTCATGCCATACTCTATCAAAAGCTCTGGTTACATCTAGTAGTAGTAGTCCTGTGGCTTGTTTATTCTGAAATCCTTCTGTGATATACTCGGTTATTCTTAGGAGCTGTTGTTCAGTTGAATGTTGTTTTCGGAACCCAAATTGTTCACTCGGTATCGTCTGCAGGGCCTCTGTTTCTTCATTAAGTCGTCTGGCTAAGACTCTCTCCACAATTTTTCCTAGGGCTGGGAGCAGGCTTATCGGTCTATAGTTCTGTGGGAACTTTTTGTCTTTACCTGGTTTATTGAAAACAATCACTTCGGCAGATTTCCATCTTTTTGGAAAGTGCTCTGTTCTCATCACGCCATTTGCTATGCTAGTGAGAGCTGCCGTTCCTTTCTTTGACATTTTCTTCAGCATGAGATTTGTAATTTTATCTTTTCCAGGAGCCTTTCTTGTTTTCAAATTATTGATTATCTCTTTGATTTCAGCCGGAGATGTTGGGTGAGGGATTTTGTTATCCGGTGGTGATTCTTTCATTTCTTCTTCATTATCTTCTATTAATTCTTCTAGGTCCTCATCGTCTTCTTCACAATAGTTTATTCTTGACTCCCTTTCTATAGTATCGGCAAGAGCGTTAGCTTTATCGCTTTTTGAATATGCCATTCCATGCATTCCATGCAGTGGTGGAATTTGGGTTTTTTCATTACGTAAATTTTTTTGCATTTTCCATGCAGAGTGGTCTTCTGTGTTGAGTTCACTTATTTTCTTATTCCATCTATTCGTTCTGAGCTCCCTTAGTGCATTTTTAAGTATTTGACTATGTCTGTTTAGTCTGTTTTTATCATTATCTGTTTTATACATCCTGTACTTCTTTCTTAGTCTTCGGTTGACTTTAATCAGTTCTTTCACCTCTTTTGGAGTATCGCCATAGGGATGTTTGGGAGTAGGTTTAGTTTTTCTAACCGTGCTCTCTTCATAGGATTTCATAATCGCACTCTCCAAAGCTATGACTGATTGATCTAGTTCATCAGGAGTGTTAATTTGTGGAATACTCGTGATATTTTCTTGGAGTTTATTCTTATATTCGTCCCAATCGGTATGTTCTCGTGTTTGAGTCACTTCATTTCTAGGTCCATGTCCTAAAATGAACTCTATCGGGTTGTGATCAGATGTTCCATCCTCTATCGTTTCAAGAGCAAAATCTTGTTTTATATTTTTCATTATAACTATGTCTAGCACATCAGGGGTTCCATTGCCACTAGGTAAATATGTCGGTATTTCCGGTCCCATGATTATAGCATCTTCCTTTTCGGCATATTCTTTCAATTTCTTGCCATTTGCATTCTCTATTTTAGAATTCCATTGTTGAGATTTACAGTTGAGATCTCCAAGTATTATTCTTGGAAAATGACCCCCTAATAAAATCTTCATCTCTTCCTCTGGCAGATTTATTTGCGGTGGTTTATATACAGAGAATACCTTAATGCTTTCTCTTCTTATCTTTACTGTGATCGATAGTGCCTCTATAGTTGCGTCATTGTTCTCGTGATTTACAACCGCATTCAGGTAATGGTTCACGTCCCTTTTAACGAGAATAGCAACCCCTCCACCGTTTCTTTCATTTCTGTCTCTTCTGTATATTTCGTAGTTTTCGAAGGATATTTTATCTTTAGGAGTTAATTTAGTTTCCTGAAGCGCCATAATATCAGGATGTCTTTCTTCTAACAAATGTTCAATATCTGATTTACGGGCTCTGATTCCGTTAATATTCCAGGAAACTATCTTCAGATTTTCTAGCTGTGATTGCATGTTCATAAATTATTTATTTCCAAATAAGTTTTGAAATTTCTTCTCGAATTCTTTTTCAAATTTCTGCATTATTCTGCTGAATATTTTCTCAGTGAGTTTGTCAAGTTCATCTTTAGGGTCTTCCCTTCTGGTTTCAATTGGTTTTGTGGACGGGTTCTTTGTTTTTTGTACCTGTGGTTTTTCAACAGTAACAACAGTCTCTATTTTTTCAGCGATTTTCTTGGGGGGAGCTTCTTTTTTTGTCGGTGTTTTCTTCTTCGTAAGATTTTTAAATGCGCTGCAGCCTTTATAACTGGCGGGATGTCCTTTTTGGTTACATAAAACGCATGTCGCGTTCCTTTCACCTTCTTTTTGCGTCAATGCACACTCTTTTGTGCAATGTGCCCCTAAACATTTTACGCATCTCCACGGAAATGTGCACTTATTTTGTGCATGTCCATATCTCTGGCAGCGATGGCACTGTCCAGGGCCTTCAGGCTTCTTTTTAGGCTCAATTTCAATACAGAGGCTGTATAGTTTTTTAACTTGGAATATTTCCTTGTGCTGCGTTTTCACAAGGTAGAGTGGTATTGCCTTTTTCGTTTTATTTGACGTCTTTCTCGTTACTTCAGCATCTTTGATGCCTTGTAGTCCTAGATCATTTTTAATCACGTCAATATCCGCGTCAAGTGGCAAGTACCTTATAACGGCGTATACTCTCTTTTCTTCTTCCGTTTGGTAAGTAAAATATTCCTTACCTTGTTGATCTAGGAATTTTGTTAGTTTCCTGAAATCTTCTGCGGACGAGGCAATAATTTTAATGCCGTCTCTGACAACCGTTGCCCGGTTATAATTTATTCTTTTGCTGTACAGCGCTTTGGATATTTCCGTCCAGTCTGAAGTCCCCATCATTGTTACTGGGGGGATTTTATCTTTTACAGGTGACTGAGGCGTCACCGTTGAATTTTTCAAGTTGTCCTCAATTGAGGACGAACTGTCTTTCCTGGCACGCTTGGCCCGAGGAGCTCCTGGGGGTTGGAGGGCTTTTTTGTTATCCTCAATATTTGTGGCCATCTTTTTGGGAAGGACAACTGGGACAATCTTGGAATCGGTTTGGGCCGATGTCCCAGGTTCAGAAGTCAAAACCTGGGAATAACTTTTTATTTGATGATTTGGGGATTTATTTTTCGAGAGTTCTTCTCTCAGGAGTTTCAACTCGCTGGTCAAATTTGCCATGCAGGTTGTAAGAGCGGCTAAGTTTGCTTTGAGCTCGTCATTCTCCTTTCGGAGCCTGACGAGTTCCTTAAGTTCATCACTTTCATCATCAGAGGTCGTGTATCTGTCCTCCGTATCCATGAAGGATCCATCGTTATCCGAATTTTCATCCATGATCAAACGCGGATAATAGAATAATTAATAGTCACTTACCTTTTTTTCAACTCCACTAAAGAGTCCGTGAATCACACACGCACGGAACCAACGATCCTTTCGGACCTGGACTCAACGCGCGAGAAAACAAAAGCCTTTTACAAGCACTAACTTGGATGATGCGCATCAACGTTGCGTACGGCGCACTGAACTGGTTTACACACAAACTCAACTCTCGGTACGTGTACACTAGTCGACGTCTCGGTCAGTACTCGTCTGAGGCATCTAGAACCTACGCGGCTATTTATAGGAAGATTTCGCTCTGAATGAACCAATGAGATCTATGCGAAGGCCATTACCCCCTCCATTAGCGGCATGGAGATATCTCGTTCCTGGGTCTATGATTCGAACGTGTAGACATGCCAAATAATTTCCTAGATGCATTGACACCGATTGAGTCATTGAGATTGCGGCAAGGTGAAGAACATGATAAGTAATGCCTTCAAAATAGAAAAGCTATTTTCGGATTATGGACTATAGTGAACATTTATTGTTCTATCATGTGAGACTGGACCTATTTCATTTCATTTATTTAACAAAAATATTGGTCATTCCTTTCACGTCGAAAACTTTGTTGTCAGGGATGCTGATGTTTCAAAATAACATAATTTTCAGACATATTCGAAACAGAAGTTAGTTGAAAATTCAGAATGCATTATGGTATTTCCTGATGAAATGATAACTTCATATCGGATGACCTTTCGTCTGAAACACTCCCGAAAATTTCTCAAATACATGAAAAAAAAAATAGTAAAGTTTAAAGAGAAGAACCTCATAGAGTTGAAAGTCCTCCCAGAAAAGAGCATGTTCAAGTTACATATAATTTAATCATTCCATTTCGCTCTATCGTTCACTTTTATTCGAATTCTTGATACAAAATCTACTTAAAATAATCGAATATACAGGGTGAGTCTTCGACTTGTACATATATTTTAACTGGAGATTCTTGAGGTCAAAAGAAACCTGTTTCTCATTTTCCATTTTTCCGAATTCGGCTCTGTTAAAAAGATATAGCCATTAAGAAAAAAAAATTGTGCTAACTACGGTCCTGAAACGATCTTCTGGAATTTATTCAAAGTTCATATTTCTCGATAGAAATTGAGTTGATACATTTAGGAATTACTCAAATACTAACCTCATTCGAATAAGAATGTTTAAAACACGATATTTCTTAACAAAAACAGTTATTTTAGAAGGATTATTTCTGCAATTGAAAAGTCATTTGTCTTCTATCGAATTAAGTTCCTTCTTCGATTTTCCTGAAGATTATTTTGTAAACACTTAAATCTTGCTCATATTTTCCCCTTTCTCCCAAAACTATCTCAAAAAGAATTGTTTTTACACTAATCGAACATAACTCCATAAAATTAGGTCAAATGATTAGAGATCAATGACCTAAGACCTAACCTAACCCATCGAACCATATTCTATGAACTCTAGAGCATAGAACGTTTGAGCAGACGATGCCAGATTGTGTTGATTTTCTCCACAAGGAAGCACTAGGTCCTCTATCATTAACGGATGAACTAACGCAAAGCCATTCATTAGTTTTGTTTACTTTTGGCTGATGGCGTCTTCGTGCCTCTTTGGAAATGTTCTGATTCTCGCCGATAGAGCGCTACGATCTTAATGCGCAACCGTTGTTCCGTACTTCCGTGAACCGAACAGTGGAACACGGTCTGTGGATGTTGAAGTAAGCATGCGTGAAGCCGCTTGATGGAGATTTGTCGATTTGTTATTGTTTATTCACAGTGGATAATGCGAAAACGGAAAAGTTGATGTGAAAAGAATATCAGTGAAAGTGAAATAATGTGCTAATAACCGTGAAGTGAGTTTATAAAATTCCAAGAGGATATTGTTCAGATAGAAAAAACATCGCCACAGATTATCAGGTAGCTATCATAGTATTTTTCATTAATTTCAATTTAATACGTGATTTGTATGGAATATTCATCAGTAATATCCGAGGTAATATCCGAATTTTTTAGTCTTGACGAAGTTGATAAACATTCTGACAACATTGTTACCTTGTATAGAGTTTATTGATTCAAGCCATTCTGTGATATTGAGACGTCAGGGTTGCATCTAGATTTTTCCTATGATTTTTGATTTTTTCGTCAAATTTTTTCGGGTAAAATTTGGAATAACTCGAAAACAACGCGTTTTATCGAAAAAACTCAGGAGTACTTTTATTTTTTAAACCGATTGGTTCTTTCGAAAATATGAACCGTTTATCTTTTTCGAGTGGTTTTATAGTATTTTTTTGTAGATTCATAAGTTGGCTACGCTGCGACTTCTATGCCGGGAAAGATATTGAATGAGTTTTTATTTGGAAATATGCATTATAAAGGGAGTGAATACTTCACCAAAATTCAGTTCATTTGAAATAACGGTTCCGAAGATATAAACAGAAAAGTGTTTTTTTCATGGATTTTCGACACCCTGTATCTTCCAAACGAAACCGAATTTTGAAAAATGGTATAGGAAGAAAGTGTTCCGTTTGATGAGAGAAATCTACAGTTAAAATATATGTACAAGTCAAAGACTCACCCTGTATAAATATCTCAATATTGCTATCGTCGACTTCATCATCACGGCAGAATAAATAAAAACAAGCATAGTAATTAGAATAATAATTGCATAAGTTTCTGAATAAACTATATTCCAATCGTTTTGACATATAAAGAAATCATATTTTTCAAAACTTCAAAAGAACCAAAAAAAACCTATGAGTTACCCTAACACCGTCTTCCGAATAACTGAACTTACTTTCGTCCGAAACTTCCCCGGCTACCTTATTCTTTGTATATATAATATCGGTTTACAACGTTCTCCGACGTCTTCCGATTTCCAATCTCCACCTCTCTCTATCGTTCCATAGACCGTCCCCGAGTTCTCTCTCTTCGATTTCCTTATCGATGCCTTCTCTCCAGCATCTTCTGGGTCTTCCTGGTCCTCTCCTGCCCCAGGATTGCCAATTCAAAACCTGCTTTGGTATCCGATGTTCAGGCATTCGTTGTACGTGTCCGTACCAGACCAATTGCTTGTTCTTAATGTCATCTGTAATTGTGTGTGTCACTCCCATAATCTCTCTGATTCGTTCACTTGTCACCCTCTCTCTTCTAGATCTTCTTGCTGAACGTCTCCAGAAGTCCATCTCTGTTGCACTCAGCATCTTTTCCGTTGACTGTTTTAGGGGCCAGACTTCAGGACCATAGGTTATTATGTTTTTGACTATCGAGTTGTATATACGTTTCTTATTTTCGGTTGTGATGGTTTTATCCCAGAGAATACTGTTGAGCAGTGCGATCGATCTTCTGCCCTTCTGGTTTCTTTCTTTGATTGCTTCATCAAGGGCGCCATCTTGCGAAATCTTCATGCCAAGGTAATTATAGTGTGCTGTGTGTTTGATGATTTCGCCGTTTTCCAATATGAGATGTTGATCGTGCCCATTTATGGTCATGTACTGGGTTTTCTCTACATTCACTTCCAAACCCCACCTTTTATATTCTTCTATAAGCTTTCTGGTCATATATTGCAGGTCGTCATAATCTTGAGCAATTAAGACCTGATCATCAGCGAAACTCAAGGTGTACAGGGTGATATCAAGCAGAGGTATACCCATATTCCTGCATTTTTGCTTCCAGCTTTTCAGAACTTCTTCCAGGTATATTTTAAAAAGAGTAGGAGACAGACAGGATCCCTGTTTGAGGCCCTTGGAGCTGTAGAACCCAGTTGTTATTTTTCTTCCTATTTTGATCTTAGTCATTGAATGATCGTAGAGGCCTCTGGCTGCTTTTATGAGTTCTATGTTTATACTTGTCCTCTCAAGAGTCTGCCAGAGCTTATTCACTGGAATACTATCATAAGCCTTCTTCAGATCGATGAAAAGCAGATGGACCTCCTGGTGTCGGGCGATCTTCTTCTCGATTACTTGGGTCAATGTGAATATATGGTCCATCGTTGAGCGGCCTGCTCGGAAACCCGCCTGTTCTTCTGCCTCTAAATGACCATATTCCAGTTCTATTCGGTTTTTCAGAACCTTTCCATATACTCTACTCATCGTACTTATTATTGCTATTCCTCTATAGTTCTCGCATTTTGATCGATCACCCTTCTTGAAAATGGGTGTAATAAAGGATGTCCTCCATTCTTCGGGGGTTTGGGCCTGGTCGATACATTTTTGAAAGAGCGTTTTTAGATGTACGAACAGCTCATCTGGTGCGTGTTTAAGTAGTTCTCCAGGAATGTTGCCAAGTCCAGAAGATTTTTCATTCTTCAGAGTTTTGCATACTTTTGCTATTTCGTCCGCCCTGAGTCTAATAGGTGATCCAATTATATTGACGTTTTGGTGTAATGGGGCCTGAGTGAATTCGCTACGGTCTTCTGTTAGCAGCTTCTCGAAGTATTTTTTCCAGTTTTGCTGTGTGATGGGGGATATTATTTCTTTTCCTTCAGTTCTTCTCAGGTTTTTCAGTATTCTCCAGCTCTCTGAACTTTTACTTCCTCCAAGATATGCGTTGACTCTTTGGCAGGTTCTATTCCATGCTTCATTTTTCTTAAGAGAAATTTTCTTCCTTACTGATCTTTGGGCTTCTCTGTATTCCATTTTGTCTTCGTTTTTTTTTAATTGAGATATTTTTGGTGTTTTTGTTTCTTCACTTTTATCTCCTCTTCTATTTCCTCGTCCCACCAGTATGTTCGTCTTTTATTATTTCGTTGATATTCACCAAGCGCTTCAACAGCTGAGTCCTGAATGCAGTGTTCTATGTCTTCATGGTCTATCACGTGAGACTGGACCTATTTCATTTCATTATTCTCACAAAAAATTTTGGTCATTCCTTTCACGTCGAAAAGTTCGTTGTCAGGAATGCCGATGTTTCAAAATAACATAATTTTCAGACATATTCGAAACAGAAGTAAGTTAAAAATTCAGAATGCATTATGGTATTTCCTGATGAAATGATAACTTCACATCGGATGACCTTTTGTTTGAAAGCCCCTCGAGAATTTCTAGAATACATGAAAAAAAATTTGTGAAGTTAAAAGAGAAGAACTTCATAGGGTTGGAAGTCCTCCCAGAAACGAGCATGTTCAAGTTACATATAATTTAATCATTCCATTTGGCTCTATCTTTCACTTTTATTCGAATTCTTGATACAAAATCTTCTTCAAATTATCGAATGTATAAATATTTCAATATTTGTTTCGTCAGACTTCATCATCATGGCAGAATAAATGAAAACAAGCATAGTAATTAGAATAATAATTGCATAAGTTTCTGAATAAACTATATTCATATCGTTTTGACATATAAATAAATCATATTCTCATCGGAAGATGAGTTGTCCTCTTGTTATCCCTAAAAATACGTGAACTCCGTCTTTTCGGAATTGTCAATGCATACATTTTCCTATCGTTCATTTCTGCTGAAGAAGTTTCATTTGTACTATGCCTCCGCGAGACTGGATTCAGTATTCTTATTCGCCTCTCTTTTCGGAGGCCAGCTAATCTCGATCTGAGTTTACACCTGAGGAGGGGATCATGAGAGCATATCGCACTGAACCATTCGCAGGTCTGGTAAACACTCAGCAGGGCGTCAACGTCAAGGTATCGAAAAATAGTGGACATCATTTCCACTGGCAGTACCTTGAAGGGATCCTCATCACCTCTGAAGCATCTAGGCAATACTCTGAACACCATATTTACCAACTCATGAACAGGCTCACTTTCGAATCTGAGGCATCTAGAACCTACACGGCTATTTATATATGAAGATTTCGCTCTGAGTAACCAAAGAGATCGATGCGAAGGCCATTACCTCCTCCATAAGCGGCATGGGGAAATCTCGTTCCTGGGTCTATGATTCGAACGTGTAGACATGTCAAATAATTTCCTCGATGCATTGACACCGATTGAGTCATTGAGATTGCGGCAAGGTGAAGAACATGGTAAGTAATGCCTTCAAAATAGAAGAACTATTTTCGGATTATGTAATAAAGTGAACATTTATTGTTCTATTATGTGAGACTGGACTTATTTCATTTCATTTATTTAACAAAAAAATATTGGTCATTCCTTTCACGTCGAAAACTTTGTTGTCAGGGATGCTGATGTTTCAAAATAACATAATTTTCAGACATATTCGAAACAGAAGTTAGTTGAAAATTCAGAATGCATTATGGTATTTCCTGATGAAATGATAACTTCATATCGGATGACCTTTTGTCTGGAACATTCTCGAAAATTTCTCAAATACATGAAAAAAAAATTAGTAAAATTTAAAGAGAAAGACTTCATAGGGTTGAAAGTCCTCCCAGAAAAGAGCATGTTCAAGTTACATATAATTTAATCATTCCATTTCGCTCTATCGTTCACTTTTATTCGAATTCTTGATACAAAATCTACTTCAAATTATCGAATGTATAAATATTTCAATATTTGTATCGTCAGACTTCATCATCAGCGCAGAATAAATGAAAACAAGCATAGTAATTAGAATAATAATTGCATAAGTTTCTGAATAAACTATATTCATATCGTTTTGACATATAAATAAATCATATTCTCATCGGAAGATGAGTTGTCCTCTTGTTATCCCTAAAAATACGTGAACTCCGTCTTTTCGGAATTGTCAATGCATACATTTTCCTATCGTTCATTCCTGCAGAAGATGTTTTATATGGACTATGCCTCCGCGAGACTGGATTCAGTATTCTAATTCGCCTCTCTTTTCGGAGGCCAGCTAATCTCGATCTGAGTTTACACCTGAGGAAGGGATCATTAGAGCATATTGCTCTGAACCTTTCGCAGGTCTGGTAAACACTCAGCAGAGAGTCAACGTTAAGGTACCGAAAAATAGTGGACATCATTTCCACTGGCTGTACCTTGAAGAGATCCTCATCACCTCTGAAGCATCTAGGCAATACACTGAACTCCATATTTACCACTTCATGAACAGGCTCGCTTTCGAATCTGAGGCATCTAGAACCTACACGGCTATTTATATATGAAGATTTCGCTCTGAGTAACCAATATGCGAAGGCCATTACCCCCTCCATTAGCGGCATGGAGAAATCTCGTTCCTGGGTCTATGATTCGAACGTGTAGACATGCCAAATAATTTCCTAGATGCATTGACACCGATTGAGTCATTGAGATTGCGGCAAGGTGAAGAACATGATAAGTAATGCCTTCAAAATAGAAAAGCTATTTTCGGATTATGGACTATAGTGAACATTTATTGTTCTATCATGTGAGACTGGACCTATTTCATTTCATTTATTTTACAAAAAATATTGGTCATTCCTTTCACGTCGAAAACTTTGTTGTCAGGGATGCTAATGTTTCAAAATAACATAATTTTCAGACATATTCGAAACAGGAGTTAGTTGAGAATTCAGAATGCATTATGGTATTTCCTGACGAAATGATAACTTCATATCGGATGACTTTTTGTCTGAAACATTCTCGAAAATTTCTCAAATACATGAAAAAAAATTAGTAAAGTTTAAAGAGAAAAACTTCATAGAGTTGGAAGTCCTCCCAGAAAAGAGCATGTTCAAGTTACATATAATTTAATCATTCCATTTCGCTCTATCGTTCACTTTTATTCGAAATCTTGATACAAAATCTACTTCAAATTACGAATGTATAAATATTTCGATATTTGTATCGTCAGACTTCATCATCAGGGCAGAATAAATGAAAACAAGCATAGTAATTAGAATAATAATTGCATAAGTTTCTGAATAAACTATATTCATATCGTTTTGACATATAAATAAATCATATTCTCATCGGAAGATGAGTTGTCCTCTTGTTATCCCTAAAAATACGTGAACTCCGTCTTTTCGGAATTGTCAATGCATACATTTTCCTATCGTTCATTCCTGCTGAAGAAGTTTCATTTGGACTATGCCTCCGCGAGACTGGATTCAGTATTCTTATTCGCCTCTCTTTTCGGAGGCCAGCTAATCTTGATCTGAGTTTAAACCTGAGAAAGGGATCATTAGAGCATATTGCACTGAACCATCCGCAGGTCTGGTAAACACTCAGCAGAGAGTCAACGTCAAGGTACCGAAAAATAGTGGACATCATTTCCACTGGCAGTACCTGGAAGGGATCCTCATCACCTCTGAAGCATCTAGGCAATACTCTGAACTCCATATTTACCACTTCATGAACAGGCTCGCTTTCGAATCTGAGGCATCTAGAACCTACACGGCTATTTATATATGAAGATTTCGCTCTGAGTAACCAATGAGATCGATGCGAAGGCCATTACCTCCTCCATAACAGGCATGGGGAAATCTCGTTCCTGGGTCTATGATTCGAACGTGTAGACATGTCAAATAATTTCCTCGATGTATTGACACCGATTGAGTCATTGAGATTGCGGCAAGGTGAAGAACATGGTAAGTAATGCCTTCAAAATAGAAGAACTATTTTCGGATTATGTAATAAAGTGAACATTTATTGTTCTATCATGTGAGACTGGACTTATTTCATTTTATTTATTTTACAAAAAATATTGGTCATTCCTTTCACGTCGAAAACTTTGTTGTCAGGGATGCTGATGTTTCAAAATAACATAATTTTCAGACATATTCGAAACAGAAGTTAGTTGAGAATTCACAATGCATTATGGTATTTCCTGATGAAATGATAACTTCATATCGGATGACCTTTTGTCTGAAACATTCTCGAAAATTTCTCAAATACCTACATGAAAAAAAAATCAGTAAAGTTTAAAGAGAAAGACTTCATAGGGTTGAAAGTCCTCCCAGAAAAGAGCATGTTCAAGTTACATATAATTTAATCATTCCATTTCGCTCTATCGTTCACTTTTATTCGAATTCTTGATACAAAATCTACTTCAAATTATCGAATGTATGAATATTTCAATATTTGTATCGTCAGACTTCATCATCAGCGCAGAATAAATGAAAACAAGCATAGTAATTAGAATAATAATTGCATAAGTTTCTGAATAAACTATATTCATATCGTTTTGACATATAAATAAATCATATTCTCATCGGAAGATGAGTTGTCCTCTTGTTATCCCTAAAAATACGTGAACTCCGTCTTTTCGGAATTGTCAATGCATACATTTTCCTATCGTTCATTCCTGCTGAAGAAGTTTCATTTGGACTATGCCTCCGCGAGACTGGATTCAGTATTCTTATTCGCCTCTCTTTTCGGAGGCCAGCTAATCTTGATCTGAGTTTAAACCTGAGAAAGGGATCATTAGAGCATATTGCACTGAACCATCCGCAGGTCTGGTAAACACTCAGCAGAGAGTCAACGTCAAGGTACCGAAAAATAGTGGACATCATTTCCACTGGCTGTACCTTGAAGAGATCCTCATCACCTCTGAAGCATCTAGGCAATACACTGAACTCCATATTTACCACTTCATGAACAGGCTCGCTTTCGAATCTGAGGCATCTAGAACCTACACGGCTATTTATATATGAAGATTTCGCTCTGAGTAACCAATATGCGAAGGCCATTACCCCCTCCATTAGCGGCATGGAGAAATCTCGTTCCTGGGTCTATGATTCGAACGTGTAGACATGCTAAATAATTTCCTAGATGCATTGACACCGATTGAGTCATTGAGATTGCGGCAAGGTGAAGAACATGGTAAGTAATGCCCTCAAAATAGAAGAACTATTTTCGGATTATGTAATGAAGTGAACGTTTATTGTTCTATCATGTGAGACTGGACCTATTTCATTTCATTTATTTAACAAAAAATATTGGTCATTCCTTTCACGTCGAAAACTTTGTTGTCAGGGATGCTAATGTTTCAAAATAACATAATTTTCAGACATATTCGAAACAGAAGTTAGTTGAAAATTCAGAATGCATTATGGTATTTCCTGATGAAATGATAACTTCATATCGGATGACCTTTCGTCTGAAACACTCTCGAAAATTTCTCAAATACATGAAAAAAAAATTAGTAAAGTTTAAAGAGAAGAACTTCATAGGGTTGGAAGTCCTCCCAGAAACGAGCATGTTCAAGTTACATATAATTTAATCATTCCATTTCGCTCTATCGTTCACTTTTATTCGAATTCTTGATACAAAATCTACTTCAAATTATCGAATGTATAAATATTTCAATATTTGTATCGTCAGACTCCATCATCAGGGCAGAATAAATGGAAACAAGCATAGTAATTAGAATAATGATTGCATAAGTTTCTGAATAAACTATGTTCATATCGTTTTGACATATAAAGAAATCATATTCTCATCGAAAGATGAGTTGTCCTCTTGTTATCCCTAAAAATACGTGAACTCCGTTTTTTCGGAATTGTCAATGCATACATTTTCCTATCGTTCATTCCTGCAGAAGAAGTTTCATATGGACTAGGCCTCCGCGAGACTGGATTCAGTATTCTAATTCGCCTCTCTTTTCGGAGGCCAGCTAATCTTGATCTGAGTTTAAACCTGAGAAAGGGATCATTAGAGCATATTGCACTGAACCATCCGCAGGTCTGGTAAACACTCAGCAGAGAGTCAACGTCAAGGTACCGAAAAATAGTGGACATCATTTCCACTGGCAGTACCTGGAAGGGATCCTCATCACCTCTGAAGCATCTAGGCAATACTCTGAACTCCATATTTACCACTTCATGAACAGGCTCGCTTTCGAATCTGAGGCATCTAGAACCTACACGGCTATTTATATATGAAGATTTCGCTCTGAGTAACCAATGAGATCGATGCGAAGGCCATTACCTCCTCCATAACAGGCATGGGGAAATCTCGTTCCTGGGTCTATGATTCGAACGTGTAGACATGTCAAATAATTTCCTCGATGTATTGACACCGATTGAGTCATTGAGATTGCGGCAAGGTGAAGAACATGGTAAGTAATGCCTTCAAAATAGAAGAACTATTTTCGGATTATGTAATAAAGTGAACATTTATTGTTCTATCATGTGAGACTGGACTTATTTCATTTTATTTATTTTACAAAAAATATTGGTCATTCCTTTCACGTCGAAAACTTTGTTGTCAGGGATGCTGATGTTTCAAAATAACATAATTTTCAGACATATTCGAAACAGAAGTTAGTTGAAAATTCACAATGCATTATGGTATTTCCTGATGAAATGATAACTTCATATCGGATGACCTTTTGTCTGAAACATTCTCGAAAATTTCTCAAATACCTACATGAAAAAAAAATCAGTAAAGTTTAAAGAGAAAGACTTCATAGGGTTGAAAGTCCTCCCAGAAAAGAGCATGTTCAAGTTACATATAATTTAATCATTCCATTTCGCTCTATCGTTCACTTTTATTCGAATTCTTGATACAAAATCTACTTCAAATTATCGAATGTATGAATATTTCAATATTTGTATCGTCAGACTTCATCATCAGCGCAGAATAAATGAAAACAAGCATAGTAATTAGAATAATAATTGCATAAGTTTCTGAATAAACTATATTCATATCGTTTTGACATATAAATAAATCATATTCTCATCGGAAGATGAGTTGTCCTCTTGTTATCCCTAAAAATACGTGAACTCCGTCTTTTCGGAATTGTCAATGCATACATTTTCCTATCGTTCATTCCTGCTGAAGAAGTTTCATTTGGACTATGCCTCCGCGAGACTGGATTCAGTATTCTTATTCGCCTCTCTTTTCGGAGGCCAGCTAATCTCGATCTGAGTTTACACCTGAGGAAGGGATCATTAGAGCATATTGCACTGAACCATTCGCAGGTCTGGTAAACACTCAGCAGGGAGTCAACGTCAAGGTACCGAAAAATAGTGGACATCATTTCCACTGGCAGTACCTTGAAGGGATCCTCATCACCTCTGAAGCATCTAGGCAATACTCTGAACTCCATATTTACCAACTCATGAACAGGCTCGCTTTCGAATCTGAGGCATCTAGAACTTACGCGGCTATTTATAGGAAGGTTTCGCTCTGAGTAACCAATGAGATCGATGCGAAGGCCATTACCCCCTCCATTAGCGGCATGGAGAAATCTCGTTCCTGGGTCTATGATTCGAACGTGTAGACATGCTAAATAATTTCCTAGATGCATTGACACCGATTGAGTCATTGAGATTGCGGCAAGGTGAAGAACATGGTAAGTAATGCCCTCAAAATAGAAGAACTATTTTCGGATTATGTAATGAAGTGAACGTTTATTGTTCTATCATGTGAGATTGGACCTATTTCATTTCATTTATTTAACAAAAAATATTGGTCATTCCTTTCACGTCGAAAACTTTGTTGTCAGGGATGCTAATGTTTCAAAATAACATAATTTTCAGACATATTCGAAACAGAAGTTAGTTGAAAATTCAGAATGCATTATGGTATTTCCTGATGAAATGATAACTTCATATCGGATGACCTTTCGTCTGAAACACTCTCGAAAATTTCTCAAATACATGAAAAAAAAATTAGTAAAGTTTAAAGAGAAGAACTTCATAGGGTTGGAAGTCCTCCCAGAAACGAGCATGTTCAAGTTACATATAATTTAATCATTCCATTTCGCTCTATCGTTCACTTTTATTCGAATTCTTGATACAAAATCTACTTCAAATTATCGAATGTATAAATATTTCAATATTTGTATCGTCAGACTCCATCATCAGGGCAGAATAAATGAAAACAAGCATAGTAATTAGAATAATAATTGCATAAGTTTCTGAATAAACTATATTCATATCGTTTTGACATATAAATAAATCATATTCTCATCGGAAGATGAGTTGTCCTCTTGTTATCCCTAAAAATACGTGAACTCCGTCTTTTCGGAATTGTCAATGCATACATTTTCCTATCGTTCATTCCTGCTGAAGAAGTTTCATTTGGACTATGCCTCCGCGAGACTGGATTCAGTATTCTTATTCGCCTCTCTTTTCGGAGGCCAGCTAATCTCGATCTGAGTTTACACCTGAGGAAGGGATCATTAGAGCATATTGCACTGAACCATTCGCAGGTCTGGTAAACACTCAGCAGGGAGTCAACGTCAAGGTACCGAAAAATAGTGGACATCATTTCCACTGGCAGTACCTTGAAGGGATCCTCATCACCTCTGAAGCATCTAGGCAATACTCTGAACTCCATATTTACCAACTCATGAACAGGCTCGCTTTCGAATCTGAGGCATCTAGAACTTACGTGGCTATTTATAGGAAGGTTTCGCTCTGAGTAACCAATGAGATCGATGCGAAGGCCATTACCCCCTCCATTAGCGGCATGGAGAAATCTCGTTCCTGGGTCTATGATTCGAACGTGTAGACATGCTAAATAATTTCCTAGATGCATTGACACCGATTGAGTCATTGAGATTGCGGCAAGGTGAAGAACATGGTAAGTAATGCCCTCAAAATAGAAGAACTATTTTCGGATTATGTAATGAAGTGAACGTTTATTGTTCTATCATGTGAGACTGGACCTATTTCATTTCATTTATTTAACAAAAAATATTGGTCATTCCTTTCACGTCGAAAACTTTGTTGTCAGGGATGCTAATGTTTCAAAATAACATAATTTTCAGAAATATTCGAAACAGAAGTTAGTTGAAAATTCAGAATGCATTATGGTATTTCCTGATGAAATGATAACTTCATATCGGATGACCTTTCGTCTGAAACACTCTCGAAAATTTCTCAAATACATGAAAAAAAAATTAGTAAAGTTTAAAGAGAAGAACTTCATAGGGTTGGAAGTCCTCCCAGAAACGAGCATGTTCAAGTTACATATAATTTAATCATTCCATTTCGCTCTATCGTTCACTTTTATTCGAATTCTTGATACAAAATCTACTTCAAATTATCGAATGTATAAATATTTCAATATTTGTATCGTCAGACTCCATCATCAGGGCAGAATAAATGGAAACAAGCATAGTAATTAGAATAATGATTGCATAAGTTTCTGAATAAACTATGTTCATATCGTTTTGACATATAAAGAATTCATATTCTCATCGAAAGATGAGTTGTCCTCTTGTTATCCCTAAGAATACGTGAACTCCGTTTTTTCGGAATTGTCAATGCATACATTTTCCTATCGTTCATTCCTGCTGAAGAAGTTTCATTTGGACTATGCCTCCGCGAGACTGGATTCAGTATTCTTATTCGCCTCTCTTTTCGGAGGCCAGCTAATCTCGATCTGAGTTTACACCTGAGGAAGGGATCATTAGAGCATATTGCACTGAACCATTCGCAGGTCTGGTAAACACTCAGCAGGGAGTCAGCGTCAAGGTACCGAAAAATAGTGGACATCATTTCCACTGGCAGTACCTTGAAGGGATCCTCATCACCTCTGAAGCATCTAGGCAATACTCTGAACTCCATATTTACCAACTCATGAACAGGCTCGCTTTCGAATCTGAGGCATCTAGAACCTACACGGCTATTTATATACTTACGTAGCCGCACCCCATATTGATAGGATGAACCTCCTTATCTTCTCCATAAGCTCCACATATGACCATGTTGCAGCTTGCTAAGTCAGCATCGGACACCTGCGATGCCGAGTCTCATTGAAGATAAGCCGTTCCTTTATAAACGGCTTCACCCATGTTATTCATTAAGAATTAGATTTGCTTTCCTAAGAAATAGACTTGTTCTCCTAAGTAATAGATTTGCTCTCTAAGTATAGATTTATTCATAAAGTGTTAACTAGTCTGTATCGATAGTTGTGTATTCAGTAAATAAATTGTTTTTAAAAACAAGGTCTTCAACTCAAAATTTATAATTGGCGACGAGGTATGGGATTGTGCAAGTGCTAGAATTCTGCGTGTGTGCCCCTGAAGAAAAGAAGAGGTCCATCCAGAGAGTCCAGCCACTTTCAGTTTCAACTGTTGAGCGCAATCGAACTACGAGAAGAAGACGAGAAGCCCGATCACCTGAGTAGCGCCCCGTGACGACTTCAGAGAATACACTATGGGTGAGCATTTCCTAGTTCTTCCCAGTTTCCCTTATTCTGGTTAAAAAATAGTGTAAATTTGTATAAGTTTTTCCTAGGTTTCTTCATAAAACCGATTTTAAAATTTTCTCTAGGTTTTTCTTTTCTAAAAACCGACATAAAGTTTTCCCTAGGTTTCCCTTAATTAAAAAACCGAATTTAAGAGTATTTACTTATATTGTATACTCAATTATTAAAATTACTTCGATTAAACACTTTCGTAATAAAAGAGGCAAAAATTCAATCAGAAACAATAATGGCAAACGAAAGGATCGATTTATCTATTGCAGAAAAGTTTGGGATGCTTTTACCCCGCTTTTCCGGCATTGAGAATGAGTTACATTCATTCATCAAGAGTGCGGAAAATTATCTTTTGATGTTCGCTAATGAACAACAAATGATTAAAAACTATTGTTACGCTGTAGTCAAATCAAAATTAGTTGACAGAGCCCTAGCTGAAGTTTCGACTTCTGATATACCCGATAATTGGGAGATACTGAAGAATTTCCTTTACAATAAATTTGGTGATCAGATCAATTTAGATGTTCTGATACATAACCTACAATTTTTAACAAAAAGACCAAATGAAGATTTATTGTCCTTCATCGAAAAAATTATTTCTATGAAAATTAGAATCAATTATAGGATCGATGCTGATATAATGCCTGATCCTGAAAAACAACTTTACAAAACAAATATTCTCAAGATTTGTAAAACAGTATTAATTTCAAATGCCCCTGTAGAATTGCGAACGTACTTAATTACAAACAATGGTCTTTCATTCGATGAAACTGTTAACGCCGTGAAAGATTATGTTAGCAATATGGCACAGTATGAATTACTAGATAGAAGCCGTCGAAATAAAAATTCGCAACCTTTCTTAAAGAACAATTCGTTGATTCAACCCACGTATAGGAATAATCATTTTAATCATCAACCGGTGCAACGAAATATTAATTACAATCAGAGATTTCAGTCGAATCAAAATTTTCCTTCGCAACCAATTCAATTTCAACAAAGGAATGTGAAACCGCATTATCCTACGTATCGTGAAGTTTTTGAGAGACCCTCTAATAATCAAAATACTAATGTTTTTAAACCTAATCCAAATTATAGAAATCATAATCCTCCAGAGAAAATGTCTATACAAACGAGAAATTATCCTCAAAAACGTAATAATTATTCTACTCAATTTAACCCAAATCCGCAAAGAAAATTTTTCGACAATAATCAAAGTCCCCATTATACTTTTGAAGAATTGACTCATTTAGAGCAACCTTCAACTTCTAAAGCTCAAGCAAGCACGAGTTACGACCCTAAGAGAAATTTTCGAGGAAACGCCTCAAACGAAAAATTGACTTAAATTCTACCCTTGATAATACTAATCAATTGCCTTTTATTCAATTTCAAAATCCTAAATGTAAACTTTTAATAGATAGTGGATGTTCAGTATGTCTGATAGATCCCAAATTCGCTTATAATAATTTTCAAAAGAATATTTTTAATGAATCTACGACATTAACTGCGTGTATGAAACAAGAAACTTCTAATGAGAAAGTATTGATACCTTTATTTTCCGAATTCAATATTGATGATTTTCATCCATTTATTCTTTACAAATTTCATAAAAATTATGACGGATTGATAGGAGCAGATTTCCTAAATAAATATTGTTTATCCTTGGATTTCAAAAACCAAGTAATCTTTAATGAATATTGTAGAATCCCTTTCAATTTTCAACAAGTATGCCAGAAGAATACGGTTATACCTGTCGAATTAGGACATTTTGAACCCAAAATAAGCAATCAATTAATGAAAATTTTAATAACAAACGAAGATGCTTTACAATTACCTGGTCAACCATTAAACTTTTCTAATAAAATTAAACATAAAATTCGTACTAGTGATGAAAATCCTGTTCATTGTAAGATATATCGATATCCAGAAATACATCAGGAAGAAGTTAAAAGACAAGTTCAAGATATGCTTGAAAAGAAAATTATTAGACCTAGTATTTCTCCTTGGTCATTTCCAGTTGTTGTTGTCCCAAAGAAACAAGATTTATCTGAAAAGAAAAAATGGCGAATCGCGATTGATTATAGAAAATTGAATGATAAAACAATTGATGATAAGTATCCATTTCCCCAAATTGATGCTATTCTTGATAAATTAGGAAATAAAAAGTATTTCACTACTCTTGACCTTGCGTCCGGTTTTCACCAAATTGAATTAGATGAAAGTTCTATTGAAAAAACTGCTTTCACAGTAGATAACGGACATTACGAATTTTTACGTATGCCCTTTGGTTTAAAAAATGCACCAGCGACTTTCCAAAGATTAATGAATGAAGTTTTGAAAGATTATATTGGAAAAATTTGTTATGTTTACATGGATGATGTTGTAATTTTCTCAGAAACAGTCGAGCAACACTTAGCCGATATTCATAATATTTTAGAAACATTTAAAAATGATAATTTGAAAATTCAGTTGGACAAATGTCACTTTTTCAAAACTGAGATAGAATTTTTAGGTCATATTATTACTCGAGAAGGAATTAAGCCAAATCCTGATAAACTTCGAGCAGTTAAAAGTTTTCCAATTCCCAAAACTCAGAAAGAAGTTAAATCTTTTCTTGGTCTAGTTGGATATTACTGGAAATTTATTCCGAACTTTGCAAAAATTACTAAACCATTAACTATGTGTTTAAAAAAAGACGCGAAAATTAATATTCATGATCCTAAATACATAGAAGCTTTCGAAATTTGTAAAAGAAATTTGATAAATCACCCTGTATTAAGATATCCGAATTTCAATGAACCTTTTATTCTTACTACAGACGCATCAGGATTTGCGGTAGGTTCTGTATTATCGCAAGGTGATTGTCCGAACGATCTTCCCATTGCTTTCGCTAGTAGAACGCTGAATGAAGCAGAAACTAGATATAGCACGATTGAAAAGGAACTTTTGGCAATCGTTTGGTCTTGTAAACATTTTAGGCCTTACCTTTATGGAAGAAAATTTATTATCTATACGGATCATAAACCCCTAATTTGGCTATTTTCATTAAAGGAACCAAATTCTCGACTTATGAGATGGAGAATCAAACTCGAGGAATTCAATTACGAAATTGAATATCGTAAAGGTTCAATGAATAATGCTGATGCACTCAGCAGAATAAATTTAGATTCAACGGAAGACTTGAATTATGAAAATTTTATGAAACTTTATGAAAATGATCATATTCCTAATTCTTTAAAATTGACAGAAAAACAAGGTGACTTATTCCAAGCACCTAGGAACTATTCATTCGCACATTGTGTTTCTAAAGACTTGAAGATGAGTCAAGGTATTGCTTTAGAATTTAAAAATAAATATGGTAAAGTTGATGAACTTAAATCACAAAATAAATCTATCGGTGAAGTAGCATTCCTTAAAACCGATGAAAAAAATTTTTATTATTTAATTACAAAAGAATCATTTTATGATAAACCGAAATATGAAACGGTATTTAAAACATTATTGAATTTGAGAAAAATATGTGAATTTAATGGAGATAAATATTTAGCTCTCCCTAGAATTGCTTGTGGGTTAGACCAATTAAAATGGTCAATAATTTTAAGTATGATTAAATACATATTCGCAGAATCGAATATGAAGATTCTTATTTACTTTTTATCAGATGATCATAATAATCATAATTTTGATTTTAACGCTATTGAAGATGATAGAATATCATTAGTCAATCACATTTCCGATGACGAATTAGATGAATGTGTCAATTTACTTGTCGATCCAAATAATGAATTACCTGTTCTTGATAATGAAAATTTAAATGCATTAAAAAATGTTATAATTCATAGTGATATTACAATTCACAGTAGTATCGAAAATCCCATTTTGGAGATTCCCTATACAGAAAGAAGTTTGAATTCAGCTTCTCTTCAAGTTATATAATTACGTAGCCGCACCCCATATTGATAGGATGAACCTCCTTATCTTCTCCATAAGCTCCACATATGACCATGTTGCAGCTTGCTAAGTCAGCATCGGACACCTGCGATGCCGAGTCTCATTGAAGATAAGCCGTTCCTTTATAAACGGCTTCACCCATGTTATTCATTAAGAATTAGATTTGCTTTCTTAAGAATTAGATGTACTCTATTAAGTAGTAGATTTGTTTTACTCTTGAGTGTAACTAGTGTTTCACCATAAGTTGTATTCAGTAAATAAATTGTTTTTAAAAACAAGGTCTTCAACTCAAAATTTATAATTGGCGACGAGGTCTGGGATTGTGCAAGTGCTAGAATTCTGCGTGTGTGCCCCTGAAGAAAAGAAGAGGTCCATCCAGAGAGTCCAGCCACTTTCAGTTTCAACTGTTGAGCGCAATCGAACTACGAGAAGAAGACGAGAAGCCCGATCACCTGAGTAGCGCCCCGTGACGACTTCAGAGAATACACTTTGGGTGAGCATTTCCTAGTTCTTCCCAGTTTCCCTTATTCTGGTTAAAAAATAGTGTAAATTTGTATAAGTTTTTCCTAGGTTTCTTCATAAAACCGATTTTAAAGTTTTCTCTAGGTTTTTCTTTTCTAAAAACCGACATAAAGTTTTCCCTAGGTTTCCCTTAATTAAAAAACCGAATTTAAGAGTATTTACTCATATTGTATACTCATTTATTAAAATTACTTCGATTAAACACTTTCGTAATAAAAGAGGCAAAAGGCCCATTCAATCAGAAACAATAATGGCAAACGAAAGGATCGATTTATCTATTGCAGAAAAGTTTGGGATGCTTTTACCCCGCTTTTCCGGCATTGAGAATGAGTTACATTCATTCATCAAGAGTGCGGAAAATTATCTTTTGATGTTCGCTAATGAACAACAAATGATTAAAAACTATTGTTACGCTGTAGTCAAATCAAAATTAGTTGACAGAGCCCTAGCTGAAGTTTCGACTTCTGATATACCCGATAATTGGGAGATACTGAAGAATTTCCTTTATAATAAATTTGGCGATCAAATTAATTTAGATGTTCTGATACATAACCTACAATTTTTAACAAAAAGACCTAATGAAGATTTATTGTCCTTCATTGAAAAAATTATTTCTATGAAAATTAGAATCAATTATAGGATCGATGCTGATATAATGCCTGATCCTGAAAAACAACTTTACAAAACAAATATTCTCAAGATTTGTAAAACAGTATTAATTTCAAATGCCCCTGTAGAATTGCGAACGTACTTAATCACAAACAATGGTCTTTCATTCGACGAAACTGTTAACGCCTTGAAAGATTATGTTAGCAATATGGCACAGTATGAATTACTAGATAGAAGCCGTCGAAATAAAAATTCGCAACCTTTCTTAAAGAACAATTCGTTGATTCAACCCACATACAGAAATAATTTCAATCATTTTAATCATCAACCGGTGCAACGAAATATTAATTACAATCAGAGATTTCAGTCGAATCAAAATTTTCCTTCGCAACCAATTCAATTTCAACAAAGGAATGTGAAACCGCATTATCCTACGTATCGTGAAGTTTTTGAGAGACCCTCTAATAATCAAAATACTAATGTTTTTCAACCTAATCCAAATTATAGAAATCATAATCCTCCAGAGAAAATGTCTATACAAACAAGAAATTATCCTCAAAAACGTAATAATTATTCTACTCAATTCAACCCAAATCCGCAAAGAAAATTTTTCGACAATAATCAAAGTCCCCATTATACTTTTGAAGAATTGACTCATTTAGAGCAACCTTCAACTTCTAAAGCTCAAGCAAGTACGAGTTACGACCCTAAGAGAAATTTTCGAGGAAACGCCTCAAACGAAAAATTGACTTAAATTCTACCCTTGATAACACTAATCAATTACCCTTTATTCAATTTCAAAATCCTAAATGTGAACTTTTAATAGATAGTGGATGTTCAGTATGTCTGATAGATCCCAAATTCGCTTATAATAATTTTCAAAAGAATATTTTTAATGAATCCACGACATTAACTGCGTGTATGAAACAAGAAACTTCTGATGAGAAAGTATTGATACCTTTATTTTCCGAATTTAATATTGATGATTTTCATCCATTTATTCTTTATAAATTTCATAAAAATTATGACGGATTAATAGGAGCAGATTTCCTAAATAAATATTGTTTATCCTTGGATTTCAAAAACCAAGTAATCTTTAATGAATATTGTAGAATCCCTTTCAATTTTCAACAAGTATGCCAGAAGAATACGGTTATACCTGTTGAATTAGGACATTTAGAACCCAAAATAAGCAATCAATTAATGAAAATTTTGATCACAAACGGAGATGCTTTACAATTACCTGGTCAACCATTAAATTTTTCTAATAAAATTAAACATAAAATTCGTACAAATGATGAAAATCCTGTTCATTGCAAGATATATCGATATCCAGAAATACATCAGGAAGAAGTTAAAAGACAAATTCAAGATATGCTTGAAAAGAAAATTATTAGACCTAGTATTTCTCCTTGGTCATTTCCAGTTGTTGTTGTTCCAAAGAAACAAGATTTATCCGAAAAGAAAAAATGGCGAATCGCGATTGATTATAGAAAATTAAATGATAAAACAATTGATGATAAATATCCACTTCCTCAAATTGATGCTATTCTTGATAAATTAGGAAATAAAAAGTATTTCACTACTCTTGACCTTGCGTCCGGTTTTCACCAAATTGAATTAGATGAAAGTTCTATTGAAAAAACCGCTTTTACGGTAGATAATGGACATTATGAATTTTTACGTATGCCCTTTGGTTTAAAAAATGCACCAGCGACTTTCCAAAGATTGATGAACGAAGTTTTGAAAGATTATATTGGAAAAATTTGTTATGTTTACATGGATGATGTAATTTTCCCAGAAACAATCGAGCAACACTTAGCTGATATTCATAATATTTTAGAAACATTTAAAAACGATAATTTGAAAATTCAGTTGGACAAATGTCACTTTTTCAAAACTGAGATAGAATTTTTAGGTCATATTATTACTCGAGAAGGAATTAAGCCAAATCCTAATAAACTTCGAGCAGTTAAAAGTTTTCCAATTCCAAAAACTCAGAAAGAAATTAAATCCTTTCTCGGTCTAGTTGGATATTACCGGAAATTTATTCCGAACTTTGCCAAAATTACTAAACCATTAACTATGTGTTTGAAAAAAGACGCGAAAATTAATATTCATGATCCTAAATACATCGAAGCTTTCGAAATTTGTAAAAGAAATTTGATAAATCACCCTGTATTAAGATATCCGAATTTCAATGAACCTTTTATTCTTACTACAGACGCATCAGGATTTGCGGTAGGTTCTGTATTATCGCAAGGTGATTGTCCGAACGATCTTCCCATTGCTTTCGCTAGTAGAACGCTGAATGAAGCAGAAACTAGATATAGCACGATTGAAAAGGAACTTTTGGCAATCGTTTGGTCTTGTAAACATTTTAGGCCTTACCTGTATGGAAGAAAATTTATTATCTATACGGATCATAAACCCCTAATTTGGCTATTTTCATTAAAGGAACCAAATTCTCGACTTATGAGATGGAGAATCAAACTCGAGGAATTTAATTACGAAATTAAATATCGTAAAGGTTCAATGAACAATGCTGATGCACTCAGCAGAATAAATTTAGATTCAACGGAAGACTTGAATTATGAAAATTTTATGAAACTTTATGAAAATGATCATATTCCTAATTCTTTAAAATTGACAGAAAAACAAGGTGACTTATTCCAAGCACCTAGGAACTATTCATTCGCACATTGTGTTTCTAAAGACTTGAAGATGAGTCAAGGTATTGCTTTAGAATTTAAAAATAAATATGGTGAAGTTGATGAACTTAGATCACAAAATAAATCTATCGGTGAAGTAGCATTCCTTAAAACCGATGAAAAAAATGTTTATTATTTAATTACAAAAGAATCATTTTATGATAAACCGAAATATGAAACGGTATTTAAAACATTATTGAATTTGAGAAAAATATGTGAATTTAATGGAGATAAATATTTAGCTCTCCCTAGAATTGCTTGTGGGTTAGACCAATTAAAATGGTCAATAATTTTAAGTATGATTAAATACATATTCGCAGAATCGAATATGAAGATTCTTATTTACTTTTTATCAGATGATCATAATAATCATAATTTTGATTTTAACGCTATTGAAGATGATAGAATATCATTAGTCAATCACATTTCCGATGACGAATTAGATGAATGTGTCAATTTACTTGTCGATCCAAATAATGAATTACCTGTTCTTGATAATGAAAATTTAAATGAATTAAAAAATGTTATAATTCATAGTGATATTACAATTCACACTAGTATCGAAAATCCCATTTTGGAGATTCCCTATACAGAAAGAAGTTTGAATTCAGCTTCTCTTCAAGTTATATTTAAAACAGCTTCGAATTTCAATGTAACGAAAACAAAACCTTTCGGAGAAAAACTCAGGTTTCGAGTTTTAATTAATTCAATAGAAAATGATTTGTTCACATTCGTTAAAGAATATATCCAGCCTAAAAAGTCATATACCTTTTATTTTGTATCCCAAGAGTTAGAGAAGCCATTGATTAAAATATTACAAGAAAAGTTTGATTATAAATCCTTTGATTTAAAAATATCAAAAACCTTCTTAGAGGATGTCGAAGACAAAGAAGAACAAATTCTCAGAATTCAACAGTACCATGAAACGAAAACGATACATCGCGGTCTCAAAGAAAATTTAATAAGTTTGAAACGGAAATTTTACTGGCCGAATATGAATAAAGACGTACTAAATTTTATTAATTCATGTGAAATATGTCAAAAGAGTAAATACGAGAGAACTCCTATTCAACTCAATTTTAAACCTAACCCTCTTGGTTCTAAACCATTTAGTCATGTTTATTGTGATACAATAAGATTCAATCAAACATATTGCTTGACTATTGTCGATTCGTTTTCCAGATTCGGACAATGTTATCCCCTTCTTCAGAAAACGGGTACTGAAATTTTAGATAAACTATTGGTCTATTTTAGTCACTATGGCATTCCATCTAAAATTACTTGTGATAACGGATTAGAATTTAAAAATCATGTTATTCAAGATTTTTGTAAAATACATAAAATAGAAATTCACTATATTACTAATTATAATCCGAATTCAAATGCAATCGCGGAAAGATTTCATTCTACGTTAATTGAGCAATTAAGAACTATTGATAGTAAAAATTCTACTTTCCAAAATCGATTAGCACAAGCTCTTTTAAGTTATAATAATTCATTTCATTCTAGTCTTGATATGACTCCAATGCAAATAATCAAAGCCGATTTAAATTATTCTTTACCTATCGAAAAAACGCATAATGAACAAATTCAAGATTATGTCGAAAATTACGTGAAAAATTTAGGTGAAATTTCAAATGAATTAGAAAAGAAACAACAGAAAAATGTTGAGCGTTTAGAAAAATTGAATCAGAAAAGGTCTGCTAAACAAGACCATCCTTTAAATAAAAATCCCACATATTTGAAAACTCCAATTGTACGTAAACTAGATCCGGTCTACAAAAAGGTAGATGCGCGAGAAATTGACACTCATCGTGTACAAGATTTGAAAAATAAACACATTTATCATAAGAAAATTTTGAAACAACGGAAAAAATAGTTGAATATTTTGTTTCAGATATAAAAATGCGAGTCATCACATCTCTTCTCATTATACTCGAAGTAGTTGCTGAAATAATCCCTTTGAAAATTATACCCTTAGAAAACAATGTACTTCCAATTCTATTAGGCAAAGCCTATATTACTAAAAGGCATATTCAATTGATATATCATATTGACCTGAACCAAATTGAGAATCTAATTGGTAAATATCAGAAGGAGATTGATAATTTTAAAAATCAACAACTAGGGTTTTCTCAAACTGCACATTACAAATATTTAGAACATTCAAATTCTATAAATGTTAAAACGCTAGAAGAGCTTTTAAATGAAAAAATTAGACAAAAACGAGGTTTGATCAATGTTGGAGGCAAAATATCAAAAATATTATTTGGAACACTAGATTCTGATGATGAAGCACTCTACAAAAGCTATTTTGATAGTATAAACAAGAATGAGGAATCACTCATGAGAAATCAGAAACAGATTGCCACTATTGTTAATGATTTGAAAAATAAGTATATTGATAAATTTAAGCAATTAATGAATAATTTCAAATTACTTCAAATCGTACCGGCATTACAACATGTTGAACAAATGCATCTCATGACTTTTGAACTCAAAGATATAAAAAACGTTCTTGATGAAATCCAAACAGCAGTAAGCTTTGCAAGACTTCACATTATGCATGAATCTATTTTACCTTATACAAAATTCGCGGAAATAGTTAAAAATGATACTATTATTCCAATGCACCATTTGAAAGATTATTTTCAATTATGTCATACTAAAGTCCTATTCAAAGATAAAACATTACTTTTTCTCATATCCATCCCTACGGTCTATGAAGAAAGCTATAATCTTTACAAGTTTTACTATTTGCCCCAGAGAAATCTTACCCTTTCTTTCACCAATCCTTTCATGCTCACTCGAGATGAAGAATTGAAATGGTCCACGAAGCAGTGCCATCCAGTTGAAGAAGACTATTTATGTGATCAAGATTCTCTAGACAACCCTCCGGAATGTATGAAGAATATACTGAAAACTCATTTAGAAAATTGCCCTAGAAAAGAATTCTCCTCTACGCCCAATTTGAAGACATTGGAAGATGGAAGCATTTTGTCCATCAATAACTTGGAAATACAAGAAAAATGCCCTCAACAAACGAAATATCATATCACTCCGCCAATGGCGATAATCCAGTCAAAATGTATAATTAGCAACTACCAGAAAGAAATTTACCCCATTCAAATAAGGAATGAAGAAAAATATGTCATTCTACCCAAACCACCATTTTCAACGTTGGACAACCGATCCAAATCCAAAGAAGAAGAAGAAGAAGACTTCCCAGATGAAGAAATTCCCAATATTCTACTAGAAGAACTTGAAGAATGGAAATGGAATTCACCATTATCCACATTCATGATTGTTTTAATTGTTTTGATAATTTTTATAATATTTTGTACAATTTTAAGAATTTTGCAGCTTAAAGCTACACCTCAATTAGGTGATACCTTTATCCAAAGGGGGGAGGAATTACGTAGCCGCACCCCATATTGATAGGATGAACCTCCTTATCTTCTCCATAAGCTCCACATATGACCATGTTGCAGCTTGCTAAGTCAGCATCGGACACCTGCGATGCCGAGTCTCATTGAAGATAAGCCGTTCCTTTATAAACGGCTTCACCCATGTTATTCATTAAGAATTAGATTTGCTTTCTTAAGAATTAGATGTACTCTAGGGTGGAGTGAAAAAAAAAAATTTTTATTTCCATAATGTAATGGTAACAAAAAGTTGTGTTTAGAATCGCATATTAACCATACCAATTTTTATTGTTATCGCTTTGATTATTCAGGGTCCGCCAGACCCATTAATCTTGATGAAAAGCTAAAAATTTGAACTTTTTCAAATTTTTATATGCCTTGAATTTCTTTTCAATTGCATAATGTAATAGTTACAAAAAGTTTTGTTAGGAATCGCATATTAACTATACCAATTTTTATTGCAATCGCTTCAATTCTACAGGGTCCGCCAGACCCTGATTAATATTGATGAAAAGCTAAAAAATTCAACTTTTTTGAATTTCTATATGCCTGCATTATTTCCGTCCTAATTTTATAATAGCAATGAATATTATACTATGGTTACTCGTTTCAACCCTACTACTAAAATTGATAACCTTGTTTGATTCCATTCAATCGAGGCTCACATCCTGTCCTAAGTGAAAGAGTGGGAGTAAGTAGACGCTTGCGCCGCTATCGCGGGACCCTGTCTTCTTCTTATTCTTCATCTTTCAATAGGACCTGGTGCTGTTCAATTCTGTACGTTTGGCCAAAGTGTAAATATCTACTCTTTGGTTTGGCCCCCTTCTTGGATCTTCCTGAGAAGCTGAACTCCAGCTCTCGTACCATCTCTTTGGTGGTCTGCCTACAGGTCTGCGTGTGTTCGGTCTCTGAGTTTTCACTTTGCCCATCTGTCTTCTGGCATTCTTTCGACGTGGTCCCTCCAGAATCTTTTTCGTGCCCTGACCCATCTCACCACGTCCACATCCTGCACGCCCAGTTCTTCTTTTATGTCATTACTCCTTATTTGATCCCTGAGGGTGACTCCCTTGATGGTTCGCAGTATTTTCATCTCTGTGGTTCTCATTATTCTTTTTGTCGTTGATGTCTCGGCTCTAGTTTCTAAGACATATGTGAGAATATGTCTCACACACGTTTTATAGATTCTGGTCTTGCTCGGTTTATTCCTCCACACTATATCTCTCAGACTGCCGCTGACTCTTGATGCTTTCATCGCTTGTGTTCGTGCCTCCTCAGTCAGGTTTCTTTCACTAGATATATTCACTCCCAGGTAATTGAATCTTGATATCTGCTGTATTGTTGCATTATCGACTACCAATTTGCATCTGACAGGATCCCTGGATATTACCATTGATTGTCTTGTTGACTGCAAGGGACCCTGTCTTGTCTTCTATTTTCATTAGTACCGATTAGCTTTCCGTGTTGTGAAGATCTCGTATGTTTCATTTTCTGCTGTTTACGTACTTGAGGTGTATTGATTGTTGCCAAAAATTAGTGACATTTCAAAGTGAAAATGGCTGGTGCGGTAAAAACTCGAACCAAAATTTTGTGTCCTATCTTTGGACCAGGCAAAGACTTTGATGAACGCGTTTTGCCCACATATTTCGATGTTATGAAGTGCTTAATCAAAGCCAAACTGAAGTCCCAAATTTTAATGCCAACTTTTGAAACCAGAAGAGAATAAAAATTATAAGGGGACATGTAAAATAGCTATTTTCATGAATATTGTTACTTTTGGCGGACCTGTGGATGTTAATGTTTCTTTAAAACTCTAATTTTGCTATGTAGCGATGTTCATTTTCTATGGGTTTTCTACTATTAAAAAACAAAAATAAGTAAAAACATGTTTTATTTCGTCCGAAAAGAAATAACCTTTTTTTCTCAATATATGATTTTTCAAACCGCTGGCGGACCCTCAAAAAATTTTTATTTTTTTTATTTTCAAATCTTGTTTTTAAGACCATACAACGAAGCAACTTTTTATAACTATTAGAAATCAGAAACAAAAAAATATTTTTTTTTGGCCGTTTTCGCTCCACCCTAATGTACTCTATTAAGTAGTAGATTTGTTTTACTCTTGAGTGTAACTAGTCTTTCACCATAAGTTGTATTCAGTAAATAAATTGTTTTTAAAAACAAGGTCTTCAACTCAAAATTTATAATTATATTTAAAATAGCTTCGAATTTCAATGTAACGAAAACAAAACCTTTCGGAGAAAAACTCAGATTCCGAGTTTTGATTAATTCAATAGAAAATGATTTGTTCACATTCGTTAAAGAATATATCCAGCCTAAAAAGCCATATACATTTTATTTTGTATCTCAAGAGTTGGAGAAGCCATTGATTAAAACATTACAAGAAAAATTCGATTATAAATCCTTTGATTTAAAAATATCAAAAACCTTTTTAGAAGATGTCGAAGACAAAGAAGAACAAATTCTCAGAATTCAACAGTACCATGAAACGAAAACGATACATCGCGGTCTGAAAGAAAATTTAATAAGTTTGAAACGGAAATTTTATTGGCCGAATATGAATAAAGATGTACTAAATTTTATTAATTCATGTGAAATATGTCAAAAGAGTAAATACGAGAGAACTCCTATTCAACTCAATTTTAAACCTAACCCTCTTGGTTCTAAACCATTTAGTCATGTTTATTGTGATACAATAAGATTCAATCAAACATATTGCTTGACTATTGTCGATTCGTTTTCCAGATTCGGACAATGTTATCCCCTTCTTCAGGAAACGGGTACTGAAATTTTAGATAAACTATTGGTCTATTTTAGTCATTATGGCATTCCTTCTAAAATTACTTGTGATAACGGATTAGAATTTAAAAATCATGTTATTCAAGATTTTTGCAAAATACATAAAATAGAAATTCACTATATTACTAATTATAATCCGAATTCAAATGCAATCGCGGAAAGATTTCATTCTACGTTAATTGAGCAATTAAGAACTATTGATAGTAAAAATTCTACTTTCCAAAATCGATTAGCACAAGCTCTTTTAAGTTATAATAATTCATTTCATTCTAGTCTTGATATGACTCCAATGCAAATAATCAAAGCCGATTTAAATTATTCTTTACCTATCGAAAAAACGCATAATGAACAAATTCAAGATTATGTCGAAAATTACGTGAAAAATTTAGGTGAAATTTCAAATGAATTAGAAAAGAAACAACAGAAAAATGTTGAGCGTTTAGAAAAATTGAATCAGAAAAGGTCTGCTAAACAAGACCATCCTTTAAATAAAAATCCCACATATTTGAAAACTCCAATTGTACGTAAACTAGATCCGGTCTACAAAAAGGTAGATGCGCGAGAAATTGACACTCATCGTGTACAAGATTTGAAAAATAAACACATTTATCATAAGAAAATTTTGAAACAACGGAAAAAATAGTTGAATATTTTGTTTCAGATATAAAAATGCGAGTCATCACATCTCTTCTCATTATACTCGAAGTAGTTGCTGAAATAATCCCTTTGAAAATTATACCCTTAGAAAACAATGTACTTCCAATTCTATTAGGCAAAGCCTATATTACTAAAAGGCATATTCAATTGATATATCATATTGACCTGAACCAAATTGAGAATCTAATTGGTAAATATCAGAAGGAGATTGATAATTTTAAAAATCAACAACTAGGGTTTTCTCAAACTGCACATTACAAATATTCAGAACATTCAAATTCTATAAATGTTAAAACGCTAGAAGAGCTTTTAAATGAAAAAATTAGAGAAAAACGAGGTTTGATCAATGTTGGAGGCAAAATATCAAAAATATTATTTGGAACACTAGATTCTGATGATGAAGCACTCTACAAAAGCTATTTTGATAGTATAAACAAGAATGAGGAATCACTCATGAGAAATCAGAAACAGATTGCCACTATTGTTAATGATTTGAAAAAAAATAAGTATATTGATAAATTTAAGCAATTAATGAATAATTTCAAATTACTTCAAATCGTACCGGCATTACAACATGTTGAACAAATGCATCTCATGACTTTTGAACTCAAAGATATAAAAAACGTTCTTGATGAAATCCAAACAGCAGTAAGCTTTGCAAGACTTCACATTTTGCATGAATCTATTTTACCTTATACAAAATTCGCGGAAATAGTTAAAAATGATACTATTATTCCAATGCACCATTTGAAAGATTATTTTCAATTATGTCATACTAAAGTCCTATTCAAAGATAAAACATTACTTTTTCTCATATCCATCCCTACGGTCTATGAAGAAAGCTATAATCTTTACAAGTTTTACTATTTGCCCCAGAGAAATCTTACTCTTTCTTTCACCAATCCTTTCATGCTCACTCGAGATGAAGAATTGAAATGGTCCACGAAGCAGTGCCATCCAGTTGAAGAAGACTATTTATGTGATCAAGATTCTCTAGACAACCCTCCGGAATGTATGAAGAATATACTGAAAACTCATTTAGAAAATTGCCCTAGAAAAGAATTCTCCTCTACGCCCAATTTGAAGACATTGGAAGATGGAAGCATTTTGTCCATCAATAACTTGGAAATACAAGAAAAATGCCCTCAACAAACGAAATATCATATCACTCCGCCAATGGCGATAATCCAGTCAAAATGTATAATTAGCAACTACCAGAAAGAAATTTACCCCATTCAAATAAGGAATGAAGAAAAATATGTCATTCTACCCAAACCACCATTTTCAACGTTGGACAACCGATCCAAATCCAAAGAAGAAGAAGAAGAAGACTTCCCAGATGAAGAAATTCCCAATATTCTACTAGAAGAACTTGAAGAATGGAAATGGAATTCACCATTATCCACATTCATGATTGTTTTAATTGTTTTGATAATTTTTATAATATTTTGTACAATTTTAAGAATTTTGCAGCTTAAAGCTACACCTCAATTAGGTGATACCTTTATCCAAAGGGGGGAGGAATTACGTAGCCGCACCCCATATTGATAGGATGAACCTCCTTATCTTCTCCATAAGCTCCACATATGACCATGTTGCAGCTTGCTAAGTCAGCATCGGACACCTGCGATGCCGAGTCTCATTGAAGATAAGCCGTTCCTTTATAAACGGCTTCACCCATGTTATTCATTAAGAATTAGATTTGCTTTCCTAAGAAATAGACTTGTTCTCCTAAGTAATAGATTTGCTCTCTAAGTATAGATTTATTCATAAAGTGTTAACTAGTCTGTATCGATAGTTGTGTATTCAGTAAATAAATTGTTTTTAAAAACAAGGTCTTCAACTCAAAATTTATAATTATATATGAAGATTTCGCTCTGAGTAACCAATGATATCGATGCGAAGGCCGTTACCTACTCCATTAGCGGCATGGAGAAATCTCGTTCCTGGGTCTATGATTCGAACGTGTAGACATGCCGAATAATTTCCTAGATGTATTGACACCGATTGAGTCATTGAGATTGCGGCAAGGTGACGAACATGATAAGTAATGCCTTCAAAATAGAAAAGCTATTTTCGGATTATGGACTATAGTGAACATTTATTGTTCTATCATGTGAGACTGGACCCATTTCATTTATTTAACAAAAAATATTGGTCATTCCTTCCACGTCGAAAACTTTGTTGTCAGGGATGCTGATGTTTCAAAATAACATAATTTCCAGACATATTGGAAACAGAAGTTAGTTGAAAATTCAGAATGCATTATGGTATTTCCTGATGAAATGATAACTTCACATCGGATGACCTTTTGTTTGAAAGACTCTCGAGAATTTCTAAAATACATGAAAAAAAATTAGTGAAGTTAAAAGAAAAGAACTTCATAGGGTTGGAAGTCCTCCCAGAAACGAGCATGTTCAAGTTACATATAATTTAATCATTCCATTTGGCTCTATCTTTCACTTTTATTCGAATTCTTGATACAAAATCTACTTAAAATTATCGATATTTCAATATTTGTATCGTCAGACTTCATCATCAGCGCAGAATAAATGAAAACAAGCATAGTAATTAGAATAATAATTGCATAAGTTTCTGAATAAACTATATTCATATCGTTTTGACATATAAATAAATCATATTCTCATCGGAAGATGAGTTGTCCTCTTGTTATCCCTAAAAATACGTGAACTCCGTCTTTTCGGAATTGTCAATGCATACATTTTCCTATCGTTCATTCCTGCTGAAGAAGTTTCATTTGGACTATGCCTCCGCGAGACTGGATTCAGTATTCTTATTCGCCTCTCTTTTCGGAGGCCAGCTAATCTCGATCTGAGTTTACACCTGAGGAAGGGATCATTAGAGCATATTGCACTGAACCATTCGCAGGTCTGGTAAACACTCAGCAGGAAGTCAACGTCAAGGTACCGAAAAATAGTGGACATCATTTCCACTGGCAGTACCTTGAAGGGATCCTCATCACCTCTGAAGCATCTAGGCAATACTCTGAACTCCATATTTACCAACTCATGAACAGGCTCGCTTTCGAATCTCAGGCATCTAGAACTTACGCGGCTATTTATAGGAAGGTTTCGCTCTGAGTAACCAATGAGATCGATGCGAAGGCCATTACCCCCTCCATTAGCGGCATGGAGAAATCTCGTTCCTGGGTCTATGATTCGAACGTGTAGACATGCTAAATAATTTCCTTGATGCATTGACACCGATTGAGTCATTGAGATTGCGGCAAGGTGAAGAACATGGTAAGTAATGCCTTCAAAATAGAAAAGCTATTTTCGGATTATGTAATGAAGTGAACGTTTATTGTTCTATCATGTGAGACTGGACCTATTTCATTTCATTTATTTAACAAAAAATATTGGTCATTCCTTTCACGTCGAAAACTTTGTTGTCAGGGATGCTAATGTTTCAAAATAACATAATTTTCAGACATATTCGAAACAGAAGTTAGTTGAAAATTCAGAATGTGTTGGCGAAAACGATAGCTCTCAATGTTATAGAGAAAAGTTTGGACTGTATTTTGGAAATTATGCGATGGTATCAGAAACCTTACCTGGATGGTGTAGCTCCAAATGTTCAAGAGATAGCGGTTGATTGGGCTCTTCCTCAAGCCAGCAATGCAGCACAGTTGAATGCCTTTTAATGCACAGCAGCACAGCACTTTCATCAATCACAGCGAAATAAAAGTTATAGCAAATAGAGAAAAGCTAACAAAAGCGACAAGCGGTAAAGCGGTAGTAACAATATATCTGAAGCAATTGTCTTTAACGACTGACTGAATTGTCTTTTGATGAGGGGGGGGGGATAACGAACTAGATTCCTGATACCAGATGAAAATTACGCGAATTTAGAAATCTAAGTTTGTTTCTCCAACATCCTGCCCCGGGAAAATGAAGTATGAATTTTAAAAATTACGGAAAAAAATTAGTTAAACTTGAGTGAGAAAAAAATCAATATGATCGTTGATCGCAGATGCGTAGAGAGAGAATCATTTTATAAGAAAAAAAATTTAATCAAAAGAAATTATAACATAAGATACCCAAATTTGATGCAATTATTTGTCGGTTTGCTCACTGGGAAGTGGGCAAAGTTTCACAAGCGGGCGTTTTAGCGAACCAGTAGAGGTTTTAATGGTGGCGACGCGAGCAACCTTATCGTCACCAGGGTGCAAATCAAGAATTCTTCCTAAAGTCCATTTGCCCGGTGCTAAATTGTCATCTTTTATTAAGACCACCGTGCCAATTTTAGGGGGTGAAAGTGGGTCTAGCCACTTGTTACGTTGTTGGAGCGTATGTAAATACTCTTGACGCCAGCGACGCCAAAAATCTTGATGAATGCGTTGTAAAAGTTGCCATCTCGATAAACGGTTCAAGGGTAGATCAGAAAACTCTGGAGTGGGAACTGCAGAGGGTGGTTCCATCATGAGAAAGTGTCCGGGCGTCAAAATATCAACACTTTCAATGTCTGAGGACAGCGGTGTCAGTGGACGCGAATTCAAACTGGATTCGACCAAAGTCAAAATTGTGTTCAACTCTTCGTATGAAAGAATTTGGTCACCAATCACTTTCGTTAGATGGAGTTTCACGGATTTTATCCCAGCTTCAGCTAGTCCATTGAAATGGGGACCAGAGGGTGGTGAAAACTTAAAATTTATAAATTCTCGTTGAGCTGCAGTTTGCATAAGTTTTAATTGTTTACTTGCTCCAACGAAGTTTGTGGCGTTGTCACAAAAAATTGTCTGAATTCTTCCTCTTCTTGCGATGAAACGCTGCAAAGCAGAAAGAAACGTTTCAGACGACAAATCGCTAGCTAATTCTATATGCACAGCTTTCGTAACAAGGCATACAAAAACGCAAATATAAGCTTTGCACGATTTGACACCACGATGACGAGTCAAAGTTATGTAATAAGGACCTCCGAAGTCAACAGCAGAATTAAGAAAAGCTTTAGCTTGCGTAACTCGACTTTCCGGTAATGAAGCCATAGGGGGTTGATAATGTTTAGGCGCAATTTTCCAGCAACGAACGCATTTGAAAATAACTGAATTTATGGCGCGTTTACTAGCTAGAATCCAGAATTTTTGGGAAATTAAGTATTGGGTGGTGCGGCACCCCGCATGCAAATAGTTTTTATGGTAATGATCTATGATCAAAGACGTTAAACGGCCCTGACGCGGCAAGAGCATTGGAAACTTCGCGTCATGTGGCAGGTGAGCGTGTTTTATCCTTCCTCCCACTCGTAAAACACCCTCAGAATCAATGAATGCGTTCAACTTTCGAAGAGGAAACGAAAACCTTTTGCTTTCATATTCCTGCGCAAAATACTTATGTTGGGTGAACTTGATGAGCACCAAAAGAGCGGAGTACATCTCACTAGAAGACAGGCTATCAGCAAATTTGTTGGACCGTTTCCTTACATTATTTATAAATCGCAGAACATACGTTGTAACACGTAACAAGGTATTGAATGACGAGAATCTGTCCAGTAAATTGTCAACTAAATTTTCATCATTGGGGACGTTCAAAAGAACTAATTTACGTTGCTCCTCCACTGGATATGAAAAGGACGAGGTCGGTATGAAACTTGATATTTCGCGTTCTTGCAACAGTGGTGGACCGGTAAACCACCAACTTACCGAGAGAAGACGAGAAGGTAGTACACCTCGAGAAGCGATGTCTGCAGGATTATTTTCTGTATTAATATAATACCATGAATTTTGAGGCAAATTGTTTTGTATGAAAGAGACACGATTGGCAACGAACGTTTTCCAACGAGTAGATTCGCCGTTTAGCCAATGAAGTACGATTTGCGAATCTGACCAAGAGACCACTTTCGTTATATTTATGGTCGGTTCCAAGATTTTGACAATAAATTTAATCAATTTGCTCAGTAAGACAGCAGCGCACAGTTCGAGCCGAGGAATAGTTATCTTCTTCAAGGGCGCAAGTTTTGATTTTGCACATAAAAAATGAGTAGAAATCGAAAAATCATTCAGCGCTCTCAAATAAATGACACATGCGTATCCCTTCTCACTAGCGTCACAGAACCCATGGATCTCGTAACAGGAGACTTCAGTTGGAATAATAAGGCGTGGAATTTTCAACTCCGAGAGTAACGGGAGTTCTGACTTATATTGCTGCCAAACACGAGTAGTGTCAGGGGGCGGCGTCTCATCCCAATCAGTTTTCGATATCCAAAGTTGTTGGATTAAGTTTTTAGCGAGGAAAATCGTAGGTGCAACAAATCCGAGGGGATCATACACTTTTGCTAATTCAGAGAGCATAATCCTTTTCGTACATAATAAACCGTCAATTGGTTTACAGAAAAAACTAAAGTAATCATGGCTAGGATTCCAATTCAGCCCCAAAACTTTCAATGAGAACGGTTGTGACCCATTGTCAAATGATAGTGAATCAACGGACAAATGCGATGCTGGTAAATCATTCAGAAGTAATGGCTCGTTACTGCAAAACTTACGCAATTGAAAACCAGCCTTCTCTAACAAAGAAATTAAATCATCGCGGAGTATTCGAGCGTCTTCAATAGTGGGTGCGCTAAATATGAAATCATCGATATAGGAATTATTCAAAATAATTTCGGCTGCATATGGATGATTCGATTTTTCATCTTCAGCGAGTTTACGCAGGACTCGAAGCGCTAAATATGGGCTCGATCTCAGTCCATAAGTGACGGTTTTCAAGCGAAAGTCTTGAACCTTATCATTCAGTGAAAAGCGAAAGAGAATTCTCTGAAAATCACAATGACTAGAGTCCACCCAAATCATACGATACATTTGGCGTATATCACAGCATATAACAAATGGAAAAAGTCGAAAACTAGTTATGATTTTGGAAATATCGGGTTGCAATTTTGGACCTGTCATAAGATGGTCGTTAAGGGTTTTTTGAGAGTCAAATTTATAAGATCCGTTGAAAACTACTCGCAATTTGGTTGAGATGCTTTCAGGTTTTAGTACGCAATGATGAACCAAATAGTATGAATTCGATTGTATTTCATCGGAAGGAATAACTTCCATATGATTTGATTTAAGGTAATCCATCATAAATTCTTTGTACTGTGCATGCAACTGCGGATTCTTTAATAGACGGCGTTCAAGTGAGTAAAATCGAGATAAGGCGAAATCACGCATATCCATAAATTGTGGTGTTGAATTATCAACAAAAGGCAAAGAGACAACAAATTTTCCGTCATCGGCGCGAGATACCGTTTCAAGAAAATGCTTTTCACAATCAACTTCTTCCCGACTGACATGTTCGACCTCGGGGACAGTTTCAGCTTCCCAAAATTTTTGTATGTCACAGTCGGGCACATTTTCGAATGAGTTTATGAAAAACGAAGAAACAGGATGCGGAAAACTGTTATTGATTTTACCAAGTAAAATGTACCCGAATACAGTATTTATAGCCACGGGTTGATTATCATTAGCAGTAATGCAGTCGGACAAAATAATTCGAGAAAACATTTCTGCTCCCAAAAGCAAATCTATGGCACCGGGACGATGAAATGATGGATCAGCTAGGGGTAAATTACGAATATGGTTCCATGAATCAGTACACACTGGATGTACAGGTAAATTTTCACAAATTTTATCAATAACTATAGCATCCGTGCATAAAATCGGATTATTCGACATTACTGGTTTCAATGATAGTGACACTGATCCACCACTCAATTTAGCATTCATGGATCCGAGTCCTCTGACTTCAACGGAATTAGGAACTTTACGCAAGTTCAAACGTTTTACTGCCTTTTCCGTGATGAAACAAGTCATACTACCCGAATCTATTAAGCATCTAAGAGACTGATGAACACCGCGGCCATTACATACATCCACATAAGCAGTAGACAAAAGGACATGACTGGGATGTGCCATGACCCCAGCACCAACGAAAGTCGAATCATTATCACAGCGATTTGAGTTATTTTGCGGTCGAAATGATTCTTGACCATTTGACATAGCGGATATTGCGGAAGGTGATGAACTTGAAGCATTAGCAGAGCGAAGTTTAGTGTTGTCATGATGGAGAAGCGTATGATGAAATTTTGACTTACATACTTTACACGTATGGGAGGATCTGCAAGATCGTAAATCATGAGAGGAACTCAAACAATTGAAACATAGTTTGTTGTCTTTGCAAAAGTGATAGCGATCAGAAACAGACTTATTAGCAAACGCAGAACAGGTATAGAGCGAATGATTTGCTTGGCAAACAATACAAGTAGCGGAAGGGGGATTTGTTGACAAAAAATGCAGTAGTACGAGATGAAGCGGGACGTATAAATGAAGCAGATTTTCGCATTGTATTTTGCTTTTCATTATTGACTGTTTGAGAAGTTGAAGATCCCAGCGTTTCTAAAACAAGACAATGTCTATGAATGAAATCAATTACTTCACTGAATGTTGGAACTTCGGTGGATTGATGTTCCATTTCAAAGCGTGTAAGCGTATTCTTGTCAAGACGTTTTATAATCATCATGACTAAAATAAAATCCCAATGGTCAGTGGGAAATTTAAGGTTTTTCAAAGCAGCGACGTTTTCGGTGAAAGTATCAATTAATTTTCTAAAAGATTCTGCAGAAGGAATGGTGATCTTAGGAGCGTTTTCTATTTCGGTCCACAGACTCTGAGATTGTAAGCGGCGATTTGAAAAACGTTCGACAATACTTCTATAAGCGATGACGTAATTCGGTGACGTTAAAGGTAAAGTTTTAACTAAAGAAAGTGCGGAGCCTTGAACAGAACTAATCAAATAGGTAAATTTTTCTATTGGAGTTAAGGACGGATTGTTGTGCACTAGTGCATCAAACTGATCGCGAAACGATGTGAAATCCTTGTAATCACCACTGAATTTCATTAATGATATTTTAGGCAACCGAACATTTCTCTGATTAGCGGGTGGACCTAACATTGTACTATTATGACTGGGTCCTGGTGGCGAACTTAAGTAATCGTCAAATAATTCGGTAAAGCACGTCTTCACATCGTAGTACTCAGCAAGAAAATTCTCTCGAATCAAAATTTCCGGTTCCAAATCGGACTCAGGATCAGTCAAAAGCGTGGAAATTACTTTGCCGTGATTTTCAAAAAATTCATCATGAATCGTCTGTATATCATGATAGCGTACCTTAAATGAGACGTGTTGAGTTTTATCGGTTTTAGCCTTCTGGGATAGAACATGAAGCGCCTTCATATCGGCGATCGAATTGTTTCGAAGGTGTTTTGACTTCTTCAATTTATCCATCGCGCTTTGTTATTTTGAAGATATACAGTGAAATCAGCTGATCAGGAAATGAAGGGTCAATGATTTCTTTCAACAAAATGCGCTGACTTTTAGGTCAACGGACATGCGTTGATGCGCGAGATGAATTTTTCAGGATCAAGGTCGATGCGTTTCAAAATTCTGGAGAACTTATGAAAATGGCGGTCCAGATGTTCGATTCAAATTACTGGATTTATATTTAAAAATCGATAAATTGGATTATATATCTCTTAGAAATATAATAATTGCATCAAATAATTCGAAAATCTGACGAGCTTCTATTGAAAGCGGGTAACTCTTTGACTACTCGATTGATTGGCGATCTTTACGCACATGCGATCAATTTGAAACTGCAATGACAATTTTGAATTCTATGATGAAAACTTGGTTTATATCCGGCCCGAAGGACCAAAATGTTGGCGGAAACGATAGCTCTCAATGTTATAGAGAAAAGTTTGGACTGTATTTTGGAAATTATGCGATGGTATCAGAAACCTTACCTGGATGGTGTAGCTCCAAATGTTCAAGAGATAGCGGTTGATTGGGCTCTTCCTCAAGCCAGCAATGCAGCACAGTTGAATGCCTTTTAATGCACAGCAGCACAGCACTTTCATCAATCACAGCGAAATAAAAGTTATAGCAAATAGAGAAAAGCTAACAAAAGCGACAAGCGGTAAAGCGGTAGTAACAATATATCTGAAGCAATTGTCTTTAACGACTGACTGAATTGTCTTTTGATGAGGGGGGGGGGGATAACGAACTAGATTCCTGATACCAGATGAAAATTACGCGAATTTAGAAATCTAAGTTTGTTTCTCCAACAGAATGCATTATGGTATTTCCTGATGAAATGATAACTTCATATCGGATGACCTTTCGTCTGAAACACTCTCGAAAATTATTCAAATACATGAAAAAAAAATTAGTAAAGTTTAAAGAGAAGAACTTCATAGGGTTGGAAGTCCTCCCAGAAACGAGCATGTTCAAGTTACATATAATTTAATCATTCCATTTCGCTCTATCGTTCACTTTTATTCGAATTCTTGATACAAAATCTACTTCAAATTATCGAATGTATAAATATTTCAATATTTGTATCGTCAGACTCCATCATCAGGGCAGAATAAATGAAAACAAGCATAGTAATTAGAATAATGATTGCATAAGTTTCTGAATAAACTATGTTCATATCGTTTTGACATATAAAGAAATCATATTCTCATCGAAAGATGAGTTGTCCTCTTGTTATCCCTAAGAATACGTGTGTGGTGTATTGAATGATACAGCTTTAGCAATTATTAAAGAAAACGAATATTGACACAGTCGTAAACTTTATTAACATATTGCTACAATATCACTGATTTCCTTTTCAACAGAGCGCAATTAAGATACATTAATATTCAGTGGGGGTTTACGCATGACAACAAAACATCCATAAGAAATATATTACATTCTTCCCCCCTACGAAAAAAAACTGAGTTTTATGTACTCTTTAGAATATCACAATTCAATTCAGGTAAATTCATCTAACATTCATCTAAATGCACTCATAAGAATATCTCAAATTTATCAATCATATCGCATAAAAATTTATCACAGTAAAATATCACAAAAAATACATATCCATTAAACATTATTCAGCTTGGAATCTTTCTGGAGGTTTTCTCACTCTCTTAGGTCTATCAGTCTTATCTAATACGACATTTTCATTATTTTCACATACATCTTCACTATTTATACAAACGCTTTCACCATTTTCACATACATTTTCATTATCTGTTTCCTGTTCAAAATTACTAACAATTTTCTCGGATGGATAACAATATTCTCTGAAGTTTTTCTCAATTGATTAGCATGATGTTTCCAACATCTCCCTAATTCTAAAATATCAACCAAAAATGTTACTCTTCCAATTTTTCTCCTTATTTTACCTTTAATCCAATTTGTTTTATTAGAATCTCGATAATCTTTGACTAAAACTAAATCATTTATTTTGTAATCAACAGTATTTTTTCCTTTATAATATTTCTTTTGATCTTGCTGCTTACAATTTACCTTATTCGCTAAATCTTCAGATGGTTTATACAACAAGGCATTGAATCTTGTTCTCAAGTTCCTACCGAACATTATTTGAGCAGGGCTTACTCCGGTAGTGCAATGTTCAGTAGTTCGATAGTCAAATAGAAACCTTGAAAGAACTGTATTGGTGTCTACAGAGGGTTTTTCGCTCATAGTCTTTTTGATACCATTTTTAACTGTTTTCACGCAATTTTCAGCTGCACCATTAGATTCTGGATGATAAGGTGGAATCAAAACATGTTTAATATTATTCTTTTTCAAAAATGATTCGAATTGTTCAGATGTGAAATAAGCAGCGTTATCCGATACCACCGTTTTTGGCAAACCAAATCTGGCAAAACTACTCCTGAGCATCTTAATCGTCGCTTCAGAACTCGTCGTTGAAGTTTCAAAAACTTCGACCCATTTCGAATGTGCATCTAATATGATCAGATAATACTTTCTGGCGAAAGGTCCGAAATAATCAATATGTAACCTTTCCCAAACTTCACCCGGCCACGACCAAGTTGCCAACGGAACCTTAGCAGGATTAGATAAATTCTTTGTGCAACCTTCACACCGCTTAACATAATTTTCTATATCCTTATCAAGATTTGGCCACCAAAAATGGGCCCTTGCAATGTTTTTTGACTTAACAATACCAAAATGTGTCATATGTAATGTTTTAAGAAAAATAGGTCGTAACTTTACTGGAACAACTATGCGATGATTCCAGAATAAACATTTATCAGACACTGCAAATTCTGAACGTCTGGAAAAATATGGTTTGATGATCATATCATTATTAACGTACTTCGGCCACCCTATCTTCATAAATTCAACAACCTTACTCAGCTCTTTGTCGTCGGCAGTTTCCCTTTCAACTTCTTCGAGATTTATTGGCATTTCTTCACTGTTAGTTAAAAAATTGCAATAAGGGAATTCGACATCATCGTTATGACTTAAACGCTCGGGTTCGGATGCCGATAATCTAGACAGTGCGTCCGCCGTATTATTCTCTGATTTGACGTATTCGACTTCGTATTGGTAATTCGATAAAATCACAGCCCAACGCCTCAACCTGTTAGCAGAAAACTGAGGGATTGGCTTGTTTTGTCCGAAAATCGTCATCAGAGGTTTATTATCTGTTATCAACTTAAATTTTTTTGCATAAAGATATTGATGAAACTTTTGCACCCCGAAAATTATAGCTAAACCTTCTCTTTCTATCTGACTATAATTTTTCTCCCTTTTTGAAAGTGACCTTGAAGCATAAGCAATCGGTTTTTCAATTCCTGATGGGTACTGATGGCTCAAAATAGCCCCTAAACCTTGTGAACTAGCGTCTACTGTTAATCTTATATCTAACTCCGGATTGAAATGTACCAAAACTTCTGTTGAACTGAGCAATGATTTTATTCTTTCAAAAGCTTGATCACAATCTTTCGACCAAAACCATTTTACATCATTCCTTAATAAACGATGTAATGGATATAAAATCGAAGAAATATTTCTGATGAATTTTCCATAATAATTTACCATACCTAGAAATGATTTTAATTCAGTTACGTTCCGTGGTTTCAGGACCTTCAAAATTGCCGTGATCTTACTCTCACTTGTGTGAAGACCTTCCCTATCAATTTTATATCCCAAATATTCGATTGAACCTTGAAAAAATTTACATTTCGAAAAGCTTAACTTAAGTCCAGACTTCTCTAAAATTGACAAAACTAATTTGAGTCTATTCAAATGTTCCTTTTCGTCCTTTCCCGTAATAAGAATATCGTCTAAAAATACTGTTACGCCATCAATTCCACTCAACAGTGACTCCATTAATTTTTGGAATTTAGAGGGCGCTGAAGCAATTCCATAAGTAAGTCTATTGTATATAAATAAACCTTTATGAGTTACAATGGTGGTGAGTTTTTTTGAATCATCATCCAAACCTACTTGTTGATACGCGTCTGATAAGTCTAATTTGGAAAATTGAACTCCTCCCTGTAGACAACCAAACAGATCTTCGATTCTTGGTAGTGGATGTTGATCTATTTCAATGTGGGGGTTTATGGTCACCTTGTAGTCCCCACAAAGTCTGACTGCACCATTTTTCTTCAACACTGGTACCACCGGAGTGCCCCACTGACTATAGTCTACCGGTGAGATGATACCTAATGAAAGAAGGCGATTAATTTCTGCTTCAACTGGCGATTTTAAAGCATATGGAATAGGACGGGCCTTATGAAATTTAGGAGTAACCTCGGTATTCTTCAACTTCAAACTTAAGCTTGCCTTATTGAATAATCCTACTCCTTCAGAAAAAAGATTAGAGAATTGATTTATCAGAGCATTAGTTTTACTATTTACTTTTTCATTCATGAAATTCAAATTTGAAAAGCCAATATTGTATATATTCAAGAAATCTCTACCTAATATTGGTGGGCCACCATTTTTAAAGACGTAAAAATTCATATTTGTTACAATTCCTTTAAATTCAACATTAGTATTCAAAATACCTATAGGCTCTACTTTGGCTCCATTATAAAAAGTTAGACATCGATCAGTCTGTTTCAATTTGTACATTCTAAATTTCTCTAAATACAAATCTTCAGAAATGCAAGAGATACTCGCTCCAGTATCTGCTAGAAATAGAATATTACAAGAACCAAGTTTTACTTCTAGTGAGTATGCATTGTTTTGACCGTTAACATGATTAACAACAAACAACGAAGGTTCGTTTTCGAAATTCTCATTTTCATCTTGCAAGTAATTATGAGACCTTGAAAAATTATTCTTTCCTTTTTTCTTTTTGAAACAGTTATTAATATTATGGCCATTCTTTTTACAGAAAGAACAGAATAGATTTTTGAAACACTTATCTTTGTTATGACCAGTTTTTCCACAGGTTGTACACTTGTCATTTGTACCACCTGTCGTTGCGCTGATGCTGGAACCTTTCTGGGGGAAGTGACGTTTGGCGTGGCTGCGCACATGCAACAACTGTTCCATCTTCACGGGGTTGTTGCCGATCTGGTAGCTCTGCGAAGACGCCATCTTGTTTTCTGCTATGCCGATAGCTTGTTCGAATGTTATACCTTTCTTTTCTTCCAGGAGTCTGTCGAGTATAACACCTTTTTCGAATCCACAAACAAAACGGTCTCGGAGACAGATATCCAATTCCTTTCCAAACTCGCAGGAAACAGCTAAGCTCCGCACACGCGCTGCCCAATCTTTAATTGTTTCACTATTTCCCTTCTTGCTGTCGAAGAATTTATAACGTTCAGCTAGGACTGATTTTCTTGGGATGAAATGTTTATCCAAGAGTGAAATCAACGTATCGAATGATTTCGATTCAGGGACATCCGGGCTGCACATGTTGAATATCAATTTGTAAGATTCTTCATCTAACATGTTTAAGAGAATTGCACGTTTTTTATCATCACTGGTTACTTCATAAGCGATGAAATAATTGTTCAATCTCGCCTTATAAATGTACCAATCTGTGATATTTAAATGAAATTCACGTAGCTTCCACCGTAGCCATTTTGTCTTTTTCACTTTTATTAGGTCCCATATATAGGAATCTCTCCACGAAAAACAAAATTAAAAATACTTTTCGAAAAGTCAACTCAAAAATAACTCTTTTATCCTCGTCGCCAAATTATGTGGTGTATTGAATGATACAGCTTTAGCAATTATTAAAGAAAACTAATATTGACACAGTCGTAAACTTTATTAACATATTGCTACAATATCACTGATTTCCTTTTCAACAGAGCGCAATTAAGATACATTAATATTCAGTGGGGGTTTACGCATGACAACAAAACATCCATAAGAAATATATTACATTATTCCGTTTTTTCGGAATTGTCAATGCATACATTTTCCTATCGTTCATTCCTGCTGAAGAAGTTTCATTTGGACTATGCCTCCGCGAGACTGGATTCAGTATTCTTATTCGCCTCTCTTTTCGAAGGCCAGCTAATCTCGATCTGAGTTTACACCTGAGGAAGGGATCATTAGAGCATATTGCACTGAACCATTCGCAGGTCTGGTAAACACTCAGCAGGGAGTCAACGTCAAGGTACCGAAAAATAGTGGACATCATTTCCACTGGCAGTACCTTGAAGGGATCCTCATCACCTCTGAAGCATCTAGGCAATACTCTGAACTCCATATTTACCAACTCATGAACAGGCTCGCTTTCGAATCTGAGGCATCTAGAACCTACACGGCTATTTATATATGAAGATTTCGCTCTGAGTTACCAATGATATCGATGCGAAGGCCGTTACCTACTCCATTAGCGGCATGGAGAAATCTCGTTCCTGGGTCTATGATTCGAACGTATAGACATGCCGAATAATTTCCTAGATGCATTGACACCGATTGAGTCATTGAGATTGCGGCAAGGTGACGAACATGATAAGTAATGCCTTCAAAATAGAAAAGCTATTTTCGGATTATGTAATATAGTGAACATTTATTGTTCTATCATGTGAGACTGGACCTATTTCATTTCATTTATCTCACAAAAAATATTGATCATTCCTTTCACGTCGAAAAGTTCGTTGTCAGGAATGCTGATGTTTCAAAATAACATAATTTTCAGACATATTCGAAACAGAGGTTAGTTGAAAATTCAGAATGCATTATGGTATTTCCTGATGAAATGATAACTTCACATCGGATGACCTTTTGTTTGAAAGACTCTCGAGAATTTCTAAAATACATGAAAAAAAATTAGTGAAGTTGAAAGAAAAGAAATTCATAGGGTTGGAAGTCCTCCCAGAAACGAGCATGTTCAAGTTACATATAATTTAATCATTCCATTTGGCTCTATCTTTCACTTTTATTCGAATTCTTGATACAAAATCTACTTAAAATTATCGATATTTCAATATTGCTATCGTCACCCTTCATCATCACGGCAGAATAAATAAAAACAAGCTAATTAGAATAAAAATTGCATAAGTTTCTGAATAAACTATATTCCTATCGTTTTGACATATGAAGAAATCATATTCTCATCGGAAGATGAGCTGTCCTCTTGTTGCGCCTAAAAATACGTGAATTCCGTTTTTTCGGAATTGTCAATGCATACATTTTGCTATCGTTCATTTCTGCAGAAGAAGTTTCATATGGACTATGCCTCCGCGAGACTGGATTCAGTATTCTCATTCGCCTCTCTTTTCGCAGGCCAGCTAATCTCGATCTAAGTTTACACCTGAGAAAGGGATCATTAGAGCATATTGCTCTGAACCTTTCGCAGGTCTGGTAAACACTCAGCAGAGAGTCAACGTCAAGGTACCGAAAAATAGTGGACATCATTTCCACTGGCAGTACCTTGAAGGGATTATTATTCTTCATCATCGGTCTCCCGGTCTCAGCTCGAGCTGGTATTACTTCTATGAACCAGTGAAAAAACATTTCAGTTCCTCCCACTAGTTCAGGAATTTCCGCACGATGTGACAGGTTTGCAAAGCTACAGCCTGCTGTGCATATCCCGCGATCCTCTGGGATATTTCGATCTTCTGAAGATTTTTCTTAAATGATTTGGACATGACTCCCTCAGCCGAAATCACCAATGGTATAATAGTGACTTTCGACAATTGCCACATATTCTTCAGTTCCATTGCCAAGTTCTCGTACTTCGTCATTTTTTCCGACTCCGTTCTTCCGATGTTATGAGGCAATGGTACTGCCACATCAATGACTATCCCATACTTCTGATCCTTCTCAATGAATACCAGGTCCGGTCTATTGTAGTCCACTATTCTATCCGTTGTTATGGGTCTGTCCCAATAGAGAACCGCTGTGTCCGTTTCCAACACTGCTGCAGGTTGATACTTATAATATGGCGGACAAGTATCCAAAAAACCATGTCTAAGAGCTAACTGCTGGTGAACAATTTTTGCCACTTGGTTGTGTCGGCCCAGGTATGCGTTGTCGGCAAGAACTCGACAACCTGCGATTATATGTTCAATAGACTCGCCAACCGCGCCGCACTTTCTGCATTTGTCCTCCACGTTCAGCTTCAAACAGTGCTTCTCATAGTTGCGAGTTCTTATAACTCGGTCTTGGATAGCCGTCAGGAATCCCTCAGTTTCAGGATACAATTGTCCCGCATTCAACCACGACAAAGAAGCTAATTTATCGACATTTTCTCCCTCAAGGTGTTTAGGAAATCTGCCGTGCAGAGCTTGTTCCCGCCATATACTTATATCTTCTCTTCTCGTGGTGATATCGAATGTCAGTTCTCTGTGTTGTAGGTTCAGAGGTGTGTATCCCTTATCCTCTGTTGTCACCAATTTCATCAGGCTATCTTCAGACTCGAGCAGTCGCTGCCTCAAGTTTTTCTCCTGGGTTCTGCAGAGTTTGTAGATGTTCAACAGACCTCGTCCGCCATCTCTCCTGGGTAGATAGAGCCTTTTCACCGATGCATTGGTGTGCAGACATCGGAACTTCGTCATTAGGCGACGTGTGAGTCGGTCCAACTCATTCAGATCAGCATCTGACCACTTCAAGACTCCGAAAGTGTAGGTCAGAGCTGGCGTAGCCCAAGAGTTTAAGGCATCGATCTGATTTTTAGCAGACAGTTTGGTGTTGAGCACTTTGGTTACCCTATTTTTATATTTTGCTGTGAACTCAGCCTTCAAACGGGTGTGATCAATCCGTTGGTTTTGAGGAATACCCAGATACTTGTAGGTCTCTTCTGGCAACAAACTGTGGATGTCCTGAAATTGTTCCTGAGTGTTCTCCATTTTACCCTTTCTGATGTTGACTATGGCGCATTTATCGAGACCGAAAGACATGTCAATGTCTGTGCTGAAGGAGCGCACTATATCTATCAGCGAGTGAAGTTGTTTTTGGTTCTCGCCGAATAGTTTCAGGTCATCTATATACAATAAGTGGGATAGTTTTCGCGGATTCCTCATTGCTGGTCTATATCCTATGTTGGTGTTTTTCAAAAGAGTAGACAGAGGGTTCAGTGCCATACAAAACCACATCGGTGACAGGGCATCTCCCTGAAATATCCCCCTCGATATTTTTACGGTTCCAGCATTGATGTTGTTTATAAGAATATTAGTTCTCCATGTACTCATAAGATGTTGGAGAACGGCTTGTATTTTCGGGCAGATCTTATAAATCTCGAGCACTTTCACAAGCCAATCGTTGGGCACCGTATCAAAGGCCTTCTGGTAGTCGATATAACAAGGACTTAGATTTCTCCTTCTCGCTTGGGCTTGCTTTAACACTACAGCGTCTATAGTGAGTTGATGTCTGCATCCTGCAGATCCTCGAGAGCAGCCTTTCTGTTCTTCTTCCAGAATATTATTGGCTTCACAATGACGATATATCGTATTATTTACAAGCGACGTGAACAGCTTGTACACCACTGACAAACACGTTATTGGTCTGTAGTTTTCTGGATTGTTGAGGTCTCCTTTTTTGTGGAGCATGTAGTTATTGCCTTGAGTGAGGAAAGCTGGAATTTTTAAGGGATCTTCCAGCGCCTCCGAAAAACATCTAGCCAGACTTGAGAAACATGCTGGAAACTGTTTAACCCAGAAGTTTTGAAGTCGATCGGGTCCTGGCGCTTTCCAGTTACTAGTGTTTTTGATAATGTTGGAAATATCCTCGACAGTGAAAATATCAGTCCTCATTTCAACGATTTCGGATGCATGCTGTTCAATGTCCCTCAGCCAGCTAGTATTCCTCCGAAGTTGACCACTCTCCGACCATAGGGAACTCCAATATTGCCGAATTTCGTCATTATTGATGTCAGCTTGTTGATCGGAGGAGATTTCGGGGGGCTTTTCAAGACTTCTGAAGAACTTCTTTCTGTCTCTCGCATATTCAGCGTTTTGTTGTTTTCACTTTGTTAACTCGTTGTATCTTCGTAGTCGTGCACCTTTCGCTTTAGCTTGTTGGCTTAGGCGATCTTTTAGGTCAACCACCAACTCTCTATGTCGTGGAGATTCCAGGTCCAGTCCTGCGGATGTGGCTATTTTCCGCACTTTGTTTAATACTTTACGCGATTTATTATTCCTCAGGAACTCATCCAAGACATCAACTTTCCCTCGAAGTTTATCGACGTCCTGCATTAATCTTTTTTTCCAGGCCGGAGTTTCATTTTTAACTTTCTGTTCACTGGTTCTGGGGGTGTAGATCTTTTGCCCATTTTGTCCGATTACTGTGATGGCAGCACAGTACAGAGATAAGTGGACTTGTTCCAACGTCCATTGAGTGCTGAGATGTTCTGCCAATATTTCGTTGAGCCATTCGATGTTATTCTTGGCCGTAGAGTTGAACTTCAATTTTGGAAGGATGGGGCGGTTGAGCGGATCAGTAGTTTCGTATTGCGCCAGATTACCAAAGAAGGTGTCATACAGTTGGCGATATTGTGGGCACTCTTGGTGAGCAGTTCGGGTGACAGGAACTCTTGCCGTTTCTGCTGGTGTCTCTAGGGGCTCGCTAGGTTCTTCATTATGATTGCCGACAATCTGATCTTGATTGATTGTGTAGCCCATTTCTCTTTTGATCTCATCCAGTTCCTGTCTTGTCAAGTAGCCTTTTCGTATTATAACATTTTTACGATCAGCAATGTTTCCTTCTGTTAACTGAAGTTCTGGATGTCTCTTGGTGAACTCGGTGTAGAGGGAGTATCTCCATCCAGGAAGTGGTCTGTCATCGCAATTGTTCACGTAATAAAAAGCTCGCATTACTTCAATATTCATTTCGCGGCTCCACTTGATACGTGCGTTGCGAGCTCCCCTGCGGGCAGTCCTCCTCACGGTGGTCGAGCCAGCAGGTGAAGTGGCATTTGGATCTTCTGCCATGTTTTGGGATTCCACTTCCCGATGTTCGGGTGGAGCTGTATTTTGTTGAATGACAGGGGCCCGCTTCCTCAGCACCCTGCCACCGACGGATCGCATGCTGTCATGTCTAGCGTCGGCTCCGGACATGCCCTGGCGCTCCCCAGGCAGCGACTCTTTTCCGAGGCTCGATTCATTCACCATTTTCATGGGTTTGCCACCATTTACCCTTGGTGGCCCAGGTAACTCGGGCCGTGGGGACGTCACCCCCCATGTGGCATGGCAGAAACCACACCACACCCGTGCGGATTATTATTATTATTATTATTATTACATATAAATGAAGGCTGAGGACAAAGTCCTATGTAAGCCTAAGAACAAAAGAGATCAATAAGTTGATACAGTGCATGCAGAAAAAAAAAACCACTATACAAACAGAAACAACTAACCAAACAGGCAACTGTCTATTTTGTTTTTAAAACCATTCACTGAGTCAGAATTCACAACATCGCCGGGTAAGCCGTTCCATGTTTCGAAAATACGATTCACCAAAAAATATTGTCTCTGTCTTGTGGCAAATTTCTCCTTTTTTAATTTGAGAGAGTGACCTCGTAACCGCGAATCATTGTTGAAGACGAAAAGTTCTCTCTGATTAGCATAATTATATTTAGCTATGCGGAAAGAAAGGATGAGGTCCCCACGGAGTCGACGCTGGTCAAAAGCCATCAGCTGTGCCATCCTCAGTCTCTTGGGATAGGTCGGACGCACTTCACCAAAAGTCATACGCGTGGCTCGACGCTGAACACCCTCCAACAAGTTCCTATCGCGCACCAAAACCGGACACCACACCGGACCCGCGTACTCCATAATTGGACGAACGTAGGTCTTGTAGATTTTTATGGAACTTGAATATGACAAATGGGAGAACGTTTTGCGGATGAGGTAGATAAGCGTGTTGGCTCGCTTGCATATGGACATTATATGTTCGGACCAAGTTAGGTCAGTATTAATAGTGACTCCCAAGTCCACATGTGAGGACACCACGCGCAACGATTGACCGTTTATTGTGTACGTGTGAAGTGGATTGTTCTTTCCTTGATGAAGCACAACGCATTTGTCGACGTTTAGAGGTAACAGCCAACCCTCACACCACCGACTGATCGAGTTGAGGTCTTCCTGAAGGAGTTGATGCTCAAGTAAGGCGTTTCCATATAGCTTGGTGTCGTCGGCATAAAACGACTTGCAGGACCTTATATGAAGGGCAAGATCACTTGCATAAACTAGGAAGAGAAGTGGGCCAAGAACAGACCCCTGGGGGACTCCACTTGTGACTTGTCTATCCGAAGAAAAAGCGTGACCCACTCTGACCGTGAAAGTTCTGTCCGTCATGTAATTCCGAACCCAAAGGTTCAGTTGGCCCCGTATACCGACCGTTTCAAGTATGTGCATCAGCCTCCTCACCGGGACCCTGTCGAAGGCCTTGGCGAAGTCAAGATAAACGATATCTGTCGGTATTTTTTTTATCGTAAGCTTTCGTCCAATCGTTTATACACTGCAGAAGATTGCTGGTGGTGGATTTACCCCTGACGAAACCATGCTGCTCCGACGGAATGATTGCGTTTTCTGTTAGAAATTTTGACATGTCTTCCACAATTATTGATTCCATTATTTTGGAAGGTACGGAAAGAAGACTAATGGGCCTGTAGTTAATAGGATTGAGTTTGTCGCCTTTTTTGAAAACAGCAGTGACAGACGCCTTCTTCCAGGCCTGCGGGATCCGAGATTTTGCGAAAGAGACAGACATGATTGTTGTCAACGGAGAGCAGAGAGCTTCGGAGAATTTTTTGAGAAAGAAGGGGCTCATCCCATCCAAACCAGGAGATGAATTCGATCCAATGTTCGATAAATGGTATTTAATCTTTTCCGAAGTAAACGTCACATAGTTCAGACTATCAAGCACCCGTTCTGCTCTAATTCCCGGAAGGCCACCATCCAGAGGCTCAGCTGTGAAGGAGCTTATGAAAGAGTCAGCCAAAACTTCAGCCGATTCGATGTCTGTGGAGCACAAGGAACCATCAGGTCTTCGTAGGAACGGGATGCTTACTCTGGTGTTCAGGTTGGATCGTATGAACTTGTACAGCCTTTTATTGTTTCCAGAGTTTGCAATAGATTCTTCAAACTCACGACGTGAAGATTGTAGTGTTGATACCAAGTGTTTTGAAAAATTTCGATGAGTTAGGTAATCTTCTGGGGCTTTTGATCTTTTGTATCTTTTCCAAAGTCTCTTTTTGTGGTGTATAAGCGACATTATTTCGTTATTTATCCATGGCTTGAGAGGATTTTTCCGATACAATTTGCTGCGGGAGTGCCTGTCAACAGATGCAGTTACGGCAGAGTAAAATCTCTCCCAGAGGATGTCAACGTCATCACATGCGTCCAAGAGGGTGATCCAATCAATGGTGGAGAGTTCTTCGGACACTATCAAAGTCGACTATTTTGAAAACTTCGACTACATACTTGTTTGGCATGCAAACATTGAGCTGAATAGTTGCGTAGATTACAGCATGGTCCGATATTCCAACTGGTGGTAGGATTTCATGATCTGTGACAATGTTTTCATCGTTGGTAAAAATGAGATCAAGAATAGATGGTTCATTATTGACTCGGAATCTAGTCGGTTCGGTAATAAGTTGAAAAAGATTTGAATCGGCAAAGAAATGCATGAAATTACTCATGTCGCTATTAGTGTCAGGTATATTATTAATGGGCCAAGTGATATTAGAGAAGTTAAAATCACCAGCAATGATGAGGTTGTCCAGTGTCGATAGTTGATTTAGGTAATCGATCAGCTGAAGATTGGCTTCGTGGGACACGTCATTAGGTCTGTAAACAGATACTATGTTTATGTTGATAGTTTCCTTGGTAAGGCTGACATGCAAGGCCTCCACGCCCCGGATCACGGCAGTGTGCTGCCGAACTGCAAAGTTGGCCACGATCTCATCGCACAAGTATATACATACTCCGCCACCGACACGATTCAATCTGTCCGCTCTGTAAAAGCTGTAGCCCCCAATGTTAACCAGTGAATCTGGGACAGTTGGGTTAAGCCAAGTTTCGGTTAGAAGTATTATGTTAGGTTTGAGATTAACTATATTGCATATGAGTTCACTGAATTTGGCAAACAACGAGTCCAAGTTAGTGTAAAGGAACTTCCAGCATAGAAAGGGCAGCTGGAGGCTGTCGGAGGCTATCTTGTGCTCGAAAGTTGATGAAGATTATTTTGGGTACACCATGTATATATTTGATGGTAAGGTTTTGTTCTCCATTTGCCTTCCCCCTGTCAAGTTCCGAGCGAAGCTCTCTCAGTTGCTGAACCTGAGAGGGAGTTTGGTCACTTATGATGGATAGTTTCGAAGTAGAACTCTTCTCGATTAGAGTTCTCTTATTCCTCAAAACAGTGCGAGCATCGTATTCACTAGGCATAACCAACTTTATCATGCGGGGGTACTTGTTTGTAGGGTTGGGTTTGCCCACTCGAAAAATGGTGATCAGGTTAGCTGGGCAGTTTACAGTATCTAGTACCTCCGACACCACCGATTTATCATGCTCCCTCTTAGCATCTATGTCTCCTGTCAGTTCAGGGACCCCCCTGATAAATACATCCTCATCACCTCTGAAGCATCTAGGCAATACTCTGAACTCCATAGTCACCACTTCATGAACAGGCTCGCTTTCGAATCTGAGGCATCTAGAACCTACACGGCTATTTATATATGGAGATTTCGCTCTGAGTAACCAATGATATCGATGCGAAGGCCATTACCCCCTCCATTAGCGGCATGGAGAAATCTCGTTCCTGGGTCTATGATTCGAACGTGTAGACATGCCGAATAATTTCCTAGATGCATTGACACCGATTGAGTCATTGAGATTGCGGCAAGGTGACGAACATGATAAGTAATGCCTTCAAAATAGAAAAGCTATTTTCGGATTATGTAATAAAGTGAACATTTATTGTTCTATTATGTGAGACTGGACTTATTTCATTTCATTTATTTAACAAAAAAATATTGGTCATTCCTTTCACGTCGAAAACTTTGTTGTCAGGGATGCTGATGTTTCAAAATAACATAATTTTCAGACATATTCGAAACAGAAGTTAGTTGAAAATTCAGAATGCATTATGGTATTTCCTGATGAAATGATAACTTCACATCGGATGACCTTTTGTTTGAAAGACTCTCGAGAATTTCTAAAATACATGAAAAAAAATTAGTGAAGTCAAAAGAAAAGAACTTCATAGGGTTGGAAGTCCTCCCAGAAACGAGCATGTTCAAGTTACATATAATTTAATCATTCCATTTGGCTCTATCTTTCACTTTTATTCGAATTCTTGATACAAAATCTACTTAAAATTATCGATATTTCAATATTGCTATCGTCACCCTTCATCATCACGGCAGAATAAATAAAAACAAGCTAATTAGAATAAAAATTGCATAAGTTTCTGAATAAACTATATTCCTATCGTTTTGACATATAAAGAAATCATATTCTCATCGGAAGATGAGTTGTCCTCTTGTTGCGCCTAAAAATACGTGAATTCCGTTTTTTCGGAATTGTCAATGCATACATTTTGCTATCGTTCATTCCTGCAGAAGAAGTTTCATATGGACTATGCCTCCGCGAGACTGGATTCAGTATTCTCATTCGCCTCTCTTTTCGCAGGCCAGCTAATCTCGATCTAAGTTTACACCTGAGAAAGGGATCATTAGAGCATATTGCTCTGAACCTTTCGCAGGTCTGGTAAACACTCAGCAGAGAGTCAACGTCAAGGTACCGAAAAATAGTGGACATCATTTCCTCTGGCAGTACCTTGAAGGGATCCTCATCACCTCTGAAGCATCTAGGCAATACTCTGAACTCCATATTTACCACTTCATGAACAGGCTCGCTTTCCAATCTGAGGCATCTAGAACCTACACGGCTATTTATATATGGAGATTTCGCTCTGAGTAACCAATGATATCGATGCGAAGGCCATTACCCCCTCCATTAGCGGCATGGAGAAATCTCGTTCCTGGGTCTATGATTCGAACGTGTAGACATGTCAAATAATTTCCTCGATGCATTGACACCGATTGAGTCATTGAGATTGCGGCAAGGTGAAGAACATGGTAAGTAATGCCTTCAAAATAGTAGAGCTATTTTCGGATTATGTAATATAGTGAACATTTATTGTTCTATCATGTGAGACTGGACCTATTTCATTTCATTTATCTCACAAAAAATATTGGTCATTCCTTTCACGTCGAAAAGTTCGTTGTCAGGAATGCTGATGTTTCAAAATAACATAATTTTCAGACATATTCGAAACAGAAGTTAGTTGAAAATTCAGAATGCATTATGGTATTTCCTGATGAAATGATAACTTCATATCGGATGACCTTTTGTCTGAAACATTCTCGAAAATTCCTCAAATACCTACATGAAAAAAAAATTAGTAAAGTTTAAAGAGAAAGACTTCATCGGGTTGAAAGTCCTCCCAGAAAAGAGCATGTTCAAGTTACATATAATTTAATCATTCCATTTCGCTCTATCGTTCACTTTTATTCGAATTCTTGATACAAAATCTACTTCAAATTATCGAATGTATGAATATTTCAATATTTGTATCGTCAGACTTCATCATCAGCGCAGAATAAATGAAAACAAGCATAGTAATTAGAATAATAATTGCATAAGTTTCTGAATAAACTATATTCATATCGTTTTGACATATAAATAAATCATATTCTCATCGGAAGATGAGTTGTCCTCTTGTTATCCCTAAAAATACGTGAACTCCGTCTTTTCGGAATTGTCAATGCATACATTTTCCTATCGTTCATTCCTGCTGAAGAAGTTTCATTTGGACTATGCCTCCGCGAGACTGGATTCAGTATTCTTATTCGCCTCTCTTTTCGGAGGCCAGCTAATCTCGATCTGAGTTTACACCTGAGGAAGGGATCATTAGAGCATATTGCACTGAACCATTCGCAGGTCTGGTAAACACTCAGCAGGGAGTCAACGTCAAGGTACCGAAAACTAGTGGACATCATTTATTCATTTCCACTGGCAGTACCTTGAAGGGATCCTCATCACCTCTGAAGCATCTAGGCAATACTCTGAACTCCATATTTACCAACTCATGAACAGGCTCGCTTTCGAATCTGAGGCATCTTTTTTTTTTTTTTTTTTGTTCTAGAAGAGGTGAATCTTACATCAGACACCCAGTCTTTCTGGGTAGTGTCGGATTTTTACCGACTAAACACCTCTCCTGCGGTTGGTTCCGGGCATAAGCCTATAAACCTTCCATCATCTTATCTGTTATTTTCTCTTTCGCATTCTTTTATGCTGAGTGTTTGTGTACATCCTTCAATTGGATATCTCTTACTAAGTGTGGAGTTCTATATCTTCATTTTCGCAATTGGTCTCTAGGTCTTTTGCGGTAAATTCTAGCTGTTTTTTCATCTTCAGCGGGGTCATAGTCAACTAACCTTCTAAGGTCGTCATTTGGATGTTCACTAGCTCTTTCATAGGCTTTTGCAGCTTTTCGTTTGATGAATGTAGTAATGGACTCCCATTTTATGTCTTTTTGTATCTGTTCATTCCTAACAAACCAGGGGGCGTCTAATGCCCATCTCAGAAATTTGTTTTCTGTACTTTGTATCCTCTTTATATGGGTTCTCGCTGCATATCCCCATGCTGTTGATCCATAAGTTAGCTGTGGTCTGGCGACTGCTTTTATGATCCTCAATTTCGTGTTTCTGTTCATTTGGCTTCTTCTGCCTATAATCGGATATAGTCTTTTCATTGCTACATTCGTTTTATCCACTGCACACTTAATGTGTTGTTTCCACGTAAGTCCCTTGTCTAATATTACTCCTAGATATTTAGCTTCATTCTGCCATTCTATTTCATTATCGTCTATGGATATTTTCGAATCCATCTTCAGTTTTCTCTTTTGAAGGAGTATTGCTTGACTCTTTTCTCCATTGATTTTGATTTTCCATCTGTTACACCATTGACTGATATCGTCTGCAGCTTCTTGAAGTCTTTTGTGAATTATTTTTGTATTTCTGTGCCTAATTGCTATGCCCGTATCGTCCGCGTATAGAGCAAGCAGGCATCTTGGATTTCTTGGTATATCATGTATGTATATGTTATAGAGTAGCGGTCCTAGTATGGATCCTTGGGGAACTCCTGCTTCCAAATATCTGAGTGTGGAATGAACATCACCTATTTTCACACAAAAGTTCCTATCCCTCAAATAATTTCTTATTATTCTGCATAACTTGGGTGAATAACCTGCGGTTTTCATTTTATATGCTAGTCCTTCATGCCATACTCGATCGAAAGCTCTGGTTACATCTAGTAATAATAGTCCTGTGGCTTGTTTATTCTGAAATCCTTCTGTGATATACTCGGTTATTCTTAGGAGCTGTTGTTCAGTTGAATGTTGTTTTCGGAACCCAAATTGTTCACTCGGTATCGTCTGCAGGGCCTCTGTTTCTTCATTAAGTCGTCTGGCTAAGACTCTCTCCACAATTTTTCCTAGGGCTGGGAGCAGGCTAATCGGTCTATAGTTCTGTGGGAACTTTTTGTCTTTACCTGGTTTATTGAAAACAATCACTTCGGCAGATTTCCATCTTTTCGGAAAGTGCTCTGTTCTCATCACGCCATTTGCTATGCTAGTGAGAGCTGCCGTTCCTTTCTTTGACATTTTCTTCAGCATGAGATTTGTAATTTTATCTTTTCCAGGAGCCTTTCTTGTTTTCAAATTATTGATTATCTCTTTGATTTCTGCCGGAGATGTTGGGTGAGGGATTTTGTCATCCGGTGGTGATTCTTTCATTTCTTCTTCATTATCTTCTATTAATTCTTCTAGGTCCTCATCGTCTTCTTCACAATAGTTTATTCTTGACTCCCTTTCTATAGTATCGGCAAGAGCGTTAGCTTTATCGCTTTTTGAATATGCCATTCCATGCATTCCATGCAGTGGTGGAATTTGAGTTTTTTCATTACGTAAATTTTTTTGCATTTTCCATGCAGAGTGGTCTTCTGTGTTGAGTTCACTTATTTTCTTATTCCATCTATTCGTTCTGAGCTCCCTTAGTGCATTTTTAAGTATTTGACTATGTCTGTTTAGTCTGTTTTTATCATTATCTGTTTTATACATCCTGTACTTCTTTCTTAGTCTTCGGTTGACTTTAATCAGTTCTTTCACCTCTTTTGGAGTATCGCCATAGGGATGTTTGGGAGTAGGTTTAGTTTTTCTAACCGTGCTCTCTTCATAGGATTTCATAATCGCACTCTCCAAAGCAATGACTGATTGATCTAGTTCATCAGGAGTGTTAATTTGTGGAATACTCGTGATATTTTCTTGGAGTTTATTCTTATATTCGTCCCAATCGGTATGTTCTCGTGTTTGAGTCACTTCATTTCTAGGTCCATGTCCTAAAATGAACTCTATCGGGTTGTGATCAGATGTTCCATCCTCTATCGTTTCAAGAGCAAAATCTTGTTTTATATTTTTCATTATAACTATGTCTAGCACATCAGGGGTTCCATTGCCACTAGGTAAATATGTCGGTATTTCCGGTCCCATGATTATGGCATCTTCCTTTTCGGCATATTCTTTCAATTTCTTGCCATTTGCATTCTCTATTTTAGAATTCCATTGTTGAGATTTACAGTTGAGATCTCCAAGTATTATTCTTGGAAAATGACCCCCTAATAAAATCTTCATCTCTTCCTCTGGCAGATTTATTTGCGGTGGTTTATATACAGAGAATACCTTAATGCTTTCTCTTCTTATCCTTACTGTGATCGATAGTGCCTCTATAGTTGCGTCATTGTTCTCGTGATTTACAACCGCATTCAGGTAATGGTTCACGTCCCTTTTAACGAGAATAGCAACCCCTCCACCTTTTCTTTCATTTCTGTCTCTTCTGTATATTTCGTAGTTTTCGAAGGATATTTTATCTTTAGGAGTTAATTTAGTTTCCTGAAGCGCCATAATATCAGGATGTCTTTCTTCTAACAATTGTTCAATATCTGATTTACGGGCTCTGATTCCGTTAATATTCCAGGAAACTATCTTCAGATTTTCTAGCTGTGATGGCATGTTCATAAATTATTTATTTCCAAATAAGTTTTGAAATTTCTTCTCGAATTCTTTTTCAAATTTCTGCATTATTCTGCTGAATATTTTCTCAGTGAGTTTGTCAAGTTCATCTTTAGGGTCTTCCCTTCTGGTTTCAATTGGTTTTGTGGACGAGTTCTTTGTTTTTTGTACCTGTGGTTTTTCAACAGTAACAACAGTCTTTATTTTTTCAGCGATTTTCTTGGGGGGGCTTCTTTTTTTGTCGGTGTTTTCTTCTTCGTAAGATTTTTATATGCGCTGCAGCCTTTATAACTGGCGGGATGTCCACTTTGGTTACATAAAACGCATGCCGCGTTCCTTTCACCTTCTTTTTGCGTCAATGCACATTCTTTTGTGCAATGTGCCCCTAAACATTTTACGCATCTCCACGGAAATGTGCACTTATTTTGTGCATGTCCATATCTCTGGCAGCGATGGCACTGTCCTGGGCCTTCAGGCTTCTTTTTTGGTTCAATTTCTATACAGAGGCTATATAGTTTTTTCACTTGAAATATTTCCTTGTGTTGAGTTTTCACAAGGTAGAGAGGCATTGCCTTTTTCGTTTTGTTCGACGTCATTCTCGTTACTTCAGCATCTTTGATGCCTTGTAGTCCTAGATCATTTTTAATCACGTCAATATCCGCGTCAAGTGGCAAGTACCTTATGACGGCGTATACTCTCTTTTCTTCTTCCATTTGGTAAGTAAAATATTCCTTACCTTGTTGATCGAGGAATTTTGTTAATTTCCTGAAATCTTCTGCAGACGAGGCAATAATTTTGATGCCGTCTTTAACAACCGTTGCCCGGTTATAATTTATTTTCTTGCTGTAGAGAGCTTTGGACATTTCCGTCCAGTCTGACGTTCCCATCATTGTCACTGGGGGAATTTTCTCTGTAGCAGGTGACTGAGGTGTCACCGTTGTCTTTTTTGAGTTGTTCTCAATTGAGGACGTACTCTCTTTTCTGGCACGCTTGGCTGGAGGAGCTCCTTGAGGTTTGGGGACTTTATTGCTATCCTCAATTATTGAGGTTATCTTTTTGGGGGGGATAACTGTATTGGGATTGGTTTGGGCCGATGTTCCTGGTTCAGAAGTCAAAACCTGCGAATAACTTCTTACCTGTTGATTTGGGGACTTCGTTTTGGAGAGTTCTTCTCTCAAGAGTTTCATCTCGCTGGTCAAATTTGCCATGCAGGTTGTCAGGGCCGCTAGATTGGCTTTGAGCTCGTCATTCTCCTTTCGGAGCTTGACGAGTTCCTTCAATTCATCACTCTCTTCTTCAGAGGACGAGTATCTATCCTCCATTTCCATGAAGGATTCATCGTTATCCGAATATTCACTCATGTTTCAATTCGTGATAGGCACTTCACTCCTTTTTTAACTTCACTAAAAGTCCGTAAATCACTGACGCACGGAACCAACGATCCTTTCGGACCTGGACTCAACGCGCGAGAAAACAAAAACCTTTTACAAGCACTAACTTGTATGATGCGCATCAACGTGGCGTACGGCGCACTGAACTGGTTTACACACAAGCTTAACTCTCGGTACGTGTACACTAGTCGACGTCTCGGTCAGTACTGTGTCTGAGGCATCTAGAACCTACACGGCTATTTATATATGAAGATTTCGCTCTGAGTAACCAATGATATCGATGCGGAGGCCATTAACCCCTCCATTAGCGGCATGGAGAAATCTCGTTCCTGGGTCTATGATTCGAACGTGTAGACATGCCGAATAATTTCCTAGATGTATTGACACCGATTGAGTCATTGAGATTGCGGCAAGGTGACGAACATGATAAGTAATGCCTTCAAAATAGAAAAGCTATTTTCGGATTATGGACTATAGTGAACATTTATTGTTCTACCATGTGAGACTGGACCTATTTCATTTATTTAACAAAAATTATTGGTCATTCCTTCCACGTCGAAAACTTTGTTGTCAGGGATGCTGATGTTTCAAAATAACATAATTTCCAGACATATTGGAAACAGAAGTTAGTTGAAAATTCAGAATGCATTATGGTATTTCCTGATGAAATGATAACTTCACATCGGATGACCTTTTGTTTGAAAGACTCTCGAGAATTTCTAAAATACATGAAAAAAAATTAGTGAAGTTAAAAGAAAAGAACTTCATAGGGTTGGAAGTCCTCCCAGAAACGAGCATGTTCAAGTTACATATAATTTAATCATTCCATTTGGCTCTATCTTTCACTTTTATTCGAATTCTTGATACAAAATCTACTTAAAATTATCGATATTTCAATATTGGTATCGTCACCCTTCATCATCACGGCAGAATAAATAAAAACAAGCTAATTAGAATAAAAATTGCATAAGTTTCTGAATAAACTATATTCCTATCGTTTTGACATATAAAGAAATCATATTCTCATCGGAAGATGAGTTGTCCTCTTGTTGCGCCTAAAAATACGTGAATTCCGTTTTTTCGGAATTGTCAATGCATACATTTTGCTATCGTTCATTCCTGCAGAAGAAGTTTCAAATGGACTATGCCTCCGCGAGACTGGATTCAGTATTCTCATTCGCCTCTCTTTTCGCAGGCCAGCTAATCTCGATCTAAGTTTACACCTGAGAAAGGGATCATTAGAGCATATTGCTCTGAACCTTTCGCAGGTCTGGTAAACACTCAGCAGAGAGTCAACGTCAAGGTACCGAAAAATAGTGGACATCATTTCCACTGGCAGTACCTTGAAGGGATCCTCATCACCTCTGAAGCATCTAGGCAATACTCTGAACTCCATATTTACCAACTCATGAACAGGCTCGCTTTCGAATCTGAGGCATCTAGAACTTACGCGGCTATTTATAGGAAGGTTTCGCTCTGAGTAACCAGTGAGATCGATGCGAAGGCCATTACCCCCTCCATTAGCGGCATGGAGAAATCTCGTTCCTGGGTCTATGATTCGAACGTGTAGACATGCTAAATAATTTTCTAGATGCATTGACACCGATTGAGTCATTGAGATTGCGGCAAGGTGAAAAACATGGTAAGTAATGCCTTCAAAATAGAAGAACTATTTTCGGATTATGTAATGAAGTGAACGTTTATTGTTCTATCATGTGAGACTGGACCTATTTCATTTCATTTATTCAACAAAAAATATTGGTCATTCCTTTCACGTCGAAAACTTTGTTGTCAGGGATGCTAATGTTTCAAAATAACAAAATTTTCAGACATATTCGAAACAGAAGTTAGTTGAAAATTCAGAATGCATTATGGTATTTCCTGATGAAATGATAACTTCATATCGGATGACCTTTCGTCTGAAACACTCTCGAAAATTTCTCAAATACATGAAAAAAAAATTAGTAAAGTTTAAAGAGAAGAACTTCATAGGGTTGGAAGTCCTCCCAGAAACGAGCATGTTCAAGTTACATATAATTTAATCATTCCATTTCGCTCTATCGTTCACTTTTATTCGAATTCTTGATACAAAATCTACTTCAAATTATCGAATGTATAAATATTTCAATATTTGTATCGTCAGACTCCATCATCAGGGCAGAATAAATGAAAACAAGCATAGTAATTAGAATAATGATTGCATAAGTTTCTGAATGAACTATGTTCATATCGTTTTGACATATAAAGAAATCATATTCTCATCGAAAGATGAGTTGTCCTCTTGTTATCCCTAAGAATACGTGAACTCCGTTTTTTCGGAATTGTCAATGCATACATTTTCCTATCGTTCATTCCTGCTGAAGAAGTTTCATTTGGACTATGCCTCCGCGAGACTGGATTCAGTATTCTTATTCGCCTCTCTTTTCGGAGGCCAGCTAATCTCGATCTGAGTTTACACCTGAGGAAAGGATCATTAGAGCATATTGCACTGAACCATTCGCAGGTCTGGTAAACACTCAGCAGGGAGTCAACGTCAAGGTACCGAAAAATAGTGGACATCATTTCCACTGGCAGTACCTTGAAGGGATCCTCATCACCTCTGAAGCATCTAGGCAATACTCTGAACTCCATATTTACCAACTCATGAACAGGCTCGCTTTCGAATCTGAGGCATCTAGAACCTACACGGCTATTTATATATGAAGATTTCGCTCTGAGTAACCAATGATATCGATGCGAAGGCCGTTACCTACTCCATTAGCGGCATGGAGAAATCTCGTTCCTGGGTCTATGATTCGAACGTGTAGACATGCCGAATAATTTCCTAGATGCATTGACACCGATTGAGTCATTGAGATTGCGGCAAGGTGACGAACATGATATATAACTGTTGCTGTGTAACGCAAATACGTATTCCGAAGGTGCTCTTCTTTCTTTTGTGATGGCAAATGTTCATTGATTTAAAAAAATTTATTGTTATTGTCTGTGAGGTGACTAAGGTAGGCTCATTCCATATTTGATATTATTTTGGTGGATTCCTGAGCGGGAGACGGAAAAATCTGCAACATTTATTTCTTATATCACGATTTGTTTATTTTCACTCCAGCGATATTGGATTCGTAAAATCCAACACATGAGAGAACCGTTTCCCACCGCGTTCCATCTGATTGAACTCGCTATCTCCACAGATTGAATCGTGCAGCCCACATAAATTCTTGCTACACAGCTCAACACTGAAAAGTTCTCTTTACTTCGTTTTGCTTGTTTCTTCTGTGTCCTTACACTTTTCCTTTTTTTCGTGGCCTTCCTTCTGTACTGAGTCTCTCTTATAGGCCCAAGAGAGTGAAGTGTGTCATCCTTACCTTCCTTATTTATTCGGGCTTGAAAATGACTAAGTGTCACCTCTGCTCAAAAATTTCGGAGGGCCAGCTACTGAGGTGTGCTACATGTAAGAATTGCTACCATGTTGACTGCTTAAAATTAACACCAAATGAAGTGAAGCAAATAAGTGGCAAACGTGGCGATAGTTGGATTTGCGGGATTTGCAGCAAGGAGAGTCGTTCTCTCCGGAGTAGACCTGCTTCCGCTTCTTCTTCATCCGTTGGTGACGGGACAACTCTTCCCTCGCCTAGCACCTGTGCCTCCGGATCACTCACCACCGATCAGTTTTCTGTTCTTTTGGCTAAGCTGAATGAAATGTCTCAAGATATACATGATATAAAAAAATCACAGAATTCCCTGCGTGAAGAGGTATCAGAGTGTACATCTATGCTTCGGGAACACTCCGCAACTTTAAAAGAACATTCAAGGCTACTGGATACTCATTGCAACGCACTCGGGGACCATGATGCTAAAATTTCTACATGTCAGGCTGAGTTGGCTAACATGGCGGCTAAAAACTTAAGTGTGGAAGCTAAGTTGGGTGAACTTGAGTCTGAGTTCAGTGGACTGCGGGTTGGTGTTGGTTTGACTTCAGGTGCTGAAAGTTCAACTCCACTGCCATCTTCGGAGTTAATAGAGCGGGTTAAGAGAGCTAATAATATCCTCATCAGAGGCGTCATGGAGTCCGGGGAGGATGCGGAGGTGGTGACTCAGCTTCTTGATCATATAGATCGTGCTGCCAACAGTCAACGCGTTTCGATCTCTAGAGTTGGTAAACGAAAACCATCAAATCCTCGCCCTCTCAAGGTATGCTTTTCTAATCCTTCAGTAGTTTCTTCTATCTTGAGGAATAAAAATACAATCCATGATATTCCATCCTGGAGAGGCTACTCAATAGGAGATGACAGAACTCCCAGGCAACTGGAGGAACTCAACTGTCTTCGGAATGAGTTGAAGAGAAGGAGACTGGGGGGAGAGACCGACGTTACGATCAAGTATGTGAGGGGAGTTCCTGCAATTGTGAAGATTCCACGGGGTGGCAATTCAAAAAACTAAAATCTGGCTTCAGGGCATGGTCCGTGGCATACACTAACATCCAATCGCTACTTTCCAAGTATCTGGAGTTGTTGTCTTTCGTCAAGTCCGAAAGGCCAGACTTCATATTGTTAGCTGAGAGTTGGCTGCACGGAGGTATATCTGATGGTGTCGTCGATATACCAGGATATTCGATTTTTCGACAGGATAGTACGGTGACAGTTGGACACGGGGGGGTATGTGCCTACGTTAATAATGATGTTGCCGCTCAATTTTCTGTAACTTCATTTTCTGGAGATTTTCCAGGATTGGACAATCTATTTCTTGATGTTTCGGATGGGGATAACAATTTTCTTACAGTTGGTTGCGTTTATAGACCCCGGCCGTCTCAAAACGACTCCCAGTTCACAGAGTTTTTAAATGAGGTACTCAATTCCAGGGGAACTCTATTCATCGCCGGCGATTTCAACCTCCCAGATGTTTGCTGGCCACTGACTTCGACCAGAGCTTGTAACTCTCCATCAAAGCCATATGTTGACCTATTCCACTCTTCAACATTTTCGCAACTGGTGAACGCGCCCACTCGATTTCGACTTAATCAAAATGCTTCTCTTCTGGATCTGATTCTTGTGAGTGATACCGATCTTGTTTCTAATATCGACTACCTGCCTCCATTTGGCAAGCCAGACCACATAACTTTACTCTCTGAGCTGCAACTTATTATTCCTAACAAATCAAGTAAAATCAGGAAAACAATCAGAATTATTGATTACCAGGGTCTGAACGCGTATTTTGGGAATGTGAATTGGAGTGAATTGTTGTCTTCGGACTCAACCGTCAGGGAAATGTGGGATATATTTGTCGCAACAGTGAGTCAGGGTGTCAACCACTGCTCTACTACTAAAATTATAACATCTGTTCCATCAAAACCCTGGATCGATCAAAGAATACTCAAGATGATAAGGCACAAGAAGTCAATATGGCAGCGGTACATGCGACGCAGGTTGAGGAGTGATTACTTGGCTCATCGAAACTATAGTTCTCACCTGTCGAGGATTATTCGGGAAGCAAAGGGGAGCTTCGAGGCGGAGATCGCCGGATCCAAGAATAGTAAGCGATTCTTCAAATACCTGAGATCCACCTTGTGTACAAAAGTGAGAACACCGTTACTTCGAGATAAAAACGGTCTTATGTGTGGGAGCGAGAGGGAGAGTGCAGAAATTTTTTCTGATTGCTTCGCATCTGCATTTACGACCGAAGATGATCTCATGCCTTCTTTAGACTCACCACGAGCATGTAATTCTCTAACTGAGGTCAATTTCACCGCATCAACGGTCGAGAAACATCTTCTCAATCTGGATCCATCTTCTGCTCCGGGCCCCGACCGAATATCTGCCTCCCTTCTGAAAAACTGCTCAGGTGGTGTTTCTCTTCCCCTTTCAATCATCTTCAGGAAATCTCTTGTTACCCACACATTGCCAGCTGATTGGCTGCGATCCGAGATCACTCCAATATTCAAGAAGGGTGACAAGCTTTGTGCCGAAAACTATCGACCAGTCAGTTTGGTTTCTGTTGTTTCCAGAGTATGTGAGCGAGTTATCCTTGAGGAGCTGAGAGAGTTTGCTATTGGTAATAATCTGATTCCCGACTGTCAGCACGGTTTTTTGCCGGGTCGTTCTATTATCACGAATCTCTTGAGTTGTGTCAACATCTGGTCAAATATGATGGATCAGAATATTCCTGTGGATGTAATTTACTTGGATTTCTCCAAAGCTTTTGACCGAGTTCCACATAAACGTTTACTTATGAAGTTGGAACACCTGGGAGTTCGCGGAGATATGTTGTTGTGGATCAGGGCATTTCTTTCTGATAGATGCTTCCGGGTACGTGTTGGTGGATCCTATTCAGATTTGAGGTTGGTGACAAGCGGCGTCCCTCAGGGGTCGGTTCTTGGACCTCTTTTGTTTCTGCTATACACGTCCGATCTACCTAATAGTATAGGATCCAAGTTAGCAATTTTCGCAGATGACACGAAAGTTTTCAACGATGCTCTTAATTGCAGCCAAACTCTGCAGAATGACTTAAACTTTCTTCTACGTTGGTCTAGGAGATGGCTCTTACCCCTGAATCTGGAGAAGTGTGTGATTGTGCACATGGGCAGAAATAATCCTCGTCGCGCTTGTTACTTAGCTGGTCATGAGCTGTCATCGGTGGGTAGTCACGTGGATTTGGGTGTCACTGTGTCGGAGGATCTGTCCTGGTCGGAGCATATAGCAAATACGGTCAGCAAAGCGAACAGGTTACTGTACATGCTTCAGAGGTCATTTCGCGGATGTTCTCCTTACACTTGCTCACTGCTCATAAAAACCTACATACGACCTATCCTTGAATTTGCTGGGCCAGTTTGGAGTGTGAACTTCGTGCGAGATAGAGAACTGCTGGAAAACGTTCAACGACGAGCAACTCGTATTCCCTATGGTGTGGTCCGACCTTCGTACGAGGAAAGGCTCTCCATTTTCCGTCTCACGAGGTTTTCCGCAAGGCGAGCCCGAGGGGATCTCATAACTACATATAGAGCATTGAATGGTTTATTTGGTGTTGGTATGTCTCATATGTTTACCTTGAGTGAGGACACTCGACTGCGTGGACATAGGTTCAAGCTCAAGAAGGAGAAGTTTCACCAGAGATGCAGGCAGAATTTTCTATCTAACAGAGTATTCGAATGTTGGAATCGACTTCCTGCAAGTGTTGTGCAAGCGCCATCGGTCAATTCTTTTAAAAATGGACTGGATGCATTTGATCGGCTGCGTGGTGTGCTTTGAAACTCTTTTAGTGTGCCTTATCGATGAAACACAGTATGACTTATATGTGTTGAGTTTATAGTTTGTACTTAACTCTTGTCAATTCAATAATAATAATAAATAATGATAAGTAATGCCTTCAAAATAGAAAAGCTATTTTCGGATTATGTAATATAGTGAACATTTATTGTTCTATCATGTGAGACTGGACCTATTTCATTTCATTTATCTCACAAAAAATATTGGTCATTCCTTTCACGTCGAAAAGTTCGTTGTCAGGAATGCTGATGTTTCAAAATAACATAATTTTCAGACATATTCGAAACAGAAGTTAGATGAAAATTCAGAATGCATTATGGTATTTCCTGATGAAATGATAACTTCACATCGGATGACCTTTTGTTTGAAAGACTCTCGAGAATTTCTAAAATACATGAAAAAAAATTAGTGAAGTTAAAAGAAAAGAACTTCATAGGGTTGGAAGTCCTCCCAGAAACGAGCATGTTCAAGTTACATATAATTTAATCATTCCATTTGGCTCTATCTTTCACTTTTATTCGAATTCTTGATACAAAATCTACTTAAAATTATCGATATTTCAATATTGGTATCGTCACCCTTCATCATCACGGCAGAATAAATGAAAACAAGCATAGTAATTAGAATAATGATTGCATAAGTTTCTGAATGAACTATGTTCATATCGTTTTGACATATAAAGAAATCATATTCTCATCGAAAGATGAGTTGTCCTCTTGTTATCCCTAAAAATACGTGAACTCCGTTTTTTCGGAATTGTCAATGCATACATTTTCCTATCGTTCATTCCTGCAGAAGAAGGTTCATATGGACTATGCCTCCGCGAGACTGGATTCAGTATTCTAATTCGCCTCTCTTTTCGGAGGCCAGCTAATCTCGATCTGAGTTTAAACCTGAGAAAGGGATCATGAGAGCATATTGCTCTGAACCTTTCGCAGGTCTGGTAAACACTCAGCAGAGAGTCAACGTCAAGGTACCGAAAAATAGTGGACATCATTTCCACTGGCAGTACCTTGAAGGGATCCTCATCACCTCTGAAGCATCTAGGAAATACTCCGAACTCCATATTTACCAACTCATGAACAGGCTCGCTTTCGAATCTGAGGCATCTAGAACCTACAGGGCTATGTATATATGAAGATTTCGCTCTGAGTAACCAATATGCGAAGGCCATTACCCCCTCCATTAGCGGCATGGAGAAATCTCGTTCCTGGGTCTATTATTCGAACGTGTAGACATGCCAAATAATTTCCTAGATGCATTGACACCGATTGAGTCATTGAGATTGCGGCAAGGTGAAGAACATGATAAGTAATGCCTTCAAAATAGAAAAGCTATTTTCGGATTATGGACTATAGTGAACATTTATTGTTCTATCATGTGAGACTGGACCTATTTCATTTCATTTATTTCACAAAAAATATTGGTCATTCCTTTCACGTCGAAAACTTTGTTGTCAGGGATGCTGATGTTTCAAAATAACATAATTTTCAGACATATTCGAAACAGAAGTTAGTTGAAAATTCAGAATGCATTATGGTATTTCCTGATGAAATGATAACTTCATATCGGATGACCTTTCGTCTGAAAAACTCCCGAAAATTTCTCAAATACATGAAAAAAAAAATAGTAAAGTTTAAAGAGAAGAACCTCATAGAGTTGAAAGTCCTCCCAGAAAAGAGCATGTTCAAGTTACATATAATTTAATCATTCCATTTCGCTCTATCGTTCACTTTTATTCGAATTCTTGATACAAAATCTACTTAAAATAATCGAATATACAGGGTGAGTCTTCGACTTGTACATATATTTTAACTGGAGATTCTTGAGGTCAAAAGAAACCTTTTTCTCATTTTCCATTTTTCCGAATTCGGCTCTGTTAAAAAGATATAGCCATTTAGAAAAAAAAATTGTGCTAACTACGGTCCTGAAACGATCTTCTGGAATTTATGCAAAGTTCATATTTCTCGATAGAAATTGAGTTGATACATTTAGGAAATACTCAAATACTAACCTCATTCGAATAAGAATGTTTAAAACACGATATTTCTTAACAAATACAGTTATTTTAGAAGGATTATTTCTGCAATTGAAAAGTCATTTGTCTTCTATCGAATTAAGTTCCTTCTTCGATTTTCCTGAAGATTATTTTGTAAACACTTAAATCTTGCTCATATTTTCCCCTTTCTCCCAAAACTATCTCAAAAAGAATTGTTTTTACACTAATCGAACATAACTCCATAAAATTAGGTCAAATGATTAGAGATCAATGACCTAAGACCTAACCTAACCCATCGAACCATATTCTATGAACTCTAGAGCATAGAACGTTTGAGCAGACGATGCCAGATTGTGTTGATTTTCTCCACAAGGAAGCACTAGGTCCTCTATCATTAACGGATGAACTAACGCAAAGCCATTCATTAGTTTTGTTTACTTTTGGCTGATGGCGTCTTCGTGCCTCTTTGGAAATGTACTGATTCTCGCCGATAGAGCGCTACGATCTTAATGCGCAACCGTTGTTCCGTACTTCCGTGAACCGAACAGTGGAACACGGTCTGTGGATGTTGAAGTAAGCATGCGTGAAGCCGCTTGATGGAGATTTGTCGATTTGTTATTGTTTATTCACAGTGGATAATGCGAAAACGGAAAAGTTGATGTGAAAAGATTATCAGTGAAAGTGAAATAATGTGCTAATAACCGTGAAGTGAGTTTATAAAATTCCAAGAGGATATTGTTCAGATAGAAAAAACATCGCCACAGATTATCAGGTAGCTATCATAGTATTTTTCATTAATTTCAATTTAATACGTGATTTGTATGGAATATTCATCAGTAATATCCGAGGTAATATCCGAATTTTTAAGTCTTGACGAAGTTGATAAACATTCTGACAACATTGTTACCTTGTATAGAGTTTATTGATTCAAGCCATTCTGTGATATTGAGACGTCAGGGTTGCATCTAGATTTTTCCTATGATATTTGATTTTTTCGTCAAATTTAATCGGGTAAAATTTGGAATAACTCGAAAACAACGCGTTTTATCGAAAAAACTCAGGATTACTTTTATTTTTTAAACCGGTTGGTTCTTTCGAAAATATGAACCGTTTATCTTTTTCGAGTGGTTTTATAGTATTTTTTTGTAGATTCATAAGTTGGCTACGCTGTGACTTCTATGCCGGGAAAGATATTGAATGAGTTTTTATTTGGAAATATGCATTATAAAGGGAGTGAATACTTCACCAAAATTCAGTTCATTTGAAATAACGGTTCCGAAGATATAAACAGAAAAGTGTTTTTTTCATGGATTTTCGACACCCTGTATCTTCCAAACGAAACCGAATTTTGAAAAATGGTATAGGAAGAAAGTGTTCCGTTTGATGAGAGAAATCTACAGTTAAAATATATGTACAAGTCAAAGACTCACCCTGTATAAATATCTCAATATTGGTATCGTCGACTTCATCATCACGGCAGAATAAATAAAAACAAGCATAGTAATTAGAATAATAATTGCATAAGTTTCTGAATAAACTATATTCCAATCGTTTTGACATATAAAGAAATCATATTTTTCAAAACTTCAAAAGAACCAAAAAATCCTATGAGTTACCCTAACACCGTCTTCCGAATAACTGAACTTACTTTCGTCCGAAACTTCCCCGGCTACCTTATTCTTTGTATATATAATATCGGTTTACAACGTTCTCCGACGTCTTCCGATTTCCAATCTCCACCTCTCTCTATCGTTCCATAGACCGTCCCCGAGTTCTCTCTCTTCGATTTCCTTATCGATGCCTTCTCTCCAGCTTCTTCTGGGTCTTCCTGGTCCTCTCCTGCGCCAGGGTTGCCAATTCAAAACCTGCTTTGGTATCCGATGTTCAGGCATTCGTTGTACGTGTCCGTACCAGACCAATTGCTTGTTCTTAATGTCATCTGTAATTGTGTGTGTCACTCCCATAATCTCTCTGATTCGTTCATTTGTCACCCTCTCTCTTCTAGATCTTCTTGCTGAACGTCTCCAGAAGTCCATCTCTGTTGCTCTCAGCATCTTTTCCGTTGACTGTTTTAGGGGCCAGACTTCAGGACCATAGGTTATTATGCTTTTGACTATCGAGTTGTATATACGTTTCTTATTTTCGGTTGTGATGGTTTTATCCCAGAGAATACTGTTGAGCAGTGCGATCGATCTTCTGCCCTTCTGGTTTCTTTCTTTGATTGCTTCATCAAGGGCGCCATCTTGCGAAATCTTCATGCCAAGGTAATTATAGTGTGCTGTGTGTTTGATGATTTCGCCGTTTTCCAATATGAGATGTTGATCTTGCCCATTTATGGTCATGTACTGGGTTTTCTCTACATTCACTTCCAAACCCCACCTTTTATATTCTTCTATAAGCTTTCTGGTCATATATTGCAGGTCGTCATAATCTTGAGCAATTAAGACCTGATCATCAGCGAAACTCAAGGTGTACAGGGTGATATCAAGCAGAGGTATACCCATATTCCTGCATTTTTGCTTCCAGCTTTTCAGAACTTCTTCCAGGTATATTTTAAAAAGAGTAGGAGACAGACAGGATCCCTGTTTGAGGCCCTTGGAGCTGTAGAACCCAGTTGTTATTTTTCTTCCTATTTTGATCTCAGTCATTGAATGATCGTAGAGGCCTCTGGCTGCTTTTATGAGTTCTATGTTTATACTTGTCCTCTCAAGAGTCTGCCAGAGCTTATTCACTGGAATACTATCATAAGCCTTCTTCAGATCGATGAAAAGCAGATGGACCTCCTGGTGTCGGGCGATCTTCTTCTCGATTACTTGGGTCAATGTGAATATATGGTCCATCGTTGAGCGGCCTGCTCGGAAACCCGCCTGTTCTTCTGCCTCTAAATGACCATATTCCAGTTCTATTCGGTTTTTCAGAACCTTTCCATATACTCTACTCATCGTACTTATTATTGCTATTCCTCTATAGTTCTCGCATTTTGATCGATCACCCTTCTTGAAAATGGGTGTAATAAAGGATGTCCTCCATTCTTCGGGGGTTTGAGCCTGGTCGATACATTTTTGAAAGAGCGTTTTTAGATGTACGAACAGCTCATCTGGTGCGTGTTTAAGTAGTTCTCCAGGAATGTTGCTAGGTCCAGAAGATTTTTCATTCTTCAGAGTTTTGCATACTTTTGCTATTTCGTCCGCCCTGAGTCTAATAGGTGATCCAATTATATTGACGTTTTGGTGTAATGGGGCCTGAGTGAATTCGCTACGGTCTTCTGTTAGCAGCTTCTCGAAGTATTTTTTCCAGTTTTGCTGTGTGATGGGGGATATTATTTCTTTTCCTTCAGTTCCTCTCAGGTTTTTCAGTATTCTCCAGCTCTCTGAACTTTTACTTCCTCCAAGATATGCGTTGACTCTTTGGCAGGTTCTATTCCATGCTTCATTTTTCTTAAGAGAAATTTTCTTCCTTACTGATCTTTGGGCTTCTCTGTATTCCATTTTGTCTTCGTTTTTTTTTAATTGACATATTTTTGGTGTTTTTGTTTCTTCACTTTTATCTCCTCTTCTATTTCCTCGTCCCAACAGTATGTTCGTCTTTTATTATTTCGTTGATATTCACCAAGCGCTTCAAAAGCTGAGTCCTGATGGCAGTGTTCTATGTCTTCATGGAATTGCTCGATGTTGTTAAATTTTAGGGTTATTAGTTTTTCCTTCACTCTGTTTTTGTATAAGGTTCTGACACTTTCATGTTCTAGGGCTTTCAGGTTAAATTTTCGTTCTTCGAATTGTTCCGTATTAGTTTCCTCATGTTTCAACTCCTTGACTGTGCCTCTTCCGGGCAACAGGATATTTGCTCGTAGAAGTTAGTGATCTGTACCACATGTTCGACCTCTATGCACTCTTACGTCCAAGGGTTTCCAAGCCGATGTTTGCTTCATAATTACGTAGTCAATTATTGACTGTTGTTTTTTCGTTTCTTGTATCCATGTGAATTTATGGATTGACTTGTGCTGATAAAACCCGTTTAAAATTTTCAATTTGTTTTGGGTACATAAATTTATTAATCTTTCCCCGTTGTTGTTGAGTCTGTCTTCCCCGTATCTTCCCACTACATTATCTTTGTATTTTTTTCCCGTTCTCGAATTGAAATCTCCGAGTAATATCAGTTCCTTTGTCGACCCAATCTTGGTTATCTCATCATTTAGTTGTTCGAAGAAATCATCTTTGACATTAACTAAAGCGTCTTCATTAATTGCATATACTCCCTTATTACCTTATTCCTTTCAGAAACCAATTAAATTAAAGGTTTTTCTTTCGTCAGTACTTCAAAACCAATCAAACCGATACTTCTTCCATCTTTGTTTTTGTGAGCCAATCAAATTGAGACTTTCCTACCTCCTTGACGCGGGTAGGTAGGGCCTGTCTGAGATGAGGTGATTCTTTACGTAATATTTTTGGGAAATGCAGCGTCGAAAAAATATCATGGTTCCCAGCACACGCAGCATATATCAGCGCTGAGTTAGTGGAATCATAATTTCCTTATCTTCACTGTTACAGACGAAATTTAAACCGAAGATCAACAATTTCAATCGTTAACGTCTCGCCAGACATCCTGTATGGCATTGATAACCGTCTCAATAATTTCTTGGCACAGGAGTATCGAGTTCCCGAAGTTTAAATCGATCAATTAAATTATCGCGCTTTCTCGCAGGAGATTTCCCGAAAATAAAGGATGTTGAAAATACCGGTGAATTATTACGGAAAAGAGAATGTTCAAGTCCTAATTTCCGAGAGGATGTTCATTTTTCTACTTCCAAGTTATTTCTCCTATTACACATTGACACCGATTGAGTCATTGAGATTGCGGCAAGGTGAAGAACATGGTAAGTAATGCCTTAAAAAAAGTAGAGCTATTTTCGGATTATGTTATATAGTGAACATTTATTGTTCTATCACGTGAGACTGGACCTATTTCATTTCATTATTCTCACAAAAAATTTTGGTCATTCCTTTCACGTCGAAAAGTTCGTTGTCAGGAATGCCGATGTTTCAAAATAACATAATTTTCAGACATATTCGAAACAGAAGTTAGTTGAAAATTCAGAATGCATTATGGTATTTCCTGATGAAATGATAACTTCATATCGGATGACCTTTTGTCTGAAACATTCTCGAAAATTTCTCAAATACCTACATGAAAAAAAAATTAGTAAAGTTTAAAGAGAAAGACTCCATAGGGTTGAAAGTCCTCCCAGAAAAGAGCATGTTCAAGTTACATATAATTTAATCATTCCATTTCGCTCTATCGTTCACTTTTATTCGAATTCTTGATACAAAATCTACTTCAAATTATCGAATGTATAAATATTTCAATATTTGTATCGTCAGACTTCATCATCAGGGCAGAATAAATTAAAACAAGCATAGTAATTAGAATAATAATTGCATACGTTTCTGAATAAACTATATTCATATCGTTTTGACATATAAATAAATCATATTCTCATCGGAAGATGAGTTGTCCTCTTGTTATCCCTAAAAATACGTGAACTCCGTCTTTTCGGAATTGTCAATGCATACATTTTCCTATCGTTCATTTCTGCTGAAGAAGTTTCATTTGGACTATGCCTCCGCGAGACTGGATTCAGTATTCTTATTCGCCTCTCTTTTCGGAGGCCAGCTAATCTCGATCTGAGTTTACACCTAAGGAGGGAATCATGAGAGCATATTGCACTGAACCATTCGCAGGTCTGGTAAACACTCAGCAGGGCGTCAACGTCAAGCTATCGAAAAATAGTGGACATCATTTCCACTGGCAGTACCTTGAAGGGATCCTCATCACCTCTGAAGCATCTAGGCAATACTCTGAACACCATATTTACCAACTCATGAACAGGCTCGCTTTCGAATCTGAGGCATCTAGAACCTACACGGCTATTTATATATGAAGATTTCGCTCTGAGTAACCAATGAGATCGATGCGAAGGCCATTACCTCCGCCATAAGCGGCATGGGGAAATCTCGTTCCTGGGTCTATGATTCGAACGTGTAGACATGTCAAATAATTTCCTCGATGCATTGACACCGATTGAGTCATTGAGATTGCGGCAAGGTGAAGAACATGGTAAGTAATGCCTTCAAAATAGAAGAACTATTTTCGGATTATGTAATAAAGTGAACATTTATTGTTCTATCATGTGAGACTGGACTTATTTCATTTCATTTATTTAACAAAAAATATTGGTCATTCCTTTCACGTCGAAAACTTCGTTGTCAGGGATGCTGATGTTTCAAAATAACATAATTTTCAGACATATTCGAAACAGAAGTTAGTTGAAAATTCAGAATGCATTATGGTATTTCCTGATGAAATGATAACTTCATATCGGATGTACTTTTGTCTGAAACATTCTCGAAAATTTCTCAAATACATGAAAAAAAAATTAGTAAAGTTTAAAGAGAAAGACTTCATAGGGTTGAAAGTCCTCCCAGAAAAGAGCATGTTCAAGTTACATATAATTTAATCATTCCATTTCGCTCTATCGTTCACTTTCATTCGAATTCTTGATACAAAATCTACTTCAAATTATCGAATGTATAAATATTTCAATATTTGTATCGTCAGACTTCATCATCAGCGCAGAATGAATGAAAACAAGCATAGTAATTAGAATAATGATTGCATAAGTTTCTGAATGAACTATGTTCATATCGTTTTGACATATAAAGAAATCATATTCTCATCGAAAGATGAGTTGTCCTCTTGTTATCCCTAAAAATACGTGAACTCCGTTTTTTCGGAATTGTCAATGTATACATTTTCCTATCGTTCATTCCTGCAGAAGATGTTTTATATGGACTATGCCTCCGCGAGACTGGATTCGGTATTCTAATTCGCCTCTCTTTTCCTAGGCCAGCTAATCTCGATCTGAGTTTACACCTGAGGAAGGGATCATTAGAGCATATTGCTCTGAACCTTTCGCAGGTCTGGTAAACACTCAGCAGAGAGTCAACGTTAAGGTACCGAAAAATAGTGGACATCATTTCCACTGGCTGTACCTTGAAGAGATCCTCATCACCTCTGAAGCATCTAGGCAATACACTGAACTCCATATTTACCACTTCATGAACAGGCTCGCTTTCGAATCTGAGGCATCTAGAACCTACACGGCTATTTATATATGAAGATTTCGCTCTGAGTAACCAATGATATCGATGCGAAGGCCGTTACCTACTCCATTAGCGGCATGGAGAAATCTCGTTCCTGGGTCTATGATTCGAACGTGTAGACATGCCAAATAATTTCCTAGATGCATTGACACCGATTGAGTCATTGAGATTGCGGCAAGGTGAAGAACATGATAAGTAATGCCTTCAAAATAGAAAAGCTATTTTCGGATTATGGACTATAGTGAACATTTATTGTTCTATCATGTGAGACTGGACCTATTTAATTTCATTTATTTAACAAAAAATATTGGTCATTGCTTCCACGTCGAAAACTTTGTTGTCAGGGATGCTGATGTTTCAAAATAACATAATTTTCAGACATATTCGAAACAGAAGTTAGTTGAAAATTCAGAATGCATTATGGTATTTCCTGATGAAATGATAACTTCATATCGGATGACCTTTCGTCTGAAACACTCTCGAAAATTTCTCATATACATGAAAAAAAAATTTGTAAAGTTTAAAGAGAAGAACTTCATAGGGTTCAAAGTCGTCCCAGAAAAGAGCATGTTCAAGTTACATATAATTTAATCATTCCATTTCGCTCTATCGTTCACTTTTATCCGAATTCTTGATACAAAATCTACTTGAAATCATCGAATAAATAAATATCTCAATATTGGTATCGTCTGACTTCATCATCACGGCAGAATCATTAAAAACAAGCTAATTAGAATAAAAATTGCATAAGTTTCTGAATAAACTATATTCCTATCGTTTTGACATATAAAGAAATCATATTCTCATCGGAAGATGAGTAGTTGTCCTCTTGTTATCCCTAAGAATACGTGAACTCCATTTTTTCGAAATTGTCAATGCATACATTTTCCTATCGTTCATTCCTGCTGAAGAAGTTTCATTTGGACTATGCCTCCGCGAGACTGCATTCAGTATTCTTATTCGCCTCTATTTTCGGAGGCCAGCTAATCTCGATCTGAGTTTACACCTGAGGAGGGGATCATTAGAGCATATTGCACTGAACCATTCGCAGGTCTGGTAAACACTCAGCAGGGCGTCAACGTCAAGGTATCGAAAAATAGTGGACATCATTTCCACTGGCAGTACCTTGAAGGGATCCTCATCACCTCTGAAGCATCTAGGCAATACTCTGAACTCCATATTTACCAAGTCATGAACAGGCTCGCTTTCGAATTTGAGGCATCTAGAACCTACACGGCTATTTATATATGAAGATTTCGCTCTGAGTAACCAATGAGATCGATGCGAAGGCCATTACCTCCTCCATAAGCGGCATGGGGAAATCTCGTTCCTGGGTCTATGATTCGAACGTGTAGACATGTCAAATAATTTCCTCGATGCATTGACACCGATTGAGTCATTGAGATTGCGGCAAGGTGAAGAACATGGTAAGTAATGCCTTCAAAATAGAAGAACTATTTTCGGATTATGTAATAAAGTGAACATTTATTGTTCTATCATGTGAGACTGGACTTATTTCATTTCATTTATTTTACAAAAAATATTGGTCATTCCTTTCACGTCGAAAACTTTGTTGTCAGGGATGCTGATGTTTCAAAATAACATAATTTTCAGACATATGCGAAACAGAAGTTAGTTGAAAATTCAGAATGCATTATGGTATTTCCTGATGAAATGATAACTTCATATCGGATGACCTTTTGTCTGAAACATTCTCGAAAATTTCTCAAATACATGAAAAAAAAATTAGTAAAGTTTAAAGAGAAAGACTTCATAGGGTTGAAAGTCCTCCCTGAAAAGAGCATGTTCAAGTTACATATAATTTAATCATTCCATTTCGCTCTATCGTTCACTTTCATTCGAATTCTTGATACAAAATCTACTTCAAATTATCGAATGTATAAATATTTCAAAATTTGTATCGTCAGACTTCATCATGAGGGCAGAATAAATGAAAACAAGCATAGTAATCAGAATAATGATTGCATAAGTTTCTGGATGAACTATGTTCATATCGTTTTGACATATAAAGAAATCATATTCTCATCGAAAGATGAGTTGTCCTCTTGTTATCCCTAAAAATACGTGAATTCCGTTTTTTCGGAATTGTCAATGCATACATTTTCCTATCGTTCATTCCTGCAGAAGAAGTTTTATATGGACTATGCCTCCGCGAGACTGGATTCAGTATTCTTATTCGCCTCTCTTTTCGGAGGCCAGCTAATCTCGATCTGAGTTTACACCTGAGGAAGGGATCATTAGAGCATATTGCACTGAACCATTCGCAGGTCTGGTAAACACTCAGCAGGGAGTCAACGTCAAGGTACCGAAAAATAGTGGACATCATTTCCACTGGCAGTACCTTGAAGGGATCCTCATCACCTCTGAAGCATCTAGGCAATACTCTGAACTCCATATTTACCAACTCATGAACAGGCTCGCTTTCGAATCTCAGGCATCTAGAACTTACGCGGCTATTTATAGGAAGGTTTCGCTCTGAGTAACCAATGAGATCGATGCGAAGGCCATTACCCCCTCCATTAGCGGCATGGAGAAATCTCGTTCCTGGGTCTATGATTCGAACGTGTAGACATGCTAAATAATTTCCTAGATGCATTGACACCGATTGAGTCATTGAGATTGCGGCAAGGTGAAGAACATGGTAAGTAATGCCTTCAAAATAGAAGAACTATTTTCGGATTATGTAATGAAGTGAACGTTTATTGTTCTATCATGTGAGACTGGACCTATTTCATTTCATTTATTTAACAAAAAATATTGGTCATTCCTTTCACGTCGAAAACTTTGTTGTCAGGGATGCTAATGTTTCAAAATAACATAATTTTCAGACATATTCGAAACAGAAGTTAGTTGAAATTCAGAATGCATTATGGTATTTCCTGATGAAATGATAACTTCATATCGGATGACCTTTCGTCTGAAACACTCTCGAAAATTATTCAAATACATGAAAAAAAAATTAGTAAAGTTTAAAGAGAAGAACTTCATAGGGTTGGAAGTCCTCCCAGAAACGAGGATGTTCAAGTTACATATAATTTAATCATTCCATTTCGCTCTATCGTTCACTTTTATTCGAATTCTTGATACAAAATCTACTTCAAATTATCGAATGTATAAATATTTCAATATTTGTATCGTCAGACTCCATCATCAGGGCAGAATAAATGAAAACAAGCATAGTAATTAGAATAATGATTGCATAAGTTTCTGAATAAACTATGTTCATATCGTTTTGACATATAAAGAAATCATATTCTCATCGAAAGATGAGTTGTCCTCTTGTTATCCCTAAGAATACGTGAACTCCGTTTTTTCGGAATTGTCAATGCATACATTTTCCTATCGTTCATTCCTGCTGAAGAAGTTTCATTTGGACTATGCCTCCGCGAGACTGGATTCAGTTTTCTTATTCGCCTCTCTTTTCGGAGGCCAGCTAATCTCGATCTGAGTTTACACCTGAGGAAGGGATCATTAGAGCATATTGCACTGAACCATTCGCAGGTCTGGTAAACACTCAGCAGGGAGTCAACGTCAAGGTTCCGAAAAATAGTGGACATCATTTCCACTGGCAGTACCTTGAAGGGATCCTCATCACCTCTGAAGCATCTAGGCAATACTCTGAACTCCATATTTACCAACTCATGAACAGGCTCGCTTTCGAATCTGAGGCATCTAGAACCTACACGGCTATTTATATATGAAGATTTCGCTCTGAGTTACCAATGATATCGATGCGAAGGCCGTTACCTACTCCATTAGCGGCATGGAGAAATCTCGTTCCTGGGTCTATGATTCGAACGTGTAGACATGCCGAATAATTTCCTAGATGCATTGACACCGATTGAGTCATTGAGATTGCGGCAAGGTGACGAACATGATAAGTAATGCCTTCAAAATAGAAAAGCTATTTTCGGATTATGTAATATAGTGAACATTTATTGTTCTATCATGTGAGACTGGACCTATTTCATTTCATTTATCTCACAAAAAATATTGGTCATTCCTTTCACGTCGAAAAGTTCGTTGTCAGGAATGCTGATGTTTCAAAATAACATAATTTTCAGACATATTCGAAACAGAAGTTAGTTGAAAATTCAGAATGCATTATGGTATTTCCTGATGAAATGATAACTTCACATCGGATGACCTTTTGTTTGAAAGACTCTCGAGAATTTCTAAAATACATGAAAAAAAATTAGTGAAGTTAAAAGAAAAGAACTTCATAGGGTTGGAAGTCCTCCCAGAAACGAGCATGTTCAAGTTACATATAATTTAATCATTCCATTTGGCTCTATCTTTCACTTTTATTCGAATTCTTGATACAAAATCTACTTAAAATTATCGATATTTCAATATTGCTATCGTCACCCTTCATCATCACGGCAGAATAAATAAAAACAAGCTAATTAGAATAAAAATTGCATAAGTTTCTGAATAAACTATATTCCTATCGTTTTGACATATGAAGAAATCATATTCTCATCGGAAGATGAGTTGTCCTCTTGTTGTGCCTAAAAATACGTGAATTCCGTTTTTTCGGAATTGTCAATGCATACATTTTGCTATCGTTCATTTCTGCAGAAGAAGTTTCATATGGACTATGCCTCCGCGAGACTGGATTCAGTATTCTCATTCGCCTCTCTTTTCGCAGGCCAGCTAATCTCGATCTAAGTTTACACCTGAGAAAGGGATCATTAGAGCATATTGCTCTGAACCTTTCGCAGGTCTGGTAAACACTCAGCAGAGAGTCAACGTCAAGGTACCGAAAAATAGTGGACATCATTTCCACTGGCAGTACCTTGAAGGGATCCTCATCACCTCTGAAGCATCTAGGCAATACTCTGAACTCCATATTTACCACTTCATGAACAGGCTCGCTTTCGAATCTGAGGCATCTAGAACCTACACGGCTATTTATATATGGAGATTTCGCTCTGAGTAACCAATGATATCGATGCGAAGGCCATTACCCCCTCCATTAGCGGCATGGAGAAATCTCGTTCCTGGGTCTATGATTCGAACGTGTAGACATGCCGAATAATTTCCTAGATGCATTGACACCGATTGAGTCATTGAGATTGCGGCAAGGTGACGAACATGATAAGTAATGCCTTCAAAATAGAAAAGCTATTTTCGGATTATGTAATATAGTGAACATTTATTGTTCTATCATGTGAGACTGGACCTATTTCATTTCATTTATCTCACAAAAAATATTGGTCATTCCTTTCACGTCGAAAAGTTCGTTGTCAGGAATGCTGATGTTTCAAAATAACATAATTTTCAGACATATTCGAAACAGAAGTTAGTTGAAAATTCAGAATGCATTATGGTATTTCCTGATGAAATGATAACTTCACATCGGATGACCTTTTGTTTGAAAGATTCTCGAGAATTTCTAAAATACATGAAAAAAAATTAGTGAAGTCAAAAGAAAAGAACTTCATAGGGTTGGAAGTCCTCCCAGAAACGAGCATGTTCAAGTTACATATAATTTAATCATTCCATTTGGCTCTATCTTTCACTTTTATTCGAATTCTTGATACAAAATCTACTTAGAATTATCGATATTTAAATATTGCTATCGTCACCCTTCATCATCACGGCAGAATAAATAAAAACAAGCTAATTAGAATAAAAATTGCATAAGTTTCTGAATAAACTATATTCCTATCGTTTTGACATATAAAGAAATCATATTCTCATCGGAAGATGAGTTGTCCTCTTGTTGCGCCTAAAAATACGTGAATTCCGTTTTTTCGGAATTGTCAATGCATACATTTTGCTATCGTTCATTCCTGCAGAAGAAGTTTCATATGGACTATGCCTTCGCGAGACTGGATTCAGTATTCTCATTCGCCTCTCTTTTCGCAGGCCAGCTAATCTCGATCTAAGTTTACACCTGAGAAAGGGATCATTAGAGCATATTGCTCTGAACCTTTCGCAGGTCTGGTAAACACTCAGCAGAGAGTCAACGTCAAGGTACCGAAAAATAGTGGACATCATTTCCACTGGCAGTACCTTGAAGGGATCCTCATCACCTCTGAAGCATCTAGGCAATACTCTGAACTCCATATTTACCACTTCATGAACAGGCTCGCTTTCCAATCTGAGGCATCTAGAACCTACACGGCTATTTATATATGGAGATTTCGCTCTGAGTAACCAATGATATCGATGCGAAGGCCATTACCCCCTCCATTAGCGGCATGGAGAAATCTCGTTCCTGGGTCTATGATTCGAACGTGTAGACATGTTAAATAATTTCCTCGATGCATTGACACCGATTGAGTCATTGAGATTGCGGCAAGGTGAAGAACATGGTAAGTAATGCCTTCAAAATAGTAGAGCTATTTTCGGATTATGTAATATAGTGAACATTTATTGTTCTATCATGTGAGACTGGACCTATTTCATTTCATTTATCTCACAAAAAATATTGGTCATTCCTTTCACGTCGAAAAGTTCGTTGTCAGGAATGCTGATGTTTCAAAATAACATAATTTTCAGACATATTCGAAACAGAAGTTAGTTGAAAATTCCGAATGCATTATGGTATTTCCTGATGAAATGATAACTTCATATCGGATGACCTTTTGTCTGAAACATTCTCGAAAATTCCTCAAATACCTACATGAAAAAAAAATTAGTAAAGTTTAAAGAGAAAGACTTCATAGGGTTGAAAGTCCTCCCAGAAAAGAGCATGTTCAAGTTACATATAATTTAATCATTCCATTTCGCTCTATCGTTCACTTTTATTCGAATTCTTGATACAAAATCTACTTCAAATTATCGAATGTATGAATATTTCAATATTTGTATCGTCAGACTTCATCATCAGCGCAGAATAAATGAAAACAAGCATAGTAATTAGAATAATAATTGCATAAGTTTCTGAATAAACTATATTCATATCGTTTTGACATATAAAAAAATCATATTCTCATCGGAAGATGAGTTGTCCTCTTGTTATCCCTAAAAATACGTGAACTCCGTCTTTTCGGAATTGTCAATGCATACATTTTCCTATCGTTCATTCCTGCTGAAGAAGCTTCATTTGGACTATGCCTCCGCGAGACTGGATTCAGTATTCTTATTCGCCTCTCTTTTCGGAGGCCAGCTAATCTCGATCTGAGTTTACACCTGAGGAAGGGATCATTAGAGCATATTGCACTGAACCATTCGCAGGTCTGGTAAACACTCAGCAGGGAGTCAACGTCAAGGTACCGAAAAATAGTGGACATCATTTATTCATTTCCACTGGCAGTACCTTGAAGGGATCCTCATCACCTCTGAAGCATCTAGGCAATACTCTGAACTCCATATTTACCAACTCATGAACAGGCTCGCTTTCGAATCTGAGGCATCTAGAACCTACACGGCTATTTATATATGAAGATTTCGCTCTGAGTAACCAATGATATCGATGCGAAGGCCGTTACCTACTCCATTAGCGGCATGGAGAAATCTCGTTCCTGGGTCTATGATTCGAACGTGTAGACATGCCGAATAATTTCCTAGATGTATTGACACCGATTGAGTCATTGAGATTGCGGCAAGGTGACGAACATGATAAGTAATGCCTTCAAAATAGAAAAGCTATTTTCGGATTATGGACTATAGTGAACATTTATTGTTCTATCATGTGAGACTGGACCTATTTCATTTATTTAACAAAAAATATTAGTCATTCCTTCCACGTCGAAAACTTTGTTGTCAGGGATGCTGATTAGTGTTGTAACGGAACTCCGCCTCCGTTACTGCGGAAGTTCCGCAAAAATCGTACCTCCGCCTCCGCTTCCGACTCCGTGAAATTTTTGCGGAGTTATAACGGAGGCCGGAGCACGAGTCGCGACAGCGACGACGTCGCCAGGCGGCCGACGGACCACGATACTATTTGGCGAAATGTTCAAATGTTGAATAAAACTCGTCGTGAATCAATTGCTCCGTCTCGGTAATACCTCAGAATACCTAACTAGGTATTCTGTGGTAATACGTAGAAGTGATGTAAAAGTGTAAATCTATTGAAAAACTATTGCTGGGAGTGTTTATTTGACTTATTTTACTATTCAGTACTGAATCAATAGTGATTTATATTCGGATCCTGAAATGAAGCCGAAAACTAGTGTGGTTTGGCAGTTCTTCTCAGAAGTAGACGATAATTTGGCATAGACATAGAAATCGTTTAGACGGTGATAAAGCGGCAAAACTTTTATTTGTCAAATATAATTTGCCGCTGCTGAATTTCGAATACTGAGTTAATGTTTCTTTCATTTTTATTATTTCAATAAATCATATATTACCCACTCTTTTCACTTCACCTTTCACCTCCGCCTCCGTTAACCTCCGCATCCGCATCCGCGGAGTTGAATCTCTTCACCTCCGCATCCGCCTCCGCTACAGTAAAATGGCCTCTGTTACAACACTAATGCTGATGTTTCAAAATAACATAATTTCCAGACATATTGGAAACAGAAGTTAGTTGAAAATTCAGAATGCATTATGGTATTTCCTGATGAAATGATAACTTCACATCGGATGACCTTTTGTTTGAAAGACTCTCGAGAATTTCTAAAATACATGAAAAAAAATTAGTGAAGTTAAAAGAAAAGAACTTCATAGGGTTGGAAGTCCTCCCAGAAACGAGCATGTTCAAGTTACATATAATTTAATCATTCCATTTGGCTCTATCTTTCACTTTTATTCGAATTCTTGATACAAAATCTACTTAAAATTATCGATATTTCAATATTGGTATCGTCACCCTTCATCATCACGGCAGAATAAATAAAAACAAGCTAATTAGAATAAAAATTGCATAAGTTTCTGAATAAACTATATTCCTATCGTTTTGACATATAAAGAAATCATATTCTCATCGGAAGATGAGTTGTCCTCTTGTTGCGCCTAAAAATACGTGAATTCCGTTTTTTCGGAATTGTCAATGCATACATTTTGCTATCGTTCATTCCTGCAGAAGAAGTTTCATATGGACTATGCCTCCGCGAGACTGGATTCAGTATTCTCATTCGCCTCTCTTTTCGCAGGCCAGCTAATCTCGATCTAAGTTTACACCTGAGAAAGGGATCATGAGAGCATATTGCTCTGAACCTTTCGCAGGTCTGGTAAACACTCAGCAGAGAGTCAACGTCAAGGTACCGAAAAATAGTGGACATCATTTCCACTGGCAGTACCTTGAAGGGATCCTCATCACCTCTGAAGCATCTAGGAAATACTCCGAACCGAACTCCATATTTACCAACTCATGAACAGGCTCGCTTTCGAATCTGAGGCATCTAGAACCTACACGGCTATTTATATATGAAGATTTCGCTCTGAGTAACCAATATGCGAAGGCCATTACCCCGTCCATTAGCGGCATGGGGAAATCTCGTTCCTGGGTCTATGATTCGAACGTGTAGACATGCCAAATAATTTCCTAGATGCATTGACACCGATTGAGTCATTGAGATTGCGGCAAGGTGAAGAACATGATAAGTAATGCCTTCAAAATAGAAAAGCTATTTTCGGATTATGGACTATAGTGAACATTTATTGTTCTATCATGTGAGACTGGACCTATTTCATTTCATTTATTTTACAAAAAATATTGGTCATTCCTTTCACGTCGAAAACTTTGTTGTCAGGGATGCTAATGTTTCAAAATAACATAATTTTCAGACATATTCGAAACAGAAATTAGTTGAAAATTCAGAATGCATTATGGTATTTCCTGACGAAATGATAACTTCATATCGGATGACTTTTGGTCTGAAACATTCTCGAAAATTTCTCAAATACATGAAAAAAAAAATAAGTAAAGTTTAAAGAGAAAAACTTCATAGAGTTGGAAGTCCTCCCAGAAAAGAGCATGTTCAAGTTACATATAATTTAATCATTCCATTTCGCTCTATCGTTCACTTTTATTCGAATTCTTGATACAAAATCTACTTCAAATTATCGAATGTATAAATATTTCAATATTTGTATCGTCAGACTTCATCATCAGGGCAGAATAAATGAAAACAAGCATAGTAATTAGAATAATGATTGCATAAGTTTCTGAATGAACTATGTTCATATCGTTTTGACATATAAAGAAATCATATTCTCATCGAAAGATGAGTTGTCCTCTTGTTATCCCTAAAAATACGTGAACTCCGTTTTTTCGGAATTGTCAATGCATACATTTTCCTATCGTTCATTCCTGCAGAAGAAGTTTCATATGGACTATGCCTCCGCGAGACTGGATTCAGTATTCTAATTCGGCTCTCTTTTCGGAGGCCAGCTAATCTCGATCTGAGTATAAACCTGAGAAAGGGATCATGAGAGCATATTGCTCTGAACCTTTCGCAGGTCTGGTAAACACTCAGCAGAGAGTCAACGTCAAGGTACCAAAAAATAGTGGACATCATTTCCACTGGCAGTACCTTGAAGGGATCCTCATCACCTCTGAAGCATCTAGGCAATACTCTGAACTCCATATTTACCACTTCATGAACAGGCTCGCTTTCGAATCTGAGGCATCTAGAACCTACACGGCTATTTATATATGAAGATTTCGCTCTGAGTAACCAATGAGATCGATGCGAAGGTCATTACCTCCTCCATAAGCGGCATGGGGAAATCTCGTTCCTGGGTCTATGATTCGAACGTGTAGACATGTCAAATAATTTCCTCGATGCATTGACACCGATTGAGTCATTGAGATTGCGGCAAGTTGAAGAACATGGTAAGTAATGCCTTCAAAATAGAAGAACTATTTTCGGATTATGTAATAAAGTGAACATTTATTGTTCTATCATGTGAGACTGGACCTATTTCATTTCATTTATTTAACAAAAAATATTGGTTATTCCTTCCACGTCAAAACTTTGTTGTCAGGGATGCTGATGTTTCAAAATAACAAAATTTTCAGACATACTCGAAACAGAAGTTAGTTGAAAATTCAGAATGCAATATGGTATTTCCTGATGAAATGATAAACACTCAGCAGAGAGTCAACGTTGAGGTACCGAAAAATAGTGGACATCATTTCAACTGGCTGTACCTTGAAGGGATCCTCATCACCTCTGAAGCATCTAGGCAATACTCTGAACTCCATATTCACCACTTCATGAACAGGCTCGCTTTCGAATCTGAGGCATCTAGAACCTACACGGCTATTTATATATGAAGATTTCGCTCTGAGTAACCAATGATATCGATGCGAAGGCCATTACTCCCTCCATTAGCGGCATGGAGAAATCTCGTTCCTGGGTCTATGATTCGAACGTGTAGACATGTCAAATAATTTCCTCGATGCATTTGTAAAAAACGTCCACTTGGTGATTGGACGGAAGAGCGGCTTTCCACCAATCAAGGGTGTTATTACTTAAAGAAAAATAAAAGATGGTATTTAGAATTTTGAGGTTCTTTCTCCAGACGGGAGAAAGTGTGGGATCGGCCCAACGCACTTGGGTCGGGACTTAGTGTTTGAAATTATTTTCTAGGGAGAGGGATGGTAATGAAAACTTTTGGATTGAATTTAAGACGTATATTAAAACCAAATCAAACTAAACAAATTTTCAGTAGTTATGTAAAGGTTTCTTAGATCAAATGATCTTAATTATCAAAATGTTCGGATATTTCTCAAATCGAACGAAACAAATCACATCAAGTCAAACTATTGTATCAACTTCAAATTACAAGAGCAGATCTAATCATTGAAATTAAATAAGCATCAGTGTGAATTCCAAATCATAAAAAAAATGAATTCAAATTATCAACAAAAATGAAAAGGGTTTGTCAAAATAACCCCAGAAATAATAATCATGGATAATCTCGAAAGAATTTACAATATAAGGTGAATTTTCTATACCCAAACGAGATGACGGATAATAATCCTTCTTAAACTTTACATTCCCAAGGGGAAACTCGACAATAGTTTCCTCGTGATCTTTCAAATAAACATGAGTTTTCTCAACAGATAATTCCACTTAGACCTTCGAATACTTAAGGGTGATTACGAAAATAATAATACGCTTTGAAGAGAATACGAAAAATGTCAGGACTCTGGACTATAAATATATTTTTGGCGGGCATGCGGCTTTCTACCAATTCTCAAAATAAGCTAAGCATAAACAATTTATCTGACCTTTTTCCTGTACCAATATTCCCAAGAATGATGAACCTAGGAGGATGATTCTTCGACGATGCTTCTTTCCTGAAACAGACAGATTAGACACGAAACACGACACCCACACGTTTTCGCAAAATTGACTTTCACTCCCGAATATACCGACGATACGAAATCTAAATAATTCCAAGAAATTTTAGAGACTTTACTAACTTCGACTTAACACTTTTTTATGTCCCTGTTTGAGACTGATTTTCCAAAACTTCAAAAGAACCTAAAAAACCTATGGGTTACCCTAACACCGTCTTCCGAATAACTGAACTAACTTTCGTCCGAAAGTTCCCCGGCTACCTTATTTTTTGTTCCTTTTAGAAACCAATTAAATTAAAGGTTTTTCTTTCGTCAGCACTTCAAAACCAATCAAACCGATACTTCTTCCATCTTTGTTTTTGTGAGTCAATCAAATTGAGACTTTCCTACCTCCTTGACGCGGGTAGGTAGGGCCTGTCTGAGATAAGGTGATTCTTTACGTAATATTTTTGGGAAATGCAGCGTCGAGAAAATATCATGGTTCCCAGCAAACGCAGCATATATCAGCGCTGAGTTAGTGGAACCATAATTTCCTTATCTTCACTGTTACAGACGAAATTTGAACCGAAGATCAACAATTTCAATCGTAAACGTCTCGCCAGACATCCTGTATGGCATTGATAACCGTCTCAATAATTTCTTGGCACAGGAGTATCGAGTTCCCGAAGTTTAAATCGATCAATTAAATTATCGCGCTTTCTCGCAGGAGATTTCCCGAATAAAATAAAGGATGTTGAAAATACCGGTGAATTATTACGGAAAAGAGAATGTTCAAGTCCTAATTTCCGAGAGGATGATCATTTTTCTACTTCCAAGTTATTTCTCCTATTGCACATTGACACCGATTGAGTCATTGAGATTGCGGCAAGGTGAAGAACATGGTAAGTAATGCCTTCAAAACAGAAGAGCTTTTTTCAGATTATGTAATATAGTGAACATTTATTGTTCTATCATGTGAGACTGGACCTATTTCATTTCATTTATCTTACAAAAAACATTGGTCATTCCTTTCACGTCGAAAAGTTCGTTGTCAGGAATGCTGATGTTTCAAAATAACATAATTTTCAGACATATTCGAAACAGAAGTAAGTTGAAAATTCAGAATGCATTATGGTATTTCCTGATGAAATGATAACTTCACATCGGATGACCTTTTGTTTGAAAGCCCCTCGAGAATTTCCAAAATACATGAAAAAAAATTAGTGAAGTTAAAAGAGAAGAACTTCATAGGGTTGGAAGTCCTCCCAGAAACGAGCATGTTCAAGTTACATATAATTTAATCATTCCATTTGGCTCTATCTTTCACTTTTATTCGAATTCTTGATACAAAATCTTCTTCAAATTATCGAATGTATAAATATTTCAATATTTGTTTCGTCAGACTTCATCATCATAGCAGAATAAATGAAAACAAGCATAGTAATTAGAATAATAATTGCATAAGTTTCTGAATAAACTATATTCATATCGTTTTGACATATAAATAAATCATATTCTCATCGGAAGATGAGTTGTCCTCTTGTTATCCCTAAAAATACGTGAACTCCGTCTTTTCGGAATTGTCAATGCATACATTTTCCTATCGTTCATTCCTGCTGAAGAAGTTTCATTTGGACTATGCCTCCGCGAGACTGGATTCAGTATTCTTATTCGCCTCTCTTTTCGGAGGCCAGCTAATCTCGATCTGAGTTTACACCTGAGGAAGGGATCATTAGAGCATATTGCACTGAACCATTCGCAGGTCTGGTAAACACTCAGCAGGGAGTCAACGTCAAGGTATCGAAAAATAGTGGACATCATTTCCACTGGCAGTACCTGGAAGGGATCCTCATCACCTCTGAAGCATCTAGGCAATACTCTGAACTCCATATTTACCACTTCATGAACAGGCTCGCTTTCGAATCTGAGGCATCTAGAACCTACACGGCTATTTATATATGAAGATTTCGCTCTGAGTAACCAATGAGATCGATGCGAAGGCCATTACCTCCTCCATAAGCGGCATGGGGAAATCTCGTTCCTGGGTCTATGATTCGAACGTGTAGACATGTCAAATAATTTCCTCGATGTATTGACACCGATTGAGTCATTGAGATTGCGGCGAAGGGTGAAGAACATGGTAAGTAATGCCTTCAAAATAGAAGAACTATTTTCGGATTATGTAATAAAGTGAACATTTATTGTTCTATCATGTGAGACTGGACTTATTTCATTTTATTTATTTTACAAAAAATATTGGTCATTCCTTTCACGTCGAAAACTTTGTTGTCAGGGATGCTGATGTTTCAAAATAACATAATTTTCAGACATATTCGAAACAGAAGTTAGTTGAAAATTCAGAATGCATTATGGTATTTCCTGATGAAATGATAACTTCATATCGGATGACCTTTTGTCTGAAACATTCTCGAAAATTTCTCAAATACCTACATGAAAAAAAAATTAGTAAAGTTTAAAGAGAAAGCCTTCATAGGGTTGGAAGTCCTCCCAGAAAAGAGCATGTTCAAGTTACATATAATTTAATCATTCCATTTCGCTCTATCGTTCACTTTTATTCGAATTCTTGATACAAAATCTACTTCAAATTATCGAATGTATGAATATTTCAATATTTGTATCGTCAGACTTCATCATCAGCGCAGAATAAATGAAAACAAGCATAGTAATTAGAATAATAATTGCATAAGTTTCTGAATAAACTATATTCTTATCGTTTTGACATATAAATAAATCATATTCTCATCGGAAGATGAGTTGTCCTCTTGTTATCCCTAAAAATACGTGAACTCCGTCTTTTCGGAATTGTCAATGCATACATTTTCCTATCGCTCATTCCTGCTGAAGAAGTTTCATTTGGACTATGCCTCCGCGAGACTGGATTCAGTATTCTTATTCGCCTCTCTTTTCGGAGGCCAGCTAATCTCGATCGGAGTTTACACCTGAGGAAGGGATCATTAGAGCATATTGCACTGAACCATTCGCAGGTCTGGTAAACACTCAGCAGGGAGTCAACGTCAAGGTACCGAAAAATAGTGGACATCATTTCCACTGGCAGTACCTTGAAGGGATCCTCATCACCTCTGAAGCATCTAGGCAATACTCTGAACTCCATATTTACCAACTCATGAACAGGCTCGCTTTCGAATCTGAGGCATCTAGAACTTACGCGGCTATTTATAGGAAGGTTTCGCTCTGAGTAACCAATGAGATCGATGCGAAGGCCATTACCCCCTCCATTAGCGGCATGGAGAAATCTCGTTCCGGGGTCTATGATTCGAACGTGTAGACATGCTAAATAATTTCCTAGATGCATTGACACCGATTGAGTCATTGAGATTGCGGCAAGGTGAAGAACATGGTAAGTAATGCCTTCAAAATAGAAGAACTATTTTCGGATTATGTAATGAAGTGAACGTTTATTGTTCTATCATGTGAGACTGGACCTATTTCATTTCATTTATTTAACATAAAATATTGGTCATTCCTTTCACGTCGAAAACTTTGTTGACAGGGATGCTAATGTTTCAAAATAACATAATTTTCAGACATATTCGAAACAGAAATTAGTTGAAAATTCAGAATGCATTATGGTATTTCCTGATGAAATGATAACTTCATATCGGATGACCTTTCGTCTGAAACACTCTCGAAAATTTCTCAATTACATGAAAAAAAAATTAGTAAAGTTTAAAGAGAAGAACTTCATAGGGTTGGAAGTCCTCCCAGAAACGAGCATGTTCAAGTTACATATAATTTAATCATTGTAAGGGGTTGGTATAGTTAATTAGTAGACGAATTGTTCATTAAAACATTTATTTACATCCCTCACAATTTTACAAGTGATACAAAGTACATGAAGTCTTATTCGCGCACTGGTGGAGTATCCACGACACAGCGGCACTTTACAGTCTTTTCACGCACTAGCGAACGGGTACGTCCGTTCGGGAACTAGGAACCTACCAGGTTGCTCCGCAACGGAGGCGATTGGTTTGGACCCGTGGATCGTGGAGTTGTGTTAAGACTTCTCAGTCAACCAGGCTGGTTCCGCAGCGGAAGCGAGTTGGTGTCGAGCTGAGAGCTTGTGGAACTCTGATGATTTTAGATCTCGGTACCCTCTTTTAAAGGTCTCTGAGGGTTGATGCTGTGGTTGGCGTGCGCGCGTCTAGCGACGCGCCCTCTATAGAATCTCGGTGGTGGTTTTGGGTACTACCGGTCGTCGCTGGAACATCCACTTGGGGCGACCTCCTACCCTGCGGAGCGCTGGTGAACTATTTCCGGGGTGTTCGCCTTACAGACTCCCCCTCTGGCTTTGAAGTCGTCCCGACGATGGAGCCAGTTTGTTTTTTAGGTCTGCCTCTCTTCCTTATTGGGTGAGTGGGTTTGGGCGTGTCTCCGGTGGGACCCAAATATCTGGTTATTTGCGACACATGGAAGGTTCCTACAGGAATGTTTGGTTCGTCGGTACTGCTAACTTCGTATGACGTAGGTCCTCGTGCTCGTAAGATCTTGTAGTAGTTAACCTATCCTTTAGCTCTTTGAAGGCTGTTTGCTGTTCTTCACCCCATATCCAAGGTGCGTTCTTTTTAGTTAGAGAGCTCAAAGGTCGTGCTATGGTGGAGAAGTTTTTGATGAATCTCCTAAACCACGAGCATGTCTGCAGAAATGATTGTACCTCTTTTATATTGCGGGGAGCGGGGCGATTTACTATGGCTGCTACTTTTTCGGTGTCTACGGCTAGTCCAGTGGGAGTCAGGAAATGTCCTAGGAATTTCACTTTGGCACATCCGAACTGGCATTTTTCTCTCTTCGCACGTAACTGGAAATGACGAAGTGCTCGAAATACACGGTCTAAGTCTCGTAAGTGGTCCTCAAAGCTTTTGGACAATATTATTAAATCGTCTAGGTAGGCCAATATCATCACTCCCAGTAGGGTTTTCTTCACCTTGTCTATTAATCTTTGAAAAGATGCAGGAGCATTTCGTAAACCGAACGGCATCCGGTTAAACAAGAATGTTCCGAATGGCGTGATGAAGGTGGTTTTCTCCCGATCCACTGGCCGTACTGGAATTTGCCAATATCCCGCTCGTAGATCCATAGTACTCATATGGGTATATCCTCGAGCGCTATAGAGTAGGTCATCAATCCGAGGGAGTGGGTAGCAATCAGGTTTCGTGATGGCATTAAGTTTGCGGTAGTCAATGCAAACCCTGATTTCTCCCCCTGGTTTGGGCACCATTACCACTGGGGAGGCCCACGGAGCATCACTCTCTTCTATAATGCCTTTTTTCAACATTCCATCCACTTCTGCCTGAAGGATCTTAGTCTTCTCCGCCGAAAGTCTATAAGGTGGAACGGCTACGGGAAATTTATCTCCAGTATCGATGACGTGCTCTGTAGCCGTTGTGGGTTGATCCGATTCCGAAAATACCTCCTGGTGGGTGTGGATAAGCTCATTCAATCTTTCTCGTTCCCGTGGGTTTAGGGCAGATCCTTCCTCTGGGCGGAGATCGATCTCTAGACTATTTAAGTCCATAGCCTCATCCCATAATTTCGAGAATTCCACACAATGCATGCTCCACATTTCCTCTCGGCTGGCGACGCTCAATGGGTGTGTGTCGAATATTGGGCCATAGTGAATTTCCTCATCCAACTGAGGTATTATTGGAGGTACTCTCATTTCCTTGATAATTTCATTTAATTCAAGATCATCTTGAATCTGAGGGGATCCGGCCGGTGCCTTCAGATGACTGTATAGGTGAGCCATCTCAGGTGCTGAGGGATCCCATGAGAATACTTCTCTTGGAGAATCTTCGAAGTACCATGTCTTTCGCTTCGGGATCAGAACAATTCCTGCGTCTTCCAGGAAGTCCAATCCTAGAAGAGTGCGGTTATCAGCGGAATTTGGTAGCACGACAAAACGGGTAAGGATGGTCCTGCCTTTTATCTCGACATTCACCTTCGTGGTCAGAACTTGGTCCTGCTGTAAGTTACCATCGGCGTATCTGTAGGATGCTGATACCTGTTGAAAGGGTACTCCTAAAGCTAGCAGTCGTTGGTGAAGCTGATGGCTTGCTACGCTCGTTTTAGCTCCAGTATCAAAAAATGCTAGTCCATGTTCGCCATGGATTGAGATACATAGACTAGCTCGGGGTCTGGATTTCATCGTTTCAACTTGCGAGAGTTGTAATCTCGGTTGGAATGCACAAAACGTGAGTTCTAGAGGCTCTTTAGATTTATTACAGGTCGGGCAATTTCGTCGCAGGAACCCTGGCCGATTGCATCCATAGCAGGCCAGCGACTGAGGTTCTCTTTGACCTGGGGGTTTGATGTCTCTCGGTAACATCTTCTTCTTTTTCCGGCACACTTCTTCCGTATGTCCCATATTTCGGCAGAAGTTACATCTTGGTCGTTGAGGCTTCTGTGGTTTTTCTGTTTGGAACTCTGGTACTCGGGATGACGCCTGCTCTTGCATGTCCTCTTCAATCTTCCTGCCTTCGATCAGCAAATCGTTGAAGGTTTTTATCAATCCTCGGGTTATTTTGGATCGCAATTCGTGCCTTATCAATCCAAATACCATGTCCAGCTGCATAGACTCCTTTGTGGCTACTTCTGGGATTTCAGCGAGAAGAGCTCGTTTTTTACAGATAAATTCATCAAGAGGCTCCTGTTCTGCTTGTGGAGATTGAAATACCTCCAGATAAATTTTGTATGCCGGTCTTTTTGGGGCAAACGTCTTCCCAAGTAAGTCCAGCGCCTCTTTCCAGGAAGTTACCTGTTTTTGGTAACCCATCCACCATGTTGCTGCTATTCCTCCCAGTAGCAGGGGTAATCCCTCAAGGGCATTCTCGTCCGTGATTCCCTCCATGGATTTGAAGAGACTCACCTGGTTCAGAAACTCAGCTACCTTAGATGCATCCTTTTCCCCATTGAACCGGACCGTACATGAGGAAAAGTTTTTGGTGCCCGCGTTAATTGACGTATTTTGTACCGAACGTAACAGTTGTTCGAACTGTTCGCGTGTTAGCTGCACTGTCTCTGCCATTCTTAGTCTTTCACTTCTGCGCACTGGAATCATTCACCGATTTATTGTCCTTAGTTCTTTTTCGCGGATCCTATATGCTCGCGATTTCACTTTTTGTTCAGTCGAACTCCCGGCCTTTTACGTTGGGCGCCACTTGTAAGGGGTTGGTATAGTTAATTAGTAGACGAATTGTTCATTAAAACATTTATTTACATCCCTCACAATTTTACAAGTTATACAAAGTACATGAAGTCTTATTCGCGCACTGGTGGAGTATCCACGACACAGCGGCACTTTACAGTCTTTTCACGCACTAGCGAACGGGTACGTCCGTTCGGGAACTAGGAACCTACCAGGTTGCTCCGCAACGGAGGCGATTGGTTTGGACCCGTGGATCGTGGAGTTGTGTTAAGACTTCTCAGTCAACCAGGCTGGTTCCGCAGCGGAAGCGAGTTGGTGTCGAGCTGAGAGCTTGTGGAACTATGATGATTTTAGATCTCGGTACCCTCTTTTAAAGGGCTCTGAGGGTTGATGCTGTGGTTGGCGTGCGCGCGTCTAGCGACGCGCCCTCTATAGAATCTCGGTGGTGGTTTTGGGTACTACCGGTCGTCGCTGGAACATCCACTTGGGGCGACCTCCTACCCTGCGGAGCGCTGGTGAACTATTTCCGGGGTGTTCGCCTTACATCATTCCATTTCGCTCTATCGTCCACTTTTATTACAAGCTTTTATTTAGTTTCACCTGTCCCGGTGTCTGTCTGTAATCAAATCTTGCAAGTCAAATATGACACACTTCTAATCGTCCGATTGATTTGAAATTTGGCAGGCGTACATAATTCTGGTGACAATGCATCATGAAATATTTTTTATAGAAAAAAACAAAATGGCGGCTCCAAAATGGCGGATGAGTTTTGTAATTATCATCCGATTCCATTCAAAATTAGTATCTGGGGGTTTTTGGGTTCGACAAAGATGATTCTTCTGTCAAAATTGAAAAATTCAAAATGGCGGCTACAATATGGCGGATGAGTTTTGTAATTATGATCCGATTCTATTCAAAATTGGTATCTGGGGGTTTTCTGGGTCGGAAATTACGATTCTTCAAAATTGAGGAATTCAAAATGGCGGCTTCAAAATGGCGAATGAGTGTTGTTATTATAAAAGCTTGTTTTAAAAAATGATTTTTTTATTAGAGCTTGTTCGAATTCTTGATACAAAATCTACTTCAAATTATCGAATGTATAAATATTTCAATATTTGTATCGTCAGACTCCATCATCAGGGCAGAATAAATGAAAACAAGCATAGTAATTAGAATAATGATTGCATAAGTTTCTGAATAAAGTATGTTCATATCGTTTTGACATATAAAGAAATCATATTCTCATCGAAAGATGAGTTGTCCTCTTGTTATCCCTAAGAATACGTGAACTCCGTTTTTTCGGAATTGTCAATGCATACATTTTCCTATCGTTCATTCCTGCTGAAGAAGTTTCATTTGGACTATGCCTCCGCGAGACTGGATTCAGTATTGTAACGTTATTATTTGGGAATTTATCATAAAATGTAGTTTTGCCATCTTTTTCCAAAAATTATTAGTTACTAAACTTATTGGGATGTTTCATTTTCAAAGTTTCCTCATTGTTGTACTTATTCACTTCGTTTACCTACCTTTTTGAATTGTTTTCCATCAGAAAACGGTTTGTTTATTATTTAAAATTGTGAGGTTAGTGTTGGTTGTCATTTTGTGGTGTTGTCATTTTGGTTAGTTCAAAAGCAGTGGTTGGCAATTATTTGGCCTCAGTAAGGTACTTCGGAAAATCGTGGAAGAATTATAGAAATGGATTTATAGAGACCCTCCTCTGGTATAAACTGCGTAGATTATCAGTACCGTAATGATTCCTTTATATTATTTTGGTTTTGATGTGTTTTCTTCTTCTTCACTATGACAACTGATAGGCTCTGTGAACTTTGAGTATCCGGAAATTTCTGTGCGACTGTCAGAGCGGACATTTTGTGATACGAAAATCTTGTTGAGAGTTTGGACATTTTTCGAAGATAAATTTTGAATCTAGATTCATCCTCGTTGTGAGGGATTATAACTTCGAGTGTCATTATTCCCTGAGGAGTATTTGGGAATATTTTGGGAAATACGTTTTATACGTGATCATAAACTTTTCCACAGGAAATTCGTTAGGTATGCATACACTTTCTATCTTGAACTAGTTGTCTGACCATCTTTTTTTATTAGGTTGTTGTGTAGCGAATAATATATTTGGAACAAATTTTTGACTGAAGTGGAGGTTGAACCTATCTCCCTCGAACAACAGAGGTAACTAAAATATCCTTACTAGCTTATGAACCGTTTCTTATAGTATTTTGTTAAGGTCCACGTATTGGGGGTACCTTAGTTCCACGTTTTGGGGGTATCTTAGTTCCACGTATTGGGTGTAGGTACCTGAGTTTTCCACGTAGCTGAGTTATTCCACGTACTGGTCAGTTTCCACATACCTGTCAGTTATCCACGTAGTTCGGAGTCCCGAGTACCTGAGTCATCTACGTACCTGTCAGTGAGGGGTAACAATTGGCATCTTGGAGGTCTACGTGCCTGGCGTCATACGTTCAACTTACCATTTGTAATAGTTTGTGAAGGTAACCAGTGCATAGCACTGGCTTTAAAATTGTAAATCATTGGTTCTTTTTTTTTATTTTTGATAAATTGTGATATTATTCTATAAGGTAATTTTATATATAACTGTGAGCAATTATAGTGAGGTGCACTTCATAAGTTGCGTTGGGTACCAACAAAGGTGCTCGTGTATCCCTTCAGGATTTTATTATAGGATAATTGATCGGTATTCTCTTCAGGAATCATTGTTTAATTTAGCGTAGTTATTGACAATCTAAACCCGAACGTTAAGCTGAACGTAAGCTGATTAAGTGGATTTAGTTTGTTAGTTTAGATTATTGGTTCTTATCTGATTCAGTGTGTTTAGTAAGTTTTCTTCTGGCTACCCCTTGGGGGAAAGTATTTATCCGTATTATATCAACCACTGCACATACATATTTTTGTTTTTGGGTAATAAATGGTTGTGACTTGAATTTTGAGGAATTTTGTTAACTCTTACTCTGGTGGAGGAGTAAGCAGTTCATTAACCTTGAGTAGGCAGGCATTACTCTACCTGGCGCCCATTACATTCCATCCAATAAAACTCACTCCCGTCTTCACTGAGTGTAGCCGCGAGCCTATCATTGCTTTGAGACCGGCTTTCCCCAAGTCTACGTTTCAAATTGGCGCCCAACGTGGGGCCATAGTCAATAACAACTGACCTGCAGTGGTTGATCGGTACTATTGTGGTATTTTTTTTTTGTTTTTTTTCTCTTCCCTATTCATATCGGGTGTCTTATAGTTTAAGGTTAGGTGTAATTTTTTTAATACGGTTGATTCTCGTTTTTGGGTATTTTGATTGATCATGGAGGGTCAAATAGACGTAAATCGTCTCGATAAAGACGAGTTGGGGTATGAGTTGACCATAAGAGGTGTGTGTAATGTGAATACTGTGGTTGAGATGAGGAAATGTCTAAGGGGTTACATACGGTTAGAAAGATGTGGTGTTGAAACTAAATATCCACCTTATCCATATAAATTCGGTGAAGATTCGACGGTGTTAACAAGTTCAATTGGTATCCTCCATCAAGATATTTCAGATTTTGCGGGTGATAATAAGAGTTCATCTTTCCGGAAGTTGTCCACACGTTTGTTACATTTATTTAAAAGAGCGGAAAGATCTTTAGCGGTTTCAGACGAGGAGCAAGTTGTTAGGTCGGGTTTTTTGGCGCAGTTGATCGGTTTACATTCGGAATTAAAATCAAGGGCGAGAAAATATCGCAGATCTTCTTTGCAACCCCAATCACCACTTGAATTGAGCACGCTGATGGCTTCAGCGGGTATTTCGGAATCTGAGTCTGGGTCTGAATCGGATAGTAGTCCCACCGATTTAGACGCTCACCGGTTTGTGACTTCGGTTTCTACCCCCCATAATAAGATACCTTCAGTATCAGTGGCTAAATGGAATATTGTCAAGTTCAGTGGCGATAATTCTCGTTGTTCCCTATCTTCCTTCCTGGAAACTCTTGATGATTTATGCGTCTCCCGGAATGTTACAAAGGAACAGTTGTTCTTGTCTGCCAGCGATCTTTTTGTAGACAAAGCGCTTGTCTGGTTCCGATCTGTTCGGTCTACTATCTCTACTTGGTCTCAGTTAGTTGACGAATTGAGGACACAGTTTCTTCCTCCAAATTACAATGAAAAACTCTTTGATGAAATTAAACATCGAACTCAAGGCCCTACTGAAAATATGGGTATGTACCTCGCGATCATGGATAATATGTTCAAACGTCTTACAGTTCCCCTAAATGAGGATGCCCGATTGAGGATTCTCCTTCGTAACATCTCCCCATTCTATCAAAGTCAATTGGGTTTAACAGAGATAACCTCCATTGCACGGCTCTTACATATTGGACGACAACTTGAGACTCGTAAGGAGTCTATTGAATCCTTTGCACCCCCTCCTAAGAATAGGAGCTCTTTGATGGAGCCCGATTTGGCATATGTTTATGCGGAACAACCCCCTACCCCATCTGCGCAAGTGAGTGCCGTTTTGACCTGCTGGAATTGTAGGCAACCTGGCCATGCGGCTAGAGAGTGTGGTAAGGCAAGGAAGAAACACTGTTTTAAGTGTGGTCGTCCCGATTACACTGTTCGAACCTGCCCTAGTTGTAAGTCGGAAAACTAAGTCGGAAGACATTGGATGGCAGAACCGACGTCTTCCTTCCTCAATCTGCCAGTGGTCGTTTGCCTTTAAGGCAAAAATTAAGTTTGGATTATGTGTTGGCGCAGGCGCACAATGATGAACGACCGTATTTGTCTGTTTCTGTCTTTGATGTGGGATTGTTGGGTTTATTGGATTCTGGTGCTACAAGCACTATCATTGGTGGTCCCGGATGGGAAATTTTGAGGAAGTTTAATCTCAAACTTAATTGTGATAAAGTTGTTTTATGTAAGGTGGCGAATGGACAGAGTTGTTCGAGTATTGGATCGGTGGATTTGCCAATAAAGCTTGAAAATAGGGTGAAAATGATCTCGGCTATAATTGTCCCGGATCTACCGCATACTTTGATTCTCGGTGTTGACTTCTGGAGGAAGTTTGGTATCGTACCTGACATTGGTAATGGTAGTTGGGTATTTCAACGCGACGCTGAGGTAACCGTGGATGCAATTGCATCCGAAAAACATCTCACAGCGGAACAGTCCAGGATTCTGAACAAGGTTGTTCAAGAGGCTTTTAAAAATATGGGTGATGAGTTAGGTTGCACCACCTTGGTGGAACATGAGATAAAAACTTCCAGTCGTCCCATTAAGCAGAGATATTACCCTGTCAGTCCTGTGATGCAGGATCATATCGACCGCGAATTAGACAGTTTGCTTGAGCAGGGTATTGTCGAACCCTCTACCAGTCCTTGGTCTTCCCCTATCCTCCTTGTGAAAAAGAAGGATAATTCCTACCGGTTCTGTGTAGATTACCGAAAATTAAACGCAGTCACCGAAAAAGATGCGTATCCCCTCCCCTATATAAATGCCACTTTGGACCGACTCCGGAATGCCAAGTTTTTATCTTCTATGGACATTAAGTCGGCGTATTTCCAAGTTCCCTTGGAGAAGTCCTCGCGCCCTCTAACGGCCTTTACGGTGCCAAACCGAGGTCTCTTCCAATTTCTTCGACTGCCGATGGGATTATCTAATAGTCCGGCCACTTTTCAACGCCTAGTAGACAGAGTTTTGGGTCCTGATCTGGAACCATATGTATTTGTATATTTGGATGATATCATCATCATCACAGATACGTTTGAGAAACACGTAGAAGTGTTAAGGGAGGTTTTCAAACGCCTTAAGGCGGCCAATCTTACTGTCTCCAAAAGTAAGTGTCACTTCTGTCGACCAGAATTATTATATCTGGGTTATGTGGTTGACTCGCAGGGTTTGCGAATGGACCCAGCAAAAGTCCAAGCCATTCTGAACATATCGGTCCCCAAATGCGTCTCAGAGGTTCGGCGCATACTAGGGTTGGCTTCTTGGTACCGGCGATTCGTACCAAATTTTGCGGATGTGACAGCTCCATTAACAGAGCTTCTTAAGAAAAACCATAGCTTCAAGTGGACTAATGCATGTGACGATGCCTTGAACAAATTAAAGGAATGTTTGATCAGTGCCCCAGTCTTGTCTTGTCCGGATTTCTCCAGACAATTCACTATACAATGCGATGCTTCGGGTTATGGAATAGGTGCTGTCTTGACACAACAGCAAGAGGACGGAGAGAAGGTCATATGTTATCTGTCCCGGTCGTTGACCCGATTGGAGCGTAATTATACCACCACTGAGCGTGAATGTCTTGCTGTCCTATGGGCCATTGAAAAACTGAGACCCTACATTGAGGGTTCTCACTTCTCCGTTATTACGGATCATGCCAGTTTGCTCTGGTTAGACAGGTTGAATTCCCCGTCTGGACGATTAGCTCGATGGGCCATTAGGCTCCAGCAGTATGACTATACAATCATACATCGTAAGGGAAAGGAGAATGTTGTGCCAGATGCTCTCTCTAGGACGGTCCCCGTTATTGACTCTGTTGATATTTCTCAGTGCCATTCCTCAGATCCGTGGTATGCAAAACTCCTTGGTAAGGTTTCTAGGTCACCACATCGCTTTCCATCTTGGCGAATACTTGAAGGAAAACTTTTCAAAAATGTCACCCCCCGCTTCCCTGCGTTGTCAGCTCCTTCAGACTATTGGAGAGAGGTTGTCCCCCGACCTTACCGCAAGCCCCTCATTAAAAATATCCATGAATCCCTTCTTCATGTAGGAGTGTTCAAGACCTATAATAAGTTGACAGAAGGATATTATTGGCCGAAAATGAGATACGATGTAGCATCTTATATCCGTCGTTGTACCATCTGTCATGCCATTAAACCTGATCAAAGCAAACCCCCAGGTTTTATGCTTTCCAAGCAGGTATCAATATCTCGACCCTTTGAACTTATGTCTGCTGATTTGGTTGGCCCTTTACCTCGGTCTCGCTCAGGTAACCAATATATATTTGTTGTTGCTGATTGTTTCAGCAAATTTCCTCTACTTTTTCCCCTCCGTACCGCGACCACGACGTCTATTGTCAAAATATTGGATACCCATGTTTTTCCCGTCTTTGGTTGTCCCAATTCGATAATCTTGGACAATGGCGTTCAATTCCGCTCTAAGGAATTCACTAAATTCTTGGCATCCCTCAATATTCGTGTCCAGTATACTGCCTTATATCACCCACAAGCTAATCCAGTCGAAAGGATAAATAGAGTAATAAAAACTATGTTAAGATCATATCTCTCAGAAGATCAGAGAGGTTGGGACAGGCAATTGAGTCAGGTTGGGTTGGCTATTCGATCCTCAAAACACGAAGTAACGGGTTATTCCCCAAACTTCATTGTATTCGGAAGAGAAGTCTTTCAAGGGTGGAAACACCTGCCCTGATCAAATTTGTTTCGATAGGTCAGCTTTAACTAAAGATAGGGACCAAGCTTTTGCCAAAATATATGCGGATGTTAAGGGAAAATTAGCTAAAGCGTATGAGACTAATAGAAAAGCGTACAATCTTCGACGTCGTGACGTTCAATATACGGTCAATCAACTGGTTTGGAGGAGAAATCAAGTACTTTCGGATGCAGCCAAATATTTTACAGCTAAGTTGGCTCCGAAATATGTTGGACCTTTTGTTATTGTTAAGCGAGTTTCTCCATGGACTTATGAATTGCAGGGCAATGATGGTAAATATGCGGTAGTTTGGAATGTAAAGGATTTGAAAGCTCATCCACCGGATGAGATGGACAACTGTCGACTTAATTTTGGTTGTGATGGGGCAGAGGATGGCTGTCCCTTGCCTTGAGCATAAATTGACTAGGGTGGTCACTACCCCCATTCAGTGGCTGAAGTACAACCAACATCGTTTGTATTTTCAGTTCCACGGTAGTAACGTAGCTACATTACATCCTCTGTAATTGATGACGAGGGTTATTAGTTTGTACTGAAGTGTGACTTTGGTTTCCCGATTTCGATATTTTCTTTGGTGATTTTTTTTTTGTGTGAAATTTCTGATTTACGACTATTTGCCATGGGTGGTGGTTTTTGTGGCTCCTGTATGGAGGATTAATTATCTCGACTTTGAATGTCGATATGACGGTGACTTTATTTTCCGATTTTTGACTTATATTCCTTAATGGGTAACTCCCTTGAGGAGGATTATGGATTCTTGGATTTTGTCTATTTTTGAATTTACCCCTATTGTGGTTTTTGTGGCTCCTGAATGGAGGATTAAGTATCTCGACTTTGAGTGTCGATATGAACGTGACTTTGGTGTTTTCCCGATTTTTGATTTTGTGTTCCTTGATTGGTAGCTCCTTTGTGGAGGATTATGGATAGCGTGCCTGCTATTAGCCCCTATTGTGACTTCTTTTTTTTTGTGATTCCCGAAACTTCCGACGAGTTAGTGACGCGTTTGGTCGTGTATTGAGCCGTTGCTCCTTACCCACGAGGACCACCGCTTTTCCTTATTTTGACGTTCCCGATCTTGTCGTTTTTGTGTTACCGATTTTGATTCTCGATTTTGACATCACTTCCGTAGGGTGGTGATGGGAGTCGTTGAGGTTGCGACTTTATTGTAAAGAAGTCCTCCATGTCCAGCACCTTACCTGAAATTTTCGGTTCGAATTTCAGGTAAGTTTCTCTTTTAGTTGAAAAAAAAAGTGTACACCCAAAAATCGGCCTTTTTGTTAGTATCCTTATTTGAACTGGTTTTGTTCTCCTTTTGATTTAGTTTTCGTTAGACCGTTGGACGTGTCGGTAACCAGTCGCCTTCAGCGATTGGATATCTTTTACTTTTGTGTTGTATGGATTAGGGATTTTTTTTTTCCTGTGGTGGGCTCTGAAAGTCAGGGTAGTATTTTGGTCAATATCTTGCCGCCTTCAGAGACTAGGTATTTTTTTTTATTTTGGGCTCTGGTTGAGTGATGATATTTGTCGGTATTCTCGCTCCGTTTCCATCTCGGTGGAAATGGCCTTCAGTAATCAGATGTTCTTTCACTTTCTTTATATATTAGCGCAACTTGTGGTAGTTTCAGTGTGCCTGGATGGCAAAACCATTATCCGAGAAAAAAAAAATGGACCATCAGTAATTTTTTTTTTTTAAGTAAGGGGGGAATTGTAACGTTATTATTTGGGAATTTATCATAAAATGTTGTTTTGCCATCTTTTTCCAAAAATTATTAGTTAGTAAACTTATTGGGATGGTTCATTTTCAAAGTTTCCTCATTGTTGTACTTATTCACTTCGTTTACCTACCTTTTTGAATTGTTTTCCATCAGAAAACGGTTTGTTTATTATTTAAAATTGTGAGGTTAGTGTTGGTTGTCATTTTGTGGTGTTGTCATTTTGGTTAGTTCAAAAGCAGTGGTTGGCAATTATTTGGCCTCAGTAAGGTACTTCGGAAAATCGTGGAAGAATTATAGAAATGGATTTATAGAGACCCTCCTCTGGTATAAACTGCGTAGATTATCAGTACCGTAATGATTCCTTTATATTATTTTGGTTTTGATGTGTTTTCTTCTTCTTCACTATGACAACTGATAGGCTCTGTGAACTTTGAGTATCCGGAAATTTCTGTGCGACTGTCAGAGCGGACATTTTGTGATACGAAAATCTTGTTGAGAGTTTGGACATTTTTCGAAGATAAATTTTGAATCTAGATTCATCCTCGTTGTGAGGGATTATAACTTCGAGTGTCATTATTCCCTGAGGAGTATTTGGGAATATTTTGGGAAATACGTTTTATACGTGATCATAAACTTTTCCACAGGAAATTCGTTAGGTATGCATACACTTTCTATCTTGAACTAGTTGTCTGACCATCTTTTTTTATTAGGTTGTTGTGTAGCGAATAATATATTTGGAACAAATTTTTGACTGAAGTGGAGGTTGAACCTATCTCCCTCGAACAACAGAGGTAACTAAAATATCCTTACTAGCTTATGAACCGTTTCTTATAGTATTTTGTTAGGGTCCACGTATTGGGGGTACCTTAGTTCCACGTTTTGGGGGTATCTTAGTTCCACGTATTGGGTGTAGGTACCTGAGTTTTCCACGTAGCTGAGTTATTCCACGTACTGGTCAGTTTCCACATACCTGTCAGTTATCCACGTAGTTCGGAGTCCCGAGTACCTGAGTCATCTACGTACCTGTCAGTGAGGGGTAACAATTGGCATCTTGGAGGTCTACGTGCGTGGCGTCATACGTTCAACTTACCATTTGTAATAGTTTGTGAAGGTAACCAGTGCATAGCACTAGCTTTAAAATTGTAAATCATTGGTTCTTTTTTTTTATTTTTGATAAATTGTGATATTATTCTATAAGGTAATTTTATATATAACTGTGAGCAATTATAGTGAGGTGCACTTCATAAGTTGCGTTGGGTACCAACAAAGGTGCTCGTGTATCCCTTCAGGATTTTATTATAGGATAATTGATCGGTATTCCCTTCAGGAATCATTGTTTAATTTAGCGTAGTTATTGACAATCTAAACCCGAACGTTAAGCTGAACGTAAGCTGATTAAGTGGATTTAGTTTGTTAGTTTAGATTATTGGTTCTTATCTGATTCAGTGTGTTTAGTAAGTTTTCTTCTGGCTACCCCTCGGGGGAGAATATTTATCCGTATTATATCAACCACTGCACATACATATTTTTGTTTTTGGGTAATAAATGGTTGTGACTTGAATTTTGAGGAATTTTGTTAACTCTTACTCTGGTGGAGGAGTAAGCAGTTCATTAACCTTGAGTAGGCATGCATTACTCTACCTGGCGCCCATTACATTCCATCCGATAAAACTCACTCCCGTCTTCACTGAGTGTAGCCGCGAGCCTATCATTGCCTTGAGACCGGCTTTCCCCAAGTCTACGTTTCAGTATTCTTATTCGCCTCTCTTTTCGGAGGCCAGCTAATCTCGATCTGAGTTTACACCTGAGGAAGGGATCATTAGAGCATATTGCACTGAACCATTCGCAGGTCTGGTAAACACTCAGCAGGGAGTCAACGTCAAGGTACCGAAAAATAGTGGACATCATTTCCACTGGCAGTACCTTGAAGGGATCCTCATCACCTCTGAAGCATCTAGGAAATACTCCGAACTCCATATTTACCAACTCATGAACAGGCTCGCTTTCGAATCTGAGGCATCTAGAACCTACACGGCTATTTATATATGAAGATTTCGCTCTGAGTAACCAATGATATCGATGCGAAGGCCGTTACCTACTCCATTAGCGGTATGGAGAAATCTCGTTCCTGGGTCTATGATTCGAACGTGTAGACATGCCGAATAATTTCCTAGATGCAGTGACACCGATTGAGTCATTGAGATTGCGGCAAGGTGACGAACATGATAAGTAATGCCTTCAAAATAGAAAAGCTATTTTCGGATTATGGACTATAGTGAACATTTATTGTTCTATCATGTGAGACTGGACCTATTTCATTTATTTAACAAAAAATATTGGTCATTCCTTCCACGTCGAAAACTTTGTTGTCAGGGATGCTGATGTTTCAAAATAACATAATTTCCAGACATATTGGAAACAGAAGTTAGTTGAAAATTCAGAATGCATTATGGTATTTCCTGATGAAATGATAACTTCACATCGGATGACCTTTTGTTTGAAAGACTCTCGAGAATTTCTAAAATACATGAAAAAAAATTAGTGAAGTTAAAAGAAAAGAACTTCATAGAGTTGGAAGTCCTCCCAGAAACGAGCATGTTCAAGTTACATATAATTTAATCATTCCATTTGGCTCTATCTTTCACTCTTATTCGAATTCTTGATACAAAATCTACTTAAAATTATCGAATATATAAATATTTCAATATTGGTATCGTCAGACTTCATCATCACGGCAGAATAAATAAAAACAAGCATAGTAATTAGAATAATGATTGCATAAGTTTCTGAATAAACTTATATTCATATCGTTTTGACATATAAATAAATCATATTCTCATCGGAAGATGAGTTGTCCTTTTGTTATCCCTAAAAATACGTGAACTCTGTCTTTTCGGAATTGTCAATGCATACATTTGGCTATCGTTCATTCCTGCAGAAGACATTTCATATGGACTATGCCTCCGCGAGACTGGATTCAGTATTCTAATTCGCCTCTCTTTTCGGAGGCCAGCTAATCTCGATCTGAGTTCACACCTGAGAAAGGGATCATGAGAACATATTGCTCTGAACCTTTCGCAGGTCTGGTAAACACTCAGCAGAGAGTCAACGTCAAGGTACCGAAAAATAGTGGACATCATTTCCACTGGCAGTACCTTGAAGGGATCCTCATCACCTCTGAAGCATCTAGGAAATACTCCGAACTCCATATTTACCAACTCATGAACAGGCTCGCTTTCGAATCTGAGGCATCTAGAACCTACACGGCTATTTATATATGAAGATTTCGCTCTGAGTAACCAATATGCGAAGGCCATTACCCCCTCCATTAGCGGCATGGGGAAATCTCGTTCCTGGGTCTATGATTCGAACGTGTAGACATGCCAAATAATTTCCTAGATGCATTGACACCGATTGAGTCATTGAGATTGCGGCAAGGTGAAGAACATGGTAAGTAATGCCTTCAAAATAGAAGAACTATTTTCGGATTATGGACTATAGTGAACATTTATTGTTCTATCATGTGAGACTGGACCTATTTCATTTATTTAACAAAAAATATTGGTCATTCCTTCCACGTCGAAAACTTTGTTGTCAGGGATGCTGATGTTTCAAAATAACATAATTTCCAGACATATTGGAAACAGAAGTTAGTTGAAAATTCAGAATGCATTATGGTATTTCCTGATGAAATGATAACTTCATATCGGATGACCTTTTGTCTGAAACATTCTCGAAAATTTCTCAAATACATGAAAAAAAAATTAGTAAAGTTTAAAGAGAAAGACTTCATAGGGTTGAAAGTCCTCCCTGAAAAGAGCATGTTCAAGTTACATATAATTTAATCATTCCATTTCGCTCTATCGTTCACTTTCATTCGAATTCAATACCCGATTGGGTAAGAGGTCTTAGCTTCTTATAAATAAATATATTTATAAGAAGCTAAGACCTCTTACCCAATCGGGCTTTAATATTATGCACGAAATACTCGATAACTACCGTTGGGATTTTATTGATTCCAACGAACAACGGGCAGCTCTTGATGACTGCTTTGGGAGATTTCACCAGGTTATCGTAGACTCTTTTAACTATGCCTTTCCTATTAAGACGGTGAGGGTTCGGTGCGCGCAAGCTAGCCGTAGCTGGTTTTCACCTGAACTGAAAGAGATGAGAGAGCATCTACTTTTAATACAATCAATGTATGAGCACTACCAGACTCATGAATTGCTCGTACTGAGAAATCGATTGCGTTCGGGATACAAAAAAACAATAAAAAAAGCGAAGCTGAATTATTTTGACGGTATTATAAAAAATTCGGAAAATAAGTCTAAAGCCGCGTGGAATCTAATAAATCACCTGATACCAGGTAAAACATCAAAAGTCGAGACAAATATTGCGGCAGATATATTTAATGAACACTTCTCTACATATGCTGAGACAGCCAAAGCACTGTTGCCTCAGTCTGGTATAAGGTATGAGGAATCATTTTTGAGGGACATCCCAATGGTTAGGTTTGGCTTTAGTGAGGTCGGTCAGAATACGGTAAGGGATGTAGTTTTCAGTATGAAGAATAGCAAATCTACTGATTTCTACGGGCTGTCAGTCAAGATTGTAAAAAAAAATCTCAACCCATTAATATCGCCACTCACAAAGCTTATAAACAGATGCTTGTCTACTGGTATATTTCCAAATTGTTTGAAAGTTGCCAAGGTAATTCCTGTACATAAAAAAGGAAACAAAAATGATTTAAATAATTTCAGACCCATTTCACTAGTACCAGTAATTTCTAAAATTTTGGAGAAAATTATGGCCGATCAGATAATAACATACTTTGAATATAATAACTTTTTCTCTAATAGGCAGTTTGGCTTTAGAAAATCGAAGAACACTGCGGATGCTGTGGTAGACTTAGTTAACTTTGCTATCGATTGTTTTGAGCGCAAAAGATATTGCTTAACGTCGTTTATTGATTTGACGAAGGCCTTCGATTGTGTCGCTCGTGACAAATTGCTCGATAAGCTCGGAAAATATGGGTTTGATGACATCTCCGTTGAACTAATAAGATCTTTCTTGGACGGAAGGTGTCAGATAGTTTATGTGGATGGCACTTACTCCAGTACGAGGCCCATTGAGAACGGGGTGCCTCAAGGGTCCACACTAGGACCCACCTTATTTATAATAATAATAATAATAATAAACTTTATTGATTTATAGTCTCAATTAATGACTTTCCCGAGTATGTGCCGGAAGCAAAAACTATCATGTTTGCTGATGACACCACCCTCGCTCTTGATTCATCGGATCCTGAATCTTTGCTGGAGCAGTCGCGGGGGATACGGTCGAGGGCTTTCGACTGGTTTCGCGTTAATGACCTGTGCGTGAATGCAGATAAAACTCAGGAGCTCATGTTCAGCTTACGAGATTTTGACGGAGTACACAACAGGACCGACTCAGTCAAGTTCCTGGGCGTGCATCTGGACTCAGCACTTACCTGGAATACCCATGTAAGTAATCTAGCTGCAAAACTGAGTAGTAGGGGAGCGAGGGGCTTGTTGTAACAGGGGCAAGTAGAAACAGGCTCTTTTCACTAGGATCTTGAAATTTTTTAGCGTATTACTTTGACTCGTTTTTACCTATAAACCGTGCCGCATAATTTTGCCACAGCCTGTATCCCGCCAGCTTGCGCAGTGAGCGGAAGTGTGCTCGTGCTTCATTTTTGCCAGGTAATATAAAATTGTACTGTCGTAAAATTTTGGTTTGCGTTAATATTTTCGACTGATTTCAAACTTTCTGTTTATTATTTACATTCAAATTTATCTATCTTTGATAATGTGTAACAGTTTTTAAGATGGCTAAATTGTTGAAATAGTTATCTTGATAAATGTTAAAAATCATACCATGTGGTTAGTTGTAACAAAATCCCGGGGCTTGTTGTAACGTGGTACCTACACATGCCCCAAGTTATGATGTAGATACCTAAATTTTTTTTCAGAATGAGGGTGTATAAAAAAAGCCAGAGTGGGCAACACAAAGCGAAGAGGTGATTTAAAAGTGCCATGATGATTAAAAGCAGTGTTTAACTCAATAAAACTGGTAATCACTCAATTTTTAGGTGTTGATTACTCAAAAAGTGTATTTAAGTTGATTTTCGATAGGAATTAAATGATACCTACTTTAGAAAGATGTTAATTTTGTTGAAAATAAACAAGGAGTAAATGATTAGAGGTATTATTGTTGTCTTTTCTTGTCGTTACTACTTGCCCCAAGCACGAGGTAAGTTGTAACACCGCACTTCTTTTAGAAAATAAATGATTGTGAAATAATAACCGATAGTTATGGTATTATTTTTACTTGATTTGGTAGAGGAAGAGTTACAGCATCCATCCATATTCATTCGGTAGCAATTTAATCAATGGATCTCAGGATTGATCACTTTTTATGAAAACTGTTACAACAAGCCCCTCGCTCCCCTAATATATTCGCATTGAGAGTACTGTCCTTCTCTTTAACCAGAGAGGTATTGAGAACTGCATATTTTGCTCTGGTAGAATCGCATCTGAAATACTGTGTGTTGCTATGGGGTGGTAGCGCACATGCCGATACCATTTTCAGGCTGCAGAGACGTGCGGTCAGGATTCTGGGTGGGCTGGGATATAGAGATCCGTGTCAGAGTACCTTTAAAAGTTTGGGATTGCTCACCTTTCCATCGATTTTTATATTGGAGAATCTTATTTATGTTCATAAAAATATGAGCAATTTTCAACAACAATCGGACATTCATGAGCATGATACACGTACTAAGACACTCATAAGGAAAAATTTCCTTAGGTTGAGAAGGTCGCAGCATGGCCCGGAGTTCTGTGCTGTAAATTTGTATAATAAACTTCCTGTTGGGCTGAAGAATATGTCGATAAGACATTTTAGAACTAAAATAATGAAAATGCTGACAAATCGAGTAATTTACTCGATAAAGGAGTTTTATGACATAACTCTGGATGACAGCGATTTTTTGTAGGTATGTATTTTGAATGCTCTAGATGTTTCAGTATGTCTCTTGTATATTTACTATGTGTAACTTGTATATATATTTTTCAACTTTTAATGTGGTCCTTATACACCTTTTATATTAACTTTATACATTTATACAATTTTACATTCTTTTTTTCAGAGTGTAATATGTAATGTATTCTTTCGTTTCGTTTTTTTTTGTGTGACCTGTGAAAGCAATTGTAATATTTTTGCAAATCACCAATAAACCTCTCTCTCTCTCTCTTCCTCTCTCTCTCTCTCTCTCTCTCTCTCTTGATACAAAATCTACTTCAAATTATCGAATGTATAAATATTTCAATATTTGTATCGTCAGACTTCATCATGAGGGCAGAATAAATGAAAACAAGCATGGTAATTAGAATAATGATTGCATAAGTTTCTGAATGAACTATGTTCATATCGTTTTGACATATAAAGAAATCATATTCTCATCGAAAGATGAGTTGTCCTCTTGTTATCCCTAAAAATACGTGAACTCCGTTTTTTCGGAATTGTCAATGCATACATTTTCCTATCGTTCATTCCTGCTGAAGAAGTTTCATTTGGACTATGCCTCCGCGAGACTGGATTCAGTATTCTTATTCGCCTCTCTTTTCGGAGGCCAGCTAATCTCGATCTGAGTTTACACCTGAGGAAGGGATCATTAGAGCATATTGCACTGAACCATTCGCAGGTCTGGTAAACACTCAGCAGGGAGTCAACGTCAAGGTACCGAAAAATAGTGGACATCATTTCCACTGGCAGTACCTTGAAGGGATCCTCATCACCTCTGAAGCATCTAGGCAATACTCTGAACTCCATATTTACCAACTCATGAACAGGCTCGCTTTCGAATCTGAGGCATCTAGAACTTACGCGGCTATTTATAGGAAGGTTTCGCTCTGAGTAACCAATGAGATCGATGCGAAGGCCATTACCCCCTCCATTAGCGGCATGGAGAAATCTCGTTCCTGGGTCTATCATTCGAACGTGTAGACATGCTAAATAATTTCTTAGATGCATTGACACCGATTGAGTCATTGAGATTGCGGCAAGGTGAAGAACATGGTAAGTAATGCCTTCAAAATGGAAGAACTATTTTCGGATTATGTAATGAAGTGAACGTTTATTGTTCTATCATGTGAGACTGGACCTATTTCATTTCATTCATTTAACAAAAAATATTGGTCATTCCTTTCACGTCGAAAACTTTGTTGTCAGGGATGCTAATGTTTCAAAATAACATAATTTTCAGACATATTCGAAACAGAATTTAGTTGAAAATTCAGAATGCATTATGGTATTTCCTGATGAAATGATAACTTCATATCGGATGACCTTTCGTCTGAAACACTCTCGAAAATTTCTCAAATACATGAAAAAATATTAGTAAAGTTTAAAGAGAAGAACTTCATAGGGTTGGAAGTCCTCCCAGAAACGAGCATGTTCAAGTTACATATAATTTAATCATTCCATTTCGCTCTATCGTTCACTTTTATTCGAATTCTTGATACAAAATCTACTTCAAATTATCGAATGTATAAATATTTCAATATTTGTATCGTCAGACTCCATCATCAGGGCAGAATAAATGAAAACAAGCATAGTAATTAGAATAATGATTGCATAAGTTTCTGAATAAACTATGTTCTTATCGTTTTGACATATAAAGAAATCATATTCTCATCGAAAGATGAGTTGTCCTCTTGTTATCCCTAAGAATACGTGAACTCCGTTTTTTCGGAATTGTCAATGCATACATTTTCCTATCGTTCATTCCTGCTGAAGAAGTTTCATTTGGACTATGCCTCCGCGAGACTGGATTCAGTATTCTTATTCGCCTCTCTTTTCGGAGGCCAGCTAATCTCGATCTGAGTTTACACCTGAGGAAGGGATCATTAGAGCATATTGCACTGAACCATTCGCAGGTCTGGTAAACACTCAGCAGGGAGTCAAGGTACCGAAAAATAGTGGACATCATTTCCACTGGCAGTACCTTGAAGGGATCCTCATCACCTCTGAAGCATCTAGGCAATACTCTGAACTCCATATTTACCAACTCATGAACAGGCTCGCTTTCGAATCTGAGGCATCTAGAACCTACACGGCTATTTATATATGAAGATTTCGCTCTGAGTAACCAATGATATCGATGCGAAGGCCATTACCCCCTCCATTAGCGGCATGGAGAAATCTCGTTCCTGGGTCTATGATTCGAACGTGTAGACATGCCGAATAATTTCCTAGATGCATTGACACCGATTGAGTCATTGAGATTGCGGCAAGGTGACGAACATGATGAGTAATGCCTTCAAAATAGAAAAGCTATTTTCGGATTATGGACTATAGTGAACATTTATTGTTCTATCATGTGAGACTGGACCTATTTCATTTATTTAACAAAAAATATTGGTCATTCCTTCCACGTCGAAAACTTTGTTGTCAGGGATGCTGATGTTTCAAAATAACATAATATCCAGACATATTGGAAACAGAAGTTAGTTGAAAATTCAGAATGCATTATGGTATTTCCTGATGAAATGATAACTTCACATCGGATGACCTTTTGTTTGAAAGACTCTCGAGAATTTCTGAAATACATGAAAAAAAATTAGTGAAGTTAAAAGAAAAGAACTTCATAGGGTTGGAAGTCCTCCCAGAAACGAGCATGTTCAAGTTACATATAATTTAATCATTCCATTTGGCTCTATCTTTCACTTTTATTCGAATTCTTGATACAAAATCTACTTAAAATTATCGAATATATAAATATTTCAATATTGGTATCGTCAGACTTCATCATCACGGCAGAATAAATAAAAACAAGCATAGTGATTAGAATAATGATTGCATAAGTTTCTGAATAAACTTATATTCATATCGTTTTGACATATAAATAAATCATATTCTCATCGGAAGATGAGTTGTCCTTTTGTTATCCCTAAAAATACGTGAACTCCGTCTTTTCGGAATTGTCAATGCATACATTTGGCTATCGTTCATTCCTGCAGAAGACATTTCATATGGACTATGCCTCCGCGAGACTGGATTCAGTATTCTTATTCGCCTCTCTTTTCGGAGGCCAGCTAATCTCGATCTGAGTTTACACCTGAGGAAGGGATCATTAGAGCATATTGCACTGAACCACTCGCAGGTCTGGTAAACACTCAGCAGGGAGTCAACGTCAAGGTACCGAAAAATAGTGGACATCATTTCCACTGGCAGTACCTTGAAGGGATCCTCATCACCTCTGAAGCATCTAGGAAATACTCCGAACTCCATATTTACCAACTCATGAACAGGCTCGCTTTCGAATCTGAGGCATCTAGAACCTACACGGCTATTTATATATGAAGATTTCGCTCTGAGTAACCAATGATATCGATGCGAAGGCCATTACCCCCTCCATTAGCGGCATGGAGAAATCTCGTTCCTGGGTCTATGATTCGAACGTGTAGACATGTCAAATAATTTCCTCGATGCATTGACACCGATTGAGTCATTGAGATTGCGGCAAGGTGAAGAATATGGTAAGTAATGCCTTCAAAATAGAAGAGCTATTTTCGGATTATGGACTATAGTGAACATTTATTGTTCTATCATGTGAGACTGGACCTATTTCATTTCATTTATTTTACAAAAAATATTGGTCATTCCTTTCACGTCGAAAACTTTGTTGTCAGGGATGCTAATGTTTCAAAATAACATAATTTTCAGACATTCGAAACAGGAGTTAGTTGAGAATTCAGAATGCATTATGGTATTTCCTGACGAAATGATAACTTCATATCGGATGACTTTTTGTCTGAAACATTCTCGAAAATTTCTCCAATACATGAAAAAAAAATTAGTAAAGTTTAAAGAGAAAAACTTTATAGAGTTGGAAGTCCTCCCAGAAAAGAGCATGTTCAAGTTACATATAATTTAATCATTCCATTTCGCTCTATCGTTCACTTTTATTCGAATTCTTGATACAAAATCTACTTCAAATTATCGAATGTATAAATATTTCAATATTTGTATCGTCAGACTTCATCATCAGGGCAGAATAAATGAAAACAAGCATAGTAATTAGAATAATGATTGCATAAGTTTCTGAATGAACTATGTTCATATCGTTTTGACATATAAAGAAATCATATTCTCATCGAAAGATGAGTTGTCCTCTTGTTATCCCTAAAAATACGTGAACTCCGTTTTTTCGGAATTGTCAATGCATACATTTTCCTATCGTTCATTCCTGCAGAAGAAGGTTCATATGGACTATGCCTCCGCGAGACTGGATTCAGTATTCTAATTCGCCTCTCTTTTCGGAGGCCAGCTAATCTCGATCTGAGTTTACAACTGAGGAAGGGATCATTAGAGCATATTGCACTGAACCATTCGCAGGTCTGGTAAACACTCAGCAGAGAGTCAACGTCAAGGTACCGAAAAATAGTGGACATCATTTCCACTGACAGTACCTTGAAGGGATCCTCATCACCTCTGAAGCATCTAGGCAATACTCTGAAGTCCATATTTACCAACTCATGAACAGGCTCGCTTTCGAATCTGAGGCATCTTTTTTTTTTTTTTTTTTGTTCTAGAAGAGGTGAATCTTACATCAGACACCCAGTCTTTCTGGGTAGTGTCGGATTCTTACCGACTAAACACCTCTCCTGCGGTTGGTTCCGGGCATAAGCCTATAAACCTTCCATTATCTTATCTGTTCTTTTCTCTTTCGCATTCTTTTATGCTGAGTGTTTGTGTATATACTTCAATTGGATATCTCTTACTAAGTGTGGAGTTCTATATCTTCATTTTCGCAATTGGTCTCTAGGTCTTTTGCGGTAAATTCTAGCTGTTTTTTCATCTTCAGCGGGGTCATAGTCAACTAACCTTCTAAGGTCGTCATTTGGATGTTTACTCGCTCTTTCATAGGCTTTTGCAGCTTTTTGTTTGATGAATGTAGTAATCGACTCCCATTTTATGTCTTTTTGTATCTGTTAATTCCTAACAAACCAGGGGGCGTTTAATGCCCATCTCAGAAATTTGTTTTCTGTACTTTGTATCCTCTTTATATGGGTTCTCGCTGCATATCCCCATGCTGTTGATCCATATGTTAGCTGCGGTCTGGCGACTGCTTTTATGATCCTCAATTTCGTGTTTCTGTTCATTTGGCTTTTTCTGCCTATAATCGGATATAGTCTTTTCATTGCTACATTCGTTTTATCCACTGCATACTTAATGTGTTGTTTCCACGTAAATCCCTTGTCTAATATTACTCCTAGATATTTAGCTTCATTCTGCCATTCTATTTCATTATCGTCTATGGATATTTTCGATTCCATCTTCAGTTTCCTCTTTTGAAGGAGTATTGCTTGACTCTTTTCTCCATTGATTTTGATTTTCCATCTGTTACACCATTGACTGATATCGTCTGCAGCTTCTTGAAGTCTTTTGTGAATTATTTTTGTATTTCTGTGCCTAATTGCTATGCCCGTATCGTCCGCGTATAGAGCAAGCAGGCATCTTGGATTTCTTGGTATATCATGTATGTATATGTTATAGAGTAGCGGTCCTAGTATGGATCCTTGGGGAACTCCTGCTTCCAAATATCTGAGTGTGGAATGAACATCACCTATTTTCACACAAAAGTTCCTATCCCTCAAATAATTTCTTATTATTCTGCATAACTTGGGTGAATAACCTGCGGTTATCATTTTATATGCTAGTCCTTCATGCCATACTCTATCAAAAGCTCTGGTTACATCTAGTAGTAGTAGTCCTGTGGCTTGTTTATTCTGAAATCCTTCTGTGATATACTCGGTTATTCTTAGGAGCTGTTGTTCAGTTGAATGTTGTTTTCGGAACCCAAATTGTTCACTCGGTATCGTCTGCAGGGCCTCTGTTTCTTCATTAAGTCGTCTGGCTAAGACTCTCTCCACAATTTTTCCTAGGGCTGGGAGCAGGCTTATCGGTATATAGTTCTGTGGGAACTTTTTGTCTTTACCTGGTTTATTGAAAACAATCATTTCGGCATATTTCCATCTTTTTGGAAAGTGCTCTGTTCTCATCACGCCATTTGCTATGCTAGTGAGAGCTGCCGTTCCTTTCTTTGACATTTTCTTCAGCATGAGATTTGTAATTTTATCTTTTCCAGGAGCCTTTCTTGTTTTCAAATTATTGATTATCTCTTTGATTTCTGCCGGAGATGTTGGGTGAGGGATTTTGTCATCCGGTGACGATTCTTTCATTTCTTCTTCATTATCTTCTATTAATTCTTCTAGGTCCTCATCGTCTTCTTCACAATAGTTTATTCTTGACTCCCTTTCTATAGTATCGGCAAGAGCGTTAGCTTTATCACTTTTTGAATATGCCATTCCATGCATTCCATGCAGTGGTGGAATTTGGGTTTTTTCATTACGTAAATTTTTTGCATTTTCCATGCAGAGTGGTCTTCTGTGTTGAGTTCACTTATTTTCTTATTCCATCTATTCGTTCTGAGCTCCCTTAGTGCATTTTTAAGTATTTGACTATGTCTGTTTAGTCTGTTTTTATCATTATCTGTTTTATACATCCTGTACTTCTTTCTTAGTCTTCGGTTGACTTTAATCAGTTCTTTCACCTCTTTTGGAGTATCGCCATAGGGATGTTTGGGAGTAGGTTTAGTTTTTCTAACCGTGCTCTCTTCATAGGATTTCATAATCGCACTCTCCAAAGCTATGACTGATTGATCTAGTTCATCAGGAGTGTTAATTTGTGGAATACTCGTGATATTTTCTTGGAGTTTATTCTTATATTCGTCTCAATCGGTATGTTCTCGTGTTTGAGTCACTTCATTTCTAGGTCCATGTCCTAAAATGAACTCTATCGGGTTGTGATCAGATGTTCCATCCTCTATCGTTTCAAGAGCAAAATCTTGTTTTATATTTTTCATTATAACTATGTCTAGCACATCAGGGGTTCCATTGCCACTAGGTAAATATGTCGGTATTTCCGGTCCCATGATTATAGCATCTTCCTTTTCGGAATATTCTTTCAATTTCTTGCAATTTGCATTCTCTATTTTAGAATTCCATTGCTGAGATTTACAGTTGAGATCTCCAAGTATTATTCTTGGAAAATGACCCCCTAATAAAATCTTCATCTCTTCCTCTGGCAGATTTATTTGCGGTGGTTTATATACAGAGAATACCTTAATGCTTTCTCTTCTTATCTTTACTGTGATCGATAGTGCCTCTATAGTTGCGTCATTGTTCTCGTGATTTACAACCGCATTCAGGTAATGGTTCACGTCCCTTTTAACGAGAATAGCAACCCTCCACCGTTTCTTTCATTTCTGTCTCTTCTGTATATTTCGTAGTTTTCGAAGGATATTTTATCTTTAGGAGTTAATTTAGTTTCCTGAAGCGCCATAATATCAGGATGTCTTTCTTCTAACAAATGTTCAATATCTGATTTACGGGCTCTGATTCCGTTAATATTCCAGGAAACTATCTTCAGATTTTCTAGCTGTGATTGCATGTTCATAAATTATTTATTTCCAAATAAGTTTTGAAATTTCTTCTCGAATTCTTTTTCAAATTTCTGCATTATTCTGCTGAATATTTTCTCAGTGAGTTTGTCAAGTTCATCTTTAGGGTCTTCCCTTCTGGTTTCAATTGGTTTTATGGACGAGTTCTTTGTTTTTTGTACCTGTGGTTTTTCAACAGTAACAACAGTCTCTATCTTTTCAGCGATTTTCTTGGGGGGGGCTTCTTTTTTTGTCGGTGTTTTCTTCTTCGTAAGATTTTTATATGCGCTGCAGCCTTTATAACTGGCGGGATGTCCACTTTGGTTACATAAAACGCATGTCGCGTTCCTTTCACCTTCTTTTTGCGTCAATGCACACTCTTTTGTGCAATGTGCCCCTAAACATTTTACGCATCTCCACGGAAATGTGCACTTATTTTGTGCATGTCCATATCTCTGACACCGATGGCACTGTCCAGGGCCTTCAGGCTTCTTTTTAGGCTCAATTTCAATACAGAGGCTGTATAGTTTTTTAACTTGGAATATTTCCTTGTGCTGCGTTTTCACAAGGTAGAGTGGGATTGCCTTTTTCGTTTTATTTGACGTCATTCTCGTTACTTCAGCATCTTTAATACCTTGTAGTCCTAGATCATTTTTAATCAATTCAATATCCGCGTCAAGTGGCAAGTACCTTATAACGGCGTATACTCTCTTTTCTTCTTCCGTTTGGTAAGTAAAATATTCCTTACCTTGTTGATCTAGGAATTTTGTTAGTTTCCTGAAATCTTCTGCGGACGAGGCAATAATTTTAATGCCGTCTCTGACAACCGTTGCCCGGTTATAATTTATTCTTTTGCTGTACAGCGCTTTGGATATTTCCGTCCAGTCTGAAGTCCCCATCATTGTTACTGGGGGGATTTTATCTTTCACAGGTGACTGAGACGTCACCGTTGAATTTTTCAAGTTGTCCTCAATTGAGGACGAACTGTCTTTCCTGGCACGCTTGGCCCGAGGAGCTCCTGGGGGTTGGAGGGCTTTTTTGTTATCCTCAATATTTGTGGCCATCTTTTTGGGAAGGACAACTGGGACAATCTTGGAATCGGTTTGGGCCGATGTCCCAGGTTCAGAAGTCAAAACCTGGGAATAACTTTTTATTTGATGATTTGGGGATTTATTTTTCGAGAGTTCTTCTCTCAGGAGTTTCAACTCGCTGGTCAAATTTGCCATGCAGGTTGTAAGAGCGGCTAAGTTTGCTTTGAGCTCGTCATTCTCCTTTCGGAGCCTGACGAGTTCCTTAAGTTCATCACTTTCATCGTCAGAGGTCGTGTATCTGTCCTCCGTATCCATGAAGGATCCATCGTTATCCGAATTTTCATCCATGATCAAACGCGGATAATAGAATAATTAATAGTCACTTACCCTTTTTTCAACTTCACTAAAGAGTCCGTGAATCACACACGCACGGAACCAACGATCCTTTCGGACCTGGACTCAACGCGCGAGAAAACAAAAACCTTTTACAAGCACTAACTTGGATGATGCGCATCAACGTGGCGTACGGCGCACTGAACTGGTTTACACACAAACTCAACTCTCGGTACGTGTACACTAGTCGACGTCTCGGTGTCTGAGGCATCTAGAACTTACGCGGCTATTTATAGGAAGATTTCGCTCTGAGTGACCAATGAGATCTATGCGAAGGCCATTACCCCCTCCATTAGCGGCATGGAGATATCTCGTTCCTGGGTCTATGATTCGAACGTGTAGACATGCTAAATAATTTCCTAGATGCATTGACACCGATTGAGTCATTGAGATTGCGGCAAGGTGAAGATCATGATAAGTAATGCCTTCAAGATAGAAAAGCTACTTTCGGATTATGGACTATAGTGAACATTTATTTTTCTTTCATGTGAGACTGAACCTATTTCATTTCATTTATTTAACAAAAAATATTGGTCATTCCTTTCACGTCGAAAACTTTGTTGTCAGGGATTCTGATGTTTCAAAATAACATAATTTTCAAACATATTCGAAACAGAAGTTAGTTGAAAATTCAGAATGCATTATGGTATTTCCTGATGAAATGATTATTTCATATCGGATGACCTTTTGTTCGAAAGACTCTCGAGAATTTCCAAAATACATGAAAAAAAATTAGTGAAGTTAAAAGAGAAGAACTTCATAGGGTTAAAAGTCCTCCCAGAAACGAGCATGTTCAAGTTACATATAATTTAATCATTCTATTTCGCTCTATCGTTCACTTTTATTCGAATTCTTGATACAAAATCTACTTAAAATTATCGAATATATAAATATTTCAATATTGGTATCGTCAGACTTCATCATCACGGCAGAATAAATAAAAACAAGCATAGTAATTAGAATAATGATTGCATAAATTTCTGAATAAACTTATATTCATATCGTTTTGACATATAAATAAATCATATTCTCATCGGAAGATGAGTTGTCCTTTTGTTATCCCTAAAAATACGTGAACTCCGTCTTTTCGGAATTGTCAATGCATACATTTTGCTATCGTTCATTCCTGCAGAAGAAATTTCATATGGACTATGCCTCCGCGAGACTGGATTCAGTATTCTAATTCGCCTGTCTTTTCGGAGGCCAGCTAATCTCGATCTGAGTTCACACCTGAGAAAGGGATCATGAGAGCAAATTGCTCTGAACCTTTCGCAGGTCTGGTAAACACTCAGCAGAGAGTCAACGTCAAGGTACCGAAAAATAGTGGACATCATTTCCACTGGCAGTACCTTGAAGGGATCCTCATCACCTCTGAAGCATCTAGGAAATACTCCGAACTCCATATTTACCAACTCATGAACAGGCTCGCTTTCGAATCTGAGGCATCTAGAACCTACACGGCTATTTATATATGAAGATTTCGCTCTGAGTAACCAATATGCGAAGGCCATTACCCCCTCCATTAGCGGCATGGAGAAATCTCGTTCCTGGGTCTATGATTCGAACGTGTAGACATGCTAAATAATTTCCTAGATGCCTTGACACCGATTGAGTCATTGAGATTGCGGCAAGGTGAAGAACATGGTAAGTAATGCCTTCAAAATAGAAGAACTATTTTCGGATTATGTAATAAAGTGAACGTTTATTGTTCTATCATGTGAGACTGGACCTATTTCATTTCATTCATTTAACAAAAAATATTGGTCATTCTTTTCACGTCGAAAACTTTGTTGTCAGGGATGCTAATGTTTCAAAATAACATAATTTTCAGACATATTCGAAACAGAAGTTAGTTGAAAATTCAGAATGCATTATGGTATTTCCTGATGAAATGATAACTTCATATCGGATGACCTTTCGTCTGAAACACTCTCGAAAATTTCTCAAATACATGAAAAAAAAATTAGTAAAGTTTAAAGAGAAGAACTTCATAGGGTTGGAAGTCCTCCCAGAAACGAGCATGTTCAAGTTACATATAATTTAATCATTCCATTTCGCTCTATCGTTCACTTTTATTCGAATTCTTGATACAAAATCTACTTCAAATTATCGAATGTATAAATATTTCAATATTTGTATCGTCAGACTCCATCATCAGGGCAGAATAAATGAAAACAAGCATAGTAATTAGAATAATGATTGCATAAGTTTCTGAATAAACTATGTTCATATCGTTTTGACATATAAAGAAATCATATTCTCATCGAAAGATGAGTTGTCCTCTTGTTATCCCTAAGAATACGTGAACTCCGTTTTTTCGGAATTGTCAATGCATACATTTTCCTATCGTTCATTCCTGCTGAAGAAGTTTCATTTGGACTATGCCTCCGCGAGACTGGATTCAGTATTCTTATTCGCCTCTCTTTTCGGAGGCCAGCTAATCTCGATCTGAGTTTACACCTGAGGAAGGGATCATTAGAGCATATTGCACTGAACCATTCGCAGGTCTGGTAAACACTCAGCAGGGAGTCAACGTCAAGGTACCGAAAAATAGTGGACATCATTTCCACTGACAGTACCTTGAAGGGAGCCTCATCACCTCTGAAGCATCTGGGCAATACTCTGAACTCCATATTTACCAACTCATGAACAGGCTCGCTTTCGAATCTGAGGCATCTAGAACTTACGCGGCTATTTATAGGAAGGTTTCGCTCTGAGTAACCAATGAGATCGATGCGAAGGCCATTACCCCCTCCATTAGCGGCATGGAGAAATCTCGTTCCTGGGTCTATGATTCGAACGTGTAGACATGCTAAATAATTTCCTAGATGCATTGACACCGATTGAGTCATTGAGATTGCGGCAAGGTGAAGAACATGGTAAGTAATGCTATCAAAATAGAAGAACTATTTTCGGATTATGTAATGAAGTGAACGTTTATTGTTCTATCATGTGAGACTGGACCTATTTCATTTAATTTATTTAACAAAAAATATTGGTCATTCCTTTCACGTCGAAATCTTTGTTGTCAGGGATGCTAATGTTTCAAAATAACATAATTTTCAGACATATTCGAAACAGAAGTTAGTTGAAAATTCAGAATGCATTATGGTATTTCCTGATGAAATGATAACTTCATATCGGATGACCTTTTGTCTGAAACATTCTCGAAAATTTCTCAAATACCTACATGAAAAAAAAATTAGTAAAGTTTAAAGAGAAAGACTTCATAGGGTTGGAAGTCCTCCCAGAAACGAGCATGTTCAAGTTACATATAATTTAATCATTCCATTTCGCTCTATCGTTCACTTTTATTCGAATTCTTGATTCAAAATCTACTTCAAATTATCGAATGTATAAATATTTCAATAGTTGTATCGTCAGACTCCATCATCAGGGCAGAATAAATGAAAACAAGCATAGTAATTAGAATAATGATTGCATAAGTTTCTGAATAAACTATGTTCATATCGTTTTGACATATAAAGAAATCATATTCTCATCGAAAGATGAGTTGTCCTCTTGTTATCCCTAAGAATACGTGAACTCCGTTTTTTCGGAATTGTCAATGCATACATTTTCCTATCGTTCATTCCTGCTGAAGAAGTTTCATTTGGACTATGCCTCCGCGAGACTGGATTCAGTATTCTTATTCGCCTCTCTTTTCGGAGGCCAGCTAATCTCGATCTGAGTTTACACCTGAGGAAGGGATCATTAGAGCATATTGCACTGAACCATTCGCAGGTCTGGTAAACACTCAGCAGGGAGTCAACGTCAAGGTACCGAAAAATAGTGGACATCATTTCCACTGGCAGTACCTTGAAGGGATCCTCATCACCTCTGAAGCATCTAGGCAATACTCTGAACTCCATATTTACCAACTCATGAACAGGCTCGCTTTCGAATCTGAGGCATCTAGAACCTACACGGCTATTTATATATGAAGATTTCGCTCTGAGTAACCAATGATATCGATGCGAAGGCCGTTACCTACTCCATTAGCGGCATGGAGAAATCTCGTTCTTGGGTCTATGATTCGAACGTGTAGACATGCCGAATAATTTCCTAGATGCATTGACACCGATTGAGTCATTGAGATTGCGGAAAGGTGACGAACATGATAAGTAATGCCTTCAAAATAGAAAAGCTATTTTCGGATTATGTAATATAGTGAACATTTATTGTTCTATCATGTGAGACTGGACCTATTTCATTTCATTTATTTTACAAAAAGTATTGGTCATTCCTTTCACGTCGAAAACTTTGTTGTCAGGAATGCTGATGTTTCAAAATAACATAATTTTCAGACATATTCGAAACAGGAGTTAGTTGAGAATTCAGAATGCATTATGGTATTTCCTGACGAAATGATAACTTCATATCGGATGACTTTTTGTCTGAAACATTCTCGAAAATTTCTCAAATACATGAAAAAAAAATTGGTAAAGTTTAAAGAGAAAAACTTCATAGAGTTGGAAGTCCTCCCAGAAAAGAGCATGTTCAAGTTACATATAATTTAATCATTCCATTTCGCTCTATCGTTCACTTTTATTCGAATTCTTGATACAAAATCTACTTCAAATTATCGAATGTATAAATATTTCAATATTTGTATCGTCAGACTTCATCATCAGGGCAGAATAAATGAAAACAAGCATAGTAATTAGAATAATGATTGCATAAGTTTCTGAATGAACTATGTTCATATCGTTTTGACATATAAAGAAATCATATTCTCATCGAAAGATGAGTTGTCCTCTTGTTATCCCTAAAAATACGTGAACTCCGTTTTTTCGGAATTGTCAATGCATACATTTTCCTATCGTTCATTCCTGCAGAAGAAGGTTCATATGGACTATGCCTCCGCGAGACTGGATTCAGTATTCTAATTCGCCTCTCTTTTCGGAGGCCAGCTAATCTCGATCTGAGTTTAAACCTGAGAAAGGGATCATGAGAGCATATTGCTCTGAACCTTTCGCAGGTCTGGTAAACACTCAGCAGAGAGTCAACGTCAAGGTACCGAAAAATAGTGGACATCATTTCCACTGGCAGTACCTTGAAGGGATCCTCATCACCTCTGAAGCATCTAGGCAATACTCTGAACTCCATATTTACCAACTCATGAACAGGCTCGCTTTCGAATCTGAGGTATCTAGAACCTACGCGGCTATTTATAGGAAGATTTCGCTTTGAATGACCAATGAGATCTATGCGAAGGCCATTACCCCCTCCATTAGCGGCATGGAGATATCTCGTTCCTGGGTCTATGATTCGAACGTGTAGACATGCCAAATAATTTCCTAGATGCATTGACACCGATTGAGTCATTGAGATTGCGGCAAGGTGAAGAACATGACAAGTAATGCCTTCAAAATAGAAAAGCTTTTTTCGGATTATGTAATGAAGTGAACGTTTATTGTTCTATCATGTGAGACTGGACCTATTTCATTTCATTTATTTAACAAAAAATATTGGTCATTCCTTTCACGTCGAAAACTTTGTTGTCAGGGATGCTAATGTTTCAAAATAACATAATTTTCAGACATATTCGAAACAGAAGTTAGTTGAAAATTCAGAATGCATTATGGTATTTCCTGATGAAATGATAACTTCATATCGGATGACCTTTTTTCTGAAACATTCTCGAAAATTTCTCAAATACCTACATGAAAAAAAAATTAGTAAAGTTTAAAGAGAAAGACTTCATAGGGTTGGAAGTCCTCCCAGAAACGAGCATGTTCAAGTTACATATAATTTAATCATTCCATTTCGCTCTATCGTTCACTTTTATTCGAATTCTTGATACAAAATCTACTTCAAATTATCGAATGTATAAATATTTCAATATTTGTATCGTCAGACTCCATCATCAGGGCAGAATAAATGAAAACAAGCATAGTAATTAGAATAATGATTGCATAAGTTTCTGAATAAACTATGTTCATATCGTTTTGACATATAAAGAAATCATATTCTCATCGAAAGATGAGTTGTCCTCTTGTTATCCCTAAGAATACGTGAACTCCGTTTTTTCGGAATTGTCAATGCATACATTTTCCTATCGTTCATTCCTGCTGAAGAAGTTTCATTTGGACTATGCCTCCGCGAGACTGGATTCAGTATTCTTATTCGCCTCTCTTTTCGGAGGCCAGCTAATCTCGATCTGAGTTTACACCTGAGGAAGGGATCATTAGAGCATATTGCACTGAACCATTCGCAGGTCTGGTAAACACTCAGCAGGGAGTCAACGTCAAGGTACCGAAAAATAGTGGACATCATTTCCACTGGCAGTACCTTGAAGGGATCCTCATCACCTCTGAAGCATCTAGGCAATACTCTGAACTCCATATTTACCAACTCATGAACAGGCTCGCATTCGAATCTGAGGCATCTAGAACCTACACGGCTATTTATATATGAAGATTTCGCTCTGAGTAACCAATGATATCGATGCGAAGGCCGTTACCTACTCCCTTAGCGGCATGGAGAAATCTCGTTTCTGGGTCTATGATTCGAACGTGTAGACATGCCGAATAATTTCCTAGATGCATTGACACCGATTGAGTCATTGAGATTGCGGCAAGGTGACGAACATGATAAGTAATGCCTTCGAAATAGAAAAGCTATTTTCGGATTATGTAATATAGTGAACATTTATTGTTCTATCATGTGAGACTGGACCTATTTCATTTCATTTATTTTACAAAAAATAATGGTCATTCCTTTCACGTCGAAAACTTTGTTGTGAGGAATGCTGATGTTTCAAAATAACATAATTTTCAGACATATTCGAAACAGGAGTTAGTTGAGAATTCAGAATGCATTATGGTATTTCCTGACGAAATGATAACTTCATATCGGATGACTTTTTGTCTGAAACATTCTCGAAAATTTCTCAAATACATGAAAAAAAAAATTAGTAAAGTTTAAAGAGAAAAACTTCATAGAGTTGGAAGTCCTCCCAGAAAAGAGCATGTTCAAGTTACATATAATTTAATCATTCCATTTCGCTCTATCGTTCACTTTTATTCGAATTCTTGATACAAAATCTACTTCAAATTATCGAATGTATAAATATTTCAATATTTGTATCGTCAGACTTCATCATCAGGGCAGAATAAATGAAAACAAGCATAGTAATTAGAATAATGATTGCATAAGTTTCTGAATGAACTATGTTCATATCGTTTTGACATATAAAGAAATCATATTCTCATCGAAAGATGAGTTGTCCTCTTGTTATCCCTAAAAATACGTGAACTCCGTTTTTTCGGAATTGTCAATGCATACATTTTCCTATCGTTCATTCCTGCAGAAGAAGGTTCATATGGACTATGCCTCCGCGAGACTGGATTCAGTATTCTAATTCGCCTCTCTTTTCGGAGGCCAGCTAATCTCGATCTGAGTTTAAACCTGAGAAAGGGATCATGAGAGCATATTGCTCTGAACCTTTCGCAGGTCTGGTAAACACTCAGCAGAGAGTCAACGTCAAGGTACCGAAAAATAGTGGACATCATTTCCACTGGCAGTACCTTGAAGGGATCCTCATCACCTCTGAAGCATCTAGGCAATACTCTGAACTCCATATTTACCAACTCATGAACAGGCTCGCTTTCGAATCTGAGGCATCTAGAACCTACGCGGCTATTTATAGGAAGATTTCGCTTTGAATGACCAATGAGATCTATGCGAAGGCCATTACCCCCTCCATTAGCGGCATGGAGATATCTCGTTCCTGGGTCTATGATTCGAACGTGTAGACATGCCAAATAATTTCCTAGATGCATTGACATCGATTGAGTCATTGAGATTGCGGCAAGGTGAAGAACATGATAAGTAATGCCTTCAAAATAGAAAAGCTTTTTTCGGATTATGTAATGAAGTGAACGTTTATTGTTCTATCATGTGAGACTGGACCTATTTCATTTCATTTATTTAACAAAAAATATTGGTCATTCCTTTCACGTCGAAAACTTTGTTGTCAGGGATGCTAATGTTTCAAAATAACATAATTTTCAGACATATTCGAAACAGAAGTTAGTTGAAAATTCAGAATGCATTATGGTATTTCCTGATGAAATGATAACTTCATATCGGATGACCTTTTGTCTGAAACATTCTCGAAAATTTCTCAAATACCTACATGAAAAAAAAATTAGTAAAGTTTAAAGAGAAAGACTTCATAGGGTTGGAAGTCCTCCCAGAAACGAGCATGTTCAAGTTACATATAATTTAATCATTCCATTTCGCTCTATCGTTCACTTTTATTCGAATTCTTGATACAAAATCTACTTCAAATTATCGAATGTATAAATATTTCAATATTTGTATCGTCAGACTCCATCATCAGGGCAGAATAAATGAAAACAAGCATAGTAATTAGAATAATGATTGCATAAGTTTCTGAATAAACTATGTTCATATCGTTTTGACATATAAAGAAATCATATTCTCATCGAAAGATGAGTTGTCCTCTTGTTATCCCTAAGAATACGTGAACTCCGTTTTTTCGGAATTGTCAATGCATACATTTTCCTATCGTTCATTCCTGCTGAAGAAGTTTCATTTGGACTATGCCTCCGCGAGACTGGATTCAGTATTCTTATTCGCCTCTCTTTTCGGAGGCCAGCTAATCTCGATCTGAGTTTACACCTGAGGAAGGGATCATTAGAGCATATTGCACTGAACCATTCGCAGGTCTGGTAAACACTCAGCAGGGAGTCAACGTCAAGGTACCGAAAAATAGTGGACATCATTTCCACTGGCAGTACCTTGAAGGGATCCTCATCACCTCTGAAGCATCTAGGCAATACTCTGAACTCCATATTTACCAACTCATGAACAGGCTCGCATTCGAATCTGAGGCATCTAGAACCTACACGGCTATTTATATATGAAGATTTCGCTCTGAGTAACCAATGATATCGATGCGAAGGTCGTTACCTACTCCCTTAGCGGCATGGAGAAATCTCGTTCCTGGGTCTATGATTCGAACGTGTAGACATGCCGAATAATTTCCTAGATGCATTGACACCGATTGAGTCATTGAGATTGCGGCAAGGTGACGAACATGATAAGTAATGCCTTCAAAATAGAAAAGCTATTTTCGGATTATGTAATATAGTGAACATTTATTGTTCTATCATGTGAGACTGGACCTATTTCATTTCATTTATTTTACAAAAAATATTGGTCATTCCTTTCACGTCGAAAACTTTGTTGTCAGGAATGCTGATGTTTCAAAATAACATAATTTTCAGACATATTCGAAACAGGAGTTAGTTGAGAATTCAGAATGCATTATGGTATTTCCTGACGAAATGATAACTTCATATCGGATGACTTTTTGTCTGAAACATTCTCGAAAATTTCTCAAATACATGAAAAAAAAAATTAGTAAAGTTTAAAGAGAAAAACTTCATAGAGTTGGAAGTCCTCCCAGAAAAGAGCATGTTCAAGTTACATATAATTTAATCATTCCATTTCGCTCTATCGTTCACTTTTATTCGAATTCTTGATACAAAATCTACTTCAAATTATCGAATGTATAAATATTTCAATATTTGTATCGTCAGACTTCATCATCAGGGCAGAATAAATGAAAACAAGCATAGTAATTAGAATAATGATTGCATAAGTTTCTGAATGAACTATGTTCATATCGTTTTGACATATAAAGAAATCATATTCTCATCGAAAGATGAGTTGTCCTCTTGTTATCCCTAAAAATACGTGAACTCCGTTTTTTCGGAATTGTCAATGCATACATTTTCCTATCGTTCATTCCTGCAGAAGAAGGTTCATATGGACTATGCCTCCGCGAGACTGGATTCAGTATTCTAATTCGCCTCTCTTTTCGGAGGCCAGCTAATCTCGATCTGAGTTTAAACCTGAGAAAGGGATCATGAGAGCATATTGCTCTGAACCTTTCGCAGGTCTGGTAAACACTCAGCAGAGAGTCAACGTCAAGGTACCGAAAAATAGTGGACATCATTTCCACTGGCAGTACCTTGAAGGGATCCTCATCACCTCTGAAGCATCTAGGCAATACTCTGAACTCCATATTTACCAACTCATGAACAGGCTCGCTTTCGAATCTGAGGCATCTAGAAACTACGCGGCTATTTATAGGAAGATTTCGCTTTGAATGACCAATGAGATCTATGCGAAGGCCATTACCCCCTCCATTAGCGGCATGGAGATATCTCGTTCCTGGGTCTATGATTCGAACGTGTAGACATGCCAAATAATTTCCTAGATGCATTGACACCGATTGAGTCATTGAGATTGCGGCAAGGTGAAGAACATGATAAGTAATGCCTTCAAAATAGAAAAGCTATTTTCGGATTATGGACTATAGTGAACATTTATTGTTCTATCATGTGAGACTGGACCTATTTCATTTCATTTATTCAACAAAAATATTGGTCATTCCTTTCACGTCGAAAACTTTGTTGTCAGGGATGCTGATGTTTCAAAATAACATAATTTTCAGACATATTCGAAACAGAAGTTAGTTGAAAATTCAGAATGCATTATGGTATTTCCTGATGAAATGATAACTTCATATCGGATGACTTTTTGTCTGAAACATTCTCGAAAATTTCTCAAATACATGAAAAAAAAAATTGGTAAAGTTTAAAGAGAAAAACTTCATAGAGTTGGAAGTCCTCCCAGAAAAGAGCATGTTCAAGTTACATATAATTTAATCATTCCATTTCGCTCTATCGTTCACTTTTATTCGAATTCTTGATACAAAATCTACTTCAAATTATCGAATGTATAAATATTTCAATATTTGTATCGTCAGACTCCATCATCAGGGCAGAATAAATGAAAACAAGCATAGTAATTAGAATAATGATTGCATAAGTTTCTGAATAAACTATGTTCATATCGTTTTGACATATAAAGAAATCATATTCTCATCGAAAGATGAGTTGTCCTCTTGTTATCCCTAAGAATACGTGAACTCCGTTTTTTCGGAATTGTCAATGCATACATTTTCCTATCGTTCATTCCTGCTGAAGAAGTTTCATTTGGACTATGCCTCCGCGAGACTGGATTCAGTATTCTTATTCGCCTCTCTTTTCGGAGGCCAGCTAATCTCGATCTGGGTTTACACCTGAGGAAGGGATCATTAGAGCATATTGCACTGAACCATTCGCAGGTCTGGTAAACACTCAGCAGGGAGTCAACGTCAAGGTACCGAAAAATAGTGGACATCATTTCCACTGGCAGTACCTTGAAGGGATCCTCATCACCTCTGAAGCATCTAGGCAATACTCTGAACTCCATATTTACCAACTCATGAACAGGCTCGCATTCGAATCTGAGGCATCTAGAACCTACACGGCTATTTATATATGAAGATTTCGCTCTGAGTAACCAATGATATCGATGCGAAGGCCGTTACCTACTCCCTTAGCGGCATGGAGAAATCTCGTTTCTGGGTCTATGATTCGAACGTGTAGACATGCCGAATAATTTCCTAGATGCATTGACACCGATTGAGTCATTGAGATTGCGGCAAGGTGACGAACATGATAAGTAATGCCTTCGAAATAGAAAAGCTATTTTCGGATTATGTAATATAGTGAACATTTATTGTTCTATCATGTGAGACTGGACCTATTTCATTTCATTTATTTTACAAAAAATAATGGTCATTCCTTTCACGTCGAAAACTTTGTTGTGAGGAATGCTGATGTTTCAAAATAACATAATTTTCAGACATATTCGAAACAGGAGTTAGTTGAGAATTCAGAATGCATTATGGTATTTCCTGACGAAATGATAACTTCATATCGGATGACTTTTTGTCTGAAACATTCTCGAAAATTTCTCAAATACATGAAAAAAAAAATTAGTAAAGTTTAAAGAGAAAAACTTCATAGAGTTGGAAGTCCTCCCAGAAAAGAGCATGTTCAAGTTACATATAATTTAATCATTCCATTTCGCTCTATCGTTCACTTTTATTCGAATTCTTGATACAAAATCTACTTCAAATTATCGAATGTATAAATATTTCAATATTTGTATCGTCAGACTTCATCATCAGGGCAGAATAAATGAAAACAAGCATAGTAATTAGAATAATGATTGCATAAGTTTCTGAATGAACTATGTTCATATCGTTTTGACATATAAAGAAATCATATTCTCATCGAAAGATGAGTTGTCCTCTTGTTATCCCTAAAAATACGTGAACTCCGTTTTTTCGGAATTGTCAATGCATACATTTTCCTATCGTTCATTCCTGCAGAAGAAGGTTCATATGGACTATGCCTCCGCGAGACTGGATTCAGTATTCTAATTCGCCTCTCTTTTCGGAGGCCAGCTAATCTCGATCTGAGTTTAAACCTGAGAAAGGGATCATGAGAGCATATTGCTCTGAACCTTTCGCAGGTCTGGTAAACACTCAGCAGAGAGTCAACGTCAAGGTACCGAAAAATAGTGGACATCATTTCCACTGGCAGTACCTTGAAGGGATCCTCATCACCTCTGAAGCATCTAGGCAATACTCTGAACTCCATATTTACCAACTCATGAACAGGCTCGCTTTCGAATCTGAGGCATCTAGAACCTACGCGGCTATTTATAGGAAGATTTCGCTTTGAATGACCAATGAGATCTATGCGAAGGCCATTACCCCCTCCATTAGCGGCATGGAGATATCTCGTTCCTGGGTCTATGATTCGAACGTGTAGACATGCCAAATAATTTCCTAGATGCATTGACACCGATTGAGTCATTGAGATTGCGGCAAGGTGAAGAACATGATAAGTAATGCCTTCAAAATAGAAAAGCTTTTTTCGGATTATGTAATGAAGTGAACGTTTATTGTTCTATCATGTGAGACTGGACCTATTTCATTTCATTTATTTAACAAAAAATATTGGTCATTCCTTTCACGTCGAAAACTTTGTTGTCAGGGATGCTAATGTTTCAAAATAACATAATTTTCAGACATATTCGAAACAGAAGTTAGTTGAAAATTCAGAATGCATTATGGTATTTCCTGATGAAATGATAACTTCATATCGGATGACCTTTTGTCTGAAACATTCTCGAAAATTTCTCAAATACCTACATGAAAAAAAAATTAGTAAAGTTTAAAGAGAAAGACTTCATAGGGTTGGAAGTCCTCCCAGAAAAGAGCATGTTCAAGTTACATATAATTTAATCATTCCATTTCGCTCTATCGTTCACTTTTATTCGAATTCTTGATACAAAATCTACTTCAAATTATCGAATGTATAAATATTTCAATATTTGTATCGTCAGACTTCATCATCAGGGCAGAATAAATGAAAACAAGCATAGTAATTAGAATAATGATTGCATAAGTTTCTGAATGAACTATGTTCATATCGTTTTGACATATAAAGAAATCATATTCTCATCGAAAGATGAGTTGTCCTCTTGTTATCCCTAAAAATACGTGAACTCCGTTTTTTCGGAATTGTCAATGCATACATTTTCCTATCGTTCATTCCTGCAGAAGAAGGTTCATATGGACTATGCCTCCGCGAGACTGGATTCAGTATTCTAATTCGCCTCTCTTTTCGGAGGCCAGCTAATCTCGATCTGAGTTTAAACCTGAGAAAGGGATCATGAGAGCATATTGCTCTGAACCTTTCGCAGGTCTGGTAAACACTCAGCAGAGAGTCAACGTCAAGGTACCGAAAAATAGTGGACATCATTTCCACTGGCAGTACCTTGAAGGGATCCTCATCACCTCTGAAGCATCTAGGCAATACTCTGAACTCCATATTTACCAACTCATGAACAGGCTCGCTTTCGAATCTGAGGCATCTAGAAACTACGCGGCTATTTATAGGAAGATTTCGCTTTGAATGACCAATGAGATCTATGCGAAGGCCATTACCCCCTCCATTAGCGGCATGGAGATATCTCGTTCCTGGGTCTATGATTCGAACGTGTAGACATGCCAAATAATTTCCTAGATGCATTGACACCGATTGAGTCATTGAGATTGCGGCAAGGTGAAGAACATGATAAGTAATGCCTTCAAAATAGAAAAGCTATTTTCGGATTATGGACTATAGTGAACATTTATTGTTCTATCATGTGAGACTGGACCTATTTCATTTCATTTATTCAACAAAAATATTGGTCATTCCTTTCACGTCGAAAACTTTGTTGTCAGGGATGCTGATGTTTCAAAATAACATAATTTTCAGACATATTCGAAACAGAAGTTAGTTGAAAATTCAGAATGCATTATGGTATTTCCTGATGAAATGATAACTTCATATCGGATGACTTTTTGTCTGAAACATTCTCGAAAATTTCTCAAATACATGAAAAAAAAAATTGGTAAAGTTTAAAGAGAAAAACTTCATAGAGTTGGAAGTCCTCCCAGAAAAGAGCATGTTCAAGTTACATATAATTTAATCATTCCATTTCGCTCTATCGTTCACTTTTATTCGAATTCTTGATACAAAATCTACTTCAAATTATCGAATGTATAAATATTTCAATATTTGTATCGTCAGACTTCATCATCAGGGCAGAATAAATGAAAACAAGCATAGTAATTAGAATAATGATTGCATAAGTTTCTGAATGAACTATGTTCATATCGTTTTGACATATAAAGAAATCATATTCTCATCGAAAGATGAGTTGTCCTCTTGTTATCCCTAAAAATACGTGAACTCCGTTTTTTCGGAATTGTCAATGCATACATTTTCCTATCGTTCATTCCTGCAGAAGAAGGTTCATATGGACTATGCCTCCGCGAGACTGGATTCAGTATTCTAATTCGCCTCTCTTTTCGGAGGCCAGCTAATCTCGATCTGAGTTTAAACCTGAGAAAGGGATCATGAGAGCATATTGCTCTGAACCTTTCGCAGGTCTGGTAAACACTCAGCAGAGAGTCAACGTCAAGGTACCGAAAAATAGTGGACATCATTTCCACTGGCAGTACCTTGAAGGGATCCTCATCACCTCTGAAGCATCTAGGCAATACTCTGAACTCCATATTTACCAACTCATGAACAGGCTCGCTTTCGAATCTGAGGCATCTAGAACCTACGCGGCTATTTATAGGAAGATTTCGCTTTGAATGACCAATGAGATCTATGCGAAGGCCATTACCCCCTCCATTAGCGGCATGGAGATATCTCGTTCCTGGGTCTATGATTCGAACGTGTAGACATGCCAAATAATTTCCTAGATGCATTGACACCGATTGAGTCATTGAGATTGCGGCAAGGTGAAGAACATGATAAGTAATGCCTTCAAAATAGAAAAGCTTTTTTCGGATTATGTAATGAAGTGAACGTTTATTGTTCTATCATGTGAGACTGGACCTATTTCATTTCATTTATTTAACAAAAAATATTGGTCATTCCTTTCACGTCGAAAACTTTGTTGTCAGGGATGCTAATGTTTCAAAATAACATAATTTTCAGACATATTCGAAACAGAAGTTAGTTGAAAATTCAGAATGCATCATGGTATTTCCTGATGAAATGATAACTTCATATCGGATGACCTTTTGTCTGAAACATTCTCGAAAATTTCTCAAATACCTACATGAAAAAAAAATTAGTAAAGTTTAAAGAGAAAGACTTCATAGGGTTGGAAGTCCTCCCAGAAACGAGCATGTTCAAGTTACATATAATTTAATCATTCCATTTCGCTCTATCGTTCACTTTTATTCGAATTCTTGATACAAAATCTACTTCAAATTATCGAATGTATAAATATTTCAATATTTGTATCGTCAGACTCCATCATCAGGGCAGAATAAATGAAAACAAGCATAGTAATTAGAATAATGATTGCATAAGTTTCTGAATAAACTATGTTCATATCGTTTTGACATATAAAGAAATCATATTCTCATCGAAAGATGAGTTGTCCTCTTGTTATCCCTAAGAATACGTGAACTCCGTTTTTTCGGAATTGTCAATGCATACATTTTCCTATCGTTCATTCCTGCTGAAGAAGTTTCATTTGGACTATGCCTCCGCGAGACTGGATTCAGTATTCTTATTCGCCTCTCTTTTCGGAGGCCAGCTAATCTCGATCTGAGTTTACACCTGAGGAAGGGATCATTAGAGCATATTGCACTGAACCATTCGCAGGTCTGGTAAACACTCAGCAGGGAGTCAACGTCAAGGTACCGAAAAATAGTGGACATCATTTCCACTGGCAGTACCTTGAAGGGATCCTCATCACCTCTGAAGCATCTAGGCAATACTCTGAACTCCATATTTACCAACTCATGAACAGGCTCGCATTCGAATCTGAGGCATCTAGAACCTACACGGCTATTTATATATGAAGATTTCGCTCTGAGTAACCAATGATATCGATGCGAAGGCCATTACCCCCTCCATTAGCGGCATGGAGATATCTCGTTCCTGGGTCTATGATTCGAACGTGTAGACATGCCAAATAATTTCCTAGATGCATTGACACCGATTGAGTCATTGAGATTGCGGCAAGTTGAAGAACATGATAAGTAATGCCTTCAAAATAGAAAAGCTATTTTCGGATTATGGACTATAGTGAACATTTATTGTTCTATCATGTGAGACTGGACCTATTTCATTTCATTTATTTAACAAAAATATTGGTCATTTCTTTCACGTCGAAAACTTTGTTGTCAGGGATGCTGATGTTTCAAAATAACATAATTTTCAGACATATTCGAAACAGAAGTTAGTTGAAAATTCAGAATGCATTATGGTATTTCCTGATGAAATGATAACTTCATATCGGATGACCTTTCGTCTGAAACACTCCCGAAAATTTCTCAAATACATGAAAAAAAAAATAGTAAAGTTTAAAGAGAAGAACCTCATAGAGTTGAAAGTCCTCCCAGAAAAGAGCATGTTCAAGTTACATATAATTTAATCATTCCATTTCGCTCTATCGTTCACTTTTATTCGAATTCTTGATACAAAATCTACTTAAAATAATCGAATATACAGGGTGAGTCTTCGACTTGTACATATATTTTAACTGGAGATTCTTGAGGTCAAAAGAAACCTTTTTCTGATTTTCCATTTTTCCGAATTCGGCTCTGTTAAAAAGATATAGCCATTTAGAAAAAAAAATTGTGCTTACTACGGTCCTGAAACGATCTTCTGGAATTTATGCAAAGTTCATATTTCTCGATAGAAATTGAGTTGATACATTTAGGAAATACTCAAATACTAACCTCATTCGAATAAGAATGTTTAAAACACGATATTTCTTAACAAAAACAGTTATTTTAGAAGGATTATTTCTGCAATTGAAAAGTCATTTGTCTTCTATCGAATTAAGTTCCTTCTTCGATTTTCCTGAAGATTATTTTGTAAACACTTAAATCTTGCTCATATTTTCCCCTTTCTCCCAAAACTATCTCAAAAAGAATTGTTTTTACACTAATCGAACATAACTCCATAAAATTAGGTCAAATGATTAGAGATCAATGACCTAAGACCTAACCTAACCCATCGAACCATATTCTATGAACTCTAGAGCATAGAACGTTTGAGCAGACGATGCCAGATTGTGTTGATTTTCTCCACAAGGAAGCACTAGGTCCTCTATCATTAACGGATGAACTAACGCAAAGCCATTAGTTTTGTTTACTTTTGGCTGATGGCGTCTTCGTGCCTCTTTGGAAATGTTCTGATTCTCGCCGATAGAGCGCTACGATCTTAATGCGCAACCGTTGTTCCGTACTTCCGTGAACCGAACAGTGGAACACGGTCTGTGGATGTTGAAGTAAGCATGCGTGAAGCCGCTTGATGGAGATTTGTCGATTTGTTATTGTTTATTCACAGTGGATAATGCGAAAACGGAAAAGTTGATGTGAAAAGATTATCAGTGAAAGTGAAATAACCCATACAGCACACAACATCCATTGGACGTCCATTTTACGATCATTTCAAGTCCAAACGTCCATGGACATTGAATGGATGTCCATTGTACTTACAATTGTGGACGTCCATTGGTTGGTACGAATGTATACGTCCATTGTAAATACATATAATGTCCAAAAATATATATGAAATTTCTGTTTGAATCTAATCTATTTTGTCTGTTCCAACTGAGAATCAATAGTATTTCCAAACACTATCTTCAAATAAAATTTAATGAATGGTGCATTTTGTTGGTCCATTTAATGTACATTTCTGGACGTCCATTGGTTGTTACGAATGTACGTCCATTGTACATACATATAATGTCCAAAAATATATATGAAATTTCTGTTTGAATTTTATCCATTTTGTCTGTTCCAACTGAGAATCAATAGTATTTCCAAACACTATCTTCAAATAAAATTTAATGAATGGTGCATTTTGTTGGTCCAGTTAATGTACATTTCTGGACGTCCATTGGTTGTTACGAATGTACGTCCATTGTACATACATATAATGTCCAAAAATATATATGAAATTTCTGTTTGAATCCAATCTATTTTGTCTGTTCCAACTGAGAATCAATATGTAGTATCTTCAAATAAAATTTGATGAATGGTGCATTTTGTTGGTCCAGTGAATGTACATTTATGGACGTCCATTGTACATCCAACAGTGAACATTCATTGTACGTACGTCCAATTCAGATACATTATTAACCATCAAGAATTTATCAGATACATCGCGTCCGTTGATATATAAATATCAACGACCGCCATGGATCCGACACGAACTTGCCATCATCTTCAACCAGGGAACTGCGAAAGTTCCAACCTCATCGAAGTGGGTAGAAGTCGACCTAGGTTTCGATCTTGTTCTGATCTCTTCAGGACAACATAACCCTACAACGATGAAAATTGAAGTGGAAACGGAGGTCCTCTTATACAAAACTAGACGAAGTCTTTAAGGTACAGTGTACGTCAAGGCGACATCTAGTTAAGAATTGGACCACCAATTCCCTCTCGTAGCCCTGGACGACGATAGATGGCATACCTCTCTTTTGCTCTTTCAGCAGGAATGAATTGAATAACTTCAATTTCACTCAAGCAGGAGCGTGAGAATCGTTCGCATTTTATCGGCGTAAGCCAGTACGTGACATTCAGTAAGAAAAGGTAAATATCTCCAAAAGGAATCGTTGATTAATCATCAAGAATTTATCAGATACATCGCGTCCGTTGATATTTATATATCAACGGACGCGATGTATCTGATAAATTCTTGATGATTAATCAACGATTCCTTTTGGAGATATTTACCTTTTCTTACATTATTAACGTTAGGTATAACGTTATATAATTATATTTCCTTATATATTCATGCTCTGCATCATGTTCAAATATTTAATAGCGTCCTTCGAAGAATAACATTTTAACTGAGGTTCCTATTTTTTATGCAAGCACAAATCCAGAGGGTCTTCAATCCAACCCCCCTCCCCCCAGCCAGAACCAAAGGTTTTTGGGAAAATTGTAATTCAGACATGAGCAGTTCAATCAACAATCGCTAGAATATTCGTAGATGATGTTTCAGTCAAGGTTGCCAGTTCTACTAAATTTTCAGTAGACCTACTGATTTCCATATCGATCATCTACTGATCAACTGAAACATTTCACAATCTACTGAAAAAAAATAATGGCATTTATTATTATTAATATCTTGCGTGATATTTTGGCACGTTTTCCTTGAATCATTTTGGACTGCCACTAATTATATATTTGAAAACTCAGAAAGCTGATGAAATCTACTACATTTCTGACGAGGTATCTACTGAGGAAATAAAAATCGAACCGGCAACCCTGGTTTCAGTTCGGTATTTCACGAGTTATGTCAAATGCAAAGACTTGATACTCTTTGGTCAAATGTGAGGTTAAAGATAGATGCATAATATTCTATGCATCTATGGTTCGTTGCTGAATTAACCGCGTCTTTTGGGTTTTGTAGCAGTTTGTAGAGTTTTGTTTCCATCAAATATATATTGATCTGCATTGGATTAGTTTCGTTGTTTGTTTATCAAGGGGTAAGATAAGTATATTTTCTTAACGCTGATTAATATGAATTCGAGAAAACTTTTGAATAAATATTGTAAAAGAGTGCGACTGATGCAAGGTGGTGAATCTAATTCATCAGATGACGATGAAATTGACCATTGTGATGAAGGGTTCGATAGAAATATATACTTTTTTCAAAATGGATCGGAGGCAAGTACTTCCACAAATAATTTGGATTCCCAAATTTCTAATCGTTCACCGGTTGGGTGCATCAGTAGTTCAGAGGGTTTCAGTGACTCTGATGATGATGATCTGTTCATTGATCAAAACTTTATTGAACAATATTCTGGCAGCCCTCAAATAAACGAATCATTTTCCTCCCAACTGACAGAGTGGGCATTACATCATAATGTTCCCCATAATGCTATAAATGATTTGTTGAAACTTTTACAACCACGCTTTCCTGAATTGCCAAAAGATGCTAGAACTTTACTGAAAATATGTGGAAATTTTCAGGTGTTGCGGTCTGTTTGAATAAAAACAAGTTTTTCTCAGTTACTCAATATTTCGTCATTTATTTATGACTTCATCAGGAGTTGTGCTGAAAGGAAATTGGATATTACAATAAAATATGACTCACAAAAGAATCATCAACTTACAGAATTACAGTCAATACATTAAAATTAAAACAAACATTCAGAACTATTTTTACATGTTGTCGTGGTCAATTTCATGAAGGAGAATGAATACAGTAAGACCTAAGTGACGTCGATACAAATGTCACTCCGATATAGAGTATGGTCTTTTTAATACACGTTTACCCTAATTACCTGTTAATCATCACTAAAATCATCAAAATTACATTGCGTCTAAAATTCCACAATATATACTACTGAGTTGGTTGGTATCAGATTTATAATTTACACAATTTTTATTTTTTCTTATTTCACACATTTCGAGAAACAATCTACTTCTATATTTGTCTTCTTGTTCCAATATTTTGACGTTGTCGAAATCAAAATTATGACCGGTCGCAAGTTGGTGATGAACGACGGCGCAAGTGTTCTTTTCTAATCGACTGTCACTTTTGTGTTTCGAAATTCTTTGTAAAGTTATTTCAACTGTGGTGCTTCCTGGAACTTATCATCATATTGGATTCAGAAATTGTTTGAATAAGCTCATAAGTCGTTCTGAGAATCTGTTACAAAATGATTCAGAATTAGGAGTGTGTATCAATATTGACGGTTTGCCTATTTCGAAAAGTTCTGGTGGCCAATTATATCCAATACTATGTTGTTTAATGAAAAATAGAAATAGTGTTGAAACCATAGGCATATACCATGGGAATGAAAAACCTGCAAATGCAAATGACTTTTTACAACCATTTGTTGAAGAAGCAACGAACCTCATTACTGATGGGATCGTTCACAAAAATAAGAAGTATCAAATTAAAATAAATTGTTTTATTTGTGATGTTCCCGCGAAATCTTTTATAAAATACACCACGGGACATACAGGCTATTTCTCCTGCTCAAAATGTGAAATTGAAGGTGTATATACAGACAGAAGAACCTGTTTTCCTGAAATTTTCAATTTAAGACTGCGTTCTGATGCTGACTTTAGGTCTCAAAAACAAAATGAACATCATACTGGAATTTCAATTCTACAACAAATTCCAGGGTTGGATATGATAGCTCACTTTCCATTAGACAATATGCACTTAGTTTGTTTAGGTGTCGTTAAAAAGCTTATAGTGAATCTCTGGATGAATGGAAAACCTCCTAACAAATTTTCTTCCAGACAAATATCGAATATTTCTGAATCACTTATTGGGTTGATTCCACACATACCTCATGAGTTTTGTCGTAAGCCACGAGCTTTGAAAGAGGCAAAACGTTGGAAAGCAACTGAATTTCGGTTGTTTTTGTTTTATACTGGTCCGGTTGTTATGAAAAATCAAGTAGATCATGACATATATAAGAATTTTTTGAGTCTTCATGTTGCTTTGACTCTCCTTTCAACGTCCAAATATGAGGAAAATATTGAATATGCCAATTCTTTATTGAAATATTTTGTTGAAACTTTTATTATTTTGTATGGAGAACATCAAGTTTCTCATAATGTTCACAATTAACTTCATATTTGCAGCGACGTTGCAAATTTTGGGAGTCTAGATAATTTTAGTGCTTTTCCTTTTGAAAATTTTATGCAGACCTTCAAAAAACTAATTAGAAAAAGTGAAAAGCCCTTACATCAAATAATATGTAGGCTGAATGAAAGATCCCTATTAAATATTGCCCCTGATGATGTTGAGAATGATACAAGTATGAATCCTCAAATAGAACATTTCAGTGGCCCACTATTACCTAGCTTGAACATTGTTAAACAATTCAAAAAAATCAAGCTGAAAAACTTTTTGCTGAGTATCTCTGAACCCAATAATTGTTGCTGCCTTCTTGATAAGAGTATTGTTATTGTAAGAAATATTGTAGTTCTTAACAGTGTAGATTCACAAGTAATGATTTTGGCAGAGAAATGTTGGAAAATAACTGACTTTTACACTTCACCCTGTGAATCCTCAAAATTAGGAATATATTTAGCTTCAAATGATAGGAGTGCACTTCAATTATGGAGACTAAACGATATTGCACACAAATGTATGAAACTGCCATTTAAAGATGATAAGAGTGTTATTATTCCTTTACTGCATTTACAATAAATGTTTGTATGTTTTATGTATGTATTTGTTAGATTAGGTTTGCTTTCCTATGCACTGTGAACAAAAATATTCGTATTATATACCATATATATGATCGCTATGATAATGTAAAGTCATTGTTGTTCATTTTTAGACAAAACCAAATAATATATACCTTATCGAATGTTCATCAGCATGATGGAAATTGTTATTAAGTGAGCTTAATCACATGCAGGTCGATTTTATGTATATTTATTGAGTATCACATTGTTCAATTGAATTGGTGATGAGGCATAGATTTATTCATTTATTTATCATTAACATATTATAATCAAAACCTTTTCCATCCTTATTCACTATATCATTCAGTATATAATGTGTCTAGGAGTCCACAAACTATGCGAAATGATATTAATTCTTGATGTTTAATATATTTTGTATTTATTCACCAGTAATATAACATGGCGCAAAATAAAACTTGGAGTGTGGTGAAATTCTCAGATGAGAATACAGTGGAGGCTGTTCCAACCAATTGGCTGGTTGGGAACAAGTGCTACTGGCCACCCTACACTAGGGAAAAGGTCATAAATTCAATAAGGAATTATGATGAACCCAACACGTGCTGGCCTAGGCACACAATAACAATATTCCGTGATGGAACTTTTGGTGAGTAATTTTTATTATACTTCAGGTGTTTGGGTGAATATAGTCCATATACCAAATAGTGAACTGTAATTACCACCAATTATATAAGAGTTTCCAAATTAACAGATAGTTACTTGGAAGCAAGAGGTAAATTGAAAGTGGCTGAATACAGCAGTGATCTGAACGATGAAGATCTCAGATCAAGAAAATATAGGAAGAAGAAGGGTTTTCTTTCTTCCTCAGAAGAAAGCGAGAATGACAAAGAATATAGTAGATTACCTCCACCTCCCCCATTATCAAGAAAAAAAATATCTAATACCTCCCATTCTCTTGTTGACAATCAACAAACGAATTATGAACCCAATGGCAAATCGCATCCATCCAGGCCAACAATAGAATCCTCGGAATATCCTACCACGAGTGCAATAAATGAAGGTAAATAATTTTTGAAGTATAGTCTTGAGTAATGATCATCTTCAACAACTAAATCTTGTGAATATGTATTTCCTTTAAAATTTTCAACAGTGCATTAACAATTTTTTCCTGGCTGAACAATTCCACCATTTTATATATTTCCTTCATTTTATTCTCTGATGACCATTATTTTCAACAACACTGGGATCACTTCATACTTATGTGACATTTCTTTTCAGATAAAGATGAGAAGTGCAATTGCTGCCCCATCCATAAAAATGGAATTAATCAATTTGGTGGTGAGAATATTTTTTTTATATTTTCTATTTTGGCTGAATTGTCATTAAATATTCTTTTGAGACTTTCAATTTCTTTTATCACCATAAAGCAATTGGGGTGAAGTCACAATGCCAAGGTTTTGAGAGCGAAAAAACTACTTCATTAGTTTTCAACTTTACAATTGAAAACTGTGAACTCAAAATTATATTAAATATTGAAAGTCATCAAAACGGCACAACAGTTCCATCAATTTTTTCTTTTTTTTCTTAAATCTTGGTATATTTTGTAGATGAGAGTATGAAGAAACTCATGAAGCAGTACTACTTCATTGGGAATGTGCTTACTGATATCAATAAAAGACTGGAGAATCTCAATATTGGAGAACCAACGTCAACTGTTGGAAGCAGTATTTCTTCAATATTCAACAAATTTAGTTTTTTCCCGATTGGGAACCTTGCTGATTTGCAAATTTTTGAGGAATATCTGGGAGAATCCAGCAATTTCAGAGCAGCTGTATGTACTATTTGAATCATAATTTTATTCCTTTATATATGTTAATATTTAATTTTCAGGCAACCGAGATCTCGAAAACAGGAGGGGGTAACACATATGACCTAATGAAAAGGTGTTTGTCAAGACTCATATCAAACAGTCTGGCAAGCCAATTCAGCTTTCATGGAAGAAAAATCAAAAAATCCTTCAAGGATCTGAAAATAGCTGACCTCCTAATATGTAGGTGGAACAAAAGATATATATTGTTGATTATTATTGAATATATACTTACAGGTGCTGCCCAGCAGGCAGATGATAAAATAGTTAAGAAGGATATAGAGGATGCCATTATGAAATGGCTAAGAAGAGCAAGTGAAAGAAAATGAATTATTGTGTTCACAGAATATTTATATGTACATACATACTTTTGACCAAAGATTTTTTTAGAGTATCTATGTTTCAGTTTTCTTTCTTTTTAGTTATTTATACTTTTAACCAAAGAAATAGGATATATATTTTTGGAGATTCTTTTTTATTTTAGTTTTATTTTGTTAAATTATATATTTTTTTATATTATATAATGAATCTATGTTAAAGTTGTTATTTAATGAATTCCTCATTCCTTTGGTGGATGATGTGGTAAACAGTTTTGGCCGATATTTGCAGGTTATGCACAATTTACATCCATTGGACTTGAATTTGTACGTCCAAAATGGTGTTCTGGACATCCAATGAATGTCCATGGGAGAAATAATGTACCAATTCTGGACATCCAATGGATGTATGGAACATCCATATTCATCGTCCATTGTCCATCCAATGTACGCATATGTGACGTACCATGGATGTCCAAGACAGGCACAAAGTACATCCATTGGACGTTATCTGGACTTGAATTGTACATCCAAAGTGGTGTCCTGGACTTCCAAGGAACGTACATTGGATGTACTATGTACCAATTCTGGACATCCAATGGATGTCTGGAACATCCATAATCATCGTCCATTATCTATCCAATGTACGTACATGTGACATACATATGACATACAATGGATGTCCAAGACAGGAACAATGTACATCCATTGGACGTTATCTGGACTTGAATTGTACGTCCAAAGTGGTGTCCTGGACGTCCAAGGAACGTACATTGGATGTATTATGTACCAATTCTGGACATCCATTATCAACATCCATTGTTCATCCATTGTATGTACATGTGCTGTGTGGGAATGTGCTAATAACCGTGAAGTGAGTTTATAAAATTCCAAGAGGATATTGTTTAGATAGAAAAAACATCGCCACAGATTATCAGGTAGCTATCATAGTATTTTTCATTAATTTCAATTTAATACGTGATTTGTATGGAATATTCATCAGTAATATCCGAGGTAATATCCGAATTTTTTAGTCTTGACGAAGTTGATAAACATTCTGACAACATTGTTACCTTGTATAGAGTTTATTGATTCAAGCCATTCTGTGATATTGAGACGTCAGGGTTGCATCTAGATTTTTCCTATGATTTTTGATTTTTTCGTCGAATTTTATCTGGTAAAATTTGGAATAACTCGAAAACAACGCGTTTTATCGAAAAAACTCAGGAGTACTTTTATTTTTTAAACCGATTGGTTCTTTCGAAAATATGAACCGTTCATATTTTTCGAGTGGTTTTATAGTATTTTTTTGTAGATTCATAAGTTGGCTACGCTGTGACTTCTATGCCGGAAAAGATATTGAATGAGTTTTTATTTGGAAATATGCATTATAAAGGTAGTGAATACTTCACCAAAATTCAGTTCATTTGAAATAACGGTTCCGAAGATATAAACAGAAAAGTGTTTTTTTCATGGATTTTCGACACCCTGTATCTTCCAAACGAAACCGAATTTCGAAAAATGGTATAGGAAGAAAGTGTTCCGTTTGATGAGAGACATCTACAGTTAAAATATATGTACAAGTCAAAGACTCACCCTGTATAAATATCTCAATATTGGTATCGTCGACTTCATCATCACGGCAGAATAAATAAAAACAAGCATAGTAATTAGAATAATAATTGCATAAGTTTCTGAATAAACTATATTCCAATCGTTTTGACATATAAAGAAATCATATTTTTCAAAACTTCAAAAGAACCAAAAAAAACCTATGAGTTACCCTAACACCGTCTTCCGAATAACTGAACTTACTTTCGTCCGAAACTTCCCCGGCTACCTTATTCTTTGTATATATAATATCGGTTTACAACGTTCTCCGACGTCTTCCGATTTCCAATCTCCACCTCTCTCTATCGTTCCATAGACCGTCCCCGAGTTATCTCTCTTCGATTTCCTCATCGATGCCTTCTCTCCAGCTTCTTCTGGGTCTTCCTGGTCCTCTCCTGCCCCAGGGTTGCCAATTCAAAACCTGCTTTGGTATCCGATGTTCAGGCATTCGTTGTTCGTGTCCGTACCAGACCAATTGCTTGTTCTTAATGTCATCTGTAATTGTGTGTGTCACTCCCATAATCTCTCTGATTCGTTCATTTGTCACCCTCTCTCTTCTAGATCTTCTTGCTGAACGTCTCCAGAAGTCCATCTCTGTTGCTCTCAGCATCTTTTCCGTTGACTGTTTTAGGGGCCAGACTTCAGGACCATAGGTTATTATGCTTTTGACTATCGAGTTGTATATACGTTTCTTATTTTCGGTTGTGATGGTTTTATCCCAGAGAATACTGTTGAGCAGTGCGATCGATCTTCTGCCCTTCTGGTTTCTTTCTTTGATTGCTTCATCAAGGGCGCCATCTTGAGAAATCTTCATGCCAAGGTAATTATAGTGTGCTGTGTGTTTGATGATTTCGCCGTTTTCCAATATGAGATGTTGATCTTGCCCATTTATGGTCATGTACTGGGTTTTCTCTACATTCACTTCCAAACCCCACCTTTTATATTCTTCTATAAGCTTTCTGGTCATATATTGCAGGTCGTCATAATCTTGAGCAATTAAGACCTGATCATCAGCGAAACTCAAGGTGTACAGGGTGATATCAAGCAGAGGTATACCCATATTCCTGCATTTTTGCTTCCAGCTTTTCAGAACATTTTCCAGGTATATTTTAAAAAGAGTAGGAGACAGGCAGGATCCCTGTTTGAGGCCCTTGGAGCTGTAGAACCCAGTTGTTATTTTTCTTCCTATTTTGATCTTAGTCATTGAATGATCGTAGAGGCCTCTGGCTGCTTTTATGAGTTCTATGTTTATACTTGTCCTCTCAAGAGTCTGCCAGAGCTTATTCACTGGAATACTATCATAAGCCTTCTTCAGATCGATGAAAAGCAGATGGACCTCCTAGTGTCCGGCGATCTTCTTCTCGATTACATCCAATGGATGTATGGAACATCCATATTCATCGTCCATTGTCCATCCAATGTACGCATATGTGACGTACCATGGATGTCCAAGACAGGCACAAAGTACATCCATTGGACGTTATCTGGACTTGAATTGTACATCCAAAGTGGTGTCCTGGACTTCCAAGGAACGTACATTGGATGTACTATGTACCAATTCTGGACATCCAATGGATGTCTGGAACATCCATAATCATCGTCCATTATCTATCCAATGTACGTACATGTGACGTACATATGACATACAATGGATGTCCAAGACAGGAACAATGTACATCCATTGGACGTTATCTGGACTTGAATTGTACGTCCAAAGTGGTGTCCTGGACGTCCAAGGAACGTACATTGGATGTATTATGTACCAATTCTGGACATCCATTATCAACATCCATTGTTCATCCATTGTATGTACATGTGCTGTGTGGGAATGTGCTAATAACCGTGAAGTGAGTTTATAAAATTCCAAGAGGATATTGTTTAGATAGAAAAAACATCGCCACAGATTATCAGGTAGCTATCATAGTATTTTTCATTAATTTCAATTTAATACGTGATTTGTATGGAATATTCATCAGTAATATCCGAGGTAATATCCGAATTTTTTAGTCTTGACGAAGTTGATAAACATTCTGACAACATTGTTACCTTGTATAGAGTTTATTGATTCAAGCCATTCTGTGATATTGAGACGTCAGGGTTGCATCTAGATTTTTCCTATGATTTTTGATTTTTTCGTCGAATTTTATCTGGTAAAATTTGGAATAACTCGAAAACAACGCGTTTTATCGAAAAAACTCAGGAGTACTTTTATTTTTTAAACCGATTGGTTCTTTCGAAAATATGAACCGTTCATATTTTTCGAGTGGTTTTATAGTATTTTTTTGTAGATTCATAAGTTGGCTACGCTGTGACTTCTATGCCGGAAAAGATATTGAATGAGTTTTTATTTGGAAATATGCATTATAAAGGTAGTGAATACTTCACCAAAATTCAGTTCATTTGAAATAACGGTTCCGAAGATATAAACAGAAAAGTGTTTTTTTCATGGATTTTCGACACCCTGTATCTTCCAAACGAAACCGAATTTCGAAAAATGGTATAGGAAGAAAGTGTTCCGTCTGATGAGAGACATCTACAGTTAAAATATATGTACAAGTCAAAGACTCACCCTGTATAAATATCTCAATATTGGTATCGTCGACTTCATCATCACGGCAGAATAAATAAAAACAAGCATAGTAATTAGAATAATAATTGCATAAGTTTCTGAATAAACTATATTCCAATCGTTTTGACATATAAAGAAATCATATTTTTCAAAACTTCAAAAGAACCAAAAAAAACCTATGAGTTACCCTAACACCGTCTTCCGAATAACTGAACTTACTTTCGTCCGAAACTTCCCCGGCTACCTTATTCTTTGTATATATAATATCGGTTTACAACGTTCTCCGACGTCTTCCGATTTCCAATCTCCACCTCTCTCTATCGTTCCATAGACCGTCCCCGAGTTATCTCTCTTCGATTTCCTCATCGATGCCTTCTCTCCAGCTTCTTCTGGGTCTTCCTGGTCCTCTCCTGCCCCAGGGTTGCCAATTCAAAACCTGCTTTGGTATCCGATGTTCAGGCATTCGTTGTTCGTGTCCGTACCAGACCAATTGCTTGTTCTTAATGTCATCTGTAATTGTGTGTGTCACTCCCATAATCTCTCTGATTCGTTCATTTGTCACCCTCTCTCTTCTAGATCTTCTTGCTGAACGTCTCCAGAAGTCCATCTCTGTTGCTCTCAGCATCTTTTCCGTTGACTGTTTTAGGGGCCAGACTTCAGGACCATAGGTTATTATGCTTTTGACTATCGAGTTGTATATACGTTTCTTATTTTCGGTTGTGATGGTTTTATCCCAGAGAATACTGTTGAGCAGTGCGATCGATCTTCTGCCCTTCTGGTTTCTTTCTTTGATTGCTTCATCAAGGGCGCCATCTTGAGAAATCTTCATGCCAAGGTAATTATAGTGTGCTGTGTGTTTGATGATTTCGCCGTTTTCCAATATGAGATGTTGATCTTGCCCATTTATGGTCATGTACTGGGTTTTCTCTACATTCACTTCCAAACCCCACCTTTTATATTCTTCTATAAGCTTTCTGGTCATATATTGCAGGTCGTCATAATCTTGAGCAATTAAGACCTGATCATCAGCGAAACTCAAGGTGTACAGGGTGATATCAAGCAGAGGTATACCCATATTCCTGCATTTTTGCTTCCAGCTTTTCAGAACTTCTTCCAGGTATATTTTAAAAAGAGTAGGAGACAGACAGGATCCCTGTTTGAGGCCCTTGGAGCTGTAGAACCCAGTTGTTATTTTTCTTCCTATTTTGATCTTAGTCATTGAATGATCGTAGAGGCCTCTGGCTGCTTTTATGAGTTCTATGTTTATACTTGTCCTCTCAAGAGTCTGCCAGAGCTTATTCACTGGAATACTATCATAAGCCTTCTTCAGATCGATGAAAAGCAGATGGACCTCCTAGTGTCCGGCGATCTTCTTCTCGATTACTTGGGTCAATGTGAATATATGGTCCATCGTTGAGCGGCCTGCTCGGAAACCCGCCTGTTCTTCTGCCTCTAAATGACCATATTCCAGTTCTATTCGGTTTTTCAGAACCTTTCCATATACTCTACTCATCGTACTTATTATTGCTATTCCTCTATAGTTCTCGCATTTTGATCGATCACCCTTCTTGAAAATGGGTGTAATAAAGGATGTCCTCCATTCTTCGGGGGTTTGGGCCTGGTCGATACATTTTTGAAAGAGCGTTTTTAGATGTACGAACAGCTCATCTGGTGCGTGTTTAAGTAGTTCTCCAGGAATGTTGCCAGGTCCAGAAGATTTTTCATTCTTCAGAGTTTTGCATACTTTTGCTATTTCGTCCGCCCTGAGTCTAATAGGTGATCCAATTATATTGACGTTTTGGTGTAATGGGGCCTGAGTGAATTCGCTACGGTCTTCTCTTAGCAGCTTCTCGAAGTATTTTTTCCAGTTTTGCTGTTTGATGGGGGATATTATTTCTTTACCTTCAGTTCGTCTCAGGTTTTTCAGTATTCTCCAGCTCTCTGAACTTTTACTTCCTCCAAGATATGCGTTGACTCTTTGGCAGGTTCTATTCCATGCTTCATTATTCTTAAGAGAAATTTTCTTCCTTACTGATCTTTGGGCTTCTCTGTATTCCATTTTGTCTTCGTTTTTTTTAATTGAGATATTTTTGGTGTTTTTGTTTCTTCACTTTTATCTCCTCTTCTATTTCCTCGTCCCACCAGTATGTTCGTCTTTTATTATTTCGTTGATATTCACCAAGCGCTTCAAGAGCTGAGTCCTGAATGCAGTGTTCTATGTCTTCATGGAATTGCTCGATGTTGTTAAATTTTAGGGTTATTAGTTTTTCCTTCACTCTGTTTTTGTATAAGGTTCTGACACTTTCATGTTCTAGGGCTTTCAGGTTAAATTTTCGTTCTTCGAATTGTTCCGTATTAGTTTCCTCATGTTTCAACTCCTTGACTGTGCCTCTTCCGGGCAACAGGATATTTGCTCGTAGAAGGTAGTGATCTGTACCACATGTTGGACCTCTATGCACTCTTACGACCAAGGGTTTCCAAGCCGATGTTTGCTTCATTATTACGTAGTCAATTATTGACTGTTGTTTTTTCGTTTCTTGTATCCATGTGAATTTATGGATTGACTTGTGCTGATAAAACCCGTTTAAAATTTTCAATTTGTTTTGGGTACATAAATTTATTAATCTTTCCCCGTTGTTGTTGAGTCTGTCTTCCCCGTATCTTCCCACTACATTATCTTTGTATTTTTTTCCCGTTCTCGAATTGAAATCTCCGAGTAATATCAGTTCCCTTGTCGAACCAATCTTGGTTATCTCATCATTTAGTTGTTCGAAGAAATCTGACATTTACTAAAGCGTCTTCATTAATTGCATATACTCCCTTATTACCTTAATCTTTGTTCCTTTTAGAAACCAATTAAATTAAAGGTTTTTCTTTCGTCAGTACTTCAAAACCAATCAAACCGATACTTCTTCCATCTTTGTTTTTGTGAGCCAATCAAATTGAGACTTTCCTACCTCCTTGACGCGGGTAGGTAGGGCCTGTCTGAGATAAGGTGATTCTTTACGTAATATTTTTGGGAAATGCAGCGTCGAAAAAATATCATGGTGCCCAGCACACGCAGCATATATCAGCGCTGAGTTAGTGGAATCATAATTTCCTTATCTTCACTGTTACAGACGAAATTTGAACCGAAGATCAATACTTTCAATCGTTAACGTCTCGCCAGACATCCTGTATGGCATTGATAACCGTCTCAATAATTTCTTGGCACAGGAGTATCGAGTTCCCGAAGTTTAAATCGATCAATTAAATTATCGCGCTTTCTCGCAGCAGATTTCCCGAAAATAAAGGATGTTGAAAATACCGGTGAATTATTACGGAAAAGAGAATGTTCAAGTCCTAATTTCCGAGAGGATGTTCATTTTTCTACTTCCAAGTTATTTCTCCTATTACACATTGACACCGATTGAGTCATTGAGATTGCGGCAAGGTGAAGAACATGGTAAGTAATGCCTTAAAAAAAGTAGAGCTATTTTCGGATTATGTAATATAGTGAACATTTATTGTTCTATCACGTGAGACTGGACCTATTTCATTTCATTATTCTCACAAAAAATTTTGGTCATTCCTTTCACGTCGAAAAGTTCGTTGTCAGGAATGCCGATGTTTCAAAATAACATAATTTTCAGACATATTCGAAACAGAAGTAAGTTGAAAATTCAGAATGCATTATGGTATTTCCTGATGAGATGATAACTTCACATCGGATGGCCTTTTGTTTGAAAGCCCCTCGAGAATTTCTAAAATACATGAAAAAAATTAGTGAAGTTGAAAGAGAAGAACTTCATAGGGTTGGAAGTCCTCCCAGAAAAGAGCATGTTCAAGTTACATATAATTTAATCATTCCATTTCGCTCTATCGTTCACTTTTATTCGAATTCTTGATACAAAATCTACTTCAAATTATCGAATGTATAAATATTTCAATATTTGTATCGTCAGACTTCATCATCAGGGCAGAATAAATGAAAACAAGCATAGTAATTAGAATAATGATTGCATAAGTTTCTGAATGAACTATGTTCATATCGTTTTGACATATAAAGAAATCATATTCTCATCGGAAGATGAGTTGTCCTCTTGTTATCCCTAAAAATACGTGAACTCCGTCTTTTCGGAATTGTCAATGCATACATTTTGCTATCGTTCATTCCTGCAGAAGAAATTTCATATGGACTATGCCTCCGCGAGACTGGATTCAGTATTCTAATTCGCCTCTCTTTTCGGAGGCCAGCTAATCTCGATCTGAGTTTACACCTGAGGAAGGTATCATTAGAGCATACTGCTCTGAACCTTTTGCAGGTCTGGTAAACACTCAGCAGAGAGTCAACGTCAAGGTACCGAAAAATAGTGGACATCATTTCCACTGGCAGTACCTTGAAGGGATCCTCATCACCTCTGAAGCATCTAGGCAATACTCTGAACTCCATATTTACCAACTCATGAACAGGCTCGCTTTCGAATCTGAGGCATCTAGAACCTATGCGGCTATTTATAGGAAGGTTTCCTCTGAGTAACTAATGATATCGATGCGAAGGCCATTACCCCCTCCATTAGCGGCATGGAGAAATCTCGTTCCTGGGTCTATGATTCGAACGTGTAGACATGCCAAATAATTTCCTAGATGCATTGACACCGATTGAGTCATTGAGATTGCGGCAAGGTGAAGAACATGATAAGTAATGCCTTCAAAATAGAAAAGCTATTTTCGGATTATGTAATATAGTGAACATTTATTGTTCTATCATGTGAGACTGGACCTATTTCATTTCATTTATTTTACAAAAAATATTGGTCATTCCTTTCACGTCGAAAACTTTGTTGTCAGGAATGCTGATGTTTCAAAATAACATAATTTTCAGACATATTCGAAACAGGAGTTAGTTGAGAATTCAGAATGCATTATGGTATTTCCTGACGAAATGATAACTTCATATCGGATGACCTTTTGTCTGAAACATTCTCGAAAATTTCTCAAATACCTACATGAAAAAAAAATTATTAAAGTTTAAAAAGAAAGACTTCATAGGGTTGGAAGTCCTCCCAGAAACGAGCATGTTCAAGTTACATATAATTTAATCATTCCATTTCGCTCTATCGTTCACTTTTATTCGAATTCTTGATACAAAATCTACTTCAAATTATCGAATGTATAAATATTTCAATATTTGTATCGTCAGACTCCATCATCAGGGCAGAATAAATGAAAACAAGCATAGTAATTAGAATAATGATTGCATAAGTTTCTGAATAAACTATGTTCATATCGTTTTGACATATAAAGAAATCATATTCTCATCGAAAGATGAGTTGTCCTCTTGTTATCCCTAAGAATACGTGAACTCCGTTTTTTCGGAATTGTCAATGCATAAATTTTCCTATCGTTCATTCCTGCTGAAGAAGTTTCATTTGGACTATGCCTCCGCGAGACTGGATTCAGTATTCTTATTCGCCTCTCTTTTCGGAGGCCAGCTAATCTCGATCTGAGTTTACACCTGAGGAAGGGATCATTAGAGCATATTGCACTGAACCATTCGCAGGTCTGGTAAACACTCAGCAGGGAGTCAACGTCAAGGTACCGAAAAATAGTGGACATCATTTCCACTGGCAGTACCTTGAAGGGATCCTCATCACCTCTGAAGCATCTAGGCAATACTCTGAACTCCATATTTACCAACTCATGAACAGGCTCGCTTTCGAATCTGAGGCATCTAGAACCTACACGGCTATTTATATATGAAGATTTCGCTCTGAGTAACCAATGATATCGATGCGAAGGCCGTTACCTACTCCCTTAGCGGCATGGAGAAATCTCGTTCCTGGGTCTATGATTCGAACGTGTAGACATGCCGAATAATTTCCTAGATGCATTGACACCGATTGAGTCATTGAGATTGCGGCAAGGTGACGAACATGATAAGTAATGCCTTCAAAATAGAAAAGCTATTTTCGGATTATGTAATATAGTGAACATTTATTGTTCTATCATGTGAGACTGGACCTATTTCATTTCATTTATTTTACAAAAAATATTGGTCATTCCTTTCACGTCGAAAACTTTGTTGTCAGGAATGCTGATGTTTCAAAATAACATAATTTTCAGACATATTCGAAACAGGAGTTAGTTGAGAATTCAGAATGCATTATGGTATTTCCTGACGAAATGATAACTTCATATCGGATGACTTTTTGTCTGAAACATTCTCGAAAATTTCTCAAATACATGAAAAAAAAAATTAGTAAAGTTTAAAGAGAAAAACTTCATAGAGTTGGAAGTCCTCCCAGAAAAGAGCATGTTCAAGTTACATATAATTTAATCATTCCATTTCGCTCTATCGTTCACTTTTATTCGAATTCTTGATACAAAATCTACTTCAAATTATCGAATGTATAAATATTTCAATATTTGTATCGTCAGACTTCATCATCAGGGCAGAATAAATGAAAACAAGCATAGTAATTAGAATAATGATTGCATAAGTTTCTGAATGAACTATGTTCATATCGTTTTGACATATAAAGAAATCATATTCTCATCGAAAGATGAGTTGTCCTCTTGTTATCCCTAAAAATACGTGAACTCCGTTTTTTCGGAATTGTCAATGCATACATTTTCCTATCGTTCATTCCTGCAGAAGAAGGTTCATATGGACTATGCCTCCGCGAGACTGGATTCAGTATTCTAATTCGCCTCTCTTTTCGGAGGCCAGCTAATCTCGATCTGAGTTTAAACCTGAGAAAGGGATCATGAGAGCATATTGCTCTGAACCTTTCGCAGGTCTGGTAAACACTCAGCAGAGAGTCAACGTCAAGGTACCGAAAAATAGTGGACATCATTTCCACTGGCAGTACCTTGAAGGGATCCTCATCACCTCTGAAGCATCTAGGCAATACTCTGAACTCCATATTTACCAACTCATGAACAGGCTCGCTTTCGAATCTGAGGCATCTAGAACCTACGCGGCTATTTATAGGAAGATTTCGCTTTGAATGACCAATGAGATCTATGCGAAGGCCATTACCCCCTCCATTAGCGGCATGGAGATATCTCGTTCCTGGGTCTATGATTCGAACGTGTAGACATGCCAAATAATTTCCTAGATGCATTGACACCGATTGAGTCATTGAGATTGCGGCAAGTTGAAGAACATGATAAGTAATGCCTTCAAAATAGAAAAGCTATTTTCGGATTATGGACTATAGTGAACATTTATTGTTCTATCATGTGAGACTGGACCTATTTCATTTCATTTATTTAACAAAAATATTGGTCATTTCTTTCACGTCGAAAACTTTGTTGTCAGGGATGCTGATGTTTCAAAATAACATAATTTTCAGACATATTCGAAACAGAAGTTAGTTGAAAATTCAGAATGCATTATGGTATTTCCTGATGAAATGATAACTTCATATCGGATGACCTTTCGTCTGAAACACTCCCGAAAATTTCTCAAATACATGAAAAAAGAAATAGTAAAGTTTAAAGAGAAGAACCTCATAGAGTTGAAAGTCCTCCCAGAAAAGAGCATGTTCAAGTTACATATAATTTAATCATTCCATTTCGCTCTATCGTTCACTTTTATTCGAATTCTTGATACAAAATCTACTTAAAATAATCGAATATACAGGGTGAGTCTTCGACTTGTACATATATTTTAACTGGAGATTCTTGAGGTCAAAAGAAACCTTTTTCTGATTTTCCATTTTTCCGAATTCGGCTCTGTTAAAAAGATATAGCCATTTAGAAAAAAAAATTGTGCTTACTACGGTCCTGAAACGATCTTCTGGAATTTATGCAAAGTTCATATTTCTCGATAGAAATTGAGTTGATACATTTAGGAAATACTCAAATACTAACCTCATTCGAATAAGAATGTTTAAAACACGATATTTCTTAACAAAAACAGTTATTTTAGAAGGATTATTTCTGCAATTGAAAAGTCATTTGTCTTCTATCGAATTAAGTTCCTTCTTCGATTTTCCTGAAGATTATTTTGTAAACACTTAAATCTTGCTCATATTTTCCCCTTTCTCCCAAAACTATCTCAAAAAGAATTGTTTTTACACTAATCGAACATAACTCCATAAAATTAGGTCAAATGATTAGAGATCAATGACCTAAGACCTAACCTAACCCATCGAACCATATTCTATGAACTCTAGAGCATAGAACGTTTGAGCAGACGATGCCAGATTGTGTTGATTTTCTCCACAAGGAAGCACTAGGTCCTCTATCATTAACGGATGAACTAACGCAAAGCCATTAGTTTTGTTTACTTTTGGCTGATGGCGTCTTCGTGCCTCTTTGGAAATGTTCTGATTCTCGCCGATAGAGCGCTACGATCTTAATGCGCAACCGTTGTTCCGTACTTCCGTGAACCGAACAGTGGAACACGGTCTGTGGATGTTGAAGTAAGCATGCGTGAAGCCGCTTGATGGAGATTTGTCGATTTGTTATTGTTTATTCACAGTGGATAATGCGAAAACGGAAAAGTTGATGTGAAAAGATTATCAGTGAAAGTGAAATAACCCATACAGCACACAACATCCATTGGACGTCCATTTTACGATCATTTCAAGTCCAAACGTCCATGGACATTGAATGGATGTCCATTGTACTTACAATTGTGGACGTCCATTGGTTGGTACGAATGTATACGTCCATTGTAAATACATATAATGTCCAAAAATATATATGAAATTTCTGTTTGAATCTAATCTATTTTGTCTGTTCCAACTGAGAATCAATAGTATTTCCAAACACTATCTTCAAATAAAATTTAATGAATGGTGCATTTTGTTGGTCCATTTAATGTACATTTCTGGACGTCCATTGGTTGTTACGAATGTACGTCCATTGTACATACATATAATGTCCAAAAATATATATGAAATTTCTGTTTGAATCTTATCCATTTTGTCTGTTCCAACTGAGAATCAATAGTATTTCCAAACACTATCTTCAAATAAAATTTAATGAATGGTGCATTTTGTTGGTCCAGTTAATGTACATTTCTGGACGTCCATTGGTTGTTACGAATGTACGTCCATTGTACATACATATAATGTCCAAAAATATATATGAAATTTCTGTTTGAATCCAATCTATTTTGTCTGTTCCAACTGAGAATCAATATGTAGTATCTTCAAATAAAATTTGATGAATGGTGCATTTTGTTGGTCCAGTGAATGTACATTTATGGACGTCCATTGTACATCCAACAGTGAACATTCATTGTACGTACGTCCAATTCAGATACATTATTAACGTTAGGTATAACGTTATATAATTATATTTCCTTATATATTCATGCTCTGCATCATGTTCAAATATTTAATAGCGTCCTTCGAAGAATAACATTTTAACTGAGGTTCCTATTTTTTATGCAAGCACAAATCCAGAGGGTCTTCAATCCAACCCCCCTCCCCCCAGCCAGAACCAAAGGTTTTTGGGAAAATTGTAATTCAGACATGAGCAGTTCAATCAACAATCGCTAGAATATTCGTAGATGATGTTTCAGTCAAGGTTGCCAGTTCTACTAAATTTTCAGTAGACCTACTGATTTCCATATCGATCATCTACTGATCAACTGAAACATTTCACAATCTACTGAAAAAAAATAATGGCATTTATTATTATTAATATCTTGCGTGATATTTTGGCACGTTTTCCTTGAATCATTTTGGACTGCCACTAATTATATATTTGAAAACTCAGAAAGCTGATGAAATCTACTACATTTCTGACGAGGTATCTACTGAGGAAATAAAAATCGAACCGGCAACCCTGGTTTCAGTTCGGTATTTCACGAGTTATGTCAAATGCAAAGACTTGATACTCTTTGGTCAAATGTGAGGTTAAAGATAGATGCATAATATTCTATGCATCTATGGTTCGTTGCTGAATTAACCGCGTCTTTTGGGTTTTGTAGCAGTTTGTAGAGTTTTGTTTCCATCAAATATATATTGATCTGCATTGGATTAGTTTCGTTGTTTGTTTATCAAGGGGTAAGATAAGTATATTTTCTTAACGCTGATTAATATGAATTCGAGAAAACTTTTGAATAAATATTGTAAAAGAGTGCGACTGATGCAAGGTGGTGAATCTAATTCATCAGATGACGATGAAATTGACCATTGTGATGAAGGGTTCGATAGAAATATATACTTTTTTCAAAATGGATCGGAGGCAAGTACTTCCACAAATAATTTGGATTCCCAAATTTCTAATCGTTCACCGGTTGGGTGCATCAGTAGTTCAGAGGGTTTCAGTGACTCTGATGATGATGATCTGTTCATTGATCAAAACTTTATTGAACAATATTCTGGCAGCCCTCAAATAAACGAATCATTTTCCTCCCAACTGACAGAGTGGGCATTACATCATAATGTTCCCCATAATGCTATAAATGATTTGTTGAAACTTTTACAACCACGCTTTCCTGAATTGCCAAAAGATGCTAGAACTTTACTGAAAATATGTGGAAATTTTCAGGTGTTGCGGTCTGTTTGAATAAAAACAAGTTTTTCTCAGTTACTCAATATTTCGTCATTTATTTATGACTTCATCAGGAGTTGTGCTGAAAGGAAATTGGATATTACAATAAAATATGACTCACAAAAGAATCATCAACTTACAGAATTACAGTCAATACATTAAAATTAAAACAAACATTCAGAACTATTTTTACATGTTGTCGTGGTCAATTTCATGAAGGAGAATGAATACAGTAAGACCTAAGTGACGTCGATACAAATGTCACTCCGATATAGAGTATGGTCTTTTTAATACACGTTTACCCTAATTACCTGTTAATCATCACTAAAATCATCAAAATTACATTGCGTCTAAAATTCCACAATATATACTACTGAGTTGGTTGGTATCAGATTTATAATTTACACAATTTTTATTTTTTCTTATTTCACACATTTCGAGAAACAATCTACTTCTATATTTGTCTTCTTGTTCCAATATTTTGACGTTGTCGAAATCAAAATTATGACCGGTCGCAAGTTGGTGATGAACGACGGCGCAAGTGTTCTTTTCTAATCGACTGTCACTTTTGTGTTTCGAAATTCTTTGTAAAGTTATTTCAACTGTGGTGCTTCCTGGAACTTATCATCATATTGGATTCAGAAATTGTTTGAATAAGCTCATAAGTCGTTCTGAGAATCTGTTACAAAATGATTCAGAATTAGGAGTGTGTATCAATATTGACGGTTTGCCTATTTCGAAAAGTTCTGGTGGCCAATTATATCCAATACTATGTTGTTTAATGAAAAATAGAAATAGTGTTGAAACCATAGGCATATACCATGGGAATGAAAAACCTGCAAATGCAAATGACTTTTTACAACCATTTGTTGAAGAAGCAACGAACCTCATTACTGATGGGATCGTTCACAAAAATAAGAAGTATCAAATTAAAATAAATTGTTTTATTTGTGATGTTCCCGCGAAATCTTTTATAAAATACACCACGGGACATACAGGCTATTTCTCCTGCTCAAAATGTGAAATTGAAGGTGTATATACAGACAGAAGAACCTGTTTTCCTGAAATTTTCAATTTAAGACTGCGTTCTGATGCTGACTTTAGGTCTCAAAAACAAAATGAACATCATACTGGAATTTCAATTCTACAACAAATTCCAGGGTTGGATATGATAGCTCACTTTCCATTAGACAATATGCACTTAGTTTGTTTAGGTGTCGTTAAAAAGCTTATAGTGAATCTCTGGATGAATGGAAAACCTCCTAACAAATTTTCTTCCAGACAAATATCGAATATTTCTGAATCACTTATTGGGTTGATTCCACACATACCTCATGAGTTTTGTCGTAAGCCACGAGCTTTGAAAGAGGCAAAACGTTGGAAAGCAACTGAATTTCGGTTGTTTTTGTTTTATACTGGTCCGGTTGTTATGAAAAATCAAGTAGATCATGACATATATAAGAATTTTTTGAGTCTTCATGTTGCTTTGACTCTCCTTTCAACGTCCAAATATGAGGAAAATATTGAATATGCCAATTCTTTATTGAAATATTTTGTTGAAACTTTTATTATTTTGTATGGAGAACATCAAGTTTCTCATAATGTTCACAATTAACTTCATATTTGCAGCGACGTTGCAAATTTTGGGAGTCTAGATAATTTTAGTGCTTTTCCTTTTGAAAATTTTATGCAGACCTTCAAAAAACTAATTAGAAAAAGTGAAAAGCCCTTACATCAAATAATATGTAGGCTGAATGAAAGATCCCTATTAAATATTGCCCCTGATGATGTTGAGAATGATACAAGTATGAATCCTCAAATAGAACATTTCAGTGGCCCACTATTACCTAGCTTGAACATTGTTAAACAATTCAAAAAAATCAAGCTGAAAAACTTTTTGCTGAGTATCTCTGAACCCAATAATTGTTGCTGCCTTCTTGATAAGAGTATTGTTATTGTAAGAAATATTGTAGTTCTTAACAGTGTAGATTCACAAGTAATGATTTTGGCAGAGAAATGTTGGAAAATAACTGACTTTTACACTTCACCCTGTGAATCCTCAAAATTAGGAATATATTTAGCTTCAAATGATAGGAGTGCACTTCAATTATGGAGACTAAACGATATTGCACACAAATGTATGAAACTGCCATTTAAAGATGATAAGAGTGTTATTATTCCTTTACTGCATTTACAATAAATGTTTGTATGTTTTATGTATGTATTTGTTAGATTAGGTTTGCTTTCCTATGCACTGTGAACAAAAATATTCGTATTATATACCATATATATGATCGCTATGATAATGTAAAGTCATTGTTGTTCATTTTTAGACAAAACCAAATAATATATACCTTATCGAATGTTCATCAGCATGATGGAAATTGTTATTAAGTGAGCTTAATCACATGCAGGTCGATTTTATGTATATTTATTGAGTATCACATTGTTCAATTGAATTGGTGATGAGGCATAGATTTATTCATTTATTTATCATTAACATATTATAATCAAAACCTTTTCCATCCTTATTCACTATATCATTCAGTATATAATGTGTCTAGGAGTCCACAAACTATGCGAAATGATATTAATTCTTGATGTTTAATATATTTTGTATTTATTCACCAGTAATATAACATGGCGCAAAATAAAACTTGGAGTGTGGTGAAATTCTCAGATGAGAATACAGTGGAGGCTGTTCCAACCAATTGGCTGGTTGGGAACAAGTGCTACTGGCCACCCTACACTAGGGAAAAGGTCATAAATTCAATAAGGAATTATGATGAACCCAACACGTGCTGGCCTAGGCACACAATAACAATATTCCGTGATGGAACTTTTGGTGAGTAATTTTTATTATACTTCAGGTGTTTGGGTGAATATAGTCCATATACCAAATAGTGAACTGTAATTACCACCAATTATATAAGAGTTTCCAAATTAACAGATAGTTACTTGGAAGCAAGAGGTAAATTGAAAGTGGCTGAATACAGCAGTGATCTGAACGATGAAGATCTCAGATCAAGAAAATATAGGAAGAAGAAGGGTTTTCTTTCTTCCTCAGAAGAAAGCGAGAATGACAAAGAATATAGTAGATTACCTCCACCTCCCCCATTATCAAGAAAAAAAATATCTAATACCTCCCATTCTCTTGTTGACAATCAACAAACGAATTATGAACCCAATGGCAAATCGCATCCATCCAGGCCAACAATAGAATCCTCGGAATATCCTACCACGAGTGCAATAAATGAAGGTAAATAATTTTTGAAGTATAGTCTTGAGTAATGATCATCTTCAACAACTAAATCTTGTGAATATGTATTTCCTTTAAAATTTTCAACAGTGCATTAACAATTTTTTCCTGGCTGAACAATTCCACCATTTTATATATTTCCTTCATTTTATTCTCTGATGACCATTATTTTCAACAACACTGGGATCACTTCATACTTATGTGACATTTCTTTTCAGATAAAGATGAGAAGTGCAATTGCTGCCCCATCCATAAAAATGGAATTAATCAATTTGGTGGTGAGAATATTTTTTTTATATTTTCTATTTTGGCTGAATTGTCATTAAATATTCTTTTGAGACTTTCAATTTCTTTTATCACCATAAAGCAATTGGGGTGAAGTCACAATGCCAAGGTTTTGAGAGCGAAAAAACTACTTCATTAGTTTTCAACTTTACAATTGAAAACTGTGAACTCAAAATTATATTAAATATTGAAAGTCATCAAAACGGCACAACAGTTCCATCAATTTTTTCTTTTTTTTCTTAAATCTTGGTATATTTTGTAGATGAGAGTATGAAGAAACTCATGAAGCAGTACTACTTCATTGGGAATGTGCTTACTGATATCAATAAAAGACTGGAGAATCTCAATATTGGAGAACCAACGTCAACTGTTGGAAGCAGTATTTCTTCAATATTCAACAAATTTAGTTTTTTCCCGATTGGGAACCTTGCTGATTTGCAAATTTTTGAGGAATATCTGGGAGAATCCAGCAATTTCAGAGCAGCTGTATGTACTATTTGAATCATAATTTTATTCCTTTATATATGTTAATATTTAATTTTCAGGCAACCGAGATCTCGAAAACAGGAGGGGGTAACACATATGACCTAATGAAAAGGTGTTTGTCAAGACTCATATCAAACAGTCTGGCAAGCCAATTCAGCTTTCATGGAAGAAAAATCAAAAAATCCTTCAAGGATCTGAAAATAGCTGACCTCCTAATATGTAGGTGGAACAAAAGATATATATTGTTGATTATTATTGAATATATACTTACAGGTGCTGCCCAGCAGGCAGATGATAAAATAGTTAAGAAGGATATAGAGGATGCCATTATGAAATGGCTAAGAAGAGCAAGTGAAAGAAAATGAATTATTGTGTTCACAGAATATTTATATGTACATACATACTTTTGACCAAAGATTTTTTTAGAGTATCTATGTTTCAGTTTTCTTTCTTTTTAGTTATTTATACTTTTAACCAAAGAAATAGGATATATATTTTTGGAGATTCTTTTTTATTTTAGTTTTATTTTGTTAAATTATATATTTTTTTATATTATATAATGAATCTATGTTAAAGTTGTTATTTAATGAATTCCTCATTCCTTTGGTGGATGATGTGGTAAACAGTTTTGGCCGATATTTGCAGGTTATGCACAATTTACATCCATTGGACTTGAATTTGTACGTCCAAAATGGTGTTCTGGACATCCAATGAATGTCCATGGGAGAAATAATGTACCAATTCTGGACATCCAATGGATGTATGGAACATCCATATTCATCGTCCATTGTCCATCCAATGTACGCATATGTGACGTACCATGGATGTCCAAGACAGGCACAAAGTACATCCATTGGACGTTATCTGGACTTGAATTGTACATCCAAAGTGGTGTCCTGGACTTCCAAGGAACGTACATTGGATGTACTATGTACCAATTCTGGACATCCAATGGATGTCTGGAACATCCATAATCATCGTCCATTATCTATCCAATGTACGTACATGTGACATACATATGACATACAATGGATGTCCAAGACAGGAACAATGTACATCCATTGGACGTTATCTGGACTTGAATTGTACGTCCAAAGTGGTGTCCTGGACGTCCAAGGAACGTACATTGGATGTATTATGTACCAATTCTGGACATCCATTATCAACATCCATTGTTCATCCATTGTATGTACATGTGCTGTGTGGGAATGTGCTAATAACCGTGAAGTGAGTTTATAAAATTCCAAGAGGATATTGTTTAGATAGAAAAAACATCGCCACAGATTATCAGGTAGCTATCATAGTATTTTTCATTAATTTCAATTTAATACGTGATTTGTATGGAATATTCATCAGTAATATCCGAGGTAATATCCGAATTTTTTAGTCTTGACGAAGTTGATAAACATTCTGACAACATTGTTACCTTGTATAGAGTTTATTGATTCAAGCCATTCTGTGATATTGAGACGTCAGGGTTGCATCTAGATTTTTCCTATGATTTTTGATTTTTTCGTCGAATTTTATCTGGTAAAATTTGGAATAACTCGAAAACAACGCGTTTTATCGAAAAAACTCAGGAGTACTTTTATTTTTTAAACCGATTGGTTCTTTCGAAAATATGAACCGTTCATATTTTTCGAGTGGTTTTATAGTATTTTTTTGTAGATTCATAAGTTGGCTACGCTGTGACTTCTATGCCGGAAAAGATATTGAATGAGTTTTTATTTGGAAATATGCATTATAAAGGTAGTGAATACTTCACCAAAATTCAGTTCATTTGAAATAACGGTTCCGAAGATATAAACAGAAAAGTGTTTTTTTCATGGATTTTCGACACCCTGTATCTTCCAAACGAAACCGAATTTCGAAAAATGGTATAGGAAGAAAGTGTTCCGTTTGATGAGAGACATCTACAGTTAAAATATATGTACAAGTCAAAGACTCACCCTGTATAAATATCTCAATATTGGTATCGTCGACTTCATCATCACGGCAGAATAAATAAAAACAAGCATAGTAATTAGAATAATAATTGCATAAGTTTCTGAATAAACTATATTCCAATCGTTTTGACATATAAAGAAATCATATTTTTCAAAACTTCAAAAGAACCAAAAAAAACCTATGAGTTACCCTAACACCGTCTTCCGAATAACTGAACTTACTTTCGTCCGAAACTTCCCCGGCTACCTTATTCTTTGTATATATAATATCGGTTTACAACGTTCTCCGACGTCTTCCGATTTCCAATCTCCACCTCTCTCTATCGTTCCATAGACCGTCCCCGAGTTATCTCTCTTCGATTTCCTCATCGATGCCTTCTCTCCAGCTTCTTCTGGGTCTTCCTGGTCCTCTCCTGCCCCAGGGTTGCCAATTCAAAACCTGCTTTGGTATCCGATGTTCAGGCATTCGTTGTTCGTGTCCGTACCAGACCAATTGCTTGTTCTTAATGTCATCTGTAATTGTGTGTGTCACTCCCATAATCTCTCTGATTCGTTCATTTGTCACCCTCTCTCTTCTAGATCTTCTTGCTGAACGTCTCCAGAAGTCCATCTCTGTTGCTCTCAGCATCTTTTCCGTTGACTGTTTTAGGGGCCAGACTTCAGGACCATAGGTTATTATGCTTTTGACTATCGAGTTGTATATACGTTTCTTATTTTCGGTTGTGATGGTTTTATCCCAGAGAATACTGTTGAGCAGTGCGATCGATCTTCTGCCCTTCTGGTTTCTTTCTTTGATTGCTTCATCAAGGGCGCCATCTTGAGAAATCTTCATGCCAAGGTAATTATAGTGTGCTGTGTGTTTGATGATTTCGCCGTTTTCCAATATGAGATGTTGATCTTGCCCATTTATGGTCATGTACTGGGTTTTCTCTACATTCACTTCCAAACCCCACCTTTTATATTCTTCTATAAGCTTTCTGGTCATATATTGCAGGTCGTCATAATCTTGAGCAATTAAGACCTGATCATCAGCGAAACTCAAGGTGTACAGGGTGATATCAAGCAGAGGTATACCCATATTCCTGCATTTTTGCTTCCAGCTTTTCAGAACATTTTCCAGGTATATTTTAAAAAGAGTAGGAGACAGGCAGGATCCCTGTTTGAGGCCCTTGGAGCTGTAGAACCCAGTTGTTATTTTTCTTCCTATTTTGATCTTAGTCATTGAATGATCGTAGAGGCCTCTGGCTGCTTTTATGAGTTCTATGTTTATACTTGTCCTCTCAAGAGTCTGCCAGAGCTTATTCACTGGAATACTATCATAAGCCTTCTTCAGATCGATGAAAAGCAGATGGACCTCCTAGTGTCCGGCGATCTTCTTCTCGATTACTTGGGTCAATGTGAATATATGGTCCATCGTTGAGCGGCCTGCTCGGAAACCCGCCTGTTCTTCTGCCTCTAAATGACCATATTCCAGTTCTATTCGGTTTTTCAGAACCTTTCCATATACTCTACTCATCGTACTTATTATTGCTATTCCTCTATAGTTCTCGCATTTTGATCGATCACCCTTCTTGAAAATGGGTGTAATAAAGGATGTCCTCCATTCTTCGGGGGTTTGGGCCTGGTCGATACATTTTTGAAAGAGCGTTTTTAGATGTACGAACAGCTCATCTGGTGCGTGTTTAAGTAGTTCTCCAGGAATGTTGCCAGGTCCAGAAGATTTTTCATTCTTCAGAGTTTTGCATACTTTTGCTATTTCGTCCGCCCTGAGTCTAATAGGTGATCCAATTATATTGACGTTTTGGTGTAATGGGGCCTGAGTGAATTCGCTACGGTCTTCTCTTAGCAGCTTCTCGAAGTATTTTTTCCAGTTTTGCTGTTTGATGGGGGATATTATTTCTTTACCTTCAGTTCGTCTCAGGTTTTTCAGTATTCTCCAGCTCTCTGAACTTTTACTTCCTCCAAGATATGCGTTGACTCTTTGGCAGGTTCTATTCCATGCTTCATTATTCTTAAGAGAAATTTTCTTCCTTACTGATCTTTGGGCTTCTCTGTATTCCATTTTGTCTTCGTTTTTTTTTAATTGAGATATTTTTGGTGTTTTTGTTTCTTCACTTTTATCTCCTCTTCTATTTCCTCGTCCCACCAGTATGTTCGTCTTTTATTATTTCGTTGATATTCACCAAGCGCTTCAAGAGCTGAGTCCTGAATGCAGTGTTCTATGTCTTCATGGAATTGCTCGATGTTGTTAAATTTTAGGGTTATTAGTTTTTCCTTCACTCTGTTTTTGTATAAGGTTCTGACACTTTCATGTTCTAGGGCTTTCAGGTTAAATTTTCGTTCTTCGAATTGTTCCGTATTAGTTTCCTCATGTTTCAACTCCTTGACTGTGCCTCTTCCGGGCAACAGGATATTTGCTCGTAGAAGGTAGTGATCTGTACCACATGTTGGACCTCTATGCACTCTTAAGACCAAGGGTTTCCAAGCCGATGTTTGCTTCATTATTACGTAGTCAATTATTGACTGTTGTTTTTTCGTTTCTTGTATCCATGTGAATTTATGGATTGACTTGTGCTGATAAAACCCGTTTAAAATTTTCAATTTGTTTTGGGTACATAAATTTATTAATCTTTCCCCGTTGTTGTTGAGTCTGTCTTCCCCGTATCTTCCCACTACATTATCTTTGTATTTTTTTCCCGTTCTCGAATTGAAATCTCCGAGTAATATCAGTTCCCTTGTCGAACCAATCTTGGTTATCTCATCATTTAGTTGTTCGAAGAAATCTGACATTTACTAAAGCGTCTTCATTAATAGCATATACTCCCTTATTACCTTAATCTTTGTTCCTTTTAGAAACCAATTAAATTAAAGGTTTTTCTTTCGTCAGTACTTCAAAACCAATCAAACCGATACTTCTTCCATCTTTGTTTTTGTGAGCCAATCAAATTGAGACTTTCCTACCTCCTTGACGCGGGTAGGTAGGGCCTGTCTGAGATAAGGTGATTCTTTACGTAATATTTTTGGGAAATGCAGCGTCGAAAAAATATCATGGTGCCCAGCACACGCAGCATATATCAGCGCTGAGTTAGTGGAATCATAATTTCCTTATCTTCACTGTAACAGACGAAATTTGAACCGAAGATCAATACTTTCAATCGTTAACGTCTCGCCAGACATCCTGTATGGCATTGATAACCGTCTCAATAATTTCTTGGCACAGGAGTATCGAGTTCCCGAAGTTTAAATCGATCAATTAAATTATCGCGCTTTCTCGCAGGAGATTTCCCGAAAATAAAGGATGTTGAAAATACCGGTGAATTATTACGGAAAAGAGAATGTTCAAGTCCTAATTTCCGAGAGGATGTTCATTTTTCTACTTCCAAGTTATTTCTCCTATTACACATTGACACCGATTGAGTCATTGAGATTGCGGCAAGGTGAAGAACATGGTAAGTAATGCCTTAAAAAAAGTAGAGCTATTTTCGGATTATGTAATATAGTGAACATTTATTGTTCTATCACGTGAGACTGGACCTATTTCATTTCATTATTCTCACAAAAAATTTTGGTCATTCCTTTCACGTCGAAAAGTTCGTTGTCAGGAATGCCGATGTTTCAAAATAACATAATTTTCAGACATATTCGAAACAGAAGTAAGTTGAAAATTCAGAATGCATTATGGTATTTCCTGATGAGATGATAACTTCACATCGGATGGCCTTTTGTTTGAAAGCCCCTCGAGAATTTCTAAAATACATGAAAAAAAATTAGTGAAGTTAAAAGAGAAGAACTTCATAGGGTTGGAAGTCCTCCCAGAAACGAGCATGTTCAAGTTACATATAATTTAATCATTCCATTTGGCTCTATCTTTCAATTTTATTCGAATTCTTGATACAAAATCTTCTTCAAATTATCGAATGTATAAATATTTCAATATTTGTTTCGTCAGACTTCATCATCATGGCAGAATAAATGAAAACAAGCATAGTAATTAGAATAATAATTGCATAAGTTTCTGAATAAACTATATTCATATCGTTTTGACATATAAATAAATCATATTCTCATCGGAAGATGAGTTGTCCTCTTGTTATCCCTAAAAATACGTGAACTCCGTCTTTTCGGAATTGTCAATGCATACATTTTTCTATCGTTCATTTCTGCTGAAGAAGTTTCATTTGGACTATGCCTCCGCGAGACTGGATTCAGTATTCTTATTCGCCTCTCTTTTCGGAGGCCAGCTAGTCTCGATCTGAGTTTACACCTGAGGAGGGGATCATGAGAGCCCCATTCGCAGGTCTGGTAAACACTCAGCAGGGCGTCAACGTCAAGCTATCGAAAAATAGTGGACATCATTTCCACTGGCAGTACCTTGAAGGGATCCTCATCACCTCTGAAGCATCTAGGCAATACTCTGAACACCATATTTACCAACTCATGAACAGGCTCGCTTTCGAATCTGAGGCATCTAGAACCTACACGGCTATTTATATATGAAGATTTCGCTCTGAGTAACCAATGAGATCGATGCGAAGGCCATTACCTCCTCCATAAGCGGCATGGGGAAATCTCGTTTCTGGGTCTATGATTCGAACGTGTAGACATGTCAAATAATTTCCTCGATGCATTGACACCGATTGAGTCATTGAGATTGCGGCAAGGTGAAGAACATGGTAAGTAATGCCTTCAAAATAGAAGAACTATTTTCGGATTTTGTAATAAAGTGAACATTTATTGTTCTATCATGTGAGACTGGACTTATTTCATTTCATTTATTTAACAAAAAATATTGGTCATTCCTCTCACGTCGAAAACTTTGTTGTCAGGGATGCTGATGTTTAAAAATAACATAATTTTCAGACATATTCGAAACAGAAGTTAGTTGAAAATTCAGAATGCATTATGGTATTTCCTGATGAAATGATAACTTCATATCGGATGACCTTTTGTCTGAAACATTCTCGAAAATTTCTCAAATACATGAAAAAAAAATTAGTAAAGTTTAAAGAGAAAGACTTCATAGGGTTGAAAGTCCTCCCAGAAAAGAGCATGTTCAAGTTACATATAATTTAATCATTCCATTTCGCTCTATCGTTCACTTTCATTCGAATTCTTGATACAAAATCTACTTCAAATTATCGAATGTATAAATATTTCAATATTTGTATCGTCAGACTTCATCATCAGCGCAGAATAAATGAAAACAAGCATAGTAATTAGAATAATGATTGCATAAGTTTCTGAATGAACTATGTTCATATCGTTTTGACATATAAAGAAATCATATTCTCATCGAAAGATGAGTTGTCCTCTTGTTATCCCTAAAAATACGTGAACTCCGTTTTTTCGGAATTGTCAATGCATACATTTTCCTATCGTTCATTCCTGCAGAAGATGTTTCATATGGACTATGCCTCCGCGAGACTGGATTCAGTATTCTAATTCGCCTCTCTTTTCAGAGGCCAGCTAATCTCGATCTGAGTTTACACCTGAGGAAGGGATCATTAGAGCATATTGCTCTGAACCTTTCGCAGGTCTGGTAGACACTCAGCAGAGAGTCAACGTTAAGGTACCGAAAAATAGTGGACATCATTTCCACTGGCTGTACCTTGAAGAGATCCTCATCACCTCTGAAGCATCTAGGCAATACACTGAACTCCATATTTACCACTTCATGAACAGGCTCGCTTTCGAATCTGAGGCATCTAGAACCTACATGGCAACCGAGAAGAGAATTCTACAAATTGAGATTGCTTATTTGAGATCCCTTCTTGAGGAATGTCAAAGTAAAAACTCAATTTTAATAGAAAATAATAGACTGTTGAATGAAAAAATCCAAGATCTACAGTTACAGATAAAAACAGGTGAACATGAAATCAAGAAAATAAATTATGGAGATAAGAACATCAAGACCGGTGATAAGGAGACGAATAATCCCTCTCTGTCTGATACTTCATACAGTGCTATAGTGAAGAAGAACATCCAATCGGCACATGTGCAACGACAAATGCCATCAACTTCAACTAAAACTGTCGCTGTTAGTGTAAACACAACTGATACTGACAGACAAGTTTCCCACCGAAGTGTTTTACCGCAAATTTCATCCCCTATCGTGAACAATGAGGAAATCATTGAAAACAAAGGAAAAAAGTGGACAACAGCGAGGAGGAAAAGGCAATCCAATTCTGAAAGAGCAGACAAAAAAGTTTGCTATGGAACTAAGGAGACAAATCAAGATAATCCCATTCAAGGGGCAGTCAGAAGACGATGGATTTATGTCGGAAAGATAGCAGGTAAACAGGTAACGGAAACGAACATTAAAGATTTCTTGAAAGATGTAGATGGAAATGAACAAATAATGATCAAGAAACTCAATACTATAGGTCAAAACTCAGCATTCAGTATAGGACTGCCAAGTGAGAAATCATATAGTGAGGTTTTCAATGAATCCTTTTGGCCTGAAGGTGTAATCCTGAGAAACTTTACATTCGATAATAATTTTTTTCGAAGGAAAGGAAATGATCAAATTAATTAATAATGATAAACACCATGAAGTAAGCATAGTGCATCAAAACGTTCAGTCAATGGGAAATAGTGTTGCAAAGTTGGAAAACTTATTATCTGACTACCCAGAATGTGCTGCACCTTGCGTCACTGAGCACTGGAAATCTGAATATCAATTGAGCCAACTTGGTCTGAAGGATTTCAAGCTTGCTTCGAATTTCTGTCGTGAACCAGGGAAACATGGAGGCTCAGCAATCTACGTTCGTGCCAATCTGTGGGTGAAAGAGTGCAAAACTATAAATGATTTGTCAGAATCGGGAAATTTTGAGTGCAGTGCTTTGGAATGTGTAATCCACAATTCGAGAATATATATCCTTTCAATATACAGGCCTCCTGGTGGAAATGTGGAAGTGTTTTTTGATAAGCTAGAGACCATTTTATCTGAAAAAATTGATCATAACAGGGACATTTTCATAGCTGGCGATTTAAATATAGAGATGGTAAACAACAACAATCTCAAAACAAGGTTATTTACGTTATTGAATCATTTTTCTGTAAAGGCACAAATTTCTGAATACACTCGTATAACTGATCATTCTGAAAGTTGTTTAGACAATATATTCACTAATTCGGATAATGTCTTATCGTCTCAGACTCTGGAATATCATATTTCTGATCATTCCGGCCAAAAGGTCAATTTCTATGTAGGTAAAAGTGAAACAGTAGAAATTGTTCGGAAAAGATTTTTCAATGAGCAAAATAAGAATAATTTTATGAATAAACTGGGTCAGAATGATTGGCAGAGTGTTTTTGATGTCATTAAATCAGATGTGAATGGACAATGGACAGCTTTCATTAATGAATTCATAAACATTTTCAATGAGTGTTTTCCTCTAACACCTGTTCAAAAAAATAAAAAAAGGTAAAACTCCGGAAAGAAGTTCTGAAATAGGAGAAATTAAACAAAGGTTAGATGTGATGTTGATTTTGTCTCAATTCAATGTTGATTACAAACCTCAATACAATCAATTAAAGAGGGACTATGATAATTTGTTAAGGATTGAGAAAAATAGAAATTATGAAGAAAGAATAAAAAAATCAGATTGCAAAATCAGATCAATGTGGGCCATTTGTAAGGAATTGACTGGAAAAAACACTAATAAGCAAAGTTTTATCGGTGAAAATGCATTGAAACTTGCTAATGAATTTAACGATTATCTAGTAAATGTTGTTAAGGATATGTCGAGTATACAGATTAGTTTAGCTTTCAAAAATGTAATAAAAGAACACGACAGATCTATTTTTCTTAAGCCTGTCAGTACGGTTGAGTTGATTGGACTATCTCATCATTTGAAGAACAAATATTGTAGTGGTTATGATGATATACCTGTTAGCATAGTCAAGTTGTCAGTTGAAGCACTTTCGGTGGTTCTGTGTTATATTATTAATAATTCTATGAAATACTCGATATTTCCTGATCAACTAAAGTTTGCTTTGGTCAGGCCGTTGTTCAAAAAAGGTGACCCACTGGACTTGGGTAATTATAGACCAATTAGTTTGTTGCCTGCATTCTCGAAGATCTTTGAACTTCCAGATTGCTTGGTTTCATGAATGACAATAATCTATTTTCTCAATTTCAACATGGTTATTTAAAGGGTAGATCAACTAATACTGCCATTTATCAATTCGTAAACTCTATTTTGAATTGTTTAGAAAGTAGAAATCTCTCGTTGGGCCTTTTTATAGACTTGAAGAAGGCATTTGACTGTGTTGACCATGACCTTCTACTTTTTAAATTGGATAAATATTTTTTTTTTTTTTATGGTATAAGAGGAAAAGCTAATGATTGGGTAAGATCGTATCTGGCAAATAGAAAGCAACAGGTTGTTATAGGTGATGATAAGTCTGATGTACTATGTGTGGACACAGGTATAGGTCAGGGCACAATATCTGGTCCAATCTTGTTTTTAGTGTATCTTAATGACCTTCCTATGGCAATTAATAACTGTCTGACCACAAACTTTGTTGATGATACTAATGTTTTGATTGAAGGAAATGACTTGAATGAAATTGTTGAGAAAACTAAAAATGTAGCTTATGATATTGATAATTGGTTCACTATGAATAAGTTAAAGATCAATGAATCCAAAACTAACTTGATTTTGTTTCGATCCAAACAAGCGGAATGTGTCAGCTTAAAGAGCATATTTTTTGAGAATCAAGAGATAGAACTTGTATCGAGTACAAAGTTTTTGGGAGTACATATTGATGAGTTTTTGAACTGGGACACACATTGATGAGACTTGTTTGAGGCTGGCTAGTGTAGGCTATGGAATTAGGGTTCTATCCGCTCACATGTGTGAGAATACTTCAAAAATTGTTTATCAAGCTAACTTTGAATCTATTCTGAGATATGGAATAATTTTCTGGGGGAGAAATAATAAGATTCAATCTGTCTTTGTTGTTCAGAAGAGAATTTTAAGATCTATTTGCAAGATGAAGTTTAGGGAATCATGTAGAGGTAAATTCAAAGGTATGTCTTTGTTAACTGTTTATGGCTTGTACATTTTTGAGTGCTTAATGTTTGTTTTCAAAAATAAGGAAATGTTTCATTAAAGCGGAAATCATGGTTACAATACGAGAACATTGGATTTCATTTACCCGCAGCATAGGTTGACTCTTACAGAGAAAGGTCCATACTACATGTGTATCAGATTGTATAATAAGTTGCCAATCAATATTAAGAGATGTAATCATTTGGTAACATTTAAGAAACTAATCAAGAAAATGCTGATTGGGTTAGAGCCTTATAATATGAATGATTATTTCAGCTCTGAAAATTTGTTTTTCATATAGGGTATACGGCCTGTGGGAATTCTGTTTTTTTGACGTCATTTCATTTTTTATGTAATCTATATGAAATCTGAAATAAAGAAGATTGTTATTATTATTATTATTATTTATATATGAAGATTTCGCTCTGAGTAACCAATGATATCGATGCGAAGGCCGTTACCTACTCCATTATTAGCGGCATGGAGAAATCTCGTTCCTGGGTCTATGATTCGAACGTGTAGACATGCCAAATAATTTCCTAGATGCATTGACACCGATTGAGTCATTGAGATTGCGGCAAGGTGAAGAACATGATAAGTAATGCCTTCAAAATAGAAAAGCTATTTTAGGATTATGGACTATAGTGAACATTTATTGTTCTATCATGTGAGACTGGACCTATTTCATTTCATTTATTTAACAAAAAATATTGGTCATTCCTTCCACGTCGAAAACTTTGTTGTCAGGGATGCTGATGTTTCAAAATAACATAATTTTCAGACATATTCGAAACAGAAGTTAGTTGAAAATTCAGAATGCATTATGGTATTTCCTGATGAAATGATAACTTCATATCGGATGACCTTTCGTCTGAAACACTCTCGAAAATTTCTCATATACATGAAAAAAAAATTTGTAAAGTTTAAAGAGAAGGACTTCATAGGGTTGAAAGTCGTCCCAGAAAAGAGCATGTTCAAGTTACATATAATTTAATCAATTGATATTTTAATCGACCGTAAAAAGGATAATATGTGGAAATTTTCAGGTGTTGCGGTCTGTTTGAATAAAAACAAGTTTTTCTCAGTTACTCAATATTTCGTCATTTATTTATGACTTCATCAGGAGTTGTGCTGAAAGGAAATTGGATATTACAATAAAATATGACTCACAAAAGAATTTAATCATTCCATTTCGCTCTATCGTTCACTTTTATTCGAATTCTTGATACAAAATCTACTTGAAATTATCGAATAAATAAATATCTCAATATTGGTATCGTCTGACTTCATCATCACGGCAGAATCATTAAAAACAAGCTAATTAGAATAAAAATTGCATAATTTTCTGAATAAACTATATTCCTATCGTTTTGACATATAAAAAAATCATATTCTCATCGGAAGATGAGTTGTCCTCTTGTTACCCCTAAAAATACGTGAACTCCGTTTTCTCGGAATTGTCAATGCATACATTTTCCTATCGTTCATTCCTGCTGAAGAAGTTTCATTTGGACTATGCCTCCGCGAGACTGCATTCAGTATTCTTATTCGCCTCTCTTTTCGGAGGCCAGCTAATCTCGATCTGAGTATAAACCTGAGAAAGGGATCATGAGAGCATATTGCTCTGAACCTTTCGCAGGTCTGGTAAACACTCAGCAGAGAGTCAACGTCAAGGTACCAAAAAATAGTGGACATCATTTCCACTGGCAGTACCTTGAAGGGATCCTCATCACCTCTGAAGCATCTAGGCAATACTCTGAACTCCATATTTACCACTTCATGAACAGGCTCGCTTTCGAATCTGAGGCATCTAGAACCTACACGGCTATTTGTATATGAAGATTTCGCTCTGAGTAACCAATGGGATCGATGCGAAGGCCATTACCTCCTCCATAAGCGGCATGGGGAAATCTCGTTCCTGGGTCTATGATTCGAACGTGTAGACATGTCAAATAATTTCCTCGATGCATTGACACCGATTGAGTCATTGAGATTGCGGCAAGGTGAAGAACATGGTAAGTAATGCCTTCAAAATAGAAGAACTATTTTCGGATTATGTAATAAAGTGAACATTTATTGTTCTATCATGTGAGACTGGACCTATTTCATTTCATTTATTTAACAAAAAATATTGGTTATTCCTTCCACGTCAAAACTTTGTTGTCAGAGATGCTGATGTTTCAAAATAACAAAATTTTCAGACATATTCGAAACAGAAGTTAGTTGGAAATTCAGAATGCAATATGGTATTTCCTGATGAAATGATAAACACTCAGCAGAGAGTCAACGTTGAGGTACCGAAAAATAGTGGACATCATTTCAACTGGCAGTACCTTGAAGGGATCCTCATCACCTCTGAAGCATCTAGGCAATACTCTGAACTCCATATTTACCACTTCATGAACAGGCTCGCTTTCGAATCTGAGGCATCTAGAACCTACACGGCTATTTATATATGAAGATTTCGCTCTGAGTAACCAATGATATCGATGCGAAGGCCATTACTCCCTCCATTAGCGGCATGGAGAAATCTCGTTCCTGGGTCTATGATTCGAACGTGTAGACATGTCAAATAATTTCCTCGATGCATTTGTAAAAAACACCCTCTTGGTGATTGGACGGAAGAGCGGCTTTCCACCAATCAAGGGTGTTATTACTTAAAGAAAAATAAAAGATGGTATTTAGAATTTTGAGGTTCTTTCTCCAGACGGGAGAAAGTGTGGGATCGGCCCAATGCACTTGGGTCGGGACTTAGTGTTTAAAATTATTTTCTAGGGAGAGGGATGGTAATGAAAATTTTTGGATTGAATTTAAGACGTATATTAAAACCAAATCAAACTAAACAAATTTTCAGTAGTTATGTAAAGGTTTCTTAGATCAAATGATCTTAATTATCAAAATGTTCGGATATTTCTTAAATCGAACGAAACAAATCACATCAAGTCAAACCATTGTATCAACTTCAAATTACAAGAGCAGATCTAATCATTGAAATTAAATAAGCATCAGTGTGAATTCCAAATCATAAAAAAAAATGAATTCAAATTATCAACAAAAATGAATAATCATGGATAATCTCGAAAGAATTTACAATATAAGGTAAATTTTCTATACCCAAACGAGATGACGGATAATAATCCTTCTTAAACTTTACATTCCCAAGGGGAAACTCAACAATAGTTTCCTCGTGATCTTTCAAATAAACATGAGTTTTCTCAACAGATAATTCCACTTAGACCTTCAAATACTCAAGGGTGATTACGAAAATAATAATACGCTTTAAAGAGAATACGAAAAATGTCAGGACTCTGGACCATCAATATATATTTTTGGCGGGCATGCGGCTTTCTACCAATTCTCAAAATAAGCTAAGCATAAACAATTTATCTGACCTTTTTCCTGTACCAATAATCCCAAGAATGATGAACCTAGGAGGATGATTCTTCGACGATGCTTCTTTCCTGAAACAGACAGATTAGACACGAAACACGACACCCACACGTTTTCGCAAAATTGACCTTCACTCCCGAATATACCGACGATACGCAATCTAAATAATTCCAAGAAATTTTAGAGACTTTACTAACTTCGACTTTACACTTTTTTATGTCCCTGTTTGAGACTGATTTTCCAAAACTTCAAAAAAAACTAAAAAACCTATGAGTTACCCTAACACCGTCTTCCGAATAACTGAACTAACTTTCGTCCGAAACTTCCCCGGCTACCTTATTTTTTGTTCCTTTTAGAAACCAATTAAATTAAAGGTTTTTCTTTCGTCAGCACTTCAAAACCAATCAAACCGATACTTCTTCCATCTTTGTTTTCGTGAGCCAATCAAATTGAGACTTTCCTACCTCCTTGACGCGGGTAGGTAGGGCCTGTCTGAGATAAGGTGATTCTTTACGTAATATTTTTGGGAAATGCAGCGTCGAGAAAATATCATGGTTCCCAGCAAACGCAGCATATATCAGCGCTGAGTTAGTGGAACCATAATTTCCTTATCTTCACTGTTACAGACGAAATTTGAACCGAAGATCAACAATTTCAATCGTTAACGTCTCGCCAGACATCCTGTATGGCATTGATAACCGTCTCAATAATTTCTTGGCACAGGAGTATCGAGTTCCCGAAGTTTAAATCGATCAATTAAATTATCGCTCTTTCTCGCAGGAGATTTCCCGAATAAAATAAAGGATGTTGAAAATACCGGTGAATTATTACGGAAAAGAGAATGTTCAAGTCCTAATTTCCGAGAGGATGTTCATTTTTCTACTTCCAAGTTATTTCTCCTATTACACATTGACACCGATTGAGTCATTGAGATTGCGGCAAGGTGAAGAACATGGTAAGTAATGCCTTCAAAACAGTAGAGCTTTTTTCGGATTATGTAATATAGTGAACATTTATTGTTCTATCATGTGAGACTGGACCTATTTCATTTCATTTATCTTACAAAAAATATTGGTCATTCCTTTCACGTCGAAAAGTTCGTTGTCAGGAATGCTGATGTTTCAAAATAACATAATTTTCAGACATATTCGAAACAGAAGTAAGTTGAAAATTCAGAATGCATTATGGTATTTCCTGATGAAATGATAACTTCACATCGGATGACCTTTTGTTTGAAAGCCCCTCGAGAATTTCTAAAATACATGAAAAAAAATTAGTGAAGTTAAAAGAGAAGAACTTCATAGGGTTGGAAGTCCTCCCAGAAACGAGCATGTTCAAGTTACATATAATTTAATCATTCCATTTGGCTCTATCTTTCACTTTTATTCGAATTCTTGATACAAAATCTTCTTCAAATTATCGAATGTATAAATATTTCAATATTTGTTTCGTCAGACTTCATCATCATAGCAGAATAAATGAAAACAAGCATAGTAATTAGAATAATAATTGCATAAGTTTCTGAATAAACTATATTCATATCGTTTTGACATATAAATAAATCATATTCTCATCGGAAGATGAGTTGTCCTCTTGTTATCCCTAAAAATACGTGAACTCCGTCTTTTCGGAATTGTCAATGCATACATTTTCCTATCGTTCATTCCTGCTGAAGAAGTTTCATTTGGACTATGCCTCCGCGAGACTGGATTCAGTATTCTTATTCGCCTCTCTTTTCGGAGGCCAGCTAATCTCGATGTGAGTTTACACCTGAGGAAGGGATCATTAGAGCATATTGCACTGAACCATTCGCAGGTCTGGTAAACACTCAGCAGGGCGTCAACGTCAAGGTATCGAAAAATAGTGGACATCATTTCCACTGGCAGTACCTTGAAGGGATCCTCATCACCTCTGAAGCATCTAGGCAATACTCTGAACTCCATATTTACCAACTCATTAACAGGCTCGCTTTCGAATTTGAGGCATCTAGAACCAACACGGCTATTTATATATGAAGATTTCGCTCTGAGTAACCAATGAGATCGATGCGAAGGCCATTACCTCCTCCATAAGCGGCATGGGGAAATCTCGTTCCTGGGTCTATGATTCGAACGTGTAGACATGTCAAATAATTTCCTCGATGCATTGACACCGATTGAGTCATTGAGATTGCGGCAAGGTGAAGAACATGGTAAGTAATGCCTTCAAAATAGAAGAACTATTTTCGGATTATGTAATAAAGTGAACATTTATTTTTCTATCATGTGAGACTGGACTTATTTCATTTCATTTATTTTACAAAAAATATTGGTCATTCCTTTCACGTCGAAAACTTTGTTGTCAGGGATGCTGATGTTTCAAAATAACATAATTTTCAGACATATTCGAAACAGAAGTTAGTTGAAAATTCAGAATGCATTATGGTATTTCCTGATGAAATGATAACTTCATATCGGATTACCTTTTGTCTGAAACATTCTCGAAAATTTCTCAAATACATGAAAAAAAAAAATTAGTAAAGTTTAAAGAGAAAGACTTCATAGGGTTGAAAGTCCTCCCTGAAAAGAGCATGTTCAAGTTACATATAATTTAATCATTCCATTTAGCTCTATCGTTCACTTTCATTCGAATTCTTGATACAAAATCTATTTCAAATTATCGAATGTATAAATATTTCAATATTTGTATCGTCAGATTTCATCATGAGGGCAGAATAAATGAAAACAAGCTTAGTAATTAGAATAATGATTGCATAAGTTTCTGAATGAACTATGTTCATATCGTTTTGACATATAAAGAAATCATATTCTCATCGAAAGATGAGTTGTCCTCTTGTTATCCCTAAAAATACGTGAACTCCGTTTTTTCGGAATTGTCAATGCATACATTTTCCTATCGTTCATTGCTGCAGAAGAAGTTTTATATGGACTATGCCTCCGCGAGACTGGATTCAGTATTCTAATTCGCCTCTCTTTTCGGAGGCCAGCTAATCTCGATCTGAGTTTACAACTGAGGAAGGGATCATTAGAGCATATTGCACTGAACCATTCGCAGGTCTGGTAAACACTCAGCAGGGAGTCAACGTCAAGGTACCGAAAAATAGTGGACATCATTTCCACTGGCAGTACCTTGAAGGGATCCTCATCACCTCTGAAGCATCTAGGCAATACTCTGAAGTCCATATTTACCAACTCATGAACAGGCTCGCTTTCGAATCTGAGGCATCTAGAACTTACGCGGCTATTTATAGGAAGATTTCGCTCTGAGTGACCAATGAGATCTATGCGAAGGCCATTACCCCCTCCATTAGCGGCATGGAGATATCTCGTTCCATAGATGCATAGAATACCTGGTGTTGGAACTGATTAGATTTTGTTTAAGACTTTCTTGTCGATTGATCATGTGATACTTTGTGCGGCTTTTCATTTCTCCCGAAAGAGGTCGCGCTATTATTCCATAAAGATTTATGACATTCGAAATTGTTTTGAAGTTTTGATCAGAGACAACTGTCATTGTATCATTTCTCTAAAAACATAACATAACCTATATCATACTGATCATCGCGCCACGACCGATGAATATTGCGGATTATTCCGGAAGTAGCACAAAATTTCAATTGTTTTGATCTACAAATTTTGTTCACGATTTTTACTTAGGAGTCGTTTCACCAGGTATTTCTATGCATCTATCTCGTTCCCATGATACTAAAACCCACAAGGTATGATCATTTGGTGAACGAGTTTCGACTAGGTTGGCGCATGACGTCACTAGGTGACACACGGCGCTTATTCCCACATAATTCTATATTTATAATTCTATGTTATTTCATGATCATTTAATTGGATTCGCTTATTTATTGCGTGTAGGTACATAATTTTCTTATTCAGAATATTTGCAAAAATACCGTATCTGATCGAGAAGAAATCAGAATATGTAGTTGTTAATTGTGAAATAGCACTTGAAAATTCGAGCAAAATATCTTACTCGTGACTAATAGTTGGGTAGTAAAATAAACGTGAATAAGTTTTGACTTTCAAATAAATTTTCTTTGATGTTTTTGTTGGAATGATTCAATTACATACTACAATGAATTATCAATAATAATATATCTTTATTTTGAAGTAAGTTGTTGATTGATTATGGTACGAAAATACATTATATGTATTGCTTCTTGTAGGGTATTCATGTGAAGTCCTATTTTATTGGGAAATTTTGGATTTTTGAAAATGAAAAGTTGGCTGAAACAGTTCAGACTCAAAATAAAAATTCGCCAATTTGTTTTTGGATCTTGATTGAAGTTAAGTGCGTCACTGAAAGTCTTTCTTCATGAATTTTGAAGAATTCAATGGAAGAGACCGTAGACTAAATATAATCTTCAACTAGAATACGGAAGAAAACAATGAAAAATTGGTTTATCCACCAAAATTCAGCACAATTCAATCCAAAATAATCTCAAAGGCGGACAAAAGCTAAGCGAATTTGAATGTTTGTCTCCCGATGACGTAGGCGTTGTACGAGAGAGATAGCAGACGATATGCGCGTGAGTTTACCTTGTGGGTTCTAGTATCATGTCTCGTTCCTGGGTCTATGATTCGAACGTGTAGACATGCTAAATAATTTCCTAGATGCATTGACACCGATTGAGTCATTGAGATTGCGGCAAGGTGAAGATCATGATAAGTAATGCCTTCAAGATAGAAAACCTATTTTCGGATTATGGACTATAGTGAACATTTATTTTTCTTTCATGTGAGACTGAACCTATTTCATTTCATTTATTTAACAAAAAATATTGGTCATTCCTTTCACGTCGAAAACTTTGTTGTCAGGGATGCTGATGTTTCAAAATAACATAATTTTCAAACATATTCGAAACAGAAGTTAGTTGAAAATTCAGAATGCATTATGGTATTTCCTGATGAAATGATTATTTCATATCGGATGACCTTTTGTTCGAAAGACTCTCGAGAATTTCTAAAATACATGAAAAAAAATTAGTGAAGTTAAAAGAGAAGAACTTCATAGGGTTAAAAGTCCTCCCAGAAACGAGCATGTTCAAGTTACATATAATTTAATCATTCCACTTCGCTCTATCGTTCACTTCTATTCGAATTCTTGATACAAAATCTACTTAAAATTATCGAATATATAAATATTTCAATATTGGTATCGTCAGACTTCATCATCACGGCAGAATAAATAAAAACAAGCATAGTAATTAGAATAATGATTGCATAAGTTTCTGAATAAACTTATATTCATATCGTTTTGACATATAAATAAATCATATTCTCATCGGAAGATGAGTTGTCCTTTTGTTATCCCTAAAAATACGTGAACTCCGTCTTTTCGGAATTGTCAATGCATACATTTTGCTATCGTTCATTCCTGCAGAAGAAATTTCATATGGACTATGCCTCCGCGAGACTGGATTCAGTATTCTAATTCGCCTCTCTTTTCGGAGGCCAGCTAATCTCGATCTGAGTTCACACCTGAGAAAGAGATCATGAGAGCATATTGCTCTGAACCTTTCGCAGGTCTGGTAAACACTCAGCAGAGAGTCAACGTCAAGGTACCGAAAAATAGTGGACATCATTTTCACTGGCAGTACCTTGAAGGGATCCTCATCACCTCTGAAGCATCTAGGAAATACTCCGAACTCCATATTTACCAACTCATGAACAGGCTCGCTTTCGAATCTGAGGCATCTAGAACCTACACGGCTATTTATATATGAAGATTTCGCTCTGAGTAACCAATATGCGAAGGCCATTACCCCCTCCATTAGCGGCATGGGGAAATCTCGTTCCTGGGTCTATGATTCGAACGTGTAGACATGCCAAATAATTTCCTAGATGCATTGACACCGATTGAGTCATTGAGATTGCGGCAAGGTGAAGAACATGATAAGTAATGCCTTCAAAATAGAAAAGCTATTTTCGGATTATGGACTATAGTGAACATTTATTGTTCTATCATGTGAGACTGGACCTATTTCATTTCATTTATTTTACAAAAATATTGGTCATTCCTTTCACGTCGAAAACTTTGTTGTCAGGGATGCTAATGTTTCAAAATAACATAATTTTCAGACATATTCGAAACAGAAATTAGTTGAAAATTCAGAATGAATTATGGTATTTCCTGACGAAATGATAACTTCATATCGGATGACTTTTGGTCTGAAACATTCTCGAAAATTTCTCAAATACATGAAAAAAAAATTAGTAAAGTTTAAATAGAAAAACTTCATAGAGTTGGAAGTCCTCCCAGAAAAGAGCATGTTCAAGTTACATATAATTTAATCATTCCATTTCGCTCTATCGTTCACTTTTATTCGAATTCTTGATATAAAATCTACTTCAAATTATCGAATGTATAAATATTTCAATATTTGTATCGTCAGACTTCATCATCAGGGCAGAATAAATGAAAGCAAGCATAGTAATTAGAATAATGATTGCATAAGTTTCTGAATGAACTATGTTCATATCGTTTTGACATATAAAGAAATCATATTCTCATCGAAAGATGAGTTGTCCTCTTGTTATCCCTAAAAATACGTGAACTCCGTTTTTTCGGAATTGTCAATGCATAAATTTTCCTATCGTTCATTCCTGCAGAAGAAGTTTCATATGGACTATGCCTCCGCGAGACTGGATTCAGTATTCTACTTCGCCTCTCTTTTCGGAGGCCAGCTAATCTCGATCTGAGTATAAAGCTGAGAAAGGGATCATGAGAGCATATTAACTATAATTTATATTAATAATATTAACTATAATTCCTGCTTCGAATCAGTCATGAGTGTTAGCGATAGTATGTCTACTTCGAAATGTGGCGGATGTAAAAATTCCGTAGTAAAAAACGGTAATAAATGTAAAATTTGTGCCAAATTATACCATCGTAGTTGTGCACAGAAAGTTAGGAAATGTTGCGATGAGGAAATAACATTTTCCGTTAATGCTACGAAACCGGGAGAAAATCAACTACCTGATAGCGAAAATTTTGATTCCATCAGCGTGATCACTGAGGATTCTTCTAATCATGAACTACTTCTGAAAATCATTCAAGGATTGGAAGACAAAAACCGTTTGTTGGAGGAAAATACATCATTATTGAAGTATAAAATATCGGTTCTTGAAAATCAATTGGATATAAAAGAAAAAAAGGTATGTGATCGATGTGAAAAATCGTTTAACATCCGAAACAAAGAAATTATCAAATCAACAACAGATGATATTGATAAACAAACTAGAAATGTTTCGAGTCTAGGCAACTCCACTTGGCGTACTGTAACTGATGATCCTGTACCGTCTACTAGTGGTATTAACCCCAAGAAGGGAGACTTGATTACGAAACGTCCGCAAACCACCGAGAATATCGATACAGTAAATAGAAACCAAACCAGTACAAACTTAAACATTTCTGGTGATGTAATGTTGAGTGAAAATGATGATTCCAAATGGAAAACGAAATCATCTAGGAAACCTAGAAGGAAAAATCGCCCTGCTTTGGTGGTTGGAAACTCTTCTGAGCCATCTGCAGTCCAGGGTATTGAGAGACTCAAGGCTTTTCACGTTTCGAGACTGAAACCTTCTACAAAGGCAGAAGATCTTTGCGAATTTTTAAAAAAGAACTTTACGGACGTCAAATGCGAACCGCTGCAATCCAGGTACCCTGAAACTTATACATCTTTTAAGGTTCTTATCCGGGCAGATGAGTTCCAGAAGGTTCAGGATGCTTCAAATTGGCCCATCAATGCCTGTGTTAATTATTTTTTTCACCGAGGCAAGGGGAAAAATCGAGATGCTATGACAAATCAGAGTCATTCAGAATAGTTCATATAAATGTACAATCACTGTCAAACAAAATCGAGAATATGGAATTACTGCTGGATAATGTACGTCCCCACATCGTTAGTATTGTGGAACACTGGTGCAACGAGGATAAATTGAACTCCACATCCATTCCAGGATATGCTCAAGTGGCTTCATTTTGCCGTCAAAACCACATCCATGGTGGTGCTGTTCTTTGTGCGAAAAGTGGTCTAACAGTGCGTGATATTGGTATCTCTAATCTATCTGTTGAGAAAGAGTTCGAGTTTTGTGGTGTGAAAGTAGTATTTCAGGATTCAAAATTCTGTGTAATAAGTGGATACAGAGTACCAAATGGTAATTTCTCATTATTCTTGGATAAATTTTGTTTTATATTACAATATTGTAACAAATTAACTGACACAATGTTTATATGCGGTGATTTTAATGTCGACTATTTAAGGACAAACTGTTCACAAAAACAGCTATTTGATGATTATTTTGCTGTCATGTTTCGACTTGAAAGTTACATCCAGTGAACCTACAAGAATTTTCAAAAATGTCAATCATATAACATCTATATCTAAAATTGATTACATTTTAACAAATGCTAAAATATGCGATTTGTCAACAAAGGTTATTGAGGGTCACATTGGCGATCATAGAGTTTTGGTTACTGATTATTGTGTGAAAACTGCAAATGTAAACATCAAGAAAACTGAATATAAATTGACTAGAAAAATGTCACCCCAATCTTTAGATGACTTGTCGAAATCTATTACTACTGTCAACTTCAATGATATGTATTTGTATTCAGATGTTGATGAGAGTTTCAATTATTTCATTCAGTTGATCGAATACTGTCTTGAAATATCGTGTCCTCTGCGGAGGTTGAATTTTTCTAACTCATCGAATGGGAGATGGATAAACACCGAGATTAAAAATGCTAGCATCAACTTGAAAAAATTATATTGGCTTAAAATGAACCTAAAGAACTCTGCTTGTGACGAAGTTTACAAGAGAGAAAAAAGTAATTTTAGGCGTCTGCTCCAACACGCAAAATCTAACTATTATCAAAATGTAATTTATTCGTCTCCAAATAAAAATAAAACCATTTGGAACATTGTCAACATGGAAACTGAAAGGAAAATTCTATCGAGACCTGCTATACGAATAAATTATGAGGGTAGATTACATACTGAGCCGAGAGATGTTGCCAACTTATTTGCAAATCATTTTGTTTCTTTTGCTGAGAGTACACTAAGGAGTCATTATGGTGATTGCTTGTCAAGTTCTTGTACAACATCTGTGTTATCACGAAAAACGTTCTATTTTTATCCTGTTCTTAAAGAGGAAGTAATAAGTACAATAAATTCTTTGAAAAATAAAAGAAGTACAGGTGTAGATTGTATTTCAATCAATATTTTGAAAAAAATAAAAGATGCTGTAGCCGAACATTTAGCACATCTCATAAATCTATCGGTTACTAGTGGTAAATTCCCAAATTGCTTGAAAACTGCTTCAGTAATTCCAGTTTTCAAGAAAAATGACCCCTGCAATATAACAAATTACCGACCCATTTCAATCTTAAGTGTTTACTCGAAAGTTTTTGAAAAAATTGTATACGGCAGGATGATTTCCTTCCTTAATCGTTTCGAGATTATTACTCACTGTCAACATGGATTCAGAGAGGGAAAATCCACTCAAACTGCAGCGCTTTCATTCGTCAACTTAGTTCATAAAAAGCTGGATGAGGGACTATTTGTAGCCGGTCTTTTTTTCGACCTCTCCAGTGCGTTTGATGTACTTTCACCTGAATTTATTAAAAACAAATTATATAATATAGGTTTCCGTGGGATATTTCTTGATTGGATCAGAAGTTATTTAACTGATCGTAGTATATCAGTGAAAGTTGAAAACTCCTGGTCAAATAAGTGTGGTGTAGGGCTTGGTGTTCCGCAGGGCTCCGTGTTGGGACCGTTACTGTTTCTACTTTTCATTAATGATTTACCGAATCACATAATCACTGATATTCTGATTTTATTTGCGGATGATACAACGGTGGCGGTCGCAGCTCGGAGTTTTGGGGAACTCTCAATGCTTTGTGACACGCTGGTGTGTGAGTTCATGAACTGGTGTAAATCAAACCGCTTGATTCTAAATATGGAAAAAACGGAATGTATATATTTTAGCAGAAGAAACATTGATAGTGTTAATCTAACTATAAGATGTATGAATACTTCAAAAACTTCCAAAGATTCAGTAAAATTTTTGGGTGTTCATATAGATAGGTTGTTCAAATGGAACCACCACGTGGAATCAGTTTGCGGAAAATTGGGTAGTTCATATTATGCCCTAAGTAGAATAAAAAAAAGCCTTCCCCTTCAAGCTGTCATAAACGTTTACTATAGCTTGATCTATAGCGTATTAAATTACAATATTTTATTATGGGGAAATTCGTGTGATTCTCAAAGAGTTTTTATTTTGCAGAAAAGAATTGTGCGTTTGGTTTTCGATCTGAGACCACGTGACTCTTGTAGACCTTATTTCAGGAAACATGAAATATTAACTCTACCGAGTTTATATATGTATAGATGTTTAATTTATATAAGGGAAAATGAGCATTTGATGACAAAGTTATCTAGTTTCCATAATTACAGTACTAGGAATGCCTTAATACTATGCGTTCCATCACATTCTACAGCCAAATATGAATCCTGTCCAATGTATCAGGCCATAGCTTTGTTCAACCATTTACCTAATAACTTAAAATCATTGAATATGACTAGATTTAAGAATTTAATTAAAAAAACACTGTTAATAAAGGGTTATTACAGCATTAAAGAATATTTTGATGATGATAATTTTCTTACATCTTGATTATATGTTGTGAAATACTTGTATATGTATTATATTTGAGTTTATATGTTTTGAATATTCTTTACTTGACTTGTCCTATACATTTTATATATGTCTAAGGGATCAATAAAAATTATTATTATTATTATTATTGCTCTGAACCTTTCGCAGGTCTGGTAAACACTCAGCAGAGAGTCAACGTCAAGGTACCAAAAAATAGTGGGCATCATTTCCACTGGCAGTACCTTGAAGGGATCCTCATCACCTCTGAAGCATCTAGGCAATACTCTGAACTCCATATTTACCACTTCATGAACAGGCTCGCTTTCGAATCTGAGGCATCTAGAACCTACACGGCTATTTATATATGAAGATTTCGCTCTGAGTAACCAATGAGATCGATGCGAAGGCCATTACCTCCTCCATAAGCGGCATGGGGAAATCTCGTTCCTGGGTCTATGATTCGAACGTGTAGACATGTCAAATAATTTCCTCGATGCATTGACACCGATTGAGTCATTGAGATTGCGGCAAGGTGAAGAACATGGTAAGTAATGCCTTCAAAATAGAAGAACTATTTTCGGATTATGTAATAAAGTGAACATTTATTGTTCTATCATGTGAGACTGGACCTATTTCATTTCATTTATTTAACAAAAAATATTGGTTATTCCTTCCACGGCAAAACTTGGCATGGAGAAATCTCGTTCCTGGGTCTATGATTCGAAGGTGTAGACATGTCAAATAATTTCCTCGATGCATTTGTAAAAAACACCCTCTTGGTGATTGGACGGAAGAGCGGCTTTCCACCAATCAAGGGTGTTATTACTTAAAGAAAAATAAAAGATGGTATTTAGAATTTTGAGGTTCTTTCTCCAGACGGGAGAAAGTGTGGGATCGGCCCAACGCACTTGGGTCGGGACTTAGTGTTTAAAATTATTTTCTAGGGAGAGGGATGGTAATGAAAACTTTTGGATTGAATTTAAGACGTATATTAAAACCAAATCAAACTAAACAAATTTTCAGTAGTTATGTAAAGGTTTCTTAGATCAAATGATCTTAATTATCAAAATGTTCGGATATTTCTTAAATCGAACGAAACAAATCACATAAAGTCAAACCATTGTATCAACTTCAAATTACAAGAGCAGATCTAATCATTGAAATTAAATAAGCATCAGTGTGAATTCCAAATCATAAAAAAAAAGAATTCAAATTATCAACAAAAATGAAAAGGGTTTGTCAAAATAACCCCAGAAATAATAATCATGGATAATCTCGAAAGAATTTACAATATGAGGTAAATTTTCTATACCCAAACGAGATGACGGATAATAATCCTTCTTAAACTTTACATTCCCAAGGGGAAACTCAACAATAGTTTCCTCGTGATCTTTCAAATAAACATGAGTTTTCTCAACAGATAATTCCACTTAGACCTTCAAATACTTAAGGGTGATTACGAAAATAATAATACGCTTTAAAGAGAATACGAAAAATGTCAGGACTCTGGACTATAAATATATTTTTGGCGGGCATGCGGCTTTCTATCAATTCTCAAAATAAGCTAAGCATAAACAATTTATCTGACCTTTTTCTGTACCAATAATCCCAAGAATGATGAACCTAGGAGGATGATTCTTCGACGATGCTTCTTTCCTGAAACAGACAGATTAGACACGAAACACGACACCCACACGTTTTCGCAAAATTGACCTTCACTCCCGAATATACCGACGATACGCAATCTAAATAATTCCAAGAAATTTTAGAGACTTTACTAACTTCGACTTAACACTTTTTTATGTCCCTGTTTGAGACTGATTTTCCAAAACTTCAAAAGAACCTAAAAAACCTATGAGTTACCCTAACACCGTCTTCCCAATAACTGAACTAACTTTCGTCCGAAACTTTCCCGGCTACCTTATTTTTTGTTCCTTTTAGAAACCAATTAAATTAAAGGTTTTTCTTTCGTCAGCACTTCAAAACCAATCAAACCGATACTTCTTCCATCTTTGTTTTTGTGAGCCAATCAAATTGAGACTTTCCTACCTCCTTGACGCGGGTAGGTAGGGCCTGTCTGAGATAAGGTGATTCTTTACGTAATATTTTTGGGAAATGCAGCGTCGAGAAAATATCATGGTTCCCAGCAAACGCAGCATATATCAGCGCTGAGTTACTGGAACCATAATTTCCTTATCTTCACTGTTACAGACGAAATTTGAACCGAAGATCAACAACTTCAATCGTTAGCGTCTCGCCAGACATCCTGTATGGCATTGATAACCGTCTCAATAATTTCTTGGCACAGGAGTATCGAGTTCCCGAAGTTTAAATCGATCAATTAAATTATCGCGCTTTCTCGCAGGAGATTTCCCGAATAAAATAAAGGATGTTGAAAATACCGGTGAATTATTACGGAAAAGAGAATGTTCAAGTCCTAATTTCCGAGAGGATATTCATTTTTCTACTTCCAAGTTATTTCTTCTATTACACATTGACACCGATTGAGTCATTGAGATTGCGGCAAGGTGAAGAACATGGTAAGTAAGGCCTTCAAAACAGTAGAGCTTTTTTCGGATTATGTAATATAGTGAACATTTATTGTTCTATCATGTGAGACTGGACCTATTTCATTTCATTTATCTTACAAAAAATATTGGTCATTCCTTTCACGTCGAAAAGTCCGTTGTCAGGAATGCTGATGTTTCAAAATAACATAATTTTCAGACATATTCGAAACAGAAGTAAGTTGAAAATTCAGAATGCATTATGGTATTTCCTGATGAAATGATAACTTCACATCGGATGACCTTTTGTTTGAAAGCCCCTCGAGAATTTCTAAAATACATGAAAAAAAAAATTACAGATTTCGCAATCCTTGCAACCATCAGAGACATTGGAAATGATAACACCACATGTGAATATTACCAACATTTATTTGCATTTGAACTTAAAATAAAATAGTATTTTCAATAATACTAATGAGCAATAATAATTGCAATCAACATTCCCAATTCCTAACATAAACATGTGAGAGGAAACTTGTCACCGTATTTTAAAACAAAAATGTTCTTTCTAAAGTAAGTATGCTTAATACATAATAATAAAAAATAAAGATATAAATAATTGGATGAAGCTGGGTCCATCCTGTCATTCCTGTCCAATATTTTCGAAGTGAGTTTTGATTTTAGCAAATCTGGGTTTTCATGAAATTGGCTTTAGATAGAAGGATTCAGTTTTTACTAAAATTCATGAATCTTACATGTACTCGGAGTTAACATCATCAGAATAAGTCCACCTCGTCCAATATTTTCGAAGAGAATTTTTATTTTACCAAATCTGAGTTTTCTCGAAATTGGCTCGAGATAGAAGGATTCTGTCTTTACTAAAATTCATGAATCTTATATGTTCTTAGATCAACTCTCATCGGATGAAGCTGAGTCCATTCTGTCCAATATTTTCTAAGCGAATTTTTATTTTACCAAATCTGGGTTTTCATGAAATTGGTTCGAGATAGAAAGATTCTGTTTTCACTAAAATTCAGGAATCTTATATGTACCTTCTCGGAGTAAACATCATCAGAAGAAGCTGAGTCCACCCCGTCCAATATTTTCGAAGAGAATTTTTATTTTACCAAATCTGAGTATTCTCGAAATTGGCTTGAGATAGAAGGATTATGTTTTTACTAAAATTCATTAATCTTATATGTAGGGGAGGACGGGGGAATTACCCCGCTACAGCTGCGCGTTATTCTTCCAGTATGAGTCACCCATCCAACTAATCACTGACAGTAGATGACGAAATACAATTATGTAATTGTTCTTTTGCATTAAATAATCTACACATATGAAGGAAAATAGTCATGCAATAGATTCATTAAAAATTAATAATAGAAGTACTTTCCACGATTCCAATTTCTCTCGATTATTTTTTGACGTTTCTCGAAACCAATAGAAATCTTCAATTTCAGTTATTCATATACGTTCTAGCCAATCAAAACATTATTATAGTGGAAATAATCTACCTACATTATTCCAGCGAGAATAATTCAATGTACATTGTTTTTATTGAATGACAACCACATGACAACGGATTTTCTTGATTTGACGCATTTGTCGTAAATTTTCAAGAAATTCGTAAAATGAATCCCAAAAGTTTTAGTGAATCATCAGTCGATGATATAAATAAAATAATCATTGAAAGTGTATGTTAGAATGCCAAAATAAGCAGCGCGTCGATTTGGAAACAATTCCAATTATTTTGCGACGAGAGGGGCTTCAAATTGGAAGACATCAACAACAAAACAAGCCGTTATTTTGAAGGACTTTGGGTTCAATATGAAGAAACAGAATGGAGAAGACAATGTGGAATAAAACCGCAAAATGAATGCAAGAGTTGTACTACGACCAATTTAATAGAAGATTGGACCCATTCAATGATATCGAATTCAAATTCACCAGATATGCTAAAAACACCAAGCGTAAGTTATTACAGGGAGAGCTCGAAAAGAGGAAATAAAGTTCTGCAAGTTTGAGCAAAGGAGAAATCTTGGACATGATAAAACTCAACGACGAAAACACACCGTCTGGCTTCCAGAAGAAATTGTATTTTTCATGTTCAAAACTTCAATGCATCCTAATTTGTATAACTCATTCTGTTTATATTGAGTCGAGTAATAAGTATAAATTTGTTGAAATAAAAATATAAAATCTTAAAAATTTATGATTTTGATTGTAACGTCAGAGAATAACGTCAAAAAATAATCCATCGAATAGCACACGAGAGTTCGATAAATTAGATAATAATTCTCCAGGCATTTTCTCAAACTTGTTGCCATTTGGCAATAGCTACTCGAGCCCTTCGGGCTCTCGTGTCTATTGCCTGGCAACAAGTTTTCTAAAATCTGTCGAATTATTTTCAATTTATTCTCACTCTCTTGTGATATTACTACTGAAAATTAGATCAGAGCGTCGTGAAACGAACAATCGGCTCCCTGGTCTAAAATAAAAACACGAATATCTTTAAATTACGGGAGCATGTTGGCAAGGCAAATACGAGATGGTGCGCTGTATCCACAGAAATATAATAAAATATTTATTTATTTATATGTTTATTATATTTCTGTGGCTGTATCTAAATTTTGAAATAACTGAACTGAGTTGCAGAATATCAATGCGCAGAATTCCCCCGTGCGCGGAATTCCCCCGTCCTCCCCTACTCGGAGGAAATCAAATGAAGCTGAGTCCACTCCGTCCAATATTTTCGAAGTGAATTTTGATTTTAGCAAATCTGATTCATGAAATTGGCTTCAGATAGAAGGATTCTGTTCCTACTAAAATTCATGAATCTTATATGTACTCGGATCAACTATTGACCTATTCTTCAAATACCGAAATAATTGCCCAATCTGGCAACGTTGCGGCGAATTTGACGGACCACTCACCGCGGCCCAGATCTCACTTGATGAAACAACAATATAAACACTCGAAGTGCTAATGAATGAAATAAAACAATGATCTATCCTTCAAATACAGGAATAATTGCCCAATCTGGCAACGTTGCGGCGAATTTGACGTACCTCCCACCGTGGCTCACTGGTCGCCGTCGCCGATTCTCGAGCATACATTAATTCTCACGAATTCCTAACCAATCAGATTCGCTCGATTCCGAGTGCTTCCGAATGCACCCGAGAGGACGATCGTGAAAAGAAGCCGTTGCCCGTTATTCAGATCGCGCGTTTGGTCTTTTGTCGTTCTTCATAAACGAATCTGATAGTGAAATAGTTGAAAACGGTTGGAACTTGGAACTTCGAACAGTTTGATTTATATTATGGTAATTACCCCCCCATGAGTATCAAAGTCCTTAGAAGAAGTTACGCAATGTGGTGCACATAAAAAAATTTCATAAATTGTGAACCTGATTTTCAATCGTTATTACCCCCCCCCATGAAAAAAAGCTATATCCGCCCTTGCATTTAGAACAAGCTATAATAAAAAAATCATTTTTTGAAACAATCTTTTATAAAAACAACCCTCATCCGCCATTTTGAAGCCGCCATCTTGAATTCCTCAATTTTGAAGAATCGTAATTTCCGACCCAGAACACCAATTTTGAATAGAATCGGATCATAATTACGAAACTCGTCCGCCCTATTCTAGCCGCCATCTTGAATTTTTCAATTTTGACAAAAGAATCATCATTGTCGAACCCAAAAACCCCTAGATACTAATTTTGAATGAAATCGGATGATAATTACGAAACTCATCCGCCATTTTGGAGCAGCCATTTTGTTTTTTTCTATAAAAAATATTTCATGATGCATTGTCACCAGAATTATGTACACCTGCCAAATTTCAAATCAATCGGACGATTAGAAGTGTGTCATATTTAACTTGCAAGATTTGATTACAGACAGACAGACAGACAGACAGACACCGGGACAGGTGAAACTAAATAAAAGCTTGTAATAAAAAGCACATATGCGCTTACAAAAACCCCAAAAGTGAGAATTTAAGTAGGTAATTCAGCATATGTATTTTGAAATATGGCAATATAACTGTGTGTTGTATCATAGTTTTCTTGGATGGGGGAAATGTAAGAAATATCAATCATACAGAACACCATGAATTATTCTCAAATGATCATATCTAGAAAACGTTTCCTGGTTTTCATCAGTAGAACAAAGAGAACACAAAATATATTGCTTCTTCACCACTTTAGCGGAATCATCATTATGGATTGTCCGGAGATACCTGTTTCTAACAGATAGGTACGCTGGTAAACTCTTTTCCACATATGCCGCAAATGCAAATGAGTGGATTCACTCTGCAATAAAGTCGAGCATTTATTTGAAACGTCCATAATGAGAAATTGTAATAGATTTTGCTAGATATTCTATTCAATAAAAAAAAATCAAACTGTTCGAAGTTCCAACCGTTTTCAACTATTTCACTATCAGATTCGTTTATGAAGAACGACAAAAGACAAAAAACGCGCGATCTGAATCATAGACAAACTGAATGTCGGGAAACGGCTTCTTCTCACGATCTTCCACGCGGGTGCATTCGGAAGCACTCGGATCGAGTGAATCTGATTGGTAGGCATTCGAGAGAATAAATGTATGCTCGCTTCTCGTATGCTGGCCCAATACACCCTATGTCACCTATATCACGCGATAACTTTCGAATGCTTTTTTGGTCTACTAGCGACACCTTTGTCTTTTGACCTTGAACGAAAACTCGAAACTTGCCTCTAATATACGAACATAAACATTTCCAATGTTAAAAATTAGTGAAGTTAAAAGAGAAGAACTTCATAGGGTTGGAAGTCCTCCCAGAAACGAGCATGTTCAAGTTACATATAATTTAATCATTCCATTTGGCTCTATCTTTCACTTTTATTCGAATTCTTGATACAAAATCTTCTTCAAATTATCGAATGTATAAATATTTCAATATTTGTTTCGTCAGACTTCATCATCATAGCAGAATAAATGAAAACAAGCATAGTAATTAGAATAATAATTGCATAAGTTTCTGAATAAACTATATTCATATCGTTTTGACATATAAATAAATCATATTCTCATCGGAAGATGAGCTGTCCTCTTGTTATCCCTAAAAATACGTGAACTCCGTCTTTTCGGAATTGTCAATGCATACATTTTCCTATCGTTCATTCCTGCTGAAGAAGTTTCATTTGGACTATGCCTCCGCGGGACTGGATTAAGTATTCTTATTCGCCTCTCTTTTCGGAGGCCAGCTAATCTCGATGGTGTGAGAAGTCACGATGATTCCCTATCCTTTGACTTTAAGATTGTTTCCATTTCTGATGTCGATAAGATTCTTCATCAAATCGGTTCGGATGCTGTGGGCACTGATGGGATTTCTGTGAAGATGCTCAAGTACTCTGCACCAGTCACTGTTCCCTATATTGCCCATTTGGTTAATAGCTGTATTTTATCGGGTACCTTCCCGGCAGCTTGGAAGTGTGCGGTTGGTCGGCCTATGCCGAAGACCAGGAATGTCGAGAGCTTTTCTGACTTGCGGATAATAGGCATTTTGCCTGCACTTTCTAAGATCCTTGAAAGGGCTCTCTCTGAGCAGATGTACAATTTTTTCTCTGAAAATGGTTTGCTTCCTGACTATCAGGCAGGCTTCCGTAAGACTTTTAGTACTTCAACTGCCCTGGCAACCGTGACTGATACTATCTTTCATAGTTTGGATAAAAAACTTGTCTCGATTTTAGTTTTGTTAGACTTTCAAAAGGCCTTCGACACAATTAATCATCTGTTATTGTGTGAAAAAGTGAAATATTATGGTTTTGAGCCACTGGCAGTCGCAATGATTAGGTCTTATTTATCGTTTCGGAGTCAGGTGGTTGAAGTTGATGGTCGTGTGTCTGGGTCAGTGCTTCTTCGATCTGGGGTTCCGCAGGGGTCGATTCTGGGCCCTCTTCTGTTTTTGGTTTATACCGCCAATCTGCTGGAGGTCCTAGAGTTTTGTCATGCACAGGCTTATGCTGATGACACGCAGCTCGTTTACTCGTTTGAGATGGGTGGTCTGGGTGTTGCTTCTCAGCGTGTTAACGCTGACCTTGGGAGAGTTTGTGATGTGGCGGCTTGTCATAATTTGAAATTGAACACCAGCAAGTGTAAGTATTTGATTTTCTCGAATAATCGTCAGAACCCTATAGTTAGAGAGAACCTACAGCTGTGCATTGGTGGTCGGCCTCTCACCTTGTGTGATACCGTGAGGAACCTTGGTGTCACTTTTGATTGTAAACTTGATTTTTCTTGTCATGTAGCAGGTATTTTGAAAACTGCGTTTTACCGTCTGAGGCTTGTTTATGGTTGTCGTCGTTTTTTGACTTTTAGCATGAGAAAGTCCCTGGCTGAGTCCGTAATTATTCCCTTGTTTGACTACTGCGATGTAGTTTATGGACCTTGCATTAGTGCTTATGTTGGTAACCGCATTCAGCTTGTTCAGAATTGGTGCTGCCGCTTCATATTTGGTTTAAGGAAGTATGATCATGTTTCTCAGAAGATTCGTGAGTTGGGTTGGTTGAGGATGAATAATAGAAGGTTGCTTCACTTCCGCTGCTTCGTTTATAGACTCCTTATGACTCGAAATTGTGTGGCTCTTTGTGGAAGGCTTGTTCCTAGAAGTTCAGTGCATTCGGTTAACATAAGACGCCCTTTCTCTTTCACTGTTCCGGAGCATCGTACTGCTAAATTTCAAAGGTGCTTTTCTTATAATGCTGTAAAATTTTTGAACAGTGTGAACAGTGATTTTTTAGCTCTTACTTGTGCTCAATTCAAGCGTCAAATGAGGTGCTCGCTCTTTCTTGCACAGGACGGTTAAAGTTGTTTTTTTTTTCCTTAGTATTTGTTGGATTTTCTTTCTGAATATGTGGATTTATTGTTAGATGTTTATATATGTGTGTATAATCGATGTACTTTTTCACCTCATACGAATACATATGAAATTGCTTTTTTTTTCCTTACTTTATAATTGTATAGTCTTAGGAAGAGACAACCAAACGGGGTTGAGTGTAAGAGTAGTCTGGGACTAAACTTCGCCTCGGCTTGGTTCGTCTAACATCTCATCTGTGGATGTATCTGTACTGTGTACATTGGTTGATTTAAAATAAAGTCGGTTTATTATTATTATTATTATCTGAGTTTACACCTGAGGAAGGGATCATTAGAGCATATTGCACTGAACCATTTGCAGGTCTGGTAAACACTCAGCAGGGCGTCAACGTCAAGGTATCGAAAAATAGTGGACATCATTTCCACTGGCAGTACCTTGAAGGGATCCTCATCACCTCTGAAGCATCTAGGCAATACTCTGAACTCCATATTTACCAACTCATGAACAGGCTCGCTTTCGAATTTGAGGCATCTAGAACCTACACGGCTATTTATATATGAAGATTTCGCTCTGAGTAACCAATGAGATCGATGCGAAGGCCATTACCTCCTCCATAAGCGGCATGGGGAAATCTCTTTCCTGGGTCTATGATTCGAACGTGTAGACATGTCAAATAATTTCCTCGATGCATTGACACCGATTGAGTCATTGAGATTGCGGCAAGGTGAAGAACATGGTAAGTAATGCCTTCAAAATAGAAGAACTATTTTCGGATTATGTAATAAAGTGAACATTTATTGTTTTATCATGTGAGACTGGACTTATTTCATTTAATTTATTTTACAAAAAATATTGGCCATTCCTTTCACGTCGAAAACTTTGTTGTCAGGGATGCTGATGTTTCTAAATAACATAATTTTCAGACATACTCGAAACAGAAGTTAGTTGAAAATTCAGAATGCATTATGGTATTTCCTGATGAAATGATTATTTCATATCGGATGACCTTTTGTTCGAAAGACTCTCGAGAATTTCTAAAATACATGAAAAAAAAATAAGTGAAGTTAAAAGAGAAGAACTTCATAGGGTTAAAAGTCCTCCCAGAAACGAGCATGTTCAAGTTACATATAATTTAATCATTCCATTTCGCTCTATCGTTCACTTTTATTCGAATTCTTGATACAAAATCTACTTAAAATTATCGAATATATAAATATTTCAATATTGGTATCGTCAGACTTCATCATCACGGCAGAATAAATAAAAACAAGCATAGTAATTAGAAGAATGATTGCATAAGTTTCTGAATAAACTTATATTCATATCGTTTTGACATATAAATAAATCATATTCTCATCGGAAGATGAGTTGTCCTTTTGTTATCCCTAAAAATACGTGAACTCCGTCTTTTCGGAATTGTCAATGCATACATTTTGCTATCGTTCATTCCTGCTGAAGAAGTTTCATTTGGACTATGCCTCCGCGAGACTGGATTCAGTATTCTTATTCGCCTCTCTTTTCGGAGGCCAGCTAATCTCGATCTGAGTTTACACCTGAGGAAGGGATCATTAGAGCATATTGCACTGAACCATTCGCAGGTCTGGTAAACACTCAGCAGGGAGTCAACGTCAAGGTACCGAAAAATAGTGGACATCATTTCCACTGGCAGTACCTTGAAGGGATCCTCATCACCTCTGAAGCATCTAGGAAATACTCTGAAGTCCATATTTACCAACTCATGAACAGGCTCGCTTTCGAATCTGAGGCATCTAGAACTTACGCGGCTATTTATAGGAAGATTTCGCTCTGAGTGACCAATGAGATCTATGCGAAGGCCATTACCCCTTCCATTAGCGGCATGGAGATATCTCGTTCCTGGGTCTATGATTCGAACGTGTCTATGCTAAATAATTTCCTAGATGCATTGACACCGATTGAGTCATTGAGATTGCGGCAAGATGAAGATCATGATAAGTAATGCCTTCAAGATAGAAAACCTATTTTCGGATTATGGACTATAGTGAACATTTATTTTTCTTTCATGTGAGACTGAACCTATTTCATTTCATTTATTCAACAAAAAATATTGGTCATTCCTTTCACGTCGAAAACTCTGTTGTCAGGGATGCTGATGTTTCAAAATAACATAATTTTCAAACATATTCGAAACAGAAGTTAGTTGAAAATTCAGAATGCATTATGGTATTTCCTGATGAAATGATTATTTCATATCGGATGACCTTTTGTTCGAAAGACTCTCGAGAATTTCTAAAATACATGAAAAAAATTAGTGAAGTTAAAAGAGAAGAATTTCATAGGGTTGAAAGTCCTCCCAGAAACGAGCATGTTCAAGTTACATATAATTTAATCATTCCATTTCGCTCTATCGTTCAATTTTATTCGAATTCTTGATACAAAATCTACTTAAAATTGTCAAATATTTAAATATTTCAATATTGGTATCGTCAGACTTCATCATCACGGCAGAATAAATAAAAACAAGCATAGTAATTAGAATAATGATTGCATAAGTTTCTGAAAAAACTTATATTCATATCGTTTTGACATATAAATAAATCATATTCTCATCGGAAGATGAGTTGTCCTTTTGTTATCCCTAAAAATACGTGAACTCCGTCTTTTCGGAATTGTCAATGCATACATTTTGCTATCGTTCATTCCTGCAGAAGAAATTTCATATGGACTATGCCTCCGCGAGACTGGATTCAGTATTCTAATTCGCCTCTCTTTTCGGAGGCCAGCTAATCTCGATCTGAGTTCACACCTGAGAAAGAGATCATGAGAGCATATTGCTCTGAACCTTTCGCAGGTCTGGTAAACACTCAGCAGAGAGTCAACGTCAAGGTACCGAAAATAGTGGACATCATTTCCACTGGCAGTACCTTGAAGGGATCCTCATCACCTCTGAAGCATCTAGGAAATACTCCGAACTCCATATTTACCAACTCATGAACAGGCTCGCTTTCGAATCTGAGGCATCTAGAACCTACACGGCTATTTATATATGAAGATTTCGCTCTGAGTAACCAATATGCGAAGGCCATTACCCCCTCCATTAGCGGCATGGGGAACTCTCGTTCCTGGGTCTATGATTCGAACGTGTAGACATGCCAAATAATTTCCTAGATGCATTGACACCGATTGAGTCATTGAGATTGCGGCAAGGTGAAGAACATGATAAGTAATGCCTTCAAAATAGAAAAGCTATTTTCGGATTATGGACTATAGTGAACATTTATTGTTCTATCATGTGAGACTGGACCTATTTCATTTCATTTATTTTACAAAAAATATTGGTCATTCCTTTCACGTCGAAAACTTTGTTGTCAGGGATGCTAATGTTTCAAAATAACATAATTTTCAGACATATTCGAAACAGAAATTAGTTGAAAATTCAGAATGCATTATGGTATTTTCTGACGAAATGATAACTTCATATCGGATGACTTTTGGTCTGAAACATTCTCGAAAATTTCTCAAATACATGAAAAAAAAATTAGTAAAGTTTAAAGAGAAAAACTTCATAGAGTTGGAAGTCCTCCCAGAAAAGAACATGTTCAAGTTACATATAATTCAATCATTCCATTTCGCTCTATCGTTCACTTTCATTCGAATTCTTGATACAAAATCTACTTCAAATTATCGAATGTATAAATATTTCAATATTTGTATCGTCAGACTTCATCATGAGGGCAGAATAAATGAAAACAAGCATAGTAATAGAATAATGATTGCATAAGTTTCTGAATGAACTATGTTCATATCGTTTTGACATATAAAGAAATCATATTCTCATCGAAAGATGAGTTGTCCTCTTGTTATCCCTAAAAATACGTGAACTCCGTTTTTTCGGAATTGTCAATGCATACATTTTCCTATCGTTCATTCCTGCAGAAGAAGTTTTATATGGACTATGCCTCCGCGAGACTGGATTCAGTATTCTAATTCGCCTCTCTTTTCGGAGGCCAGCTAATCTCGATCTGAGTTTACAACTGAGGAAGGGATCATTAGAGCATATTGCACTGAACCATTCGCAGGTCTGGTAAACACTCAGCAGAGAGTCAACGTCAAGGTACCGAAAAATAGTGGACATCATTTCCACTGGCAGTACCTTGAAGGGATCCTCATCACCTCTGAAGCATCTAGGCAATACTCTGAAGTCCATATTTACCAACTCATGAACAGGCTCGCTTTCGAATCTGAGGCATCTAGAACTTACGCGGCTATTTATAGGAAGATTTCGCTCTGAGTGACCAATGAGATCTATGCGAAGGCCATTACCCCCTCCATTAGCGGCATGGAGATATCTCGTTCCTGGGTCTATGATTCGAACGTGTAGACATGCTAAATAATTTCCTAGATGCATTGACACCGATTGAGTCATTGAGATTGCGGCAAGGTGAAGATCATGATAAGTAATGCCTTCAAGATAGAAAACCTATTTTCGGATTATGGACTATAGTGAACATTTATTTTTCTTTCATGTGAGACTGAACCTATTTCATTTCATTTATTCAACAAAAAATATTGGTCATTCCTTTCACGTCGAAAACTTTGTTGTCAGGGATGCTGATGTTTCAAAATAACATAATTTTCAAACATATTCGAAACAGAAGTTAGTTGAAAATTCAGAATGCATTATGGTATTTCCTGATGAAATGATTATTTCATATCGGATGACCTTTTGTTCGAAAGACTCTCGAGAATTTCTAAAATACATGAAAAAAAATTAGTGAAGTTAAAAGAGAAGAATTTCATAGGGTTAAAAGTCCTCCCAGAAACGAGCATGTTCAAGTTACATATAATTTAATCATTCCATTTCGCTCTATCGTTCACTTTTATTCGAATTCTTGATACAAAATCTACTTAAAATTATCGAATATATAAATATTTCAATATTGGTATCGTCAGACTTCATCATCACGGCAGAATAAATAAAAACAAGCATAGTAATTAGAATAATGATTGCATAAGTTTCTGAATAAACTTATATTCATATCGTTTTGACATATAAATAAATCATATTCTCATCGGAAGATGAGTTGTCCTTTTGTTATCCCTAAAAATACGTGAACTCCGTCTTTTCGGAATTGTCAATGCATACATTTTGCTATCGTTCATTCCTGCAGAAGAAATTTCATATGGACTATGCCTCCGCGAGACTGGATTCAGTATTCTAATTCGCCTCTCTTTTCGGAGGCCAGCTAATCTCGATCTGAGTTCACACCTGAGAAAGAGATCATGAGAGCATATTGCTCTGAACCTTTCGCAGGTCTGGTAAACACTCAGCAGAGAGTCAACGTCAAGGTACCGAAAAATAGTGGACATCATTTCCACTGGCAGTACCTTGAAGGGATCCTCATCACCTCTGAAGCATCTAGGAAATACTCCGAACTCCATATTTACCAACTCATGAACAGGCTCGCTTTCGAATCTGAGGCATCTAGAACCTACACGGCTATTTATATATGAAGATTTCGCTCTGAGTAACCAGTATGCGAAGGCCATTACCCCCTCCATTAGCGGCATGGGGAAATCTCGTTCCTGGGTCTATGATTCGAACGTGTAGACATGCCAAATAATTTCCTAGATGCATTGACACCGATTGAGTCATTGAGATTGCGGCAAGGTGAAGAACATGATAAGTAATGCCTTCAAAATAGAAAAGCTATTTTCGGATTATGGACTATAGTGAACATTTATTGTTCTATCATGTGAGACTGGACCTATTTCATTTCATTTATTTTACAAAAAATATTGGTCATTCCTTTCACGTCGAAAACTTTGTTGTCAGGGATGCTAATGTTTCAAAATAACATAATTTTCAGACATATTCGAAACAGAAATTAGTTGAATATTCAGAATGCATTATGGTATTTTCTGACGAAATGATAACTTCATATCGGATGACTTTTGGTCTGAAACATTCTCGAAAATTTCTCAAATACATGAAAAAAAAATTAGTAAAGTTTAAAGAGAAAAACTTCATAGAGTTGGAAGTCCTCCCAGAAAAGAGCATGTTCAAGTTACATATAATTTAATCATTCCATTTCGCTCTATCGTTCACTTTTATTCGAATTCTTGATACAAAATCTACTTCGAATTATCGAATGTATAAATATTTCAATATTTGTATCGTCAGACTTCATCATCAGGGCAGAATAAATGAAAGCAAGCATAGTAATTAGAATAATGATTGCATAAGTTTCTGAATGAACCATGTTCATATCGTTTTGACATATAAAGAAATCATATTCTCATCGAAAGATGAGTTGTCCTCTTGTTATCCCTAAAAATACGTGAACTCCGTTTTTTCGGAATTGTCAATGCATACATTTTGCTATCGTTCATTCCTGCAGAAGAAGTTTCATATGGACTATGCCTCCGCGAGACTGGATTCAGTATTCTAATTCGCCTCTCTTTTCGGAGGCCAGCTAATCTCGATCTGAGTATAAACCTGAGAAAGGGATCATGAGAGCATATTGCTCTGAACCTTTCGCAGGTCTGGTAAACACTCAGCAGAGAGTCAACGTCAAGGTACCAAAAAATAGTGGACATCATTTCCACTGGCAGTACCTTGAAGGGATCCTCATCACCTCTGAAGCATCTAGGCAATACTCTGAACTCCATATTTACCAACTCATGAACAGGCTCGCTTTCGAATCTGAGGCATCTAGAACCTACACGGCTATTTATATATGAAGATTTCGCTCTGAGTAACCAATGAGATCGATGCGAAGGCCATTACCTCCTCCATAAGCGGCATGGGGAAATCTCGTTCCTGGGTCTATGATTCGAACGTGAAGACATGTCAAATAATTGCCTCGATGCATTGACACCGATTGAGTCATTGAGATTGCGGCAAGGTGAAGAACATGGTAAGTAATGCCTTCAAAATAGAAGAACTATTTTCGGATTATGTAATAAAGTGAACATTTATTGTTCTATCATGTGAGACTGGACCTATTTCATTTCATTTATTTAACTAAAAATATTGGTTATTCCTTCCTTTCAAAACTTGGCATGGAGAAATCTCGTTCCTGGGTCTATGATTCGAACGTGTAGACATGTCAAATAATTTCCTCGATGCATTTGTAAAAAACACCCTCTTGGTGATTGGACGGAAGAGCGGCTTTCCACCAATCAAGGTTTTATTACTTAAAGAAAAATAAAAGATGGTATTTAGAATTTTGAGGTTCTTTCTCCAGACGGGAGAAAGTGTGGGATCGGCCCAACGCACTTGGGTCGGGACTTAGTGTTTAAAATTATTTTCTAGGGAGAGGGATGGTAATGAAAACTTTTGGATTGAATTTAAGACGTATATTAAAACCAAATCAAACTAAACAAATTTTCAGTAGTTATGTAAAGGTTTCTTAGATCAAATGATCTTAATTATCAAAATGTTCGGATATTTCTTAAATCGAACGAAACAAATCACATAAAGTCAAACCATTGTATCAACTTCAAATTACAAGAGCAGATCTAATCATTGAAATTAAATAAGCATCAGTGTGAATTCCAAATCATAAAAAAAATGAATTCAAATTATCAACAAAAATGAAAAGGGTTTGTCAAAATAACCCCAGAAATAATATTCATGGATAATCTCGAAAGAATTTACAATATAAGGTAAATTTTCTATACCCAAACGAGATGACGGATAATAATCCTTCTTAAACTTTACATTCCCAAGGGGAAACTCAACAATAGTTTCCTCGTGATCTTTCAAATAAACATGAGTTTTCTCAACAGATAATTCCACTTAGACCTTCAAATACTTAAGGGTGATTACGAAAATAATAATACGCTTTAAAGAGAATACGAAAAATGTCAGGACTCTGGACTATAAATATATTTTTGGCGGGCATGCGGCTTTCTACCAATTCTCAAAATAAGCTAAGCATAAACAATTTATCTGACCTTTTTCCTGTACCAATAATCCCAAGAATGATGAACCTAGGAGGATGATTCTTCGACGATGCTTCTTTCCTGAAACAGACAGATTAGACACGAAACACGACACCCACACGTTTTCGCAAAATTGACCTTCACTCCCGAATATACCGACGATACGCAATCTAAATAATTCCAAGAAATTTTAGAGACTTTACTAACTTCGACTTAACACTTTTTTATGTCCCTGTTTGAGACTGATTTTCCAAAACTTCAAAAGAACCTAAAAAACCTATGAGTTACCCTAACACCGTCTTCCGAATAACTGAACTAACTTTCGTCCGAAACTTCCCCGGCTACCTTATTTTTTGTTCCTTTTAGAAACCAATTAAATTAAAGGTTTTTCTTTCGTCAGCACTTCAAAAACAATCAAACCGATACTTCTTCCATCTTTGTTTTTGTGAGCCAATCAAATTGAGACTTTCCTACCTCCTTGACGCGGGTAGGTAGGGCCTGTCGGAGATGAGGTGATTCTTTACGTAATATTTTTGGGAAATGCAGCGTCGAGAAAATATCATGGTTCCCAGCAAACGCAGCATATATCAGCGCTGAGTTAGTGGAACCATAATTTCCTTATCTTCACTGTTACAGACGAAATTTGAACCGAAGATCAACAATTTCAATCGTTAACGTCTCGCCAGACATCCTGTATGGCATTGATAACCGTCTCAATAATTTCTTGGCACAGGAGTATCGAGTTCCCGAAGTTTAAATCGATCAATTAAATTATCGCGCTTTCTCGCAGGAGATTTCCCGAATAAAATAAAGGATGTTGAAAATACCGGTGAATTATTACGGAAAAGAGAATGATCAAGTCCTAATTTCCGAGAGGATATTCATTTTTCTACTTCCAAGTTATTTCTCCTATTACACATTGACACCGATTGAGTCATTGTGTTACGTCGTGAACGTGTGTTGCCTACGTGACTTGCTTCACCTCCAACGACTCGAGAACCGTCACACTCTGGTGACAATCTGCGGAAGTATTTTCTTGCGAGTGCGCGCGAGAGATAACAATGTCAATTTTCAATTCATTGTTTACACATCGTGCATAAAAGTTGGTTAAAAGCAAACTAATTTTATAGTGCCTTCTAAAGCGAATAAAATTCGTGTTGAATACTTTCGTTGAGAAAGAATAAAATCGTCTGATCGCGTCACCATAATATTTTGTGCTATCCTCTGAGGAATAAGTTCGCCTGTGGTTAAGCAACTTGGAACTTGAGTAACTGGTGAATTGGTCGCTACTAACGACGTCCATCTAAAGGAAAGGTATTTCCCTGTTTCCACTCCTTATACCCCCTTTCGGCTGCTAACTTAGTAGTTGACCACCTACGATCGCCGTCAACTTATATTTCTGAGGTAAGTGCCTTTATTTAATCGGTTGCTTAATTCTCGGACGCACTTCTTCTGAAGTCGATTTGCAGCAATTGACTTACTGCAATCGTCTATTGGTGCCGAAACCAGGGACCTTTAGATCTTAAATTCTAATTCAATTCATCTCTCAATTCTCATTGTAGTCATTTCATTCGGGAAATTTAACAGTGGAATTCTCATTTGTTTTTTGCTATCGCTATTCATCTGTTTATCATATTCGCATTAATCGTCTGTTCATTCCGGTAACATCATCGGAATTCATTTTACTTACCGGGGTTGCTCGCGAAGTAAAAATGCCGTCGACGGATAAATTGAAAGCTACGATCAGTGAATTCATCATCAAGCGAGAAAATGCTTTCGCAGCAGCTTCAACCTTATTTAAGTTGATTAAGGGGCTGACTACTGAATCGGATGTGGCCAATATGTGCCTGGCTGAGTTATTTAAAATCGAGAAGGCCTTCAAAGAAGCTGATGAGTTGATAGTTAAACTGAACTCTCAGCTGGAGGAGGCGGATCGGGACAGGTCGCCATCGAAATTCGCGGCATTCTTTGAGATCTGTCTGCAGATCCGCGCTGCTCATAGTCAGCTGACTGCATCTGCGTCGGTCGCAAAGACCGGGTCATCCCCTGTGGACCTTCCAATTCCTCGGGTCGAGTTGCCATGTTTTCATGGCAAAATCGAAGAATGGCCCAGCTTCATCGCACTTTTCGATGCTCTTGTGCATCTGAACAGTTCCCTGGCGCCTGTTCAGAAATTTCACCTTTTAACTTCTGCTATATCTGGTGAAGCGGCTTCTGTCATCTCCGGCTTCGAACTAAATTCCCTAAACTACCCTTTAGCTTATCAGGCCCTTTACGCTCGGTACCAAAATCCCCGTCGGCTGGCTGACTTGTATGTAAACCAGATATTGGATTCGCGGCCTGCATCTGTTTCTTCCTTGCCCCAATTACAACAATTCGCCACCACGCATCAAAATGCCATCAACGCCCTCAAGGCATTGTCCATTCCAGATCTGGCCGATTATCTTCTGTTTTCCCTTGCCTTGCGCAACCTGGACATACCATCTCGCCAGCTGTTCGAAGGGCAGTTATCCTCTGATGAGTTTCCCAATCTCGCACAATTGCTCGAATTTACCAATCGACAATTGCGAGTGTTGGAAAGCACTTCCATCACCTCATTCCGTGCATCTGCGCCAAAGAGGCCGACCAGAACCCAATCACCAGCGGGGTTAGCGTCTGCTCCTTCATCGTCTGCTCCCTCCTCAGTTGGTCCGTCCTCTCGTCGTCATGCCTATACAGGGGTACGTCCTCCTCAAGCCTCTAGCTCGTCGTCTGTATGTGTGTTCTGCTCGGCAAACCACTCCATTCGACAGTGTCGTGAATTCAAAGCCATGACCATTCATCAGCGAAGATCTTTCGTAACTGAGAGGCGATTATGCAGAAATTGCATGTCATCGTTCCACGCCACTGTTGATTGTGGTTCGGATCAGTGCTGCCACACATGCGGGGGACGTCACCATACGATACTTCATCTAGCCTCTGCGGGCTCCACGCCCTCTTCTGGTACCCAACCGGAGGAGAAACCATCGAATCAGCCTCCTTCTCAATCTTCTGCTACATCAGAGCCGCCAGCCCGTGCCTCCACCTCTCAGGGCACTGCAGTGAGGGGTAGACTGCGTAATATACCTTCATCGGCAGGCTCAGCTTCTCATCGGGCTTCCCCCGCTACATCTTCCCGTAATTCTTGCCACTCATCCGGAAGTGGTACCGAATGACTTCGAGTATGGTCATCTCGCCGTCATCTAACCCTGCCAAATAGTCATCTGTTTTCATCTCCGCGATCTTCCTTGCGCCAGACCAAAGATCCTGGCCTCCTTATGCCTACCGCCTGGATCCGCTTAGATAACCAGCGGAATGTTGTATTCGGCCGAGCTCTTCTCGATTCAGGCTGCCAACACACATTAATCACCCGCGCTTGGGCTACCAAGCTTCGTCTGCGCATTCACCCTGAAGTTGTTCAACTTCGCACCCTCACTAACGCAGATCAGTTTCGCATCCAAGGATACGCATACGTTAGTCTCTGTCACCAAGGGGATCCCCCTCATCTTATCATCAAGGCCTACGTTGTTGACAGCCCCATAGATCCTCTCCCTGTCCAAGCGTTTAATGGCCGATGGCCCGAGTTTCAGCAATTCAACCTAGCTGACCCACTCTTCTATCTGCCTCGTATCATAGGGATGTTGATTGGATCGGATGTGCTCCCTCATCTTATTCTTCCTGGCACGCTGTGTCCATCGTCTGAACTTCCGGGGGCGTTGTCTACCACCTTAGGCTGGGTGCTTTATGGGCCCTACGCTCGCCATCGCAAGAAGACTAAACATGTTTCCTTCTCACCTGACACTGCCAATGCTCGCGCTCGACATGTCCCCAGTTGTCATCGGGTTTCACGGCAGCACGCTTCTCCCTCGTCTTCTGCAGGGTCATCATCTGCTGTATCTTCTTCACCGTCTTCTCATCTTGATTCCCCTCGCTCAGAGTCTGCCTGCCCTTCCCTTCGTGACAAGACTGAATCTTCTGACACATCTCCTCAAATCTCACCTTCTGTTATGATAAGTTCTTCTGCCGTCCCTGATCTTCAAACTATTCCTTCACCCTCCACACAGCACTCGGATCACGAACTTGTCAACAACGTTCGGCGCTTCTGGGAACTTGATAAGGTACCTGACGTGCTTCCGCTGACCCCTGCCGAGAGAGAGTGTGAGATGACATACTGCGCTGATGTCACCCGCGACTCCAATGGAAGGTACACTGTTGGTTTGCCCTTGGCATCGTCTCGGCTGGGCACCTCCGTCAACGTGGCGACTAGACAGTACATTCGACTGGAACAGCGTTTGGACAACAACCCTACTCTTCGTGTCGCTTATCATGAGTTCATGCGAGATTATCTTGAGAGTGGCCATATGGAACTGGTCCCTGAGTCTTCTGATTGTCCGCGATATGAGCCATATTATATTCCCCATCATCCCGTACATCGTCCAGATGATCCTCCTGACAAAATTCGTGTGGTCTTCAATGCCTCTTGTGCATCCGCTAATGGCAAATCCCTTAACGATCTTCTGCTTACTGGTCCGAAGCTGCAAGCGGACATTTCCACCCTCCTGCTTCGCTTTCGTCTATATCGCTTCGTCTTCACCGCCGATATTAGACAGATGTATCGACAGATCCTGATACTCCCTGAGCAAAGGGACTATCAACGTATAGTCTGGCGTTTCAGCAAACACGAACCGCTCCAATATTATCGCCTGAACACCGTCACGTATGGCGTTTCTTCTGCTCCCTTCTTGGCACTTCGGACCCTTCGGAAGCTGGCTTCGGATGACGGACCCAAGTTTCCTGCTGCCAGGCAAGTCTTGCTGGATGAAATTTATGTTGATGACATCTTGACGGGCTGTTCATCCGAAGCTGAAGCTCTTGAGTTGCGGCAGCAGGTGCAGGACCTGCTCAGGGCGGGCGGCTTTGAGTTGCGCAAATGGGCTACCAATCATCCTCCTCTGCTAGACGGTACTCCAGCTGATCATCGTAGAGAATCTTCCTCTACCGATCCTCTTCTTCTCGATCGTGAGCTAGGTCTCAAGATTTTGGGACTTGGGTGGAATCCTTCTTCTGATCACTTCTTCTATTCTGTTCGTTCGACTTCAACGGTCATCACCAAGCGAACCGTGTTGAGTCAGATGGCTAGAATCTTCGACCCCCTGGGATGGTTAACTCCTGTTACCTTCTATGCTAAAATCTTCTTCCGTCAGCTCTGCCTACTCCATCTGGAGTGGGACCAACCTCTTTCGAATGAGGTTCAGCCCCTATGGCTGCAGTTTCAGTCCCAGCTCCCCACTTTGGCAGAGCTCTACATACCACGATTCATCCCTGACGTTTCTTCTTCTGCGCATCGGCTGATCGGCTTCTGTGATGCCTCTGAATCAGGCTACGCTGCGGTCGTTTATCTCCGCACTTTGGCATCGTCTGGTCATTATCAGGTGTCCCTTCTAGCAGCTAAATCAAAAATTGCTCCTTGCAAGGCCATAACTCTGCCTCGTTTGGAGCTATGCGGGGCCCATCTTCTCGCCAAGCTCATGCACCATCTGTCCACTCGCGTGTTGGAACATCTCGGCGCTGAGTGCATGGCCTTCTGTGATTCCTCTGTGGCCTTGTCGTGGATCCGTGGTGAGAGTCACAGGTGGAAGACATTTGTTGGCAATCGGGTTGCTGAAATACAGGAGCTCATTCCCTCTGATCGCTGGAGACATGTAGTGTCTGAGGACAATCCAGCTGATTGTGCCTCTCGAGGACTGATGCCTACAGACATTCATCATCACCCATTGTGGTGGCGGGGTCCTCACTGGTTGTCTTTCGACTTATCCTTATGGCCTGTTTCCTCTGTTGATTCCTCTCAAACTGATCGAGTGGACGAGGAAGCAAAGCCAATCTCCGCTTTGATGTTCGCGGCTATCTCCGATGAACCCACCTTCATTGACCGCTTTTCCTCATATCTTCGACTCAAGCGGGTCACCGCCTTTTGTCGAAGATTCATAATGAATACTCGTGGTCTATCACCCCCTCGGTCAGGTTTTCTTTCCTCTGTTGAGCTCCAGGAGGCGGAGGCCTGCTTGATACGTCTCGTTCAATCCGTTTATTTTGCCGAGGAGCTGACTGAGCTTCGGAAACCATCTTCTCGTCTCCGGCTCATCATGAAGCTTCACCTTTTCTGTGACCAGCAAGGAATTATTCGTGTTGGAGGCCGCCTGTCGGCGGCCTTGTTGCCGTATAGACACAAACATCCTGTTCTTCTTCCAAAGAAGAGCCATGTCACTCATCTGATCATCGATGATGCCCATTATCGTCTCCTGCACGCTGGCGCCTTGGCCACTCATTCGTACATTCGTCGCCGGTACTGGATTCTGGATGGACGCAATGTTGTACGCAATCGACTACGCAGGTGCAATCGATGCTTCTCCTGCAAACCTCGTCCCATGGTACAGCCAATGGGCAATCTGCCTCCCGAGCGACTATCCTCTGCCATGGCCTTTCTTACCACTGGTGTAGACTACGCCGGACCCTTTTATGTCACGAGTGCGCGATTACGAGGGGCTGTCAGCACAAAGGCATATCTGGTTGTCTTCATCTGTTTCACTACCAAGGCAGTTCACTTAGAATTGGCATCTGAGCTGTCCACTCCAGCGTTTATCGCTGCTTATCGGCGGTTCGTTGCGCGCCGAGGTCACCCTTCCGTCATCTTTTCCGATAACGGGACCAATTTCGTTGGTGCTCATAACTACCTTCATGATCTTGGCCGCTTATTGTCTGCTCCACAACATCAGCAGAGTCTTTGCGATGCCGCTTCGTCCTCCGGAACTGATTGGCGATTCATACCGCCTTCCAGTCCTCACTTTGGCGGCCTTTTGGAGGCCGCTGTAAAATCTGCCAAGCATCATCTCACTCGCGTCATCGGCGAGCAGAAACTCACTTATGAGGAATTTCTCACTGTCTGCACTCAGGTTGAGGCCATCCTCAACTCCCGTCCTCTGTATCTTCCCTCATCTGACCCTTCGGATTTTGAGGCCCTCACACCAGGGCATTTCTTGATTTTCCGCCCCCTCAGCGCTCCTCCTGACCATGATGTCAGTTCCGTGTCTGTGAATCGTTTATCTCGTTGGCAATTGGTCCAGCGATTCCAGCAGGACTTCTGGAAGCGTTGGCGTCAGGAATACTTGCATACCTTGCAGCAACGTCATAAGTGGTTGCAGCCGTCTACCCCTGTCCTTCCAGGCACTGTTGTCATCATTCGAGACGACAATCTTCCTCCTCTAAAGTGGAGTATAGGCCGTATATCATCTGTTTTTCCCGGAGCTGACTCCACAATTCGTGTGGCTGATGTTGCTACCCCTTCTGGGACAGTTCGACGACCAATCGTCAAACTGTGTCCTCTTCCAAGTCAGTAGATGACTTTTTTCTTTCGTCTGTTCACTCCTTCCAGTTCTTACTGAAGGGATCCTTCAGGGCGGGCGGCATGTTACGTCGTGAACGTGTGTTGCCTACGTGACTTGCTTCACCTTCAACGACTCGAGAACCGTCTCACTCTGGTGACAATCTGCGGAAGTATTTTCTTGCGAGTGCGCGCGAGAGATAACAATGTCAATTTTCAATTCATTGTTTACACATCGTGCATAAAAGTTGGTTAAAAGCCAACTAATTTAATAGTGCCTTCTAAAGCGAATAAAATTCGTGTTGAATACTTTCGTTGAGAAAGAATAAAATCGTCTGATCGCGTCACCATAATATTTTGTGCTATCCTCTGAGGAATAAGTTCACCTGTGGTTAAGCAACTTGGAACTTGAGTAACTGGTGAATTGGTCGCTACTAACGACGTCCATCTAAAGGAAAGGTATTTCCCTGTTTCCACTCCTTATACCCCCTTTCGGCTGCTAACTCAGTAGTTGACCACCTACGATCGCCGTCAACTTATATTTCTGAGGTAAGTGCCTTTATTTAATCGGTTGCTTAATTCTCGGACGCACTTCTTCTGAAGTCGATTTGCAGCAATTGACTTACTGCAATCGTCTACATTGAGATTGCGGCAAGGTGAAGAACATGGTAAGTAATGCCTTCAAAACAGTAGAGCTTTTTTCGGATTATGTAATATAGTGAACATTTATTGTTCTATCATGTGAGACTGGACCTACTTCATTTCATTTATCTTACAAAAAATATTGGTCATTCCTTTCACGTCGAAAAGTTCGTTGTCAGGAATGCTGATGTTTCAAAATAACATAATTTTCAGACATATTCGAAACAGAAGTAAGTTGAAAATTCAGAATGCATTATGGTATTTCCTGATGAAATGATAACTTCACATCGGATGACCTTTTGTTTGAAAGCCCCTCGAGAATTTCTAAAATACATGAAAAAAAAAATTTACAGATTTCGCAATCCTTGCAACCATCAGAGACATTGGAAATGATAACACCACATGTGAATATTACCAACATTTATTTGCATTTGAACTTAAAATAAAATAGTATTTTCAATAATAATAATGAGCAATAATAATTGCAAGAAACAATCAACATTCCCAATTCCTAACATAAACATGTGAGAGGAAACTTGTCACCGTATTTTAAAACAAAAATGTTCTTTCTAAAGTAAGTATGCTTAATATATAATAATAAAAAATAAAGATATGAATAATTGGATGAAGCTTGGTCCATCCTGTCATTCCTGTCCAATATTTTCGAAGTGAGTTTTGATTTTAGCAAATCTGGGTTTTCATGAAATTGGCTTTAGATAGAAGGATTCAGTTTTTACTAAAATTCATGAATCTTACATGTACTCGGAGTTAACATCATCAGAATAAGTCCACCTCGTCCAATATTTTCGAAGAGAATTTTTATTTTACCAAATCTGAGTTTTCTCGAAATTGGCTCGAGATAGAAGGATTCTGTCTTTACTAAAATTCATGAATCTTATATGTTCTTAGATCAACTCACATCGGAGGAAGCTGAGTCCATTCTGTCCAATATTTTCTAAGCGAATTTTTATTTTACCAAATCTGGGTTTTCATGAAATTGGTTCGAGATAGAAAGATTCTGTTTTCACTAAAATTCAGGAATCTTATATGTACCTTCTCGGAGTAAACATCATCAGAAGAAGCTGAGTCCACCCCGTCCAATATTTTCGAAAAGAATTTTTATTTTACCAAATCTGAGTATTCTCGAAATTGGCTTGAGATAGAAGGATTATGTTTTTACTAAAATTCATTAATCTTATATGTAGGGGAGGACGGGGGAATTCCACGCACCTTAGGGAAAATGCTCACAAAAACCTTCCTATGTACCTACACACAAACTTTCATAATTTAACTGCTGAATCACGAACCCATTTGGAACTTTTTCATCACAAGGAAAAGGTTCAACTACCTATACCAATTGAGAAAAAAAAAATTCTGAAAACTGTCTTTTCGCGGTCTTCCCCCACGTACTGGGTAATACTGCGCATGCGATGGTATAATTATGCGCATATATTGTACAGCTGAAAAACTCGAAAAAATATTTCATTATTTAGGTAATAACCAAGTACAATGTAAATTAAACAAATTTCCATGAATAGGTACAAAAAATATTATTGAAGAATTACCCCGCTACAGCTGCGCGTTATTCTTCCAGTGTGAGTAGCTTGCAATATAAAGATAGAAAAGGATTGAAATACATAGAACATAAACATAACACAAGACACAAACAAGAGAAGGAGTTTTTTATAGAAAAGACTACAAAAACGATTGGTCAGAAGTCATTCTATTACACAGCCCCAAAACTGTTTTGTCAGGTTCCACGGACCATCAGAGATATAAATGATGCTTCTTTTTACAAAAAAAAAATTAGAATTTGGCTGCAAAATTTGTCTGTGGAAAACCTGGCGAAGTTTATCAATGGTTCCGTATGATTCATCATTCATCATAGCCGGGCTCAATTATGTTGGTACTAATCAATATTATTGTTAGTTAATTATGTTTCATTACTTCTATTCCACATGTTTTATTGTATTTTCTGTGTTTTACTTTGTTATTGTATATTTGGCGATTTTCTTTTATTGTTGGGTTGCTTTATGATTGTTTATGGTGGTGGCATTTTGTGCCTATCTTTACGTTTATACAACTTTAAAAGTTTCATTTTTGCTTTCTTACGTTTTGAAAATTTATACGTTTATATTTTCACATCTCTACTTTCTTACATTTTTGCATTTGTGCGTTTTCTGGTTCGTATTTTGTATTGTCACATCTTTAACATTGAACATTTTTACATTTACATGCTTGGATTTACTTATTTTACATGTCTTTAATTGATATAATTGTATGCTTTGTGGTTACATCATTCATTCAGCATGTGTTCATTCATTCGTTGTTTCGATTTATTGGCAAGATATTAGTGTGTAAATTAGGAATGCCCACAACAAGTTTTCTTCGTGGGATATCTCCGATTTATTTTCATTTTTTCTCATCATTCATGTCCATGCCTGTAACCTTAATGAAAATAAATATTATTATTATTATTATATTATAGTCACCCATCCAACTAATCACTGACAGTAGATGACGAAATACAATTATGTAATTGTTCTTTTGCATTAAATAATCTACACATATGAAGGAAAATAGTCATGCAATAGATTCATTAGAAATTAATAATAGAAGTACTTCCCACGATTCCAATTTCTCTCGATTATTTTTTGACGTTTCTCGAAACCAATAGAAATCTTCAATTTCAGTAATTCATATACGTTCTAGCCAATCAAAACATTATTATAGTGGAAATAATCTACCTACATTATTCCAGCGAGAATAATTCAATGTACATTGTTTTTATTGAATGACAACCACATGACAACGGATTTTCTTGATTTGACGCATTTGTCGTAAATTTTCAAGAAATTCGTAAAATGAATCCCAAAAGTTTTAGTGAATCATCAGTCGATGATATAAATAAAATAATCATTGAAAGTGTATGTTAGAATGCCAAAATAAGCAGCGCGTCGATTTGGAAACAATTCCAATTATTTTGCGACGAGAGGGGCTTCAAATTGGAAGACATCAACAACAAAACAAGCCGTTATTTTGAAGGACTTTGGGTTCAATATGAAAAAACAGAATGGAGAAGACAATGTGGAATAAAACCGCAAAATGAATGCAAGAGTTGTACTACGACCAATTTAATAGAAGATTGTACCCATTCAATGATATCGAATTCAAATTCACCAGATATGCTAAAAACACCAAGCGTAAGTTATTACAGGGAGAGCTCGAAAAGAGGAAATAAAGTTCTGCAAGTTTGAGCAAAGGAGAAATCTTGGACATGATAAAACTCAACGACGAAAACACACCGTCTGGCTTCCAGAAGAAATTGTATTTTTCATGTTCAAAACTTCAATGCATCCTAATTTGTATAACTCATTCTGTTTATATTGAGTCGAGTAATAAGTATAAATTTGTTGAAATTAAAATATAAAATCTTAAAAATTTATGATTTTGATTGTAACGTCAGAGAATAACGTCAAAAAATAATCCATCGAATAGCACACGAGAGTTCGATAAATTAGATAATAATTCTCCAGGCATTTTCTCAAACTTGTTGCCATTTGGCAATAGCTACTCGAGCCCTTCGGGCTCTCGTGTCTATTGCCTGGCAACAAGTTTACTAAAATCTGTCGAATTATTTTCAATTTATTCTCACTCTCTTGTGATATTACTACTGAAAATTAGATCAGAGCGTCGTGAAACGAACAATCGGCTCCCTGGTCTAAAATAAAAACACGAATATCTTTAAATTACGGGAGCATGTTGGCAAGGCAAATACGAGATGGTGCGCTGTATCCACAGAAATATAATAAAATATTTATTTATTTATATGTTTATTATATTTCTGTGGCTGTATCTAAATTTTGAAATAACTGAACTGAGTTGCAGAATATCAATGCGCAGAATTCCCCCGTGCGCGGAATTCCCTCGTCCTCCCCTACTCGGAGGAAATCAAATGAAGCTGAGTCCACTCCGTCCAATATTTTCGAAGTGAATTTTGATCTTAGCAAATCTGATTCATGAAATTGGCTTCAGATAGAAGGATTCTGTTCCTACTAAAATTCATTAATCTTATATGTACTCGGATCAACTATTGACCTATTCTTCAAATACCGAAATAATTGCCCAATCTGGCAACGTTGCGGCGAATTTGACGGACCACTCACCGCGGCCCAGATCTCACTTGATGAAACAACAATATAAACACTCGAAGTGCTAATGAATGAAATAAAACAATGATCTGTCCTTCAAATACAGGAATAATTGCCCAATCTGGCAACGTTGCGGCGAATTTGACGTACCTCCCACCGTGGCTCACTGGTCGCCGTCGCCGATTCTCGAGCATACATTAATTCTCACGAATTCCTAACCAATCAGATTCACTCGATTCCGAGTGCTTCCGAATGCACCCGAGAGGACGATCGTGAAAAGAAGCCGTTGCCCGTTATTCAGATCGCGCGTTTTGTCTTTTGTCGTTCTTCATAAACGAATCTGATAGTGAAATAGTTGAAAACGGTTGGAACTTGGAACTTCGAACAGTTTGATTTATATTATGGTAATTACCCCCCCATGAGTATCAAAGTCCTTAGAAGAAGTTACGCAATGTGGTGCACATAAAAAAATTTCATAAATTGTGAACCTGATTTTCAATCGTTATTACCCCCCCCTCCCATGAAAAAAAGCTATATCCGCCCTTGCATTTAGAACAAGCTATAATAGTTAATTATGTTTCATTACTTCTATTCCACATGTTTTATTGTATTTTCTGTGTTTTACTTTGTTATTGTATATTTGGCGATTTTCTTTTATTGTTGGGTTGCTTTAAGATTGTTTATGGTGGTGGCATTTTGTGCCTATCTTTACGTTTATACAACTTTAAAAGTTTCATTTTTGCTTTCTTACGTTTTGAAAATTTATACGTTTATATTTTCACATCTCTACTTTCTTACATTTTTGCATTTGTGCGTTTTCTGGTTCGTATTTTGTATTGTCACATCTTTAACATTGAACATTTTTACATCTACATGCTTGGATTTACTTATTTTACATGTCTTTAATTGATATAATTGTATGCTTTGTGGTTACATCATTCATTCAGCATGTGTTCATTCATTCGTTGTTTCGATTTATTGGCAAGATATTAGTGTGTAAATTAGGAATGCCCACAACAAGTTTTCTTCGTGGGATATCTCCGATTTATTTTCATTTTTTCTCATCATTCATGTCCATGCCTGTAACCTTAATGAAAATAAATATTATTATTATTATTATATTATAGTCACCCATCCAACTAATCACTGACAGTAGATGACGAAATACAATTATGTAATTGTTCTTTTGCATTAAATAATCTACACATATGAAGGAAAATAGTCATGCAATAGATTCATTAGAAATTAATAATAGAAGTACTTCCCACGATTCCAATTTCTCTCGATTATTTTTTGACGTTTCTCGAAACCAATAGAAATCTTCAATTTCAGTAATTCATATACGTTCTAGCCAATCAAAACATTATTATAGTGGAAATAATCTACCTACATTATTCCAGCGAGAATAATTCAATGTACATTGTTTTTATTGAATGACAACCACATGACAACGGATTTTCTTGATTTGACGCATTTGTCGTAAATTTTCAAGAAATTCGTAAAATGAATCCCAAAAGTTTTAGTGAATCATCAGTCGATGATATAAATAAAATAATCATTGAAAGTGTATGTTAGAATGCCAAAATAAGCAGCGCGTCGATTTGGAAACAATTCCAATTATTTTGCGACGAGAGGGGCTTCAAATTGGAAGACATCAACAACAAAACAAGCCGTTATTTTGAAGGACTTTGGGTTCAATATGAAAAAACAGAATGGAGAAGACAATGTGAAATAAAACCGCAAAATGAATGCAAGAGTTGTACTACGACCAATTTAATAGAAGATTGTACCCATTCAATGATATCGAATTCAAATTCACCAGATATGCTAAAAACACCAAGCGTAAGTTATTACAGGGAGAGCTCGAAAAGAGGAAATAAAGTTCTGCAAGTTTGAGCAAAGGAGAAATCTTGGACATGATAAAACTCAACGACGAAAACACACCGTCTGGCTTCCAGAAGAAATTGTATTTTTCATGTTCAAAACTTCAATGCATCCTAATTTGTATAACTCATTCTGTTTATATTGAGTCGAGTAATAAGTATAAATTTGTTGAAATAAAAATATAAAATCTTAAAAATTTATGATTTTGATTGTAACGTCAGAGAATAACGTCAAAAAATAATCCATCGAATAGCACACGAGAGTTCGATAAATTAGATAATAATTCTCCAGGCATTTTCTCAAACTTGTTGCCATTTGGCAATAGCTACTCGAGCCCTTCGGGCTCTCGTGTCTATTGCCTGGCAACAAGTTTTCTAAAATCTGTCGAATTATTTTCAATTTATTCTCACTCTCTTGTGATATTACTACTGAAAATTAGATCAGAGCGTCGTGAAACGAACAATCGGCTCCCTGGTCTAAAATAAAAACACGAATATCTTTAAATTACGGGAGCATGTTGGCAAGGCAAATACGAGATGGTGCGCTGTATCCACAGAAATATAATAAAATATTTATTTATTTATATGTTTATTATATTTCTGTGGCTGTATCTAAATTTTGAAATAACTGAACTGAGTTGCAGAATATCAATGCGCAGAATTCCCCCGTGCGCGGAATTCCCTCGTCCTCCCCTACTCGGAGGAAATCAAATGAAGCTGAGTCCACTCCGTCCAATATTTTCGAAGTGAATTTTGATTTTAGCGAATCTGATTCATGTAATTGGCTTCAGATAGAAGGATTCTGTTCCTACTAAAATTCATTAATCTTATATGTACTCGGATCAACTATTGACCTATTCTTCAAATACCGAAATAATTGCCCAATCTGGCAACGTTGCGGCGAATTTGACGGACCACTCACCGCGGCCCAGATCTCACTTGATGAAACAACAATATGAACACTCGAAGTGCTAATGAATGAAATAAAACAATGATCTGTCCTTCAAATACAGGAATGATTGCCCAATCTGGCAACGTTGCGGCGAATTTGACGTACCTCCCACCGTGGCTCACTGGTCGCCGTCGCCGATTCTCGAGCATACATTAATTCTCACGAATTCCTAACCAATCAGATTCACTCGATTCCGAGTGCTTCCGAATGCACCCGAGAGGACGATCGTGAAAAGAAGCGGTTGCCCGTTATTCAGATCGCGCGTTTTGTCTTTTGTCGTTCTTCATAAACGAATCTGATAGTGAAATAGTTGAAAACGGTTGGAACTTGGAACTTCGAACAGTTTGATTCATATTATGGTAATTACCCCCCCATGAGTATCAAAGTCCTTAGAAGAAGTTACGCAATGTGGTGCACATAAAAAATTTCATAAATTGTGAACCTGATTTTCAATCGTTATTACCCCCCCCCCCATGAAAAAAAGCTATATCCGCCCTTGCATTTAGAACAAGCTATAATAAAAAAATCATTTTTTAAAACAATCTTTTATAAAAACAACCCTCATCCGCCATTTTGAAGCCGCCATCTTGAATTCCTCAATTTTGAAGAATCGTAATAACATAATGGTTATGGTATTTCCTGATGAAATGATAACTTCATATCGGATGACCTTTTGTCTGCAACATTCTCGAAAATTTCTAAAATACATGAAAAAAAATTAGTGAAGTTAAAAGAGAAGAACTTCATAGGGTTAAAAGTCCTCCCAGAAACGAGCATGTTCAAGTTACATATAATTTAATCATTCCATTTCGCTCTATCGTTCACTTTTATTCGAATTCTTGATACAAAATCTACTTAAAATTATCGAATATTTAAATATTTCAATATTGGTATCGTCAGACTTCATCATCACGGCAGAATAAATAAAAACAAGCATAGTAATTAGAATAATGATTGCATAAGTTTCTGAATAAACTTATATTCATATCGTTTTGACATATAAATAAATCATATTCTCATCGGAAGATGAGTTGTCCTTTTGTTATCCCTAAAAATACGTGAACTCCGTCTTTTCGGAATTGTCAATGCATACATTTTGCTATCGTTCATTCCTGCAGAAGAAATTTCATATGGACTATGCCTCCGCGAGACTGGATTCAGTATTCTAATTCGCCTCTCTTTTCGGAGGCCAGCTAATCTCGATCTGAGTATAAACCTGAGAAAGGAATCATGAGAGCATATTGCTCTGAACCTTTCGCAGGTCTGGTAAACACTCAGCAGAGAGTCAAAGTCAAGGTACCAAAAAATAGTGGACATCATTTCCACTGGCAGTACCTTGAAGGGATCCTCATCACCTCTGAAGCATCTAGGCAATACTCTGAACTCCATATTTACCACTTCATGAACAGGCTCGCTTTCGAATCTGAGGCATCTAGAACCTACACGGCTATTTATATATGAAGATTTCGCTCTGAGTAACCAATGAGATCGATGCGAAGGCCATTACCTCCTCCATAAGCGGCATGGGGAAATCTCGTTCCTGGGTCTATGATTCGAACGTGTAGACATGTCAAATAATTTCCTCGATGCATTGACACCGATTGAGTCATTGAGATTGCGGCAAGGTGAAGAACATGGTAAGTAATGCCTTCAAAATAGAAGAACTATTTTCGGATTATGTAATAAAGTGAACATTTATTGTTCTATCATGTGAGACTGGACCTATTTCATTTCATTTATTTAACAAAAAATATTGGTTATTCCTTCCACGTCAAAACTTTGTTGTCAGGGATGCTGATGTTTCAAAATAACAAAATTTTCAGACATATTCGAAACAGAAGTTAGTTGAAAATTCAGAATGCAATATGGTATTTCCTGATGAAATGATAAACACTCAGCAGAGAGTCAACGTTGAGGTACCGAAAAATAGTGGACATCATTTCAACTGGCAGTACCTTGAAGGGATCCTCATCACCTCTGAAGCATCTAGGCAATACTCTGAACTCCATATTTACCACTTTATGAACAGGCTCGCTTTCGAATCTGAGGCATCTAGAACCTACACGGCTATTTATATATGAAGATTTCGCTCTGACTAACCAATGATATCGATGCGAAGGCCATTACTCCCTCCATTAGCGGCATGGAGAAATCTCGTTCCTGGGTCTATGATTCGAACGTGTAGACATGTTAAATAATTTCCTCGATGCATTTGTAAAAAACACCCTCTTGATGATTGGACGGAAGAGCGGCTTTCCACCAATCAAGGGTGTTATTACTTAAAGAAAAATAAAAGATGGTATTTAGAATTTTGAGGTTCTTTCTCCAGACGGGAGAAAGTGTGGGATCGGCACTTGGGCACTTGGGTCGGGACTTAGTGTTTAAAATTATTTTCTAGGGAGAGGGATGGTAATGAAAACTTTTGGATTGAATTTAAGACGTATATTAAAACCAAATCAAACTAAACAAATTTTCAGTAGTTATGTAAAGGTTTCTTAGATCAAATGATCTTAATTATCAAAATGTTCGGATATTTCTCAAATCGAACGAAACAAATCACATCAAGTCAAACTATTGTATCAACTTCAAATTACAAGAGCAGATCTAATCATTGAAATTAAATAAGCATCAGTGTGAATTCCAAATCATAAAAAAAATGAATTCAAATCATCAACAAAAATGAAAAGGGTTTGTCAAAATAACCCCAGAAATAATAATCATGGATACTCTCGAAAGAATTACAGAAGTACAGAACGCATGCGCATAGTGAATAGACGTGTTGTTTATGTTCCGATTACATTGAAATATTTGGTGGAATTGAGTGATTTTTTTATAATACACATACCACAATATCACAACAGTGATTCTCTCTTTGGATTTGAAAGGTAGGATCAATCTAGTTTGTTCCTGTGAACGTTTCCTTTACAACTTCTGAACCCGCTTAACCTATATCCGAACGTCGTTGTTATACGTCACAGAACATAATAGCAAAGAGTAGATTTGATAATAGATCTGTTCTCAGTTATCTTACAACGGGAAGATAGGATCTCGTATTGCGCTGTTGTCACGTTGAGCATATTTTCCTAGTTCATTCTCGTTCCTCTCATTACATCTCCCTTCTATTCGTGGCCTTCCCATCTGTCCTGAGTCTCTCTTATAGGCCCAAGAGAGTGAAGAATTTTTACCTGTTACACATTCCATTAAAATGCCTCAGTGTCAACTCTGCAACAAGTCGATATCAAGTAAACAGCGTAGTCTGTGCTGTTCACTTTGTAAAAACAACTTCCACCTTGACTGCTTGAAGTTATCTCCAACTGAGGTGACGCCTTCTGACGTCCCTTGTGATGACTGGGTCTGTCGCTATTGTAGGAAAGACAGTAGAGCTCTTCGTAACAGGCCGGTACCTCCCCTTGAGGGGGGGAAACCTGCTTCCACCTTGAGTCCTCTCTCGGTGGATCAGTTCGACCTCCTTATGGCCAAGCTCAATCTAATTGCGGGGGACATCGCCGAGATCAAATCGACTCAACAAGCTCTAAAATCGGAACTTGTCGAGTGCAAGTCAATTCTATCCAGCCACTCGGAGATATTGCAAGACCATCAGCTCGCTATAAGTGATCACTCTGCATCTATTGATAAACACGAGAACGATATCGCTGGGTGTCGGTCACAGATAATCTCCATTCTCGAGGACTCCAAACGTCTAGGTGACAACATTTCTTCTGTTGTCGACAGGGTCGATCAGCTCGGCCAGAACGCTCCAACTTGTGAAACTGCTAACGCGTCTGGTGATCAGTCAGAATTGCTTGACCGGCTTCACCGATCTCACAACATTATACTGAGGGGCGTACCTGAAGGGAGGTCAGTCGACGACGGTGCTGCTGTTTCTAACATTATTAAGATCATTTTCCCGTCTGCTAACGAGTGCCGCTTGGATCACAGGCGTCTCGGCAGGTCTGGTGGTTCCAAGCCTAGACCGATCAAGGTTTCCTTTTCAAACCCGCTAATCGTCCAACGAATCTTGCGTAACTGGAAAGTGGTACTCGACAATCCATCCTACAGGGGGGTCTCAATATCCGATGATAAAACGCCCAGACAACTGTCCGAACTCAACTTGTTGAGGCAACAACTCAAACATAGAAGAAGTGCAGGAGAGACCAACATCGACATTAAGTTTGTAAGGGGCGTCCCCACTATAGTACCCACTTCTAAAACACCTTCAAAAAACTAAATTCTACACTCACGGAATGGACTATTGCCTATACCAACATACAATCATTGCACTCCAAACTTCTTGAACTCCAATCTTTCGTTAAAAACTGCCATCCCAAATTTATACTGATCTCAGAGTCATGGCTTCACCCCGGTGTGGCCGATGTATCCGTGTCAATACCTGGTTATTCTATTTTTCGCAGTGACAGTACAACCACGATTGGTCACGCGGGAGTTTGTATCTACTGCAGCGAAGAGATAAGCAGAGATTTCACTCTAAGTTCATTCTCCTTCTGTTACCCTGGTATTGACAATGTATTCGTCAAATTTTCTGATAATAACTCTACTGTGTTGACAATTGGTTGTATTTATAGACCCCGTGAATGTCAGCACGATACCAACTTTTGCGATTCTCTTGCTGAACTCTCCTCTTCGGAGGCTAATTTTTTTTTTTGCGGCGATTTTAATTTACCTGACTTACAGTGGCCATTATCGGGTCGAAGACAGTGTAACTCATCCTCTAGGCCTTACGTTGATATGATTCGCGATAACAACTTCATCCAGTTGGTAACGCAGCCCACCAGATTTCGAAGCGGCCAAAACCCATCGCTTCTCGATCTTATTCTGGTCAACAGCAATGACCTGGTATCGCAACTTGACTACTTGCCTCCTTTCGGCAAATCTGACCATTGCACCCTCTCGTCTAAAATTCAACTGTCTCTAGGTTCCTCAAGTACCAAAAGTACGAGAACAATCAAGACGGTAAACTTTGACCTTCTACTAGAAGCTCTTGATGTTGATTGGAGTGAGATACTTTCTCCTCGTGCCGACGTTGATGCGATGTGGAACATCTTTCTAGACACAACCAAGGCTATGATTGATGGTTGCTCCGAATCTAAGACAGTTGTCAGCGTTCCTGCCAAACCCTGGATCAATCATACCATCCTAAAGATGATTAGACATAAAAAAGCGATTTGGCAGAGATATATGCGTCATAAGTCTAATCATATTTACCAAGCACATAGAAATTACTCCAATTACCTGTCAGACGTAATCAAAAGAGCTAAGTCTGAATTTGAGTCCAAACTGATTTCCTCAGGCGATCGTAAGCGAATGTTCAAATATCTGAGGTCATCCCTAAAAACGAAGGTCTCCATTCCACTAGTCAGAGACAAACATGGCGATGTCACCTCTTCGCCGTTGTCGTCTGCAGAGGAGCTAGCCGACGTTTTTGAATCCTCCTTCTCTTTGGAGCCTCCTCTGTTGCCGAGGCTGTTGGCTGGGAACCCAGGTGCCATTTTGAGTGACGTTGAATTCACTCCTGCCATTCTTCTGAAGCATCTCCAACAGTTAGACGTCTCCTCTTCTCCGGGTGCAGATGGAGTTTCCTCGAGGGTCCTTAAGTACTGTGCATCTTCCCTGGCTGAACCATTATCCATTTTGTTCAACAAATCTTTTTCTTCTCACTCCCTACCCACCTGTTGGAAAATGGCGATCATTACCCCTATATTCAAATCGGGTGACAAATTGGATGCCAAAAACTACCGTCCTATCAGTTTGGTACCCATTGTCGCAAAATTATGTGAGAGGGTAATCCTGGATAAAATCATCCAATTCGCGCTTGATAACAGGTTAATTCCAGGGGAGCAACATGGTTTCTTGCCTGGTCGTTCTGTGTTGACGAACCTTTTGTTGTGTGTGAATGAATGGTCGAGGATGCTGGACGGGGGTGTTCCTGTTGACGTAGTTTACCTGGATTTTTCTCGTGCGTTCGATCGCGTTCCACACAGGCGTCTACTTCTCAAGCTCGAGAGTCTGGGTATTCGGGGTTCCCTCCTTCAGTGGATCAGGTCATTCCTCTCTGATCGCACTTTCCGCGTTCGCGTGGGAGACTCTCTATCGACTTTAAGATCAGTAGTTAGTGGGGTCCCCCAGGGTTCGGTCCTAGGACCACTTCTTTTCCTTCTTTACACTTCGGATCTGCCTAGAACCATTCGATCTAATTGTTCGCTTTTTGCCGATGATGCTAAAATCTTTGGTGATCCGCTTGGGGACCCTGGTGTCATTCAGAGGGACCTCGATGCCCTCTACGACTGGTCTGTGAACTGGTGTTTGCCTCTAAATCTCTCTAAGTGTTCGGTCATTCACATGGGAAGGAACAATCCTGGTGTAGATTATTATCTCGGCGGCCATAAGATTTCTGCAGAAACCTCTCATTGTGACCTTGGAGTCGTGGTTTCCGACGATCTTTCTTGGTCCAATCACATCCTGCACACCGTTAACAAGGCGAAGAGAATTCTTTATCTGCTGGGCAGATCATTTTCCCGTTGCGATCCGGCCTCCTGTAGAATTCTATATACTACTTATGTGCGCCCAATCCTTGAATATGCCGGGGCTGTTTGGTCTCCGTCTCTGGTTCGCGATGTGGAGCTGCTTGAGAGTGTCCAACGTCGTGCGACTAGAATACCCTATGGTGTACTGCGACCCAGCTACCCTGAACGTCTCTCAATTATGGATCTCCCCTTGTTCTCGGACAGACGGGCCCGAGGTGACCTCATTATCACCTACAGAGCTCTGAACGGTCTTTTCAATGCAGATCTGGGTGTAATGTACACTCTGAATGATGATGAACGTCTGCGAGGCCACAGATACAAACTGCGAAGGGAGAATTTCAGGACAACTCAGAGAGAACACTTTCTGTCCAACCGAGTATTTTCTTCGTGGAACCGTCTACCGTCAGCCATTGTGGAGGCATCCTCTGTCAATTCGTTCAAAAACCGATTTGACAGGTGGATGCAGAGTTCATCGCCGCCAACTTAAGAAGAAATTCTCTTTTCCTTTATTGATTTTGTAATTGTTTTTTATCTTTCAATTGTAATTCATACTTTTTTTTTTTTGTCTAGTTATGTGCATCTGTATTTATTCTTGATATTCTTTGAGTTTATAGAATTTTTCTTAACTCTTGTCATAAATATAATAATAATAATAATAATAAGAATGAAGAAGAATGGAATGAGAGCCAACTACGTGGATGAATTGAAGATTATTCCGGCCTGTAGATCACTGGCCGAGGTATTGGCGCACAGAATGCAGAAAGCAGTGTTGCTCGGGTCACTTCATATCATCAGGTCCCATGAACTCTAGAAGCCACTTGCAGCTCATCTCTTTTGTTAAGGGACGCTACGAGGGCAGGATGAAGAACTCCTCCATTTAAGTGTGAGGGGTTTTTAGTGAGTAACCAAACAAGATCATGGATTCTCACACTACCGAGAGTGCGGACCCTCTTGGTGCCCATAAAGGGTTTTCCCCTCACACGGACGTAAAAAAAAAAAAAAAAAAAAAAAAAAAAAAAAAAATAATAATAATAATAATAATTTACAATATAAGGTAAATTTTCTATACCCAAACGAGATGACGGATAATAATCCTTCTTAAACTTTACATTCCCAAGGGGAAACTCAACAATAGTTTCCTCGTGATCTTTCAAATAAACATGAGTTTTCTCAACAGATAATTCCACTTAGACCTTCAAATACTTAAGGGTGATTACGAAAATAATAATACGCTTTAAAGAGAATACGAAAAATGTCAGGACTCTGGACTATAAATATATTTTTGGCGGGCATGCGGCTTTCTACCAATTCTCAAAATAAGCTAAGCATAAACAATTTATCTGACCTTTTTCCTGTACCAATAATCCCAAGAATGATGAACCTAGGAGGATGATTCTTCGACGATGCTTCTTTCCTGAAACAGACAGATTAGACACGAAACACGACACCCACACGTTTTCGCAAAATTGACCTGCACTCCCGAATATACCGACGATACGCAATCTAAATAATTCCAAGAAATTTTAGAGACTTAACTAACTTCGACTTAACACTTTTTTATGTCCCTGTTTGAGACTGATTTTCCAAAACTTCAAAAGAACCTAAAAAACCTATGAGTTACCCTAACACCGTCTTCCGAATAACTGAACTAACTTTCGTCCGAAACTTCCCCGGCTACCTTATTTTTTGTTCCTTTTAGAAACCAATTAAATTAAAGGTTTTTCTTTCGTCAGCACTTCAAAACCAATCAAACCGATACTTCTTCCATCTTTGTTTTTGTGAGTCAATCAAATTGAGACTTTCCTACCTCCTTGACGCGGGTAGGTAGGGCCTGTCTGAGATAAGGTGATTCTTTACGTAATATTTTTGGGAAATGCAGCGTCGAGAAAATATCATGGTTCCCAGCAAACGCAGCATATATCAGCGCTGAGTTAGTGGAACCATAATTTCCTTTTCTTCACTGTTACAGACGAAATTTGAACCGAAGATCAACAATTTCAATCGTTAACGTCTCGCCAGACATCCTGTATGGCATTGATAACCGTCTCAATAATTTCTTGGCACAGGAGTATCGAGTTCCCGAAGTTTAAATCGATCAATTAAATTATCGCGCTTTCTCGCAGGAGATTTCCCGAATAAAATAAAGGATTTTGAAAATACCGGTGAATTATTACGGAAAAGAGAATGTTCAAGTCCTAATTTCCGAGAGGATATTCATTTTTCTACTTCCAAGTTATTTCTTCTATTACACATTGACACCGATTGAGTCATTGAGATTGCGGCAAGGTGAAGAACATGGTAAGTAATGCCTTCAAAACAGTAGAGCTTTTTTCGGATTATGTAATATAGTGAACATTTATTGTTCTATCATGTGAGACTGGACCTATTTCATTTCATTTATCTTACAAAATATATTGGTCATTCCTTTCACGTCGAAAACTTCGTTGTCAGGAATGCTGATGTTTCAAAATAACATAATTTTCAGACATATTCGAAACAGAAGTAAGTTGAAAATTCAGAATGCATTATGGTATTTCCTGATGAAATGATAACTTCACATCGGATGACCTTTTGTTCGAAAGCCCCTCGAGAATTTCTAAAATACATGAAAAAAAATTAGTGAAGTTAAAAGAGAAGAACTTCATAGGGTTGGAAGTCCTCCCAGAAACGAGCATGTTCAAGTTACATATAATTTAATCATTCCATTTCGCTCTATCGTTCACTTTTATTCGAAATCTTGATACAAAATCTACTTCAAATTACGAATGTATAAATATTTCAATATTTGTATCGTCAGACTTCATCATCAGGGCAGAATAAATGAAAACAAGCATAGTAATTAGAATAATGATTGCATAAGTTTCTGAATGAACTATGTTCATATCGTTTTGACATATAAAGAAATCATATTCTCATCGAAAGATGAGTTGTCCTCTTGTTATCCCTAAAAATACGTGAACTCCGTTTTTTCGGAATTGTCAATGCATACATTTTCCTATCGTTCATTCCTGCAGAAGAAGTTTCATATGGACTATGCCTCCGCGAGACTGGATTCAGTATTCTAATTCGCCTCTCTTTTCGGAGGCCAGCTAATCTTGATCTGAGTTTAAACCTGAGAAAGGGATCATTAGAGCATATTGCACTGAACCATCCGCAGGTCTGGTAAACACTCAGCAGAGAGTCAACGTCAAGGTACCGAAAAATAGTGGACATCATTTCCACTGGCAGTACCTGGAAGGGATCCTCATCACCTCTGAAGCATCTAGGCAATACTCTGAACTCCATATTTACCACTTCATGAACAGGCTCGCTTTCGAATCTGAGGCATCTAGAACCTACACGGCTATTTATATATGAAGATTTCGCTCTGAGTAACCAATGAGATCGATGCGAAGGCCATTACCTCCTCCATAAGCGGCATGGGGAAATCTCGTTCCTGGGTCTATGATTCGAACGTGTAGACATGTCAAATAATTTCCTCGATGTATTGACACCGATTGAGTCATTGAGATTGCGGCAAGGTGAAGAACATGGTAAGTAATGCCTTCAAAATAGAAGAACTATTTTCGGATTATGTAATAAAGTGAACATTTATTGTTCTATCATGTGAGACTGGACTTATTTCATTTTATTTATTTTACAAAAAATATTGGTCATTCCTTTCACGTCGAAAACTTTGTTGTCAGGGATGCTGATGTTTCAAAATAACATAATTTTCAGACATATTCGAAACAGAAGTTAGTTGAAAATTCAGAATGCATTATGGTATTTCCTGATGAAATGATAACTTCATATCGGATGACCTTTTGTCTGAAACATTCTCGAAAATTTCTCAAATACCTACATGAAAAAAAAAATCAGTAAAGTTTAAAGAGAAAGACTTCATAGGGTTGAAAGTCCTCCCAGAAAAGAGCATGTTCAAGTTACATATAATTTAATCATTCCATTTCGCTCTATCGTTCACTTTTATTCGAATTTTTGATACAAAGTCTACTTCAAATTATCGAATGTATGAATATTTCAATATTTGTATCGTCAGACTTCATCATCAGCGCAGAATAAATGAAAACAAGCATAGTAATTAGAATAATAATTGCATAAGTTTCTGAATAAACTATATTCATATCGTTTTGACATATAAATAAATCATATTCTCATCGGAAGATGAGTTGTCCTCTTGTTATCCCTAAAAATACGTGAACTCCGTCTTTTCGGAATTGTCAATGCATACATTTTCCTATCGTTCATTCCTGCTGAAGAAGTTTCATTTGGACTATGCCTCCGCGAGACTGGATTCAGTATTCTTATTCGCCTCTCTTTTCGGAGGCCAGCTAATCTCGATCTGAGTTTACACCTGAGGAAGGGATCATTAGAGCATATTGCACTGAACCATTCGCAGGTCTGGTAAACACTCAGCAGGGAGTCAACGTCAAGGTACCGAAAAATAGTGGACATCATTTCCACTGGCAGTACCTTGAAGGGATCCTCATCACCTCTGAAGCATCTAGGCAATACTCTGAACTCCATATTTACCAACTCATGAACAGGCTCGCTTTCGAATCTGAGGCATCTAGAACTTACGCGGCTATTTATAGGAAGGTTTCGCTCTGAGTAACCAATGAGATCGATGCGAAGGCCATTACCCCCTCCATTAGCGGCATGGAGAAATCTCGTTCCTGGGTCTATGATTCGAACGTGTAGACATGCTAAATAATTTCCTAGATGCATTGACACCGATTGAGTCATTGAGATTGCGGCAAGGTGAAGAACATGGTAAGTAATTTCCAATTTATTAACGTCCTACTAATAAGTATTAGGCAGTGATAACGGGACTGAGGACCAAGTAAAAAACAAATCTAAAAATTCGCCGACGTTTCGTCTGTATTTTCAGACTTTTTCTAGGCTCATTCTAGAGTCATTTAAAGTTTAAAATTACTATAAAATTAAAATTACAGCACATATTCCGGAGATGAAATCTTCACAACAAACGTCAATCTTAAGACAAATGAAACAATGTAAACAATGACAAAACAACACCACAGATAACAACGAATTAATAACACATTTGGTCTACCGCGTTCAACTACATTTGATCGACTTATAAATATTGATTACACTACTATATAATGAGCTGAGTCCCTGTGTATCCACCCTGTTGTTGATGGTTCGATGTAAACTAATTTGTATCATCTCACTTAAACACCGTTTTTTATAGTTCACTTCTCTGTCTAGTATAGAAACATCACTAAAACTAAAATTATGTCCACTGTCAAAATGATGACGAGCCAGTGCCGTCATCTCAGTTGCACTCCTATTCTTCTCCACACAGTCATATTTATGCTGGTTCACTCTACTTGAGAGGTATTGTTTGGTCTGTCCTATGTAACATGCATCACATCCAGAACAAGGAATTGAGTATATGAGGTTGGAACATTGCAGTTTTGGGACAGGATCTTTGACTCTTGAGAATAATGAATTAACAGTCTTTAGGGTATAAAACACCGGTCTGACGGCTGAATCATATTCATTAAAAATACGTTTGATTCCCTCCGAAATTCCTGGTACATAGGGAAATCTGAAATGAAATGGTATCGATGTACCGGCAATTTGCCGAATATCATTATTATTCAACCTTTTTATTTTTCTCAAAAAATAGTTAGGGTAGTTGTTTCGTGATAGAATCTCCTTTATTCTATCATTATTTTCGTTTTGGAATTCCGGGTTGCTCAACTTAGAGGAACGATTTAATAAGCTTTTAACTGTAGCTATCTTATGCACAATGTGATGACTGGACAAAAAATTCAGAAGTCTACAAGAACTCGTTGGTTTAGTGTACCAATTAGTCACCAACCTATTGTCCCGTCGGTGAACCATGACGTCCAGAAAAGGCAAACGTGAGTCCTTCTCTTTTTCGATGGTGAACTTCAAATCAGGGTGATATGAATTGAACACAGAAAGGACATCATCAACCTTGTCTTCAGGAACAGCTAGGAAAGTGTCGTCCACGTACACCTTCACAAACGGTATGAAAAAATTAAGTTTACAAAGACAATCAGTTACCAAGTCATCCATAACCATCTCAGCTACTACTGGTGACGCCGGGTTTCCCATGGCGGTGCCCTTTAACTGCCGATAAAAAACATTCTCAAAACAGAAAAAACTGGAGTCGAACAGAAACTCGACTAATTGTACAAACATACTTTTCGTAATTTCCGTATAAGCAGAAATCGTTTGCCATCTCTTTTTCATTATGGTAATCGCTAATGTCTTCTGGATGTTTGTAAACAATGAAACAACATCCAGAGAAACAAGAATGTATCCTGGAGGAAGACGAACCGACTCACAAAACTCAACAAATTCATATGAGTTATCAATCTTATATTCAAAGGTAGATGTAAAAGGTGTAAGCAACTCACTGACGAATTGGGCCAATTTGTATGACGGGGCCATGATGCAGCTTACTATTGGTCTCAAATGGGTTCCTTCTTTGTGGATCTTCCTCAAACCATATATTCTGGGTGATATTGCGTTATGTGTCTTCAATCTCTTTGATAGTCCTTCATCAATACAGTTGTTCTCCTTGAGCTTCTTCACGAGTTCATTTGATTGAGTCTGATATTTCTTGGTGGGATCCTTAACCATTCTGATATAAACATTCACGTCCCTCAACATCAAGTCCATCTCCTCTAAGTACTCACTTTTATACATTAAAACAGTTGAATTTCCCTTGTCAGAACGCATTATCAGGATTTCTGGGTGATTCTTGAAGAAATTTTTTGTCGTTTTGAAATCTTTGAGTATGGGATTACTATGGGAACTTGCCCTGTCATCACGATGGCAGAAATTTGTGATTAAATTAGTAGCTCGAGCTCTGATATCTTCTTTGGTATGACCATCTGCCGGTGACAATTGTAAACCATATTCTAAATCTTTCAGTATAGTAGGAATTGGTAATTCTCTGGTACAAAGTGGCAAACTGAACTTTGGACCCAAGGACAAAATCCTGTTGATCTCATCTGGTAATTGTAATTTTAATTTTATAGTAATTTTAAACTTTAAATGACTCTAGAATGAGCCTAGAAATAGTCTGAAAATACAGACGAAACGTCGGCGAATTTTTAGATTTGTTTTTTACTTGGTCCTCAGTCCCGTTATCACTGCCTAATAAATGGTAAGTAATGCCTTCAAAATAGAAGAACTATTTTCGGATTATGTAATGAAGTGAACGTTTATTGTTCTATCATGTGAGACTGGACCTATTTCATTTCATTTATTTAACAAAAAATATTGGTCATTCCTTTCACGTCGAAAACTTTGTTGTCAGGGATGCTAATGTTTCAAAATAACATAATTTTCAGACATATTCGAAACAGAAGTTAGTTGAAAATTCAGAATGCATTATGGTATTTCCTGATGAAATGATAACTTCATATCGGATGACCTTTCGTCTGAAACACTCTCGAAAATTTCTCAAATACATGAAAAAAAATTTACAGATTTCGCAATCCTTGCAACCATCAGAGACATTGGAAATGATAACACCACATGTGAATATTACCAACATTTATTTCCATTTGAACCTAAAATAAAATAGTATTTTCAATAATAATAATGAGCAATAATAATTGCAAGAAACAATCAACATTCCTAATTCCTAACATAAACATGTGAGAGGAAACTTGTCACCGTATTTTAAAACAAAAATGTTCTTTCTGAAGTAAGTATTCTTAAGATATAATAATAAAAAATAAAGATATAAATAATTGGATGAAGCTGGGTCCATCCTGACATTCCTGTCCAATATTTTCGAAGTGAGTTTTGATTTTAGCAAATCTGGGTTTTCATGAAATTGACTTTAGATAGAAGGATTCAGTTTTTACTAAAATTCATGAATCTTACATGTACTCGGAGTTAACATCATCAGAATAAGCTGAGTCCACCTCGTCCAATATTTTCGAAGAGAATTTTTATTTTACCAAATCTGAGTTTTCTCGAAATTGGCTCGAGATAGAAGGATTCTGCTTTTACTAAAATTCATGAATCTTATATGTTCTTAGATCAACTCTCATCGGATGAAGCTGAGTCCATTCTGTCCAATGTTTTCTAAGCGAATTTTTATTTTACCAAATCTGGGTTTTCATGAAATTGGTTTGAGATAGAAAGATTCTGTTTTCACTAAAATTCAGGAATCTTATATGTTCCTTCTCGGAGTAAACATCATCAGAAGAAGCTGAGTCCACCCCGTCCAATATTTTCGAAGAGAATTTTTATTTTACCAAATCTGAGTATTCTCGAAATTGGCTTGAGATAGAAGGATTATGTTTTTACTAAAATTCATGAATCTTATATGTAGGGGAGGACGGGGGAATTCCACGCACCTTAGGGAAAATGCTCACAAAAACCTTCCTATGTACAGGGTGGGCAAAATTGGTGCTACATGAACTAAAACTTTTTAACCCGAGGAGATAGAGAAAAATGAATGGCACCTTATAGTCCTCTTTTTTCGAGAAACTGATAATGCCATCAACTGCATTCCTCTATCTTCTTTTGTTTCCGAGTTATAGGCCAAAATTGAAATTTGCACCGAATGCACCCGAGAGGACGATCGTGAGAAGAAACCGTTGCCTTTTATTCAGATCGCGCGTTTTGTCTTTTGTCGTTCTTCATAAACGAATCTGATAGTGAAATAGTTGAAAACGGTTGGAACTTGGAACTTCGAACAGTTTGATTTATATTATTGTAATTACCCCCCATGAGTATCAAAGTCCTTAGAAGAAGTTACGCAATGTGGTGCACATAAAAAAATTTCATAAATTGTGAACCTGATTTTCAATCGTTATTAGGTACCCCCCCCATGAAAAAAAGCTATAACTTGCATTTAGAAAAAGCACATATATGCTTACAAAAACTCAAAAGTGAGAATTGAAGTAGGTAATTCAGCATATGTTTTTTGAAATATGGCAATATAACTGTGTGTTGTATCATAGTTTTCTTGGATGGGGGAAATGTAAGAAATATCAATCATACAGAACACCATGAATTATTCTCAAATGATCATATTATGTAGAAAACGTTTCCTGGTTTTCATCAGTAGAACAAAGCATTTATTTGAAACGTCCATAATGAGAAATTGTAATAGATTTTGCTAGATATTTTTTTCAATAAAAATCAAACTGTTCGAAGTTCCAACCGTTTTCAACTATTTCACTATCAGATTCGTTTATGAAGAACGACAAAAGACAAAACGCGCGATCTGAATAACGGAAACGGCTTCTTCTCACGAGGATACATTAAAAGACACCAACGGTGCCGTATTTCGACCAATAGGAGGAGAGCACGCTATCCCGTTTGATTTTCTCTTCACGTCATACGTCAGCATGGTTTACGTGTATAAAATCGATTCAACAGTTGTCAACGTGAAATACATTTTGGTTATGTTTATCGAAATTCATCTCTGTCGTAGAAAGGGTTGTGTGCTCTCTATCCGTTGAATATTAATAATTGACTTCGAACTCGAACTACATATTGAATTGGTTGGAATTCATGCAAGATCTTTTTAAATGGAAGAAGACATTAGAAACTTCACGACTGCTATTTGATGAGAAAGAATTATTCTAGATTACACCAAAGAATCAGATAATTACATTTGTATACTTTCTAAAATCGCTCACATTTCGAAATTCTCGACTTTGAGAAAGAAAATACATTTGAAAGATTTCCATAGATGTTCATTGTTGCCTTACAGATTTTTCAAATATTAAAATCTACCAGTAATAAAAGTATTCAAAATCAGAAATCTATTTAAATTCTCTCGAGAATTGGATCCAGAATTCGGTGGGGGTTTTTATGTAATTCGGGCACATTAATGAATATTTGAACTGTACAGTGGCGGTTCTACTATACCGCGAAACCCCGCGGCGCGGGGGGCCCGGATGTTACGGAGGCCCGTAGGGTCCACGCGGATGTGGTAACAATATATATACCTGAAAACAAGGGGCCTTGGTACAATTCTCGCGGGGGGGCCAATAAATCCTAGACACGCCACTGGAACTGTATATAAAATTTTAACGTTAACACTGTTCAATTAAATATGACTGAAAGTACTGCATATTATTGAAAAATATAACAAATTGCCTGTGTTGAATCTCTTATCTACTTTCTATTAGAGCCTCCAATTTCATTCATTGGTTGTCATCATATTCTACATATTGACATAACAAAATATATGATTATATCTTAATCTGAATAATAACAAAGGAGCGGTGGTATATATTTATTCAATCAATTCAGCATATTTTATTTTGTTTGTATTATATTCTAGTTTCTAAGTAAAATATGTATTATCAGTAGGCCCTGGTGCCAGTAATGTTCTTTGTTACTGTTTAAGGGTCAACAATAAAGATTATTATTATTATTATTCTTCATCATCGGTCTCCCGGTCTCAGCTTAAGCTGGTATTATTTCTATGAACCAGTGAAAAAACAATTCAGTTCCTCCCACTGGTTCAGGAATTTCCGCACGATGTGACAGGTTTGCAATGCTACAGCCTGTTGTGCATATCCCGCGATCCTCTGGGATCTCTCTTGAACGATTCCTCCAGGTGAAGTCGTTATAGAGGGAGTATCTCCATCCAGGAAGTGGTTTGTCCTCGCAATGGTTCACGTAATTAAAAGCTCGCATTACTTCAATATTCATTTCGTGGCTCCACTTGATACGTGCGTTGCGAGCTCCCCTGCGGGCAGTCCTCCTCACGGTGGTCGAGCCAGCAGGTGGAGTGGCAATTTCATCTTCTGCCATGATATCGGCTTTCACCTCCCGTTGCTGGCCTGATATTTTCTCCATTTTCATGGATTTGCCACCATTTACCCTTGGTGGCCCAGGTAACTCGGGCCGTGGGGACGTCACCCCCCATGTGGCGTGGCAGAAACCAAGCCACACCCGTGCGGTATTATTATTATTATTATTATATTATCTCATACATATCACTTCTATTGCTACATTATTCTTCCTGAAGCTATGAAATTATTGTAGGGTGACAAAATTCAATCATTCACTACACCGAAATCTGCAAAGGAGTTCTTCAAAAGCATAATAATTACTTATGGATTTGAATGCCATTATGACCTACATGAATGCTTTGTGAAACTCTATACCACAAGCAAAGTGAATATTTACATACTAATTACATGTTACCTACAATTCTCAAATATTAACTTTTGCTATTTAAAATAAGGTTCAATCACTGAATTTGTCACCATTGTGCATTTTTGTCTACTTGTGTACAAATTTAAGTCCACTGTATAAATTCTAGCCATTCCATTAATCAAGCCAATATCAATCTAACAGGTAGTAGGATATATTCATTGTGGAATATAATATTAGCCCACCTTTTTCATGAACGGTTTCTAAAACTCTACACGAAATATACCATGCGAAAGTAAATATCAATTATCTTGCTGATCTTGCGTCAAACGTTTGGAACTAAGTTCATCATAGTGACCCACATTAGTTTCAATATCCAACTGAATATATCGAGAGAGTTCATTACAGCTGACCCCATCTCCCTTCCTTCAACCTCTGGTCCTCCCATTATTTGAATGTCAATCCTAAAATTGAAGTAAATTTACTAATAAAACACTAACATGCTATATTAACAGTGAACAGTTACCACCAGAAGTACTAAATTTCACCGAAATTCTTGAGTTGATGGACATAATCCATATATTTTTATACCTCGATCTTTCATGCTACGTTTATTACATTGACTCGTAGATAAATTATGTTCAAGTAAAATCAGCTGACATAACTCATAACATTAATTACCTGTAGTATTACTTCTTGTTCCTTAAAAAAATTATGAGTGCATTTTTCCCAAATGGATGAATAATTCTTCATCCATAAGCCAAAAGATATTTAGTCCTGTACAGGGCAAAGTGGGCACTTCAAATGAATAGAATGTCTTTTTGATCAAATGGTACAGGTTCTTCATGATGAATTTTTCTCATATGCCGATTTCTTGTTGATGATCTTGAAAAATGCTCTTGGCATACGAGATACAGCAAACTTTCACTGAAAATTAATAATCAAAATGAAACCAAGTATAAATTTTTACTGATTAATGATATACTCACTCAACTTCGTCCATGCCTATTGCTTATTATAGAACAGAACTCCTTGTCAATATGATGCAGCAATTAAAATTGCTTTTTGTAATAAAATTGAATTGAAATTCTGATGAGCAGAAAACAATGAGAATTTCTCAAACGTCAAAACAAATCATGGAAATAGAGAGAAGCACATTTGACGATTTGACATTAGACAAGGAAAGAGAACCGTGATGTCATGTGCAGATATTCCGTAACTGTGATTGGTCAGAAATTCGGCACCGTTGGTGTCTTTTAATGTATCCTCTTCTCACGATCTTCCACGCGGGTACATTCGGAATCGGAAGCACTCGGATCGAGTGAATCTGATTGGTTAGGCATTCGTGAGAATTAATGTATGCTCGCTTCTCGTATGCTGGCCCAATACACCCTATGTCACCTATATCACGCGATAACTTTCGAATGCTTTTTTGGTCTACTAGCGACACCTTTGTCTTTTGACCTTGAACGAAAACTCGAAACTGGCCTGCAATATACGAACATAAACATTTCCAATGTTAAAACCGAAAAACACAAATTATCTGTACGATGTTTGTACGTTGTCTGTTATTTGTTATGTTATAGGTTAGTCATAGATCATAGAAACCGGCATAGAATTTCTTCTTTTCAATTCTCAAGTAGGTCGAATGTATCAATATTTGAATAATCTTACAGCGTTGCCAAATGGCAGTGATCCTTAGCTAAATTTCTGTTAAGTGGTACCGGTGCAAATGGAAATATTTTTGAGTGGAACTTAAGTCTAAGTGGTACCTAGCAACGAGGAACTTTTAAGGGTAAGCGGTGCAAACGGGCGTTAGAGGCCGATTTGAGCATGGGCGAACAGTGTCATAAGCGGATTTTGTTGCCAGACTGTGCAAATCCGTTTCTTCAGTGGATCAAATAACGAAATAATTGCCCAATCTGGCAACGTTGCGGCGAATTTGACGGGCCGCTCACCGCGGCCCAGATCTCACTTGATTAAACAACAATATAAACACTCGAAGTTCTAATGAAGGAAATAAAACAATGATCTATCCTTCAAATACCGGAATAATTGCCTGCGACGAATTTGACGGGCCGCTCACCGCGGCCCAGATCTCACTTGATTAAACAACAATATAAACACTCGAAGTGCTAATGAAGGAAATAAAACAATGATCTATCCTTCAAATACCGGACTAAGTGCCCAATCCGGCAACGTTGCGGCGAATTTGGCGGACCTCCCACCTGAGTCCCACCTCGGCGCAGTTCGCCGAGTCTCGTATGCTGGCATATGCTGGCCCAACACACCTACGTTAATGAATCACGCGATAACTTTCGAATGCTTTTTTGGTCTACTGGCGACACTTTTGTCTTTTGACCTTGAACAAAAACTCGTAATTTACCTGCAATATACGAACATAAACATTTCCAATGTTAAAAAATTAGTAAAGTTTAAAGAGAAGAACTTCATAGGGTTGGAAGTCCTCCCAGAAACGAGCATGTTCAAGTTACATATAATTTAATCATTCCATTGCGCTCTATCGTTCACTTTTATTCGAATTCTTGATCGAAAATCTACTTCAAATTATCGAATGTATAAATATTTCAATATTTGTATCGTCAGACTCCATCATCAGGGCAGAATAAATGAAAACAAGCATAGTAATTAGAATAAAGATTGCATAAGTTTCTGAATAAACTATGTTCATATCGTTTTGACATATAAAGAATTCATATTCTCATCGAAAGATGAGTTGTCCTCTTGTTATCCCTAAGAATACGTGAACTCCGTTTTTTCGGAATTGTCAATGCATACATTTTCCTATCGTTCATTCCTGCTGAAGAAGTTTCATTTGGACTATGCCTCCGCGAGACTGGATTCAGTATTCTTATTCGCCTCTCTTTTCGGAGGCCAGCTAATCTCGATCTGAGTTTACACCTGAGGAAGGGATCATAAGAGCATATTGCACTGAACCATTCGCAGGTCTGGTAAACACTCAGCAGGGAGTCAACGTCAAGGTAGCGAAAAATAGTGGACATCATTTCCACTGGCAGTATCTTGAAGGGATCCTCATCACCTCTGAAGCATCTAGGCAATACTCTGAACTCCATATTTACCAACTCATGAACAGGCTCGCTTTCGAATCTGAGGCATCTAGAACCTACACGGCTATTTATATATGAAGATTTCGCTCTGAGTAACCAATGATATCGATGCGAAGGCCGTTACCTACTCCATTAGCGGCATGGAGAAATCTCGTTCCTGGGTCTATGATTCGAACGTGTAGACATGCCGAATAATTTCCTAGATGTATTGACACCGATTGAGCTATTGAGATTGCGGCAAGGTGACGAACATGATAAGTAATGCCTTCAAAATAGAAAAGCTATTTTCGGATTATGTAATATAGTGAACATTTATTGTTTTATCATGTGAGACTGGACATATTTCATTTCATTTATCTCACAAAAAATATTGGTCATTCCTTTCACGTCGAAAAGTTCGTTGTCAGGAATGCTGATGTTTCAAAATAACATAATTTTCAGACATATTCGAAACAGAAGTTAGTTGAAAATTCAGAATGCATTATGGTATTTCCTGATGAAATGATAACTTCACATCGGATGACCTTTTGTTTGAAAGACTCTCGAGAATTTCTAAAATACATGAAAAAAAATTAGTGAAGTTAAAAGAAAAGAACTTCATAGGGTTGGAAGTCCTCCCAGAAACGAGCATGTTCAAGTTACATATAATTTAATCATTCCATTTGGCTCTATCTTTCACTTTTATTCGAATTCTTGATACAAAATCTACTTAAAATTATCGATATTTCAATATTGCTATCGTCACCCTTCATCATCACGGCAGAATAAATAAAAACAAGCTAATTAGAATAAAAATTGCATAAGTTTCTGAATAAACTATATTCCTATCGTTTTGACATATAAAGAAATCATATTCTCATCGGAAGATGAGTTGTCCTCTTGTTGCGCCTAAAAATACGTGAATTCCGTTTTTTCGGAATTGTCAATGCATACATTTTGCTATCGTTCATTCCTGCAGAAGAAGTTTCATATGGACTATGCCTCCGCGAGACTGGATTCAGTATTCTCATTCGCCTCTCTTTTCGCAGGCCAGCTAATCTCGATCTAAGTTTACACCTGAGAAAGGGATCATTAGAGCATATTGCTCCGAACCTTTCGCAGGTCTGGTAAACACTCAGCAGAGAGTCAACGTCAAGGTACCGAAAAATAGTGGACATCATTTCCACTGGCAGTACCTTGAAGGGATCCTCATCACCTCTGAAGCATCTAGGCAATACTCTGAACTCCATATTTACCACTTCATGAACAGGCTCGCTTTCGAATCTGAGGCATCTAGAACCTACACGGCTATTTATATATGGAGATTTCGCTCTGAGTAACCAATGATATCGATGCGAAGGCCATTACCCCCTCCATTAGCGGCATGGAGAAATCTAGTTCCTGGGTCTATGATTCGAACGTGTAGACATGTCAAATAATTTCCTCGATGCATTGACACCGATTGAGTCATTGAGATTGCGGCAAGGTGAAGAACATGGTAAGTAATGCCTTCAAAATAGTAGAGCTATTTTCGGATTATGTAATATAGTGAACATTTATTGTTCTATCATGTGAGACTGGACCTATTTCATTTCATTTATCTCACAAAAAATATTGGTCATTCCTTTCACGTCGAAAAGTTCGTTGTCAGGAATGCTGATGTTTCAAAATAACATAATTTTCAGACATATTCGAAACAGAAGTTAGTTGAAAATTCAGAATGCATTATGGTATTTCCTGATGGAATGATAACTTCATATCGGATGACCTTTTGTCTGAAACATTCTCGAAAATTTCTCAAATACCTACATGAAAAAAAACTTAGTAAAGTTTAAAGAGAAAGACTTCATAGGGTTGAAAGTCCACCCAGAAAAGAGCATGTTCAAGTTACATATAATTTAATCATTCCATTTCGCTCTATCGTTCACTTTTATTCGAATTCTTGATACAAAATCTACTTCAAATTATCGAATGTATGAATATTTCAATATTTGTATCGTCAGACTTCATCATCAGCGCAGAATAAATGAAAACAAGCATAGTAATTAGAATAATAATTGCATAAGTTTCTGAATAAACTATATTCATATCGTTTTGACATATAAATAAATCATATTCTCATCGGAAGATGAGTTGTCCTCTTGTTATCCCTAAAAATACGTGAACTCCGTCTTTTCGGAATTGTCAATGCATACATTTTCCTATCGTTCATTCCTGCTGAAGAAGTTTCATTTGGACTATGCCTCCGCGAGACTGGATTCAGTATTCTTATTCGCCTCTCTTTTCGGAGGCCAGCTAATCTCGATCTGAGTTTACACCTGAGGAAGGGATCATTAGAGCATATTGCACTGAACCATTCGCAGGTCTGGTAAACACTCAGCAGGGAGTCAAGGTACCGAAAAATAGTGGACATCATTTCCACTGGCAGTACCTTGAAGGGATCCTCATCACCTCTGAAGCATCTAGGCAATACTCTGAACTCCATATTTACCAACTCATGAACAGGCTCGCTTTCGAATCTGAGGCATCTAGAACTTACGCGGCTATTTATAGGAAGGTTTCGCTCTGAGTAACCAATGAGATCGATGCGAAGGCCATTACCCCCTCCATTAGCGGCATGGAGAAATCTCATTCCTGGGTCTATGATTCGAACGTGTAGACATGCTCAATAATTTCCTAGATGCATTGACACCGATTGAGTCATTGAGATTGCGGCAAGGTGAAGAACATGGTAAGTGATGCCTTCAAAATAGAAGAACTATTTTCGGATTATGTAATGAAGTGAACGTTTATTGTTCTATCATGTGAGACTGGACCTATTTCATTTCATTTATTTAACAAAAAATATTGGTCATTCCTTTCACGTCGAAAAGTTCGTTGTCAGGAATGCTGATGTTTCAAAATAACATAATTTTCAGACATATTCGAAACAGAAGTTAGTTGAAAATTCAGAATGCATTATGGTATTTCCTGATGAAATGATAACTTCACATCGGATGACCTTTTGTTTGAAAGACTCTCGAGAATTTCTAAAATACATGAAAAAAAATTAGTGAAGTTAAAAGAAAAGAACTTCATAGGGTTGGAAGTCCTCCCAGAAACGAGCATGTTCAAGTTACATATAATTTAATCATTCCATTTGGCTCTATCTTTCACTTTTATTCGAATTCTTGATACAAAATCTACTTAAAATTATCGATATTTCAATATTGCTATCGTCACCCTTCATCATCACGGCAGAATAAATAAAAACAAGCTAATTAGAATAAAAATTGCATAAGTTTCTGAATAAACTATATTCCTATCGTTTTGACATATAAAGAAATCATATTCTCATCGGAAGATGAGTTGTCCTCTTGTTGCGCCTAAAAATACGTGAATTCCGTTTTTTCGGAATTGTCAATGCATACATTTTGCTATCGTTCATTCCTGCAGAAGAAGTTTCATATGGACTATGCCTCCGCGAGACTGGATTCAGTATTCTCATTCGCCTCTCTTTTCGCAGGCCAGCTAATCTCGATCTAAGTTTACACCTGAGAAAGGGATCATTAGAGCATATTGCTCCGAACCTTTCGCAGGTCTGGTAAACACTCAGCAGAGAGTCAACGTCAAGGTACCGAAAAATAGTGGACATCATTTCCACTGGCAGTACCTTGAAGGGATCCTCATCACCTCTGAAGCATCTAGGCAATACTCTGAACTCCATATTTACCACTTCATGAACAGGCTCGCTTTCGAATCTGAGGCATCTAGAACCTACACGGCTATTTATATATGGAGATTTCGCTCTGAGTAACCAATGATATCGATGCGAAGGCCATTACCCCCTCCATTAGCGGCATGGAGAAATCTAGTTCCTGGGTCTATGATTCGAACGTGTAGACATGTCAAATAATTTCCTCGATGCATTGACACCGATTGAGTCATTGAGATTGCGGCAAGGTGAAGAACATGGTAAGTAATGCCTTCAAAATAGTAGAGCTATTTTCGGATTATGTAATATAGTGAACATTTATTGTTCTATCATGTGAGACTGGACCTATTTCATTTCATTTATCTCACAAAAAATATTGGTCATTCCTTTCACGTCGAAAAGTTCGTTGTCAGGAATGCTGATGTTTCAAAATAACATAATTTTCAGACATATTCGAAACAGAAGTTAGTTGAAAATTCAGAATGCATTATGGTATTTCCTGATGAAATGATAACTTCATATCGGATGACCTTTTGTCTGAAACATTCTCGAAAATTTCTCAAATACCTACATGAAAAAAAACTTAGTAAAGTTTAAAGAGAAAGACTTCATAGGGTTGAAAGTCCACCCAGAAAAGAGCATGTTCAAGTTACATATAATTTAATCATTCCATTTCGCTCTATCGTTCACTTTTATTCGAATTCTTGATACAAAATCTACTTCAAATTATCGAATGTATGAATATTTCAATATTTGTATCGTCAGACTTCATCATCAGCGCAGAATAAATGAAAACAAGCATAGTAATTAGAATAATAATTGCATAAGTTTCTGAATAAACTATATTCATATCGTTTTGACATATAAATAAATCATATTCTCATCGGAAGATGAGTTGTCCTCTTGTTATCCCTAAAAATACGTGAACTCCGTCTTTTCGGAATTGTCAATGCATACATTTTCCTATCGTTCATTCCTGCTGAAGAAGTTTCATTTGGACTATGCCTCCGCGAGACTGGATTCAGTATTCTTATTCGCCTCTCTTTTCGGAGGCCAGCTGATCTCGATCTGAGTTTACACTTGAGGAAGGGATCATTAGAGCATATTGCACTGAACCATTCGCAGGTCTGGTAAACACTCAGCAGGGAGTCAACGTCAAGGTACCGAAAAATAGTGGACATCATTTCCACTGGCAGTACCTTGAAGGGATCCTCATCACCTCTGAAGCATCTAGGCAATACTCTGAACTCCATATTTACCAACTCATGAACAGGCTCACTTTCGAATCTGAGGCATCTAGAACTTACGCGGCTATTTATAGGAAGGTTTCGCTCTGAGTAACCAATGAGATCGATGCGAAGGCCATTACCCCCTCCATTAGCGGCATGGAGAAATCTCGTTCCTGGGTCTATGATTCGAACGTGTAGACATGCTCAATAATTTCCTAGATGCATTGACACCGATTGAGTCATTGAGATTGCGGCAAGGTGAAGAACATGGTAAGTGATGCCTTCAAAATAGAAGAACTATTTTCGGATTATGTAATGAAGTGAACGTTTATTGTTCTATCATGTGAGACTGGACCTATTTCATTTCATTTATTTAACAAAAAATATTGGTCATTCCTTTCACGTCGAAAACTTTGTTGTCAGGGATGCTAATGTTTCAAAATAACATAATTTTCAGACATATTCGAAACAGAAGTTAGTTGAAAATTCAGAATGCATTATGGTATTTCCTGATGAAATGATAACTTCATATCGGATGACCTTTCGTCTGAAACACTCTCGAAAATTTCTCAAATACATGAAAAAAAAATTAGTAAAGTTTAAAGAGAAGAACTTCTAAGGGTTGGAAGTCCTCCCAGAAACTAGCATGTTCAAGTTACATATAATTTAATCATTTCATTTCGCTCTATCGTTCACTTTTATTCGAATTCTTGATACAAAATCTACTTCAAATTATCGAATGTATAAATATTTCAATATTTGTATCGTCAGACTCCATCATCAGGGCAGAATAAATGAAAACAAGTATAGTAATTAGAATAATGATTGCATAAGTTTCTGAATAAACTATGTTCATATCGTTTTGACATATAAAGAAATCATATTCTCATCGAAAGATGAGTTGTCCTCTTGTTATCCCTAAGAATACGTGAACTCCGTTTTTTCGGAATTGTCAATGCATACATTTTCCTATCGTTCATTCCTGCTGAAGAAGTTTCATTTGGACTATGCCTCCGCGAGACTGGATTCAGTATTCTTATTCGCCTCTCTTTTCGGAGGCCAGCTAATCTCGATCTGAGTTTACACCTGAGGAAGGGATCATTAGAGCATATTGCACTGAACCATTCGCAGGTCTGGTAAACACTCAGCAGGGAGTCAACGACAAGATACCGAAAAATAGTGGACATCATTTCCACTGGCAGTACCTTGAAGGGATCCTCATCACCTCTGAAGCATCTAGGCAATACTCTGAACTCCATATTTACCAACTCATGAACAGGCTCGCTTTCGAATCTGAGGCATCTAGAGCCTACACGGCTATTTATATATGAAGATTTCGCTCTGAGTAACCAATGATATCGATGCGAAGGCCGTTACCTACTCCATTAGCGGCATGGAGAAATCTCGTTCCTGGGTCTATGATTCGAACGTGTAGACATGCCGAATAATTTCCTAGATGCATTGACACCGATTAAGTCATTGAGATTGCGGCAAGGTGACGAACATGATAAGTAATGCCTTCAAAATAGAAAAGCTATTTTCGGATTATGTAATATAGTGAACATTTATTGTTCTATCATGTGAGACTGGACCTATTTCATTTCATTTATCTCACAAAAAATATTGGTCATTCCTTTCACGTCGAAAAGTTCGTTGTCAGGAATGCTGATGTTTCAAAATAACATAATTTTCAGACATATTCGAAACAGAAGTTAGTTGAAAATTCAGAATGCATTATGGTATTTCCTGATGAATTGATAACTTCACATCGGATGACCTTTTGTTTGAAAGACTCTCGAGAATTTCTAAAATACATGAAAAAAAATTAGTGAAGTTAAAAGAAAAGAACTTCATAGGGTTGGAAGTCCTCCCAGAAACGAGCATGTTCAAGTTACATATAATTTAATCATTCCATTTGGCTCTATCTTTCACTTTTATTCGAATTCTTGATACAAAATCTACTTAAAATTATCGATATTTCAATATTGGTATTGTCACCCTTCATCATCACGGCAGAATAAATAAAAACAAGCATAGTAATTAGAATAATGATTGCATAAGTTTCTGAATAAACTATATTCCTATCGTTTTGACATATAAGGAAATCATATTCTCATCGGAAGATGAGTTGTCCTCTTGTTACCCCTAAAAATACGTGAACTCCGATTTTTCGGAATTGTCAATGCATACATTTTGCTATCGTTCATTCCTGCAGAAGAAGTTTTATATGGACTATGCCTCCGCGAGACCGGATTCAGTATTCTAATTCGCCTCTCTTTTCGGAGGCCAGCTAATCTCGATCTGAGTTTACACCTGAGAAAGGGATCATTAGAGCATATTGCTCTGAACCTTTCGCAGGTCTGGTAAAAACTCAGCAGAGAGTCAACGTCAAGGTACCGAAAAATAGTGGACATCATTTCCACTGGCAGTACCTTGAAGGGATCCTCATCACCTCTGAAGCATCTAGGAAATACTCCGAACTCCATATTTACCAACTCATGAACAGGCTCGCTTTCGAATCTGAGGCATCTAGAACCTACACGGCTATTTATATATGAAGATTTCGCTCTGAGTAACCAATATGCGAAGGCCATTACCCCCTCCATTAGCGGCATGGAGAAATCTCGTTCCTGGGTCTATGATTCGAACGTGTAGACATGCCAAATAATTTCCTAGATGCATTGACACCGATTGAGTCATTGAGATTGCGGCAAGGTGAAGAACATGATAAGTAATGCCTTCAAAATAGAAAAGCTATTTTCAGATTATGGACTATAGTGAACATTTATTGTTCTATCATGTGAGACTGGACCTATTTCATTTCATTTATTTTACAAAAAATATTGGTCATTCCTTTCACGTCGAAAACTTTGTTGTCAGGGATGCTAATGTTTCAAAATAACATAATTTTCAGACATATTCGAAACAGGAGTTAGTTGAGAATTCAGAATGCATTATGGTATTTCCTGACGAAATGATAACTTCATATCGGATGACTTTTTGTCTGAAACATTCTCGAAAATTTCTCAAATACATGAAAAAAAAATTAGTAAAGTTTAAAGAGAAAAACTTCATAGAGTTGGAAGTCCTCCCAGAAAAGAGCATGTTCAAGTTACATATAATTTAATCATTCCATTTCGCTCTATCGTTCACTTTTATTCGAATTCTTGATACAAAATCTACTTCAAATTATCGAATGTATAAATATTTCAATATTTGTATCGTCAGACTTCATCATCAGGGCAGAATAAATGAAAACAAGCATAGTAATTAGAATAATGATTGCATAAGTTTCTGAATGAACTATGTTCATATCGTTTTGACATATAAAGAAATCATATTCTCATCGAAAGATGAGTTGTCCTCTTGCTATCCCTAAAAATACGTGAACTCCGTTTTTTCGGAATTGTCAATGCATACATTTTCCTATCGTTCATTCCTGCAGAAGAAGGTTCATATGGACTATGCCTCCGCGAGACTGGATTCAGTATTCTAATTCGCCTCTCTTTTCGGAGGCCAGCTAATCTCGATCTGAGTTTAAACCTGAGAAAGGGATCATGAGAGCATATTGCTCTGAACCTTTCGCAGGTCTGGTAAACACTCAGCAGAGAGTCAACGTCAAGGTACCGAAAAATAGTGGACATCATTTCCACTGGCAGTACCTTGAAGGGATCCTCATCACCTCTGAAGCATCTAGGCAATACTCTGAACTCCATATTTCCCAACTCATGAACAGGCTCACTTTCGAATCTGAGGCATCTAGAACCTACGCGGCTATTTATAGGAAGATTTCGCTCTGAATGACCAATGAGATCTATGCGAAGGCCATTACCCCCTCCATTAGCGGCATGGAGATATCTCGTTCCTGGGTCTATGATTCGAACGTGTAGACATGCCAAATAATTTCCTAGATGCATTGACACCGATTGAGTCATTGAGATTGCGGCAAGGTGAAGAACATGATAAATAATGCCTTCAAAATAGAAAAACTATTTTCGGATTATGGACTATAGTGAACATTTATTGTTCTATCATGTGAGACTGGACCTATTTCATTTCATTTATTTAACAAAAATATTGGTCATTCCTTTCACGTCGAAAACTTTGTTGTCAGGGATGCTGATGTTTCAAAATAACATAATTTTCAGACATATTCGAAACAGAAGTTAGTTGAAAATTCAGAATGCATTATGGTATTTCCTGATGAAATGATAACTTCATATCGGATGACCTTTCGTCTGAAACACTCTCGAAAATTTCTCAAATACATGAAAAAAAAATTAGTAAAGTTTAAAGAGAAGAACTTCATAGGGTTGGAAGTCCTCCCAGAAACGAGCATGTTCAAGTTACATATAATTTAATCATTCCATTGCGCTCTATCGTTCACTTTTATTCGAATTCTTGATACAAAATCTACTTCAAATTATCGAATGTATAAATATTTCAATATTTGTATCGTCAGACTCCATCATCAGGGCAGAATAAATGAAAACAAGCATAGTAATTAGAATAAAGATTGCATAAGTTTCTGAATTAACTATGTTCATATCGTTTTGACATATAAAGAATTCATATTCTCATCGAAAGATGAGTTGTCCTCTTGTTATCCCTAAGAATACGTGAACTCCGTTTTTTCGGAATTGTCAATGCATACATTTTGCTATCGTTCATTCCTGCAGAAGAAGTTTCATATGGACTATGCCTCCGCGAGACTGGATTCAGTATTCTCATTCGCCTCTCTTTTCGCAGGCCAGCTAATCTCGATCTAAGTTTACACCTGAGAAAGGGATCATTAGAGCATATTGCTCCGAACCTTTCGCAGGTCTGGTAAACACTCAGCAGAGAGTCAACGTCAAGGTACCGAAAAATAGTGGACATCATTTCTACTGGCAGTACCTTGAAGGGATCCTCATCACCTCTGAAGCATCTAGGCAATACTCTGAACTCCATATTTACCACTTCATGAACAGGCTCGCTTTCGAATCTGAGGCATCTAGAACCTACACGGCTATTTATATATGGAGATTTCGCTCTGAGTAACCAATGATATCGATGCGAAGGCCATTACCCCCTCCATTAGCGGCATGGAGAAATCTAGTTCCTGGGTCTATGATTCGAACGTGTAGACATGTCAAATAATTTCCTCGATGCATTGACACCGATTGAGTCATTGAGATTGCGGCAAGGTGAAGAACATGGTAAGTAATGCCTTCAAAATAGTAGAGCTATTTTCGGATTATGTAATATAGTGAACATTTATTGTTCTATCATGTGAGACTGGACCTATTTCATTTCATTTATCTCACAAAAAATATTGGTCATTCCTTTCACGTCGAAAAGTTCGTTGTCAGGAATGCTGATGTTTCAAAATAACATAATTTTCAGACATATTCGAAACAGAAGTTAGTTGAAAATTCAGAATGCATTATGGTATTTCCTGATGGAATGATAACTTCATATCGGATGACCTTTTGTCTGAAACATTCTCGAAAATTTCTCAAATACCTACATGAAAAAAAACTTAGTAAAGTTTAAAGAGAAAGACTTCATAGGGTTGAAAGTCCACCCAGAAAAGAGCATGTTCAAGTTACATATAATTTAATCATTCCATTTCGCTCTATCGTTCACTTTTATTCGAATTCTTGATACAAAATCTACTTCAAATTATCGAATGTATGAATATTTCAATATTTGTATCGTCAGACTTCATCATCAGCGCAGAATAAATGAAAACAAGCATAGTAATTAGAATAATAATTGCATAAGTTTCTGAATAAACTATATTCATATCGTTTTGACATATAAATAAATCATATTCTCATCGGAAGATGAGTTGTCCTCTTGTTATCCCTAAAAATACGTGAACTCCGTCTTTTCGGAATTGTCAATGCATACATTTTCCTATCGTTCATTCCTGCTGAAGAAGTTTCATTTGGACTATGCCTCCGCGAGACTGGATTCAGTATTCTTATTCGCCTCTCTTTTCGGAGGCCAGCTAATCTCGATCTGAGTTTACACCTGAGGAAGGGATCATTAGAGCATATTGCACTGAACCATTCGCAGGTCTGGTAAACACTCAGCAGGGAGTCAAGGTACCGAAAAATAGTGGACATCATTTCCACTGGCAGTACCTTGAAGGGATCCTCATCACCTCTGAAGCATCTAGGCAATACTCTGAACTCCATATTTACCAACTCATGAACAGGCTCGCTTTCGAATCTGAGGCATCTAGAACTTACGCGGCTATTTATAGGAAGGTTTCGCTCTGAGTAACCAATGAGATCGATGCGAAGGCCATTACCCCCTCCATTAGCGGCATGGAGAAATCTCATTCCTGGGTCTATGATTCGAACGTGTAGACATGCTCAATAATTTCCTAGATGCATTGACACCGATTGAGTCATTGAGATTGCGGCAAGGTGAAGAACATGGTAAGTGATGCCTTCAAAATAGAAGAACTATTTTCGGATTATGTAATGAAGTGAACGTTTATTGTTCTATCATGTGAGACTGGACCTATTTCATTTCATTTATTTAACAAAAAATATTGGTCATTCCTTTCACGTCGAAAAGTTCGTTGTCAGGAATGCTGATGTTTCAAAATAACATAATTTTCAGACATATTCGAAACAGAAGTTAGTTGAAAATTCAGAATGCATTATGGTATTTCCTGATGAAATGATAACTTCACATCGGATGACCTTTTGTTTGAAAGACTCTCGAGAATTTCTAAAATACATGAAAAAAAATTAGTGAAGTTAAAAGAAAAGAACTTCATAGGGTTGGAAGTCCTCCCAGAAACGAGCATGTTCAAGTTACATATAATTTAATCATTCCATTTGGCTCTATCTTTCACTTTTATTCGAATTCTTGATACAAAATCTACTTAAAATTATCGATATTTCAATATTGCTATCGTCACCCTTCATCATCACGGCAGAATAAATAAAAACAAGCTAATTAGAATAAAAATTGCATAAGTTTCTGAATAAACTATATTCCTATCGTTTTGACATATAAAGAAATCATATTCTCATCGGAAGATGAGTTGTCCTCTTGTTGCGCCTAAAAATACGTGAATTCCGTTTTTTCGGAATTGTCAATGCATACATTTTGCTATCGTTCATTCCTGCAGAAGAAGTTTCATATGGACTATGCCTCCGCGAGACTGGATTCAGTATTCTCATTCGCCTCTCTTTTCGCAGGCCAGCTAATCTCGATCTAAGTTTACACCTGAGAAAGGGATCATTAGAGCATATTGCTCCGAACCTTTCGCAGGTCTGGTAAACACTCAGCAGAGAGTCAACGTCAAGGTACCGAAAAATAGTGGACATCATTTCCACTGGCAGTACCTTGAAGGGATCCTCATCACCTCTGAAGCATCTAGGCAATACTCTGAACTCCATATTTACCACTTCATGAACAGGCTCGCTTTCGAATCTGAGGCATCTAGAACCTACACGGCTATTTATATATGGAGATTTCGCTCTGAGTAACCAATGATATCGATGCGAAGGCCATTACCCCCTCCATTAGCGGCATGGAGAAATCTAGTTCCTGGGTCTATGATTCGAACGTGTAGACATGTCAAATAATTTCCTCGATGCATTGACACCGATTGAGTCATTGAGATTGCGGCAAGGTGAAGAACATGGTAAGTAATGCCTTCAAAATAGTAGAGCTATTTTCGGATTATGTAATATAGTGAACATTTATTGTTCTATCATGTGAGACTGGACCTATTTCATTTCATTTATCTCACAAAAAATATTGGTCATTCCTTTCACGTCGAAAAGTTCGTTGTCAGGAATGCTGATGTTTCAAAATAACATAATTTTCAGACATATTCGAAACAGAAGTTAGTTGAAAATTCAGAATGCATTATGGTATTTCCTGATGAAATGATAACTTCATATCGGATGACCTTTTGTCTGAAACATTCTCGAAAATTTCTCAAATACCTACATGAAAAAAAACTTAGTAAAGTTTAAAGAGAAAGACTTCATAGGGTTGAAAGTCCACCCAGAAAAGAGCATGTTCAAGTTACATATAATTTAATCATTCCATTTCGCTCTATCGTTCACTTTTATTCGAATTCTTGATACAAAATCTACTTCAAATTATCGAATGTATGAATATTTCAATATTTGTATCGTCAGACTTCATCATCAGCGCAGAATAAATGAAAACAAGCATAGTAATTAGAATAATAATTGCATAAGTTTCTGAATAAACTATATTCATATCGTTTTGACATATAAATAAATCATATTCTCATCGGAAGATGAGTTGTCCTCTTGTTATCCCTAAAAATACGTGAACTCCGTCTTTTCGGAATTGTCAATGCATACATTTTCCTATCGTTCATTCCTGCTGAAGAAGTTTCATTTGGACTATGCCTCCGCGAGACTGGATTCAGTATTCTTATTCGCCTCTCTTTTCGGAGGCCAGCTAATCTCGATCTGAGTTTACACCTGAGGAAGGGATCATTAGAGCATATTGCACTGAACCATTCGCAGGTCTGGTAAACACTCAGCAGGGAGTCAACGTCAAGGTACCGAAAAATAGTGGACATCATTTCCACTGGCAGTACCTTGAAGGGATCCTCATCACCTCTGAAGCATCTAGGCAATACTCTGAACGCCATATTTACCAACTCATGAACAGGCTCACTTTCGAATCTGAGGCATCTAGAACTTACGCGGCTATTTATAGGAAGGTTTCGCTCTGAGTAACCAATGAGATCGATGCGAAGGCCATTACCCCCTCCATTAGCGGCATGGAGAAATCTCGTTCCTGGGTCTATGATTCGAACGTGTAGACATGCTCAATAATTTCCTAGATGCATTGACACCGATTGAGTCATTGAGATTGCGGCAAGGTGAAGAACATGGTAAGTGATGCCTTCAAAATAGAAGAACTATTTTCGGATTATGTAATGAAGTGAACGTTTATTGTTCTATCATGTGAGACTGGACCTATTTCATTTCATTTATTTAACAAAAAATATTGGTCATTCCTTTCACGTCGAAAACTTTGTTGTCAGGGATGCTGATGTTTCAAAATAACATAATTTTCAGACATATTCGAAACAGAAGTTAGTTGAAAATTCAGAATGCATTATGGTATTTCCTGATGAAATGATAACTTCACATCGGATGACCTTTTGTTTGAAAGCCCCTCGAGAATTTCTAAAATACATGAAAAAAAATTAGTGAAGTTAAAAGAGAAGAACTTCATAGGGTTGGAAGTCCTCCCAGAAACGAGCATGTTCAAGTTACATATAATTTAATCATTCCATTTGGCTCTATCTTTCACTTTTATTCGAATTCTTGATACAAAATCTTCTTCAAATTATCGAATGTATAAATATTTCAATATTTGTTTCGTCAGACTTCATCATCATGGCAGAATAAATGAAAACAAGCATAGTAATAAGAATAATAATTGCATAAGTTTCTGAATAAACTATATTCATATCGTTTTGACATATAAATAAATCATATTCTCATCGGAAGATGAGTTGTCCTCTTGTTATCCCTAAAAATACGTGAACTCCGTCTTTTCGGAATTGTCAATGCATACATTTTCCTATCGTTCATTTCTGCTGAAGAAGTTTCATTTGGACTATGCCTCCGCGAGACTGGATTCAGTATTCTTATTCGCCTCTCTTTTCGGAGGCCAGCTAATCTCGATCTGAGTTTACACCTGAGGAGGGGATCATGAGAGCATATTGCACTGAACCATTCGCAGGTCTGGTAAACACTCAGCAGGGCGTCAACGTCAAGCTATCGAAAAATAGTGGACATCATTTCCACTGGCAGTACCTTGAAGGGATCCTCATCACCTCTGAAGCATCTAGGCAATACTCTGAACACCATATTTACCAACTCATGAACAGGCTCGCTTTCGAATCTGAGGCATCTAGAACCTACACGGCTATTTATATATGAAGATTTCGCTCTGAGTAACCAATGAGATCGATGCGAAGGCCATTACCTCCTCCATAAGCGGCATGGGGAAATCTCGTTCCTGGGTCTATGATTCGAACGTGTAGACATGCCAAATAATTTCCTAGATGCATTGACACCGATTGAGTCATTGAGATTGCGGCAAGGTGAAGAACATGATAAGTAATGCCTTCAAAATAGAAGAACTATTTTCGGATTATGTAATAAAGTGAACATTTATTGTTCTATCATGTGAGACTGGACTTATTTCATTTCATTTATTTAACAAAAAATATTGGTCATTTCTTTCACGTCGAAAACTTTGTTGTCAGGGATGCTGATGTTTCAAAATAACATAATTTTCAGACATATTCGAAACAGAAGTTAGTTGAAAATTCAGAATGCATTATGGTATTTCCTGATGAAATGATAACTTCATATCGGATGACCTTTTGTCTGAAACATTCTCGAAAATTTCTCAAATACATGAAAAAAAAATTAGTAAAGTTTAAAGAGAAAGACTTCATAGGGTTGAAAGTCCTCCCTGAAAAGAGCATGTTCAAGTTACATATAATTTAATCATTCCATTTCGCTCTATCGTTCACTTTTATTCGAATTCTTGATACAAAATCTACTTAAAATAATCGAATATACAGGGTGAGTCTTCGACTTGTACATATATTTTAACTGGAGATTCTTGAGGTCAAAAGAAACCTTTTTCTCATTTTCCATTTTTCCGAATTCTGCTCTGTTAAAAAGATATAGCCATTAAGAAAAAAAAATTGTGCTAACTACGGTCCTGAAACGATCTTCTGGAATTTAGGCAAAGTTCATATTTCTCGATAGAAATTGAGTTGATACATTTAGGAAATACTCAAATACTAACCTCATTCGAATAAGAATGTTTAAAACACGATATTTCTTAACAAAAACATTTATTTTAGAAGGATTATTTCTGCAATTGAAAAGTCATTTGTCTTCTATCGAATTAAGTTCCTTCTTCGATTTTCCTGAAGATTATTTTGTAAACACTTAAATCTTGCTCATATTTTCCCCTTTCTCCCAAAACTATCTCAAAAAGAATTGTTTTTACACTAATCGAACATAACTCCATAAAATTAGGTCAAATGATTAGAGATCAATGACCTAAGACCTAACCTAACCCATCGAACCATATTCTATGAACTCTAGAGCATAGAACGTTTGAGCAGACGATGCCAGATTGTGTTGATTTTCTCCACAAGGAAGCACTAGGTCCTCTATCATTAACGGATGAACTAACGCAAAGCCATTAGTTTTGTTTACTTTTGGCTGATGGCGTCTTCGTGCCTCTTTGGAAATGTTCTGATTCTCGCCGATAGAGCGCTACGATCTTAATGCGCAACCGTTGTTCCGTACTTCCGTGAACCGAACAGTGGAACACGGTCTGTGGATGTTGAAGTAAGCATGCGTGAAGCCGCTTGATGGAGATTTGTCGATTTGTTATTGTTTATTCACAGTGGATAATGCGAAAACGGAAAAGTTGATGTGAAAAGATTATCAGTGAAAGTGAAGTAATGTGCTAATAACCGTGAAGTGAGTTTATAAAATTCCAAGAGGATATTGTTTTGATAGAAAAAACATCGCCACAGATTATCAGGTAGCTATCAAAGTATTTTTCATTAATTTCAATTTAATACGTGATTTGTATGGAATATTCATCAGTAATATCCGAGGTAATATCCGAATTTTTTAGTCTTTACGAAGTTGATAAACATTCTGACAACATTGTTACCTTGTATAGAGTTTATTGATTCAAGCCATTCTGTGATATTGAGACGTCAGGGTTGCATCTAGATTTTTCCTATGATTTTTGATTTTTTCGTCAAATTTTATCGGGTAAAATTTGGAATAACTCGAAAACAACGCGTTTTATCGAAAAAACTCAGGAGTACTTTTATTTTTTAAACCGATTGGTTCTTTCGAAAATATGAACCGTTTATCTTTTTCGAGTGGTTTTATAGTATTTTTTTGTAGATTCATAAGTTGGCTACGCTGTGACTTCTATGCCGGGAAAGATATTGAATGAGTTTTTATTTGGAAATATGCATTATAAAGGGAGTGAATACTTCACCAAAATTCAGTTCATTTGAAATAACGGTTCCGAAGATATAAACAGAAAAGTGTTTTTTTCATGGATTTTCGACACCCTGTATCTTCCAAACGAAACCGAATTTTGAAAAATGGTATAGGAAGAAAGTGTTCCGTTTGATGAGAGAAATCTACAGTTAAAATATATGTACAAGTCAAAGACTCACCCTATATAAATATCTCAATATTGGTATCGTCGACTTCATCATCACGGCAGAATAAATAAAAACAAGCATAGTAATTAGAATAATAATTGCATAAGTTTCTGAATAAAATATATTCCAATCGTTTTGACATATAAAGAAATAATATTTTTCAAAACTTCAAAAGAACCAAAAAAAACCTATGAGTTACCCTAACACCGTCTGCCGAATAACTGAACTTACTTTCGTCCGAAACTTCCCCGGCTACCTTATTCTTTGTATATATAATATCGGTTTACAACGTTCTCCGACGTCTTCCGATTTCCAATCTCCACCTCTCTCTATCGTTCCATAGACCGTCCCCGAGTTCTCTCTCTTCGATTTCCTTATCGATGCCTTCTCTCCAGCTTCTTCTGGGTCTTCCTGGTCCTCTCCTGCCCCAGGGTTGCCAATTCAAAACCTGCTTTGGTATCCGATGTTCAGGCATTCGTTGTACGTGTCCGTACCAGACCAATTGCTTGTTCTTAATGTCATCTGTAATTGTGTGTGTCACTCCAATAATCTCTCTGATTCGTTCATTTGTCACCCTCTCTCTTCTAGATCTTCTTGCTGAACGTCTCCAGAAGTCGATCTCTGTTGCTCTCAGCATCTTTTCCGTTGACTGTTTTAGGGGCCAGACTTCAGGACCATAGGTTATTATGCTTTTGACTATCGAGTTGTATATACGTTTCTTATTTTCGGTTGTGATGGTTTTATCCCAGAGAATACTGTTGAGCAGTGCGATCGATCTTCTGCCCTTCTGGTTTCTTTCTTTGATTGCTTCATCAAGGGCGCCATCTTGCGAAATCTTCATGCCAAGGTAATTATAGTGTGCTGTGTGTTTGATGATTTCGCCGTTTTCCAATATGAGATGTTGATCTTGCCCATTTATGGTCATGTACTGGGTTTTCTCTACATTCACTTCCAAACCCCACCTTTTATATTCTTCTACAAGCTTTCTGGTCATATATTGCAGGTCGTCATAATCTTGAGCAATTAAGACCTGATCATCAGCGAAACTCAAGGTGTACAGGGTGATATCAAGCAGAGGTATACCCATATTCCTGCATTTTTGCTTCCAGCTTTTCAGAACTTCTTCCAGGTATATTTTAAAAAGAGTAGGAGACAGACAGGATCCCTGTTTGAGGCCCTTGGAGCTGTAGAACCCAGTTGTTATTTTTCTTCCTATTTTGATCTTAGTCATTGAATGATCGTTGAGGCCTCTGGCTGCTTTTATGAGTTCTATGTTTATACTTGTCCTCTCAAGAGTCTGCCAGAGCTTATTCACTGGAATACTATCATAAGCCTTCTTCAGATCGATGAAAAGCAGATGGACCTCCTGGTGTCGGGCGATCTTCTTCTCGATTACTTGGGTCAATGTGAATATATGGTCCATCGTTGAGCGGCCTGCTCGGAAACCCGCCTGTTCTTCTGCCTCTAAATGACCATATTCCAGTTCTATTCGGTTTTTCAGAACCTTTCCATATACTCTACTCATCGTACTTATTATTGCTATTCCTCTATAGTTCTCGCATTTTGATCGATCACCCTTCTTGAAAATGGGTGTAATAAAGGATGTCCTCCATTCTTCGGGGGTTTGAGCCTGGTCGATACATTTTTGAAAGAGCGTTTTTAGATGTACGAACAGCTCATCTGGTGCGTGTTTAAGTAGTTCTCCAGGAATGTTGCCAGGTCCAGAAGATTTTTCATTCTTCAGAGTTTTGCATACTTTTGCTATTTCGTCCGCCCTGAGTCTAATAGGTGATCCAATTATATTGACGTTTTGGTGTAATGGGGCCTGAGTGAATTCGCTACGGTCTTCTGTTAGCAGCTTCTCGAAGTATTTTTTCCAGTTTTGCTGTGTGATGGGGGATATTATTTCTTTTCCTTCAGTTCGTCTCAGGTTTTTCAGTATTCTCCAGCTCTCTGAACTTTTACTTCCTCCAAGATATGCGTTGACTCTTTGGCAGGTTCTATTCCATGCTTCATTATTCTTAAGAGAAATTTTCTTCCTTACTGATCTTTGGGCTTCTCTGTATTCCATTTTGTCTTCGTTTTTTTTTTAATTGAGATATTTTTGGTGTTTTTGTTTCTTCACTTTTATCTCCTCTTCTATTTCCTCGTCCCACCAGTATGTTCGTCTTTTATTATTTCGTTGATATTCACCAAGCGCTTCAAAAGCTGAGTCCTGAATGCAGTGTTCTATGTCTTCATGGAATTGCTCGATGTTGTTAAATTTTAGGGTTATTAGTTTTTCCTTCACTCTGTTTTTGTATAAGGTTCTGACGCTTTCATGTTCTAGGGCTTTCAGGTTAAATTTTCGTTCTTCGAATTGTTCCGTATTAGTTTCCTCATGTTTCAACTCCTTGACTGTGCCTCTTCCGGGCAACAGGATATTTGCTCGTAGAAGGTAGTGATCTGTACCACATGTTGGACCTCTATGCACTCTTACGTCCAAGGGTTTCCAAGCCGATGTTTGCTTCATTATTACGTAGTCAATTATTGACTGTTGTTTTTTCGTTTCTTGTATCCATGTGAATTTATGGATTGACTTGTGCTGATAAAACCCGTTTAAAATTTTCAATTTGTTTTGGGTACATAAATTTATTAATCTTTCCCCGTTGTTGTTGAGTCTGTCTTCCCCGTATCTTCCCACTACATTATCTTTGTATTTTTTTTCCGTTCTCGAATTGAAATCTCCGAGTAATATCAGTTCCTTTGTCGAACCAATCTTGGTTATCTCATCATTTAGTTGTTCGAAGAAATCATCTTTGACATTTACTAAAGCGTCTTCATTAATTGCATATACTCCCTTATTACCTTACCCAACTAGCAAAACTAATTCCATAAAGGCTGTGAGAAATGCTATACAGCATATCTTATAGAACCGTGAAAATCTTATTATGTGGCTATAAACCACTATACAATGTCTTTACAACCAAAAAGGGCCCCAGTTTATACAACAGATCAGTTCTTTTAGGACAATTCTTTAGTAACCTATACAACCGTTATAAGATAATCACTATAAAACTGTCCTATAAGAATGTCTTCGAAATTACTTATACAATGCATTTACAAAACCATTTGGGAACTGCTATAAAACTTTTGAATAGCAGTATTCAACGAACATTTATAGAACTACTAAGAAAGTATTTTATAATGCATAAAGAATCGCTAATAAAATAATTTTGTTCTCTACTGTTGAAATTCGGAATAGAATTGTCATAAGAATATTTTATTAGGTCAACGTTTGCGTTGTGTCATGACAGAGACAATATCATAATGCCACAGGCATTATATGGCGGTGGGTAATGGAGGTATTGTATCTGTTGTTAATCATATTGAACATATTAAGGATCTTTATCGCCACTCCAGGGGCTAAATTTATTTGCGCAGCTAACTTTTCTGATAATATATGCATATATTGTTGATAAAAAATGAAAGCGCCTCAGTTTAGTATACATTTATTGGTAATATTAAAAGATAAAAATTAACAAATCATGTTTCATTTGTTTAATTGTCAACTAAGACCGAAACATATATATTGTGGCTGTTGTTAAAGCAGGGAAAAATCTCTACATTTCTCTGAAAAATCAATTTTTATTTCACCTTTCTACGTTTATGTGTGATTTTTTCACAATGGCGGCGGTTTCTGAATAGCCGACCGTTTAATAAAATGGCGTATATTATACAACACACTTAAGAGACCTTATACAATGATTCTTTTTCCTTCTGAGCTCTATACGATATTAAAGTTTTATTATGTTGTTTATCACAGCGCCATATCATTGCTTTTGATAGTCCCAAGAGTCATTGCTATGTTTTGATTCTTGACCACCTTCGAATGTTGCCAGATTTTATACTACAAACCACGACTATGTATGATGAATGATTCAACACATTGATGCGTGCAAAAATATTTTTTCAGTTATTATTAAAAAAATGTTGTCCTAGTAAGAGATGACTTTTTCAATTGAATTTCAAAATATTTTGAACTTTAAGATGCATCATAATAAAATAAATAGTCCACTTCCTATTTATTGCACCTAATATTATGAATGTTGCCTGTTGGTAAAATATAACTACTAACTGCCAAAGCCAGCAACACTGTACGTGAGATATCCGCGTTTTCCTATAGCGTGTTGGCAAAATACATAATAGAACAGAATTATCGCTTACTGGCTTGTGGTACGACAGTAAAGAATCATTCAGTTATATTGAGTTTCGAATAACTTCTGTATACAGATTACATATTTGGAAAGGCATCTCATAATTTTCTTAAAGTCTTGATACTTTTTTAATGTCATAAGCACACCATTTTGTGGAGTAATTTCTAAAATTCATATCTCTCCACCCTGATGTTAGACATCTTTTCATTACACCTAGATCAATGAAATGTAAGGAATACCTAACAGGAAAATCTTCTCCCATATATCTATTTGCAATTCCTCTAGTGCAGTTTCAGTTTCATGATGTTTTCCATTTTTTTCTATTTCGGAAACCCTCATCTGTTTGCAAATCGCAGCCGGTCCATGTTTATATTTAAAGAAATAGATTTTATACGAGGATATTTTTCCACGCGCACTCTGTGTCTGAAGTATTCCATGGTACATCTTTTTAACTGATCTTTTAGAATGACCACTCTTTATTATTCGTTTCCACTCACATTCAGATATTGCCGAATTAATTTGTAAACGAAACCTGCTAGAAAACCCGCGTAATTTTTCTAGTATGTATGTGATGTTCATATATGTTTGTAGGTAGAGATATATGGAGATTTTAAAGTTATTTTATAACGCATGACTTGAGATAAACTCATTCCTGGGAACTTCATTTTTATTCTATAAACTCTTCGAGAGAATTCTCTAGTAGTTATCAGATGATTATGAAATCTATTAAGATTTATTGTGTAATGTTCTACTTCTGCGTAAAGCAACAATCTTATTACTTTTCTTATGGAACTCTAATACAACTATCTATACGATTCTTTTACAACGAACTTTCAACGCCGCTATTATAAGTAACACAATAGCTATGCAACCGTATTATAATCTGTATAAGACCTCTTTGAAATTATTTTATAAGAATTTTATGGAACTCTAATACAACTATCTATACAGATTCTTTTACAACCAGCTTTTAACGCCGCTATTATAAGTAACAAAATAGCTATGCAACCTTATTATAATCTGTATAAGACTGCTTTAAAATTATTTTATAAGAATTTTATAGGACGTTATGCAACTGTTATAAAATTTGTTCACTCAGACTATTTCTTTATCGTATGATATGAGTTGTGAGAACGTCTATACAACCGCATTATAGGAATACTCATATCTTATGATGAAATTGTCGTATTGGACGCATTAAAAAATAATTTTATTGTTTCAATTTGCGCAATATAATGATTATGAAATAATTTCGTTCTTTTAGGGGACTACTTTGCTAGTTGGGTATTCTTTGTTCCTTTTAGAAACCAATTAAATTAAAGGTTTTTCTTTCGTCAGTACTTCAAAACCAATCAAACCGATACTTCTTCCATCTTTGTTTTTGTGAGCCAATCGAATTGAGACTTTCCTACCTCCTTGACGCGGGTAGGTAGGGCCTGTCTGAGATAAGGTGATTCTTTACGTAATATTTTTGGGAAATGCAGCGTCGAAAAAATATCATGGTTCCCAGCACACGCAGCATATATCAGCGCTGAGTTAGTGGAATCATAATTTCCTTATCTTCACTGTTACAGACGAAATTTGAACCGAAGATCAACAATTTCAATCGTTAACGTCTCGCCAGACATCCTGTATGGCATTGATAACCGTCTCAATAATTTCTTGGCATAGGAGTATCGAGTTCCCGAAGTTTAAATCGATCAATTAAATTATCGCGCTTTCTCGCAGGAGATTTCCCGAAAATAAAGGATGTTGAAAATACCGGTGAATTATTACGGAAAAGAGAATGTTCAAGTCCTAATTTCCGAGAGGATGTTCATTTTTCTACTTCCAAGTTATTTCTCCTATTACACATTGACACCGATTGAGTCATCGAGATTGCGGCAAGGTGAAGAACATGGTAAGTAATGCCTTAAAAAAAGTAGAGCTATTTTCGGATTATGTTATATAGTGAACATTTATTGTTCTATCACGTGAGACTGGACCTATTTCATTTCATTATTCTCACAAAAAATTTTGGTCATTCCTTTCACGTCGAAAAGTTCGTTGTCAGGAATGCCGATGTTTCAAAATAACATAATTTTCAGACATATTCGAAACAGAAGTAAGTTGAAAATTCAGAATGCATTATGGTATTTCCTGATGAAATGATAACTTCACATCGGATGACCTTTTGTTTTAAAGCCCCTCGAGAATTTCTAAAATACATGAAAAAAAATTAGTGAAGTTAAAAGAGAAGAACTTCATAGGGTTGGAAGTCCTCCCAGAAACGAGCATGTTCAAGTTACATATAATTTAATCATTCCATTTCGCTCTATCGTTCACTTTTATTCGAATTCTTGATACAAAATCTACTTCAAATTATCGAATGTATGAATATTTCAATATTTGTATCGTCAGACTTCATCATCAGCGCAGAATAAATGAAAACAAGCATAGTAATTAGAATAATAATTGCATAAGTTTCTGAATAAACTATATTCATATCGTTTTGACATATAAATAAATCATATTCTCATCGGAAGATGAGTTGTCCTCTTGTTATCCCTAAAAATACGTGAACTCCGTCTTTTCGGAATTGTCAATGCATACATTTTCCTATCGTTCATTCCTGCTGAAGAAGTTTCATTTGGACTATGCCTCCGCGAGACTGGATTCAGTATTCTTATTCGCCTCTCTTTTCGGAGGCCAGCTAATCTCGATCTGAGTTTACACCTGAGGAAGGGATCATTAGAGCATATTGCACTGAACCATTCGCAGGTCTGGTAAACACTCAGCAGGGAGTCAACGTCAAGGTACCGAAAAATAGTGGACATCATTTCCACTGGCAGTACCTTGAAGGGATCCTCATCACCTCTGAAGCATCTAGGCAATACTCTGAACTCCATATTTACCAACTCATGAACAGGCTCGCTTTCGAATCTGAGGCATCTAGAACTTACGCGGCTATTTATAGGAAGGTTTCGCTCTGAGTAACCAATCATAATCATCATAATCATAATCATCTTTATTCATACTTGAGCTGTTTTTACAGATGTACACGTCAAAGAAACTAAATCTATACAAATATTACACAGTTTATCATACACATTCACAAATTCAAAATAAACGGACTACCAACAAAAATGACTATTCTTGCTTAATAGAGTCCTCAAAAAATTCATCAAGTGAATAAAACGCCTTGGAAAGCAAAAACTTTCTGAAGCTAAGCTTGAACTTATCGCAGGGCAGGCACCTGACGTCATCGGGGATAGCATTAATTATTTTTTTGCCAATATAATTCGGCGAGTGTTCGTATCTTCTCAATCTATGAACATCTATCGCAAGTTTGTTTCTGTGCCTGGTATTATAGTCGTGGAAATCAGAATTCTTTTTAAACCTGTTAAAATTAGCTCTCATATACAGGGCAACCTTATATATATAAATTGAAGGAAAAGACATCACATTATGCTTTCTGAAGTAGGGTCTACAAGATTCAGTATATCCAAGACCCAACATCAAACGCAGTATCCTCTTTTGCAATCTAAATACCCTCCCAACATCTACACTATTACCCCACAAAATTACATTTTGAGTCAGATGGCAATATATCAGAGAGTAATAGACCATAAAGATCGTTTCAATATCAGCTGTTTTTCTCAGCCTATTAATGGCATAGTACCCCGAGCCCAACCTAGAACAGACATAATCTACATGATCTCTCCATGCTAGAGACTCATCAATTCTCAACCCCAAAAATTTAGTGTTGTTCGCTGTTAACACTCCACTAGGCGACTTTATAGTGCTCGTCAATCTATTTCCAAAATTCATGCAAACTGTCTTCTCCAGATTTATAATAATATTATTTTTAGCACACCACAGACTAAACTCATCCAGGACCTCAACCAGAGCCGCCTCTAGTTCTTCCAGGGACCCCGCTGAGACCAATACTGACGTGTCATCGGCAAACATAATAACATTGCAGTTTTTCAAATATTGGGGTATTTCATTTACAAAAATCAGAAAAAGTAGTGGTCCCAACACAGATCCCTGGGGAACTCCCATATTCAGAAAGTATTCCCCCGACACACAGTCACCAACCCTTACACACATTCGCCTAGCACCTATATAGGACTCCAGCAAGTTCAGCATTCTACCACGAATACCATAACAGTACAACTTACTGATTAAGAAGTTCAAATCTACGCTATCGAAAGCCTTAGACAGGTCGAAGAAGAGTGCTGCGACATACTCACCCCTGTCCAACCTGATGTGGACATCCTCAATAAAACCAACCACAGCGGTCTCTACCGATCTACCCGAGCGAAAGCCATGTTGACTGGATGTTAAAATGTCATACTGTTCCAGAAATCCAACAATCTTATCATAAATGATACGTTCAAATATTTTGCTAAATACATTAAGCAGCGTGATAGGCCTATAATTATTTGTATTATCTTTTAGACCTTTCTTAAAAATGGGTATCACAAGCCCGACCTTAAGCGCGTCTGGAAAAATTCCATGATCTAATATCGAATTCATCAAATGTGTCAAGGGCCTAACCAATATGTCAGATAAAGACCTCAACAATTTAACCGTCATCCCATCAGTACCAGATGAATTTTTATTTTTAGTTTTTCGTACTATTGACATGATTTCACTTTCCTCAACATGAGTCACAAACAGACTGTTTACATAAGAAGCATGAGGAGTAGTACACATACTTGACAATTGCGCATATTTTGTAATTAATGCTTTATTCGCAGCAGTTGAGAAGTGTTGACCGAATATTTCAGCCACTTCCGCTGGATCTTCAATTGTTCGGTCTTCATCTTTTATCAATATTCGACCCATATTAGTTGATTTTAATCTTCCCAATTCCGAATTCACGATTCTCCATATACTTTTTGGAACGTTGTCACTGTTCCTGAGTATTCTACTATGATAACTTCTCTTGGCTGATTCAAGAATTAAATTGTATTCTTTTTTACGGTTCTTATATAAATTATGAAGTGTAGAATCACCCAGATCTCTCGAAAGCCAAAACAAATTTTTAAGTTCCTTACTCTTAATCTTAATTTCGTTAGTTACCCAATTGTTAGTACATTTATTTTTATATCGTTCGGTATAATTTGTCTCAACCGCCCAGTCTAATATTCCCATAAATGTGTTATATTTTTCGTTAATATCACCAATTTCATATACCCTATCAAATGCACCTCCTCCCAGTGCAGCTCTCACCATGCTATAGTCTATCGCCAAGTATTTAGTTCTATGATTCATTTCATCAGATTCCACCGAACCAACCACCGGTAATTCACAGATTATTCCCAAATGATCACCAAGATTAGGCTGTACGACCCTAGATGTTCCAACATTTGCAATATTAGTAGTCAAGTAATCCAACTTTTGTTCCTTCAAATTTCCAAGACCGTCATAATAAACTCTAGTCGGCGACAATGATGTGAGCTCCAAGCCAAAACAATTTAACAGCTCCAGCAGGGATTGCTTTTCTCTGCTGTCTGTGAAAAACTTTACATTAAAATCCCCGCAAAAAACCAGGTACCTACTCAACTTTGTGCATTTATTTAGCAAATTATAAGATTTGTCCAAAAACAATTTGAAATCACCACTTGGTGATCTATACACACAAATAATACAGTAACTTAAATTTCCTATTTTAACTTTAATAGCACAACATTCATAATTGACATCTTGAGCAATACTTTCACAGTCAATTACCTGTACACTCATATTATCCCTAACATATATCATGGAACCTCCACGAACTTTCCCAGCTCTTATATAAGCTGCTGCAATATTGTAACCTGGAATGCTCATAAGTTGTATATTATCTTCACTACACCAGTGCTCGGTTATACAAATCAGGTCCAAAGCCTCACTTTCAGCCAACATCTCGAGCGTGTGAAATTTATTTGTTATGCATTGAATGTTTACATGACATATTTTCATTATAGTTCCTGGTTCATCAGTTAAAATTGGTCGGCTCCTTAGACTTCCGAAATAAATGAAACCTCTTAACTGCTATACCGCTTGGCCATGTAGAAGGGTCCATCAGTTGTGATGATAGGGACATGTCAGCACCAACTTTGAAGGCCCTGCTAGTAGCTTCGTTGTGAACTTGCAATGGGGTGACGATGAATTCGTTATCCTTAAATTTATTTTTCAAGTACATTTCTATTTGATTTTCAGACACATCCCTATGTACCTTCCCAACATACAGCCACATCCTTCTGACCGCAAATGAGATCGATGCGAAGGCCATTACCCCCTCCATTAGCGGCATGGAGAAATCTCATTCCTGGGTCTATGATTCGAACGTGTAGACATGCTCAATAATTTCCTAGATGCATTGACACCGATTGAGTCATTGAGATTGCGGCAAGGTGAAGAACATGGTAAGTGATGCCTTCAAAATAGAAGAACTATTTTCGGATTATGTAATGAAGTGAACGTTTATTGTTCTATCATGTGAGACTGGACCTATTTCATTTCATTTATTTAACAAAAAATATTGGTCATTCCTTTCACGTCGAAAAGTTCGTTGTCAGGAATGCTGATGTTTCAAAATAACATAATTTTCAGACATATTCGAAACAGAAGTTAGTTGAAAATTCAGAATGCATTATGGTATTTCCTGATGAAATGATAACTTCACATCGGATGACCTTTTGTTTGAAAGACTCTCGAGAATTTCTAAAATACATGAAAAAAAATTAGTGAAGTTAAAAGAAAAGAACTTCATAGGGTTGGAAGTCCTCCCAGAAACGAGCATGTTCAAGTTACATATAATTTAATCATTCCATTTGGCTCTATCTTTCACTTTTATTCGAATTCTTGATACAAAATCTACTTAAAATTATCGATATTTCAATATTGCTATCGTCACCCTTCATCATCACGGCAGAATAAATAAAAACAAGCTAATTAGAATAAAAATTGCATAAGTTTCTGAATAAACTATATTCCTATCGTTTTGACATATAAAGAAATCATATTCTCATGGGAAGATGAGTTGTCCTCTTGTTGCGCCTAAAAATACGTGAATTCCGTTTTTTCGGAATTGTCAATGCATACATTTTGCTATCGTTCATTCCTGCAGAAGAAGTTTCATATGGACTATGCCTCCGCGAGACTGGATTCAGTATTCTCATTCGCCTCTCTTTTCGCAGGCCAGCTAATCTCGATCTAAGTTTACAACTGAGAAAGGGATCATTAGAGCATATTGCTCCGAACCTTTCGCAGGTCTGGTAAACACTCAGCAGAGAGTCAACGTCAAGGTACCGAAAAATAGTGGACATCATTTCCACTGGCAGTACCTTGAAGGGATCCTCATCACCTCTGAAGCATCTAGGCAATACTCTGAACTCCATATTTACCACTTCATGAACAGGCTCGCTTTCGAATCTGAGGCATCTAGAACCTACACGGCTATTTATATATGGAGATTTCGCTCTGAGTAACCAATGATATCGATGCGAAGGCCATTACCCCCTCCATTAGCGGCATGGAGAAATCTCGTTCCTGGGTCTATGATTCGAACGTGTAGACATGTCAAATAATTTCCTCGATGCATTGACACCGATTGAGTCATTGAGATTGCGGCAAGGTGAAGAACATGGTAAGTAATGCCTTCAAAATAGTAGAGCTATTTTCGGATTATGTAATATAGTGAACATTTATTGTTCTATCATGTGAGACTGGACCTATTTCATTTCATTTATCTCACAAAAAATATTGGTCATTCCTTTCACGTCGAAAAGTTCGTTGTCAGGAATGCTGATGTTTCAAAATAACATAATTTTCAGACATATTCGAAACAGAAGTTAGTTGAAAATTCAGAATGCATTATGGTATTTCCTGATGAAATGATAACTTCATATCGGATGACCTTTTGTCTGAAACATTCTCGAAAATTTCTCAAATACCTACATGAAAAAAAACTTAGTAAAGTTTAAAGAGAAAGACTTCATAGGGTTGAAAGTCCACCCAGAAAAGAGCATGTTCAAGTTACATATAATTTAATCATTCCATTTCGCTCTATCGTTCACTTTTATTCGAATTCTTGATACAAAATCTACTTCAAATTATCGAATGTATGAATATTTCAATATTTGTATCGTCAGACTTCATCATCAGCGCAGAATAAATGAAAACAAGCATAGTAATTAGAATAATAATTGCATAAGTTTCTGAATAAACTATATTCATATCGTTTTGACATATAAATAAATCATATTCTCATCGGAAGATGAGTTGTCCTCTTGTTATCCCTAAAAATACGTGAACTCCGTCTTTTCGGAATTGTCAATGCATACATTTTCCTATCGTTCATTCCTGCTGAAGAAGTTTCATTTGGACTATGCCTCCGCGAGACTGGATTCAGTATTCTTATTCGCCTCTCTTTTCGGAGGCCAGCTAATCTCGATCTGAGTTTACACCTGAGGAAGGGATCATTAGAGCATATTGCACTGAACCATTCGCAGGTCTGGTAAACACTCAGCAGGGAGTCAACGTCAAGGTACCGAAAAATAGTGGACATCATTTCCACTGGCAGTACCTTGAAGGGATCCTCATCACCTCTGAAGCATCTAGGCAATACTCTGAACTCCATATTTACCAACTCATGAACAGGCTCACTTTCGAATCTGAGGCATCTAGAACTTACGCGGCTATTTATAGGAAGGTTTCGCTCTGAGTAACCAATGAGATCGATGCGAAGGCCATTACCCCCTCCATTAGCGGCATGGAGAAATCTCGTTCCTGGGTCTATGATTCGAACGTGTAGACATGCTCAATAATTTCCTAGATGCATTGACACCGATTGAGTCATTGAGATTGCGGCAAGGTGAAGAACATGGTAAGTGATGCCTTCAAAATAGAAGAACTATTTTCGGATTATGTAATGAAGTGAACGTTTATTGTTCTATCATGTGAGACTGGACCTATTTCATTTCATTTATTTAACAAAAAATATTGGTCATTCCTTTCACGTCGAAAACTTTGTTGTCAGGGATGCTAATGTTTCAAAATAACATAATTTTCAGACATATTCGAAACAGAAGTTAGTTGAAAATTCAGAATGCATTATGTTATTTCCTGATGAAATGATAACTTCATATCGGATGACCTTTCGTCTGAAACACTCTCGAAAATTTCTCAAATACATGAAAAAAAAATTAGTAAAGTTTAAAGAGAAGAACTTCTAAGGGTTGGAAGTCCTCCCAGAAACGAGCATGTTCAAGTTACATATAATTTAATCATTTCATTTCGCTCTATCGTTCACTTTTATTCGAATTCTTGATACAAAATCTACTTCAAATTATCGAATGTATAAATATTTCAATATTTGTATCGTCAGACTCCATCATCAGGGCAGAATAAATGAAAACAAGCATAGTAATTAGAATAATGATTGCATAAGTTTCTGAATAAACTATGTTCATATCGTTTTGACATATAAAGAAATCATATTCTCATCGAAAGATGAGTTGTCCTCTTGTTATCCCTAAGAATACGTGAACTCCGTTTTTTCGGAATTGTCAATGCATACATTTTCCTATCGTTCATTCCTGCTGAAGAAGTTTCATTTGGACTATGCCTCCGCGAGACTGGATTCAGTATTCTTATTCGCCTCTCTTTTCGGAGGCCAGCTAATCTCGATCTGAGTTTACACCTGAGGAAGGGATCATTAGAGCATATTGCACTGAACCATTCGCAGGTCTGGTAAACACTCAGCAGGGAGTCAACGACAAGATACCGAAAAATAGTGGACATCATTTCCACTGGCAGTACCTTGAAGGGATCCTCATCACCTCTGAAGCATCTAGGCAATACTCTGAACTCCATATTTACCAACTCATGAACAGGCTCGCTTTCGAATCTGAGGCATCTAGAACCTACACGGCTATTTATATATGAAGATTTCGCTCTGAGTAACCAATGATATCGATGCGAAGGCCGTTACCTACTCCATTAGCGGCATGGAGAAATCTCGTTCCTGGGTCTATGATTCGAACGTGTAGACATGCCGAATAATTTCCTAGATGCATTGACACCGATTAAGTCATTGAGATTGCGGCAAGGTGACGAACATGATAAGTAATGCCTTCAAAATAGAAAAGCTATTTTCGGATTATGTAATATAGTGAACATTTATTGTTCTATCATGTGAGACTGGACCTATTTCATTTCATTTATCTCACAAAAAATATTGGTCATTCCTTTCACGTCGAAAAGTTCGTTGTCAGGAATGCTGATGTTTCAAAATAACATAATTTTCAGACATATTCGAAACAGAAGTTAGTTGAAAATTCAGAATGCATTATGGTATTTCCTGATGAAATGATAACTTCACATCGGATGACCTTTTGTTTGAAAGACTCTCGAGAATTTCTAAAATACATGAAAAAAAATTAGTGAAGTTAAAAGAAAAGAACTTCATAGGGTTGGAAGTCCTCCCAGAAACGAGCATGTTCAAGTTACATATAATTTAATCATTTCATTTCGCTCTATCGTTCACTTTTATTCGAATTCTTGATACAAAATCTACTTCAAATTATCGAATGTATAAATATTTCAATATTTGTATCGTCAGACTCCATCATCAGGGCAGAATAAATGAAAACAAGCATAGTAATTAGAATAATGATTGCATAAGTTTCTGAATAAACTATATTCCTATCGTTTTGACATATAAGGAAATCATATTCTCATCGGAAGATGAGTTGTCCTCTTGTTACCCCTAAAAATACGTGAACTCCGATTTTTCGGAATTGTCAATGCATACATTTTGCTATCGTTCATTCCTGCAGAAGAAGTTTTATATGGACTATGCCTCCGCGAGACCGGATTCAGTATTCTAATTCGCCTCTCTTTTCGGACGCCAGCTAATCTCGATCTGAGTTTACACCTGAGAAAGGGATCATTAGAGCATATTGCTCTGAACCTTTCGCAGGTCTGGTAAACACTCAGCAGAGAGTCAACGTCAAGGTACCGAAAAATAGTGGACATCATTTCCACTGGCAGTACCTTGAAGGGATCCTCATCACCTCTGAAGCATCTAGGAAATACTCCGAACTCCATATTTACCAACTCATGAACAGGCTCGCTTTCGAATCTGAGGCATCTAGAACCTACACGGCTATTTATATATGAAGATTTCGCTCTGAGTAACCAATATGCGAAGGCCATTACCCCCTCCATTAGCGGCATGGAGAAATCTCGTTCCTGGGTCTATGATTCGAACGTGTAGACATGCCAAATAATTTCCTAGATGCATTGACACCGATTGAGTCATTGAGATTGCGGCAAGGTGAAGAACATGATAAGTAATGCCTTCAAAATAGAAAAGCTATTTTCAGATTATGGACTATAGTGAACATTTATTGTTCTATCATGTGAGACTGGACCTATTTCATTTCATTTATTTTACAAAAATATTGGTCATTCCTTTCACGTCGAAAACTTTGTTGTCAGGGATGCTAATGTTTCAAAATAACATAATTTTCAGACATATTCGAAACAGGAGTTAGTTGAGAATTCAGAATGCATTATGGTATTTCCTGACGAAATGATAACTTCATATCGGATGACTTTTTGTCTGAAACATTCTCGAAAATTTCTCAAATACATGAAAAAAAATTAGTAAAGTTTAAAGAGAAAAACTTCATAGAGTTGGAAGTCCTCCCAGAAAAGAGCATGTTCAAGTTACATATAATTTAATCATTCCATTTCGCTCTATCGTTCACTTTTATTCGAATTCTTGATACAAAATCTACTTCAAATTATCGAATGTATAAATATTTCAATATTTGTATCGTCAGACTCCATCATCAGGGCAGAATAAATGAAAACAAGCATAGTAATTAGAATAAAGATTGCATAAGTTTCTGAATAAACTATGTTCATATCGTTTTGACATATAAAGAATTCATATTCTCATCGAAAGATGAGTTGTCCTCTTGTTATCCCTAAGAATACGTGAACTCCGTTTTTTCGGAATTGTCAATGCATACATTTTGCTATCGTTCATTCCTGCAGAAGAAGTTTCATATGGACTATGCCTCCGCGAGACTGGATTCAGTATTCTCATTCGCCTCTCTTTTCGCAGGCCAGCTAATCTCGATCTAAGTTTACACCTGAGAAAGGGATCATGAGAGCATATTGCTCTGAACCTTTCGCAGGTCTGGTAAACACTCAGCAGAGAGTCAACGTCAAGGTACCGAAAAATAGTGGACATCATTTCCACTGGCAGTACCTTGAAGGGATCCTCATCACCTCTGAAGCATCTAGGCAATACTCTGAACTCCATATTTCCCAACTCATGAACAGGCTCACTTTCGAATCTGAGGCATCTAGAACCTACGCGGCTATTTATAGGAAGATTTCGCTCTGAATGACCAATGAGATCTATGCGAAGGCCATTACCCCCTCCATTAGCGGCATGGAGATATCTCGTTCCTGGGTCTATGATTCGAACGTGTAGACATGCCAAATAATTTCCTAGATGCATTGACACCGATTGAGTCATTGAGATTGCGGCAAGGTGAAGAACATGATAAGTAATGCCTTCAAAATAGAAAAACTATTTTCGGATTATGGACTATAGTGAACATTTATTGTTCTATCATGTGAGACTGGACCTATTTCATTTCATTTATTTAACAAAAATATTGGTCATTCCTTTCACGTCGAAAACTTTGTTGTCAGGGATGCTGATGTTTCAAAATAACATAATTTTCAGACATATTCGAAACAGAAGTTAGTTGAAAATTCAGAATGCATTATGGTATTTCCTGATGAAATGATAACTTCATATCGGATGACCTTTCGTCTGAAACACTCTCGAAAATTTCTCAAATACATGAAAAAAAAATTAGTAAAGTTTAAAGAGAAGAACTTCATAGGGTTGGAAGTCCTCCCAGAAACGAGCATGTTCAAGTTACATATAATTTAATCATTCCATTGCGCTCTATCGTTCACTTTTATTCGAATTCTTGATACAAAATCTACTTCAAATTATCGAATGTATAAATATTTCAATATTTGTATCGTCAGACTCCATCATCAGGGCAGAATAAATGAAAACAAGCATAGTAATTAGAATAAAGATTGCATAAGTTTCTGAATAAACTATGTTCATATCGTTTTGACATATAAAGAATTCATATTCTCATCGAAAGATGAGTTGTCCTCTTGTTATCCCTAAGAATACGTGAACTCCGTTTTTTCGGAATTGTCAATGCATACATTTTGCTATCGTTCATTCCTGCAGAAGAAGTTTCATATGGACTATGCCTCCGCGAGACTGGATTCAGTATTCTCATTCGCCTCTCTTTTCGCAGGCCAGCTAATCTCGATCTAAGTTTACACCTGAGAAAGGGATCATTAGAGCATATTGCTCCGAACCTTTCGCAGGTCTGGTAAACACTCAGCAGAGAGTCAACGTCAAGGTACCGAAAAATAGTGGACATCATTTCCACTGGCAGTACCTTGAAGGGATCCTCATCACCTCTGAAGCATCTAGGCAATACTCTGAACTCCATATTTACCACTTCATGAACAGGCTCGCTTTCGAATCTGAGGCATCTAGAACCTACACGGCTATTTATATATGGAGATTTCGCTCTGAGTAACCAATGATATCGATGCGAAGGCCATTACCCCCTCCATTAGCGGCATGGAGAAATCTAGTTCGTGGGTCTATGATTCGAACGTGTAGACATGTCAAATAATTTCCTCGATGCATTGACACCGATTGAGTCATTGAGATTGCGGCAAGGTGAAGAACATGGTAAGTAATGCCTTCAAAATAGTAGAGCTATTTTCGGATTATGTAATATAGTGAACATTTATTGTTCTATCGTGTGAGACTGGACCTATTTCATTTCATTTATCTCACAAAAAATATTGGTCATTCCTTTCACGTCGAAAAGTTCGTTGTCAGGAATGCTGATGTTTCAAAATAACATAATTTTCAGACATATTCGAAACAGAAGTTAGTTGAAAATTCAGAATGCATTATGGTATTTCCTGATGGAATGATAACTTCATATCGGATGACCTTTTGTCTGAAACATTCTCGAAAATTTCTCAAATACCTACATGAAAAAAAACTTAGTAAAGTTTAAAGAGAAAGACTTCATAGGGTTGAAAGTCCACCCAGAAAAGAGCATGTTCAAGTTACATATAATTTAATCATTCCATTTCGCTCTATCGTTCACTTTTATTCGAATTCTTGATACAAAATCTACTTCAAATTATCGAATGTATGAATATTTCAATATTTGTATCGTCAGACTTCATCATCAGCGCAGAATAAATGAAAACAAGCATAGTAATTAGAATAATAATTGCATAAGTTTCTGAATAAACTATATTCATATCGTTTTGACATATAAATAAATCATATTCTCATCGGAAGATGAGTTGTCCTCTTGTTATCCCTAAAAATACGTGAACTCCGTCTTTTCGGAATTGTCAATGCATACATTTTCCTATCGTTCATTCCTGCTGAAGAAGTTTCATTTGGACTATGCCTCCGCGAGACTGGATTCAGTATTCTTATTCGCCTCTCTTTTCGGAGGCCAGCTAATCTCGATCTGAGTTTACACCTGAGGAAGGGATCATTAGAGCATATTGCACTGAACCATTCGCAGGTCTGGTAAACACTCAGCAGGGAGTCAACGTCAAGGTACCGAAAAATAGTGGACATCATTTCCACTGGCAGTACCTTGAAGGGATCCTCATCACCTCTGAAGCATCTAGGCAATACTCTGAACTCCATATTTACCAACTCATGAACAGGCTCGCTTTCGAATCTGAGGCATCTAGAACTTACGCGGCTATTTATAGGAAGGTTTCGCTCTGAGTAACCAATGAGATCGATGCGAAGGCCATTACCCCCTCCATTAGCGGCATGGAGAAATCTCATTCCTGGGTCTATGATTCGAACGTGTAGACATGCTCAATAATTTCCTAGATGCATTGACACCGATTGAGTCATTGAGATTGCGGCAAGGTGAAGAACATGGTAAGTGATGCCTTCAAAATAGAAGAACTATTTTCGGATTATGTAATGAAGTGAACGTTTATTGTTCTATCATGTGAGACTGGACCTATTTCATTTCATTTATTTAACAAAAAATATTGGTCATTCCTTTCACGTCGAAAAGTTCGTTGTCAGGAATGCTGATGTTTCAAAATAACATAATTTTCAGACATATTCGAAACAGAAGTTAGTTGAAAATTCAGAATGCATTATGGTATTTCCTGATGAAATGATAACTTCACATCGGATGACCTTTTGTTTGAAAGACTCTCGAGAATTTCTAAAATACATGAAAAAAAATTAGTGAAGTTAAAAGAAAAGAACTTCATAGGGTTGGAAGTCCTCCCAGAAACGAGCATGTTCAAGTTACATATAATTTAATCATTCCATTTGGCTCTATCTTTCACTTTTATTCGAATTCTTGATACAAAATCTACTTAAAATTATCGATATTTCAATATTGCTATCGTCACCCTTCATCATCACGGCAGAATAAATAAAAACAAGCTAATTAGAATAAAAATTGCATAAGTTTCTGAATAAACTATATTCCTATCGTTTTGACATATAAAGAAATCATATTCTCATCGGAAGATGAGTTGTCCTCTTGTTGCGCCTAAAAATACGTGAATTCCGTTTTTTCGGAATTGTCAATGCATACATTTTGCTACCGTTCATTCCTGCAGAAGAAGTTTCATATGGACTATGCCTCCGCGAGACTGGATTCAGTATTCTCATTCGCCTCTCTTTTCGCAGGCCAGCTAATCTCGATCTAAGTTTACACCTGAGAAAGGGATCATTAGAGCATATTGCTCCGAACCTTTCGCAGGTCTGGTAAACACTCAGCAGAGAGTCAACGTCAAGGTACCGAAAAATAGTGGACATCATTTCCACTGGCAGTACCTTGAAGGGATCCTCATCACCTCTGAAGCATCTAGGCAATACTCTGAACTCCATATTTACCACTTCATGAACAGGCTCGCTTTCGAATCTGAGGCATCTAGAACCTACACGGCTATTTATATATGGAGATTTCGCTCTGAGTAACCAATGATATCGATGCGAAGGCCATTACCCCCTCCATTAGCGGCATGGAGAAATCTAGTTCCTGGGTCTATGATTCGAACGTGTAGACATGTCAAATAATTTCCTCGATGCATTGACACCGATTGAGTCATTGAGATTGCGGCAAGGTGAAGAACATGGTAAGTAATGCCTTCAAAATAGTAGAGCTATTTTCGGATTATGTAATATAGTGAACATTTATTGTTCTATCATGTGAGACTGGACCTATTTCATTTCATTTATCTCACAAAAAATATTGGTCATTCCTTTCACGTCGAAAAGTTCGTTGTCAGGAATGCTGATGTTTCAAAATAACATAATTTTCAGACATATTCGAAACAGAAGTTAGTTGAAAATTCAGAATGCATTATGGTATTTCCTGATGAAATGATAACTTCATATCGGATGACCTTTTGTCTGAAACATTCTCGAAAATTTCTCAAATACCTACATGAAAAAAAACTTAGTAAAGTTTAAAGAGAAAGACTTCATAGGGTTGAAAGTCCACCCAGAAAAGAGCATGTTCAAGTTACATATAATTTAATCATTCCATTTCGCTCTATCGTTCACTTTTATTCGAATTCTTGATACAAAATCTACTTCAAATTATCGAATGTATGAATATTTCAATATTTGTATCGTCAGACTTCATCATCAGCGCAGAATAAATGAAAACAAGCATAGTAATTAGAATAATAATTGCATAAGTTTCTGAATAAACTATATTCATATCGTTTTGACATATAAATAAATCATATTCTCATCGGAAGATGAGTTGTCCTCTTGTTATCCCTAAAAATACGTGAACTCCGTCTTTTCGGAATTGTCAATGCATACATTTTCCTATCGTTCATTCCTGCTGAAGAAGTTTCATTTGGACTATGCCTCCGCGAGACTGGATTCAGTATTCTTATTCGCCTCTCTTTTCGGAGGCCAGCTAATCTCGATCTGAGTTTACACCTGAGGAAGGGATCATTAGAGCATATTGCACTGAACCATTCGCAGGTCTGGTAAACACTCAGCAGGGAGTCAACGTCAAGGTACCGAAAAATAGTGGACATCATTTCCACTGGCAGTACCTTGAAGGGATCCTCATCACCTCTGAAGCATCTAGGCAATACTCTGAACTCCATATTCACCAACTCATGAACAGGCTCACTTTCGAATCTGAGGCATCTAGAACTTACGCGGCTATTTATAGGAAGGTTTCGCTCTGAGTAACCAATGAGATCGATGCGAAGGCCATTACCCCCTCCATTAGCGGCATGGAGAAATCTCGTTCCTGGGTCTATGATTCGAACGTGTAGACATGCTCAATAATTTCCTAGATGCATTGACACCGATTGAGTCATTGAGATTGCGGCAAGGTGAAGAACATGGTAAGTGATGCCTTCAAAATATAAGAACTATTTTCGGATTATGTAATGAAGTGAACGTTTATTGTTCTATCATGTGAGACTGGACCTATTTCATTTCATTTATTTAACAAAAAATATTGGTCATTCCTTTCACGTCGAAAACTTTGTTGTCAGGGATGCTAATGTTTCAAAATAACATAATTTTCAGACATATTCGAAACAGAAGTTAGTTGAAAATTCAGAATGCATTATGGTATTTCCTGATGAAATGATAACTTCATATCGGATGACCTTTCGTCTGAAACACTCTCGAAAATTTCTCAAATACATGAAAAAAAAAATTAGTAAAGTTTAAAGAGAAGAACTTCTAAGGGTTGGAAGTCCTCCCAGAAACGAGCATGTTCAAGTTACATATAATTTAATCATTTCATTTCGCTCTATCGTTCACTTTTATTCGAATTCTTGATACAAAATCTACTTCAAATTATCGAATGTATAAATATTTCAATATTTGTATCGTCAGACTCCATCATCAGGGCAGAATAAATGAAAACAAGCATAGTAATTAGAATAATGATTGCATAAGTTTCTGAATAAACTATGTTCATATCGTTTTGACATATAAGGAAATCATATTCTCATCGAAAGATGAGTTGTCCTCTTGTTATCCCTAAGAATACGTGAACTCCGTTTTTTCGGAATTGTCAATGCATACATTTTCCTATCGTTCATTCCTGCTGAAGAAGTTTCATTTGGACTATGCCTCCGCGAGACTGGATTCAGTATTCTTATTCGCCTCTCTTTTCGGAGGCCAGCTAATCTCGATCTGAGTTTACACCTGAGGAAGGGATCATTAGAGCATATTGCACTGAACCATTCGCAGGTCTGGTAAACACTCAGCAGGGAGTCAACGACAAGATACCGAAAAATAGTGGACATCATTTCCACTGGCAGTACCTTGAAGGGATCCTCATCACCTCTGAAGCATCTAGGCAATACTCTGAACTCCATATTTACCAACTCATGAACAGGCTCGCTTTCGAATCTGAGGCATCTAGAACCTACACGGCTATTTATATATGAAGATTTCGCTCTGAGTAACCAATGATATCGATGCGAAGGCCGTTACCTACTCCATTAGCGGCATGGAGAAATCTCGTTCCTGGGTCTATGATTCGAACGTGTAGACATGCCGAATAATTTCCTAGATGCATTGACACCGATTAAGTCATTGAGATTGCGGCAAGGTGACGAACATGATAAGTAATGCCTTCAAAATAGAAAAGCTATTTTCGGATTATGTAATATAGTGAACATTTATTGTTCTATCATGTGAGACTGGACCTATTTCATTTCATTTATCTCACAAAAAATATTGGTCATTCCTTTCACGTCGAAAAGTTCGTTGTCAGGAATGCTGATGTTTCAAAATAACATAATTTTCAGACATATTCGAAACAGAAGTTAGTTGAAAATTCAGAATGCATTATGGTATTTCCTGATGAAATGATAACTTCACATCGGATGACCTTTTGTTTGAAAGACTCTCGAGAATTTCTAAAATACATGAAAAAAAATTAGTGAAGTTAAAAGAAAAGAACTTCATAGGGTTGGAAGTCCTCCCAGAAACGAGCATGTTCAAGTTACATATAATTTAATCATTCCATTTGGCTCTATCTTTCACTTTTATTCGAATTCTTGATACAAAATCTACTTAAAATTATCGATATTTCAATATTGGTATTGTCACCCTTCATCATCACGGCAGAATAAATAAAAACAAGCATAGTAATTAGAATAATGATTGCATAAGTTTCTGAATAAACTATATTCCTATCGTTTTGACATATAAGAAAATCATATTCTCATCGGAAGATGAGTTGTCCTCTTGCTATCCCTAAAAATACGTGAACTCCGTTTTTTCGGAATTGTCAATGCATACATTTTCCTATCGTTCATTCCTGCAGAAGAAGGTTCAAATGGACTATGCCTCCGCGAGACTGGATTCAGTATTCTAATTCGCCTCTCTTTTCGGAGGCCAGCTAATCTCGATCTGAGTTTAAACCTGAGAAAGGGATCATGAGAGCATATTGCTCTGAACCTTTCGCAGGTCTGGTAAACACTCAGCAGAGAGTCAACGTCAAGGTACCGAAAAATAGTGGACATCATTTCCACTGGCAGTACCTTGAAGGGATCCTCATCACCTCTGAAGCATCTAGGCAATACTCTGAACTCCATATTTCCCAACTCATGAACAGGCTCACTTTCGAATCTGAGGCATCTAGAACCTACGCGGCTATTTATAGGAAGATTTCGCTCTGAATGACCAATGAGATCTATGCGAAGGCCATTACCCCCTCCATTAGCGGCATGGAGATATCTCGTTCCTGGGTCTATGATTCGAACGTGTAGACATGCCAAATAATTTCCTAGATGCATTGACACCGATTGCGTCATTGAGATTGCGGCAAGGTGAAGAACATGATAAGTAATGCCTTCAAAATAGAAAAACTATTTTCGGATTATGGACTATAGTGAACATTTATTGTTCTATCATGTGAGACTGGACCTATTTCATTTCATTTATTTAACAAAAATATTGGTCATTCCTTTCACGTCGAAAACTTTGTTGTCAGGGATGCTGATGTTTCAAAATAACATAATTTTCAGACATATTCGAAACAGAAGTTAGTTGAAAATTCAGAATGCATTATGGTATTTCCTGATGAAATGATAACTTCATATCGGATGACCTTTCGTCTGAAACACTCTCGAAAATTTCTCAAATACATGAAAAAAAAATTAGTAAAGTTTAAAGAGAAGAACTTCATAGGGTTGGAAGTCCTCCCAGAAACGAGCATGTTCAAGTTACATATAATTTAATCATTCCATTTGGCTCTATCTTTCACTTTTATTCGAATTCTTGATACAAAATCTTCTTCAAATTATCGAATGTATAAATATTTCAATATTTGTTTCGTCAGACTTCATCATCATGGCAGAAAAAATGAAAACAAGCATAGTAATAAGAATAATAATTGCATAAGTTTCTGAATAAACTATATTCATATCGTTTTGACATATAAATAAATCATATTCTCATCGGAAGATGAGTTGTCCTCTTGTTATCCCTAAAAATACGTGAACTCCGTCTTTTCGGAATTGTCAATGCATACATTTTCCTATCGTTCATTTCTGCTGAAGAAGTTTCATTTGGACTATGCCTCCGCGAGACTGGATTCAGTATTCTTATTCGCCTCTCTTTTCGGAGGCCAGCTAATCTCGATCTGAGTTTACACCTGAGGAGGGGATCATGAGAGCATATTGCACTGAACCATTCGCAGGTCTGGTAAACACTCAGCAGGGCGTCAACGTCAAGCTATCGAAAAATAGTGGACATCATTTCCACTGGCAGTACCTTGAAGGGATCCTCATCACCTCTGAAGCATCTAGGCAATACTCTGAACACCATATTTACCAACTCATGAACAGGCTCGCTTTCGAATCTGAGGCATCTAGAACCTACACGGCTATTTATATATGAAGATTTCGCTCTGAGTGACCAATGAGATCTATGCGAAGGCCATTACCCCCTCCATTAGCGGCATGGAGATATCTCGTTCCTGGGTCTATGATTCGAACGTGTAGACATGCTAAATAATTTCCTAGATGCATTGACACCGATTGAGTCATTGAGATTGCGGCAAGGTGAAGAACATGATAAGTAATGCCTTCAAAATAGAAGAACTATTTTCGGATTATGTAATAAAGTGAACATTTATTGTTCTATCATGTGAGACTGGACTTATTTCATTTCATTTATTTTACAAAAAATATTGGCCATTCCTTTCACGTCGAAAACTTTGTTGCCAGGGATGCTGATGTTTCAAAATAACATAATTTACAGACATATTCGAAACAGAAGTTAGTTGAAAATTCAGAATGCATTATGGTATTTCCTGATGAAATGATAACTTCATATCGGATGACCTTTTGTCTGAAACATTCTCGAAAATTTCTCAAATACATGAAAAAAAAATTAGTAAAGTTTGAAGAGAAAGACTTCATAGGGTTGAAAGTCCTCCCTGAAAAGAGCATGTTCAAGTTACATATAATTTAATCATTCCATTTCGCTCTATCGTTCACTTTCATTCGAATTCTTGATACAAAATCTACTTCAAATTATCGAATGTATAAATATTTCAATATTTGTATCGTCAGACTTCATCATGAGGGCAGAATAAATGAAAACAAGCATAGTAATTAGAATAATGATTGCATAAGTTTCTGAATGAACTATGTTCATATCGTTTTGACATATAAAGAAATCATATTCTCATCGAAAGATGAGTTGTCCTCTTGTTATCCCTAAAAATACGTGAACTCCGTTTTTTCGGAATTGTCAATGCATACATTTTCCTATCGTTCATTCCTGCAGAAGAAGTTTTATATGGACTATGCCTCCGCGAGACTGGATTCAGTATTCTAATTCGCCTCTCTTTTCGGAGGCCAGCTAATCTCGATCTGAGTTTACAACTGAGGAAGGGATCATTAGAGCATATTGCACTGAACCATTCGCAGGTCTGGTAAACACTCAGCAGAGAGTCAACGTCAAGGTACCGAAAAATAGTGGACATCATTTCCACTGGCAGTACCTTGAAGGGATCCTCATCACCTCTGAAGCATCTAGGCAATACTCTGAAGTCCATATTTACCAACTCATGAACAGGCTCGCTTTCGAATCTTAGGCATCTAGAACTTACGCGGCTATTTATAGGAAGATTTCGCTCGGAGTGACCAATGAGATCTATGCGAAGGCCATTACCCCCTCCATTAGCGGCATGGAGATATCTCGTTCCTGGGTCTATGATTCGAACGTGTAGACATGCCAAATAATTTCCTAGATGCATTGACACCGATTGAGTCATCGAGATTGCGGCAAGGTGAACAACATGATAAGTAATGCCTTCAAAATAGAAAAGCTATTTTCGGATTATGGACTATAGTGAACATTTATTGTTCTATCATGTGAGACTGGACCTATTTCATTTCATTTATTTAACAAAAATATTGGTCATTCCTTTCACGTCGAAAACTTTGTTGTCAGGGATGCTGATGTTTCAAAATAACATAATTTTCAGACATATTCGAAACAGAAGTTAGTTGAAAATTCAGAATGCATTATGGTATTTCCTGATGAAATGATAACTTCATATCGGATGACCTTTCGTCTGAAACACTCCCGAAAATTTCTCAAATACATGAAAAAAAAATAGTAAAGTTTAAAGAGAAGAACCTTATAGAGTTGAAAGTCCTCCCAGAAAAGAGCATGTTCAAGTTACATATAATTTAATCATTCCATTTCGCTCTATCGTTCACTTGTATTCGAATTCTTGATACAAAATCTACTTAAAATAATCGAATATACAGGGTGAGTCTTCGACTTGTACATATATTTTAACTGGAGATTCTTGAGGTCAAAAGAAACCTTTTTCTCATTTTCCATTTTTCCGAATTCTGCTCTGTTAAAAAGATATAGCCATTAAGAAAAAAAAATTGTGCTAACTACGGTCCTGAAACGATCTTCTGGAATTTAGGCAAAGTTCATATTTCTCGATAGAAATTGAGTTGATACATTTAGGAAATACTCAAATACTAACCTCATTCGAATAAGAATGTTTAAAACACGATATTTCTTAACAAAAACATTTATTTTAGAAGGATTATTTCTGCAATTGAAAAGTCATTTGTCTTCTATCGAATTAAGTTCCTTCTTCGATTTTCCTGAAGATTATTTTGTAAACACTTAAATCTTGCTCATATTTTCCCCTTTCTCCCAAAACTATCTCAAAAAGAATTGTTTTTACACTAATCGAACATAACTCCATAAAATTAGGTCAAATGATTAGAGATCAATGACCTAAGACCTAACCTAACCCATCGAACCATATTCTATGAACTCTAGAGCATAGAACGTTTGAGCAGACGATGCCAGATTGTGTTGATTTTCTCCACAAGGAAGCACTAGGTCCTCTATCATTAACGGATGAACTAACGCAAAGCCATTAGTTTTGTTTACTTTTGGCTGATGGCGTCTTCGTGCCTCTTTGGAAATGTTCTGATTCTCGCCGATAGAGCGCTACGATCTCAATGCGCAACCGTTGTTCCGTACTTCCGTGAACCGAACAGTGGAACACGGTCTGTGGATGTTGAAGTAAGCATGCGTGAAGCCGCTTGATGGAGATTTGTCGATTTGTTATTGTTTATTCACAGTGGATAATGCGAAAACGGAAAAGTTGATGTGAAAAGATTATCAGTGAAAGTGAAATAATGTGCTAATAACCGTGAAGTGAGTTTATAAAATTCCAAGAGGATATTGTTTTGATAGAAAAAACATCGCCACAGATTATCAGGTAGCTATCATAGTATTTTTCATTAATTTCAATTTAATACGTGATTTGTATGGAATATTCATCAGTAATATCCGAGGTAATATCCGAATTTTTTTGTCTTGACGAAGTTGATAAACATTCTGACAACATTGTTACCTTGTATAGAGTTTATTGATTCAAGCCATTCTGTGATATTGAGACGTCAGGGTTGCATCTAGATTTTTCCTATGATTTTTGATTTTTTCGTCAAATTTTATCGGGTAAAATTTGGAATAACTCGAAAACAACGCGTTTTATCGAAAAAACTCAGGAGTACTTTTATTTTTTAAACCGATTGGTTCTTTCGAAAATATGAACCGTTTATCTTTTTCGAGTGGTTTTATAGTATTTTTTTGTAGATTCATAAGTTGGCTACGCTGTGACTTCTATGCCGGGAAAGATATTGAATGAGTTTTTATTTGGAAATATGCATTATAAAGGGAGTGAATACTTCACCAAAATTCAGTTCATTTGAAATAACGGTTCCGAAGATATAAACAGAAAAGTGTTTTTTTCATGGATTTTCGACACCCTGTATCTTCCAAACGAAACCGAATTTTGAAAAATGGTATAGGAAGAAAGTGTTCCGTTTGATGAGAGAAATCTACAGTTAAAATATATGTACAAGTCAAAGACTCACCCTGTATAAATATCTCAATATTGGTATCGTCGACTTCATCATCACGGCAGAATAAATAAAAACAAGCATAGTAATTAGAATAATAATTGCATAATTTTCTGAATAAAATATATTCCAATCGTTTTGACATATAAAGAAATCATATTTTTCAAAACTTCAAAAGAACCAAAAAAAACCTATGAGTTACCCTAACACCGTCTTCCGAATAACTGAACTTACTTTCGTCCGAAACTTCCCCGGCTACCTTATTCTTTGTATATATAATATCGGTTTACAACGTTCTCCGACGTCTTCCGATTTCCAATCTCCACCTCTCTCTATCGTTCCATAGACCGTCCCCGAGTTCTCTCTCTTCGATTTCCTTATCGATGCCTTCTCTCCAGCTTCTTCTGGGTCTTCCTGGTCCTCTCCTGCCCCAGGGTTGCCAATTCAAAACCTGCTTTGGTATCCGATGTTCAGGCATTCGTTGTACGTGTCCGTACCAGACCAATTGCTTGTTCTTAATGTCATCTGTAATTGTGTGTGTCACTCCAATAATCTCTCTGATTCGTTCATTTGTCACCCTCTCTCTTCTAGATCTTCTTGCTGAACGTCTCCAGAAGTCCATCTCTGTTGCTCTCAGCATCTTTTCCGTTGACTGTTTTAGGGGCCAGACTTCAGGACCATAGGTTATTATGCTTTTGACTATCGAGTTGTATATACGTTTCTTATTTTCGGTTGTGATGGTTTTATCCCAGAGAATACTGTTGAGCAGTGCGATCGATCTTCTGCCCTTCTGGTTTCTTTCTTTGATTGCTTCATCAAGGGCGCCATCTTGCGAAATCTTCATGCCAAGGTAATTATAGTGTGCTGTGTGTTTGATGATTTCGCCGTTTTCCAATATGAGATGTTGATCTTGCCCATTTATGGTCATGTACTGGGTTTTCTCTACATTCACTTCCAAACCCCACCTTTTATATTCTTCTATAAGCTTTCTGGTCATATATTGCAGGTCGTCATAATCTTGAGCAATTAAGACCTGATCATCAGCGAAACTCAAGGTGTACAGGGTGATATCAAGCAGAGGTATACCCATATTCCTGCATTTTTGCTTCCAGCTTTTCAGAACTTCTTCCAGGTATATTTTAAAAAGAGTAGGAGACAGACAGGATCCCTGTTTGAGGCCCTTGGAGCTGTAGAACCCAGTTGTTATTTTTCTTCCTATTTTGATCTTAGTCATTGAATGATCGTTGAGGCCTCTGGCTGCTTTTATGAGTTCTATGTTTATACTTGTCCTCTCAAGAGTCTGCCAGAGCTTATTCACTGGAATACTATCATAAGCCTTCTTCAGATCGATGAAAAGCAGATGGACCTCCTGGTGTCGGGCGATCTTCTTCTCGATTACTTGGGTCAATGTGAATATATGGTCCATCGTTGAGCGGCCTGCTCGGAAACCCGCCTGTTCTTCTGCCTCTAAATGACCATATTCCAGTTCTATTCGGTTTTTCAGAACCTTTCCATATACTCTACTCATCGTACTTATTATTGCTATTCCTCTATAGTTCTCGCATTTTGATCGATCACCCTTCTTGAAAATGGGTGTAATAAAGGATGTCCTCCATTCTTCGGGGGTTTGAGCCTGGTCGATACATTTTTGAAAGAGCGTTTTTAGATGTACGAACAGCTCATCTGGTGCGTGTTTAAGTAGTTCTCCAGGAATGTTGCCAGGTCCAGAAGATTTTTCATTCTTCAGAGTTTTGCATACTTTTGCTATTTCGTCCGCCCTGAGTCTAATAGGTGATCCAATTATATTGACGTTTTGGTGTAATGGGGCCTGAGTGAATTCGCTACGGTCTTCTGTTAGCAGCTTCTCGAAGTATTTTTTCCAGTTTTGCTGTGTGATGGGGGATATTATTTCTTTTCCTTCAGTTCGTCTCAGGTTTTTCAGTATTCTCCAGCTCTCTGAACTTTTACTTCCTCCAAGATATGCGTTGACTCTTTGGCAGGTTCTATTCCATGCTTCATTATTCTTAAGAGAAATTTTCTTCCTTACTGATCTTTGGGCTTCTCTGTATTCCATTTTGTCTTCGTTTTTTTTTTAATTGAGATATTTTTGGTGTTTTTGTTTCTTCACTTTTATCTCCTCTTCTATTTCCTCGTCCCACCAGTATGTTCGTCTTTTATTATTTCGTTGATATTCACCAAGCGCTTCAAAAGCTGAGTCCTGAATGCAGTGTTCTATGTCTTCATGGAATTGCTCGATGTTGTTAAATTTTAGGGTTATTAGTTTTTCCTTCACTCTGTTTTTGTATAAGGTTCTGACACTTTCATGTTCTAGGGCTTTCAGGTTAAATTTTCGTTCTTCGAATTGTTCCGTATTAGTTTCCTCATGTTTCAACTCCTTGACTGTGCCTCTTCCGGGCAACAGGATATTTGCTCGTAGAAGGTAGTGATCTGTACCACATGTTGGACCTCTATGCACTCTTACATCCAAGGGTTTCCAAGCCGATGTTTGCTTCATTATTACGTAGTCAATTATTGACTGTTGTTTTTTCGTTTCTTGTATCCATGTGAATTTATGGATTGACTTGTGCTGATAAAACCCGTTTAAAATTTTCAATTTGTTTTGGGTACATAAATTTATTAATCTTTCCCCGTTGTTGTTGAGTCTGTCTTCCCCGTATCTTCCCACTACATTATCTTCGTATTTTTTTTCCGTTCTCGAATTGAAATCTCCGAGTAATATCAGTTCCTTTGTCGAACCAATCTTGGTTATCTCATCATTTAGTTGTTCGAAGAAATCATCTTTGACATTTACTAAAGCGTCTTCATTAATTGCATATACTCCCTTATTACCTTATTCTTTGTTCCTTTTAGAAACCAATTAAATTAAAGGTTTTTCTTTCGTCAGTACTTCAAAACCAATCAAACCGATACTTCTTCCATCTTTGTTTTTGTGAGCCAATCGAATTGAGACTTTCCTACCTCCTTGACGCGGGTAGGTAGGGCCTGTCTGAGATAAGGTGATTCTTTACGTAATATTTTTGGGAAATGCAGCGTCGAAAAAATATCATGGTTCCCAGCACACGCAGCATATATCAGCGCTGAGTTAGTGGAATCATAATTTCCTTATCTTCACTGTTACAGACGAAATTTGAACCGAAGATCAACAATTTCAATCGTTAACGTCTCGCCAGACATCCTGTATGGCATTGATAACCGTCTCAATAATTTCTTGGCATAGGAGTATCGAGTTCCCGAAGTTTAAATCGATCAATTAAATTATCGCGCTTTCTCGCGGGAGATTTCCCGAAAATAAAGGATGTTGAAAATACCGGTGAATTATTACGGAAAAGAGAATGTTCAAGTCCTAATTTCCGAGAGGATGTTCATTTTTCTACTTCCAAGTTATTTCTCCTATTACACATTGACACCGATTGAGTCATCGAGATTGCGGCAAGGTGAAGAACATGGTAAGTAATGCCTTAAAAAAAGTAGAGCTATTTTCGGATTATGTTATATAGTGAACATTTATTGTTCTATCACGTGAGACTGGACCTATTTCATTTCATTATTCTCACAAAAAATTTTGGTCATTCCTTTCACGTCGAAAAGTTCGTTGTCAGGAATGCCGATGTTTCAAAATAACATAATTTTCAGACATATTCGAAACAGAAGTAAGTTGAAAATTCAGAATGCATTATGGTATTTCCTGATGAAATGATAACTTCACATCGGATGACCTTTTGTTTGAAAGCCCCTCGAGAATTTCTAAAATACATGAAAAAAAATTAGTGAAGTTAAAAGAGAAGAACTTCATAGGGTTGGAAGTCCTCCCAGAAACGAGCATGTTCAAGTTACATATAATTTAATCATTCCATTTGGCTCTATCTTTCACTTTTATTCGAATTCTTGATACAAAATCTTCTTCAAATTATCGAATGTATAAATATTTCAATATTTGTATCGTTTGACTCCATCATCAGGGCAGAATAAATGAAAACAAGCATAGTAAGTAGAATAATGATTGCATAAGTTTCTGAATAAACTATGCTCATATCGTTTTGACATATAAAGAAATCATATTCTCATCGAAAGATGAGTTGTCCTCTTGTTATCCCTAAGAATACGTGAACTCCGTTTTTTCGGAATTGTCAATGCATACATTTTCCTATCGTTCATTCCTGCTGAAGAAGTTTCATTTGGACTATGCCTCCGCGAGACTGGATTCAGTATTCTTATTCGCCTCTCTTTTCGGAGGCCAGCTAATCTCGATCTGAGTTTACACCTGAGGAAGGGATCATTAGAGCATATTGCACTGAACCATTCGCAGGTCTGGTAAACACTCAGCAGGGAGTCAACGTCAAGGTACCGAAAAATAGTGGACATCATTTCCACTGGCAGTACCTTGAAGGGATCCTCATCACCTCTGAAGCATCTAGGCAATACTCTGAACTCCATATTTACCAACTCATGAACAGGCTCGCTTTCGAATCTGAGGCATCTAGAACTTACGCGGCTATTTATAGGAAGGTTTCGCTCTGAGTAACCAATGAGATCGATGCGAAGGCCATTACCCCCTCCATTAGCGGCATGGAGAAATCTCGTTCCTGGGTCTATGATTCGAACGTGTAGACATGCTAAATAATTTCCTAGATGCATTGACACCGATTGAGTCGTTGAGATTGCGGCAAGGTGAAGAACATGGTAAGTAATGCCTTCAAAATAGAAGAACTATTTTCGGATTATGTAATGAAGTGAACGTTTATTGTTCTATCATGTGAGACTGGGCCTATTTCATTTCATTTATTGAACAAAAAATATTGGTCATTCCTTTCACGTCGAAAACTTTGTTGTCAGGGATGCTAATGTTTCAAAATAACATAATTTTCAGACATATTCGAAACAGAAGTTAGTTGAAAATTCAGAATGCATTATGGTATTTCCTGATGAAATGATAACTTCATATCGGATGACCTTTCGTCTGAAACACTCTCGAAAATTTCTCAAATACATGAAAAAAAAATTAGTAAAGTTTAAAGAGAAGAACTTCATAGGGTGGAAGTCCTCCCAGAAACGAGCATGTTCAAGTTACATATAATTTAATCATTCCATTTCGCTCTATCGTTCACTTTTATTCGAATTCTTGATACAAAATCTACTTCAAATTATCGAATGTATAAATATTTCAATATTTGTATCGTCAGACTCCATCATCAGGGCAGAATAAATGAAAACAAGCATAGTAATTAGAATAATGATTGCATAAGTTTCTGAATAAACTATGTTCATATCGTTTTGACATATAAAGAAATCATATTCTCATCGAAAGATGAGTTGTCCTCTTGTTATCCCTAAGAATACGTGAACTCCGTTTTTTCGGAATTGTCAATGCATACATTTTCCTATCGTTCATTCCTGCTGAAGAAGTTTCATTTGGACTATGCCTCCGCGAGACTGGATTCAGTATTCTTATTCGCCTCTCTTTTCGGAGGCCAGCTAATCTCGATCTGAGTTTACACCTGAGGAAGGGATCATTAGAGCATATTGCACTGAACCATTCGCAGGTCTGGTAAACACTCAGCAGGGAGTCAACGTCAAGGTACCGAAAAATAGTGGACATCATTTCCACTGGCAGTACCTTGAAGGGATCCTCATCACCTCTGAAGCATCTAGGCAATACTCTGAACTCCATATTTACCAACTCATGAACAGGCTCGCTTTCGAATCTGAGGCATCTAGAACTTACGCGGCTATTTATAGGAAGGTTTCGCTCTGAGTAACCAATGAGATCGATGCGAAGGCCATTACCCCCTCCATTAGCGGCATGGAGAAATCTCGTTCCTGGGTCTATGATTCGAACGTGTAGACATGCTAAATAATTTCCTAGATGCATTGACACCGATTGAGTCGTTGAGATTGCGGCAAGGTGAAGAACATGGTAAGTAATGCCTTCCAAATAGAAGAACTATTTTCGGATTATGTAATGAAGTGAACGTTTATTGTTCTATCATGTGAGACTGGACCTATTTCATTTCATTTATTGAACAAAAAATATTGGTCATTCCTTTCACGTCGAAAACTTTGTTGTCAGGGATGCTAATGTTTCAAAATAACATAATTTTCAGACATATTCGAAACAGAAGTTAGTTGAAAATTCAGAATGCATTATGGTATTTCCTGATGAAATGATAACTTCATATCGGATGACCTTTTGTCTGAAACATTCTCGAAAATTTCTCAAATACCAACATGAAAAAAAAATTAGTAAAGTTTAGAGAGAAAGACTTCATAGGGTTGAAAGTCCTCCCAGAAAAGAGCATGTTCAAGTTACATATAATTTAATCATTCCATTTCGCTCTATCGTTCACTTTTATTCGAATTCTCGATACAAAATCTACTTAAAATTATCGAATGTATGAATATTTCAATATTTGTATCGTCAGACTTCATCATCAGCGCAGAATAAATGAAAACAAGCATAGTAATTAGAATAATAATTGCATAAGTTTCTGAATAAACTATATTCATATCGTTTTGACATATAAATAAATCATATTCTCATCGGAAGATGAGTTGTCCTCTTGTTATCCCTAAAAATACGTGAACTCCGTCTTTTCGGAATTGTCAATGCATACATTTTCCTATCGTTCATTCCTGCTGAAGAAGTTTCAGTTGGACTATGCCTCCGCGAGACTGGATTCAGTATTCTTATTCGCCTCTCTTTTCGGAGGCCAGCTAATCTCGATCTGAGTTTACACCTCAGGAAGGGATCATTAGAGCATATTGCACTGAACCATTCGCAGGTCTGGTAACCTCTCAGCAGGGAGTCAACGTCAAGGTACCGAAAAATAGTGGACATCATTTCCACTGGCAGTACCTTGAAGGGATCCTCATCACCTCTGAAGCATCTAGGCAATTCTCTGAACTCCATATTTACCAACTCATGAACAGGCTCGCTTTCGAATCTGAGGCATCTAGAACTTACGCGGCTATTTATAGGAAGGTTTCGCTCTGAGTAACCAATGAGATCGATGCGAAGGCCATTACCCCCTCCATTAGCGGCATGGAGAAATCTCGTTCCTGGGTCTATGATTCGAACGTGTAGACATGCTAAATAATTTCCTAGATGCATTGACACCGATTGAGTCATTGAGATTGCGGCAAGGTGAAGAACATGGTAAGTAATGCCTTCAAAATAGAAGAACTATTTTCGGATTATGTAATGAAGTGAACGTTTATTGTTCTATCATGTGAGACTGGGCCTATTTCATTTCATTTATTGAACAAAAAATATTGGTCATTCCTTTCACGTCGAAAACTTTGTTGTCAGGGATGCTAATGTTTCAAAATAACATAATTTTCAGACATATTCGAAACAGAAGTTAGTTGAAAATTCAGAATGCATTATGGTATTTCCTGATGAAATGATAACTTCATATCGGATGACCTTTCGTCTGAAACACTCTCGAAAATTTCTCAAATACATGAAAAAAAAATTAGTAAAGTTTAAGGGTGTACAGTACTTTCATTCGCCCTATGCTTCTCAGTGCTAATTTTAGAACACTCTAACTCAAAATTGGCTCGATGGATACATTTCATTTTCATAGAGTAGACTCGAATGGGAATTATCAATGGATCTGTGTTAGATTTTTGGAAAAATATTTTCAGAATCTCCTGAAATTTGAATTTGAAATCGAGAAATTTTATAAATGATCATATCTCCCAACACCGAAGTTTTCGGGAAAAAATCAATACACAGAAACATTCCAATTTCAAAGAAGTTTTCTTAAATATAAATTAAATTTTTTTTTTCTAAATGATATTGAGTGTAGAGTGTGCTAAAGTTTCGAAGTTCTTAAAATTCACGCCTCCCATCTAGCACCGCCTCTAAATATCGGAATAACCAATGAAAACGTACATCTTCAATTTAATTTTGATTTATGGCTTTCAAAAGGGCAATATTTCACTCAAAGAAGTTTTTATGATAGGGTAATGATGCCAACGATTGTCGGTACATTTGATCTGCACTTGATTTCAATACCACAGGAAATTTGACAGTTTTTATGACCCTAAAAATTTCACTGGGTTCTTAGCTGAATATGCTCGTACCTGAACGATAGATAAGGATTGAAATTTGTCGTCAGGTGACAAGGCGGGTTACAAACCCATTACCTAGCGATGACGATTTCGTCATCTATCAACAATAGTAGGGAAGTTTACAACCTTTAATATTCAGTTTCCAAATTTCACTTGTTTATGCATAATCCTTCCAAAGATAAGAGGGGGGGTGTGTAGGGACTTTTGAGAAGCACTATATATTCCAATTGTGTGAAGAAAGAACTCATAGCTTAGTATATTTCCACCTGAATTACCTCGTGTTCTAACGGAAGGTTATATATAAGGGTACTTATTAATAATATTCACATAATTTCATTTCGTGCAACTATGGCTAAGTATCGCTCAAGAGTTCACAAAAGATCGGCTAGGTCGAAATTCATGAAAAATTTACAAATTGCAAGGTATGTATATCACATAAATTCACCTATACTTTTAATTCTCTCATAACTAAACTTGAAAGATCTTTGGCAAATCTGAAGAATCTACGAAAAGTGTTATCCATTAATTGATTTCCATTTCAGACAGAACGCTTTAGCTAAACAAGAAGGTTATAGTGAATTGCTCGAGTCTACAGAAGGTGCTAGAAATGAGTAAGTAATCCATTAGATAAAGTCATCATAGTGAACAAAATTCAGATAGTATACTTTTTAGGGATGCAATAGAAAATCTGCCAGAATTGGAAGTAGAAATTGACTCTTCTCATATCTCTATAAGGCATTTACTGAATGGACGCCGTATAGTGAATTTAGGTCACATTCTTTATGAATACGAGCAGATCATAAGACATAGTGATAAATGTACTATGGGCAAAATGGCTTTTGTGAAGGAAACGAAATTTGGGATGAATTCGCGACTCCATTTCTTCTGCAATAACTGTGGAAAATCTACTATTTTGAATACCGATCCAGACTATAAGCAAAATGATTTGTCTAGTGCTATGGTATGGGGCAATTTATCAATAGGTATTGGAAAAAATCAATGTGAGGAGTTATTCGCCCTGATGGACGTTCCATTCATGACACAGAAGACATACAACCGTAAAGTGTTTCAAATAAAGAAGGTGAGGATATTAGCTAATGTTCGAACAGTGAATTTCATCAATTTACTTATCTCTGTGCAAAACGTTCATTACTATCAGTTGAATATATAATACGTTGATTTCGGATTTCCAGGTCCGCATAGAATATTCATCACATCAATAGTTTTTTTAGCACGAAATATCACGGTGTTTGCTCTATTAACATTTTGAAAAGCTTAAAGTTTCACCACTAAGATCATACTTTACGCTCAAAGTGAGATCATGAAACAATATTATGTTTGTCATTTTTCAAGTAAGATGCATGGAAATATCGAAATTATGTTCACAGCTTCCCTAATACTCAAATTCTATTTAAGAGAATCACTTTCGATAAAATAAATGTTTATGTAAACACTTAATACAGTATCGACAATATTTTAGATCTGGGAAGAAAAATTATTCGAAAATATGCAAAAGGCTGGCGAAGAGGAAAAAAGGATTGCTATTGAAAAAGGGAACGTGTGTGCAGATGGAACTCCCTACATAACTGTCATAGTAGATGGAGGATGGAGCAAGCGTAGTTATGGACATGGATACAACGCACCTTCGGGACTTGTGAGTATCTATAAACATTTAAACTGATAACTGTTATAACGCGAATAATTCTTGATGGATTGATTGGAGATGATGGTTTGATAGAGGTAAAGAGTTTCCAGTCAATCAAGGGAAAACTGAAAGATTATTCGAAACCACATTGTTATACTATCAATGGAGAAGAAGTAAGGTGAGAAATCAGATTTCAAACGCCGTTTCATATTTTATTAATCTTTTTTTTTCAGGTTGAAACGAAACCATAATTATTTTTTTCAGATCCAAGGTCAACTGAATATATGCAGAAGACGATACTGCGATCTGGTTTTCTATTCTGATGATGATTTTCATGTCCAAAGAATCGAAGTAGATATAAACTTCTGGCACAGTATCATGATTCCGAAATTGGAAAAGTTTTATATTAATTGTATTCTTCCAGAAATTATCGATCCAAGAATTCCAAGAGGATTAAAAACTCGGGAACAGGAATAAACTGTTATAAATATGGTGTGCCTTACATTGTAAACGCAAGCGTGACGTTGAATTTGCAAAAGTAATGACTCTAATTCATTTCGCAAATTCCGCATTGTTTGAATGCGTAATCGCAGGTTTTTATCGAAACTTTATATCAATAAAATTCTTATTATATCAATAAAATTTTTCAATAAAACCATATTGTCTTTCATTTGATAATATTTTTTCGAACTAACTTCTGTTATGATGAATTAGTTCATTGATAATCCCTCCTGGATCTTATATTGGTCCTCTGTTCCTTCTGTCTTCTAAATTATTTTCATGTGAGTGACACCATTGACACATTAGAGGAATACTCAATGGAGACATTTTGGGTTTTACCAGGAGAGGAGAGAATTTCCAATACGTCATTTATTCAGATTTTTCATCCCTAAACATAAATGATCCTACTCTTCAGTGAAATAATAGAAAAACGAAATATTTTTGAGCGCTCGATGGGCTCATTATAACTAGTGTCAAATCAATTGAAACAGCCATTTTATTTCGAATATTCGTATTCTTTCTAATATTCTATATTATTACATTGTGTATCAAACAAGACTATGAAATGAAATTGAAAACCATTTGATAATACGTAGGTATCTCTGAACCTCTGATATAAACAAGGTCTTAGAATATTCATTTAATAATTGTTATCATGGAATTTGGTGAAATACTTTCATGATGTTATTGATAGGTAGTAAGGTATGAAAATAAATAAATTTCACTATTTCTAAATATATTCCAATGACGCAGTTTCGGTAATTCTATCGATCTGAGGAAACGATGCCCACACAATTCTTCTTTCTATACCAGAATTGACGAACGTTTCGATCCTTTCGGTTCCCTTTTACATCAGGTAAATAGAGCGGTGGGCTTTATTATGGTGTCATAAATTGCAATAATACCAGATGTTCATTCTGTTCTGTCGAAAATTTTGTTCGAAGTAACTCGGCAAGAATAGGCGGGGCTATTGAAATATTGGGAGTTTTGAATTTTTATTGCTGGGTATTTTCATGTAGTGCCATCTAGCGGAATTCGAGCTTTCTGGCAAAGGGTGTAACAGCCTTAAAGAGAAGAACTTCATAGGGTGGAAGTCCTCCCAGAAACGAGCATGTTCAAGTTACATATAATTTAATCATTCCATTTCGCTCTATCGTTCACTTTTATTCGAATTCTTGATACAAAATCTACTTCAAATTATCGAATGTATAAATATTTCAATATTTGTATCGTCAGACTCCATCATCAGGGCAGAATAAATGAAAACAAGCATAGTAATTAGAATAATGATTGCATAAGTTTCTGAATAAACTATGTTCATATCGTTTTGACATATAAAGAAATCATATTCTCATCGAAAGATGAGTTGTCCTCTTGTTATCCCTAAGAATACGTGAACTCCGTTTTTTCGGAATTGTCAATGCATACATTTTCCTATCGTTCATTCCTGCTGAAGAAGTTTCATTTGGACTATGCCTCCGCGAGACTGGATTCAGTATTCTTATTCGCCTCTCTTTTCGGAGGCCAGCTAATCTCGATCTGAGTTTACACCTGAGGAAGGGATCATTAGAGCATATTGCACTGAACCATTCGCAGGTCTGGTAAACACTCAGCAGGGAGTCAACGTCAAGGTACCGAAAAATAGTGGACATCATTTCCACTGGCAGTACCTTGAAGGGATCCTCATCACCTCTGAAGCATCTAGGCAATACTCTGAACTCCATATTTACCAACTCATGAACAGGCTCGCTTTCGAATCTGAGGCATCTAGAACCTACACGGCTATTTATATATGAAGATGTCGCTCTGAGTAACCAATGATATCGATGCGAAGGCCGTTACCTACTCCATTAGCGGCATGGAGAAATCTCGTTCCTGGGTCTATGATTCGAACGTGTAGACATGCCGAATAATTTCCTAGATGCATTGACACCGATTGAGTCATTGAGATTGCGGCAAGGTGACGAACATGATAAGTAATGCCTTCAAAATAGAAAAGCTATTTTCGGATTATGTAATATAGTGAACATTTATTGTTCTATCATGTGAGACTGGACCTATTTCATTTCATTTATCTCACAAAAAATATTGGTCATTCCTTTCACGTCGAAAAGTTCGTTGTCAGGAATGCTGATGTTTCAAAATAACATAATTTTCAGACATATTCGCAACAGAAGTTAGTTGAAAATTCAGAATGCATTATGGTATTTCCTGATGAAATGATAACTTCATATCGGATGACCTTTTGTCTGAAACATTCTCGAAAATTTCTCAAATACCTACATGAAAAAAAAATTAGTAAAGTTTAGAGAGAAAGACTTCATAGGGTTGAAAGTCCTCCCAGAAAAGAGCATGTTCAAGTTACATATAATTTAATCATTCCATTTCGCTCTATCGTTCACTTTTATTCGTATTCTCGATACAAAATCTACTTCAAATTATCGAATGTATGAATATTTCAATATTTGTATCGTCAGACTTCATCATCAGCGCAGAATAAATGAAAACAAGCATAGTAATTAGAATAATAATTGCATAAGTTTCTGAATAAACTATATTCATATCGTTTTGACATATAAATAAATCATATTCTCATCGGAAGATGAGTTGTCCTCTTGTTATCCCTAAAAATACGTGAACTCCGTCTTTTCGGAATTGTCAATGCATACATTTTCCTATCGTTCATTCCTGCTGAAGAAGTTTCATTTGGACTATGCCTCCGCGAGACTGGATTCAGTATTCTTATTCGCCTCTCTTTTCGGAGGCCAGCTAATCTCGATCTGAGTTTACACCTGAGGAAGGGATCATTAGAGCATATTGCACTGAACCATTCGCAGGTCTGGTAAACACTCAGCAGGGAGTCAACGTCAAGGTACCGAAAAATAGTGGACATCATTTCCACTGGCAGTACCTTGAAGGGATCCTCATCACCTCTGAAGCATCTAGGCAATACTCTGAACTCCATATTTACCAACTCATGAACAGGCTCGCTTTCGAATCTGAGGCATCTAGAACTTACGCGGCTATTTATAGGAAGGTTTCGCTCTGAGTAACCAATGAGATCGATGCGAAGGCCATTACCCCCTCCATTAGCGGCATGGAGAAATCTCGTTCCTGGGTCTATGATTCGAACGTGTAGACATGCTAAATAATTTCCTAGATGCATTGACACCGATTGAGTCATTGAGATTGCGGCAAGGTGAAGAACATGGTAAGTAATGCCTTCAAAATAGAAGAACTATTTTCGGATAATGTAATGAAGTGAACGTTTTTTGTTCTATCATGTGAGACTGGACCTATTTCATTTCATTTATTTAACAAAAAATATTGGTCATTCCTTTCACGTCGAAAACTTTGTTGTCAGGAATGCTGATGTTTCAAAATAACATAATTTTCAGACATATTCGAAACAGAAGTTAGTTGAAAATTCAGAATGCATTATGGTATTTCCTGATGAAATGATAACTTCATATCGGATGACTTTCGTCTGAAACACTCTCGAAAATTTCTCAAATACATGAAAAAAAAATTAGTAAAGTTTAAAGAGAAGAACTTCATAGGGTTGGAAGTCCTCCCAGAAACGAGCATGTTCAAGTTACATATAATTTAATCATTCCATTTCGCTCTATCGTTCACTTTTATTCGAATTCTTGATACAAAATCTACTTCAAATTATCGAATGTATAAATATTTCAATATTTGTATCGTCAGACTCCATCATCAGGGCAGAATAAATGAAAACAAGCATAGTAAGTAGAATAATGATTGCATAAGTTTCTGAATAAACTATGTTCATATCGTTTTGACATATAAAGAAATCATATTCTCATCGAAAGATGAGTTGTCCTCTTGTTATCCCTAAGAATACGTGAACTCCGTTTTTTCGGAATTGTCAATGCATACATTTTCCTATCGTTCATTCCTGCTGAAGAAGTTTCATTTGGACTATGCCTCCGCGAGACTGGATTCAGTATTCTTATTCGCCTCTCTTTTCGGAGGCCAGCTAATCTCGATCTGAGTTTACACCTGAGGAAGGGATCATTAGAGCATATTGCACTGAACCATTCGATGGTCTGGTAAACACTCAGCAGGGAGTCAACGTCAAGGTACCGAAAAATAGTGGACATCATTTCCACTGGCAGTACCTTGAAGGGATCCTCATCACCTCTGAAGCATCTAGGCAATACTCTGAACTCCATATTTACCAACTCATGAACAGGCTCGCTTTCGAATCTGAGGCATCTAGAAACTACACGGCTATTTATATATGAAGATTTCGCTCTGAGTAACCAATATGCGAAGGCCATTACCCCCTCCATTAGCGGCATGGAGAAATCTCGTTCCTGGGTCTATGATTCGAACGTGTAGACATGCCAAATAATTTCCTAGATGCATTGACACCGATTGAGTCATTGAGATTGCGGCAAGGTGAAGAACATGATAAGTAATGCCTTCAAAATAGAAAAGCTATTTTCGGATTATGGACTATAGTGAACATTTATTGTTCTATCATGTGAGACTGGACCTATTTCATTTCATTTATTTTACAAAAAATATTGGTATTCCTTTCACGTCGAAAACTTTGTTGTCAGGGATGCTAATGTTTCAAAATAACATAATTTTCAGACATATTCGAAACAGGAGTTAGTTGAGAATTCAGAATGCATTATGGTATTTCCTGACGAAATGATAACTTCATATCGGATGACTTTTTGTCTGAAACATTCTCGAAAATTTCTCAAATACATGAAAAAAAAAATTAGTTAAGTTTAAAGAGAAAAACTTCATAGAGTTGGAAGTCCTCCCAGAAAAGAGCATGTTCAAGTTACATATAATTTAATCATTCCATTTCGCTCTATCGTTCACTTTTATTCGAATTCTTGATACAAAATCTACTTCAAATTATCGAATGTATAAATATTTCAATATTTGTATCGTCAGACTTCATCATCAGGGCAGAATAAATGAAAACAAGCATAGTTATTAGAATAATGATTGCATAAGTTTCTGAATGAACTATGTTCATATCGTTTTGACATATAAAGAAATCATATTCTCAACGAAAGATGAGTTGTCCTCTTGTTATCCCTAAAAATACGTGAACTCCGTTTTTTCGGAATTGTCAATGCATACATTTTCCTATCGTTCATTCCTGCAGAAGAAGGTTCATATGGACTATGCCTCCGCGATACTGGATTCAGTATTCTAATTCGCCTCTCTTTTCGGAGGCCAGCTAATCTCGATCTGAGTTTAAACCTGAGAAAGGGATCATGAGAGCATATTGCTCTGAACCTTTCGCAGGTCTGGTAAACACTCAGCAGAGAGTCAACGTCAAGGTACCGAAAAATAGTGGACATCATTTCCACTGGCAGTACCTTGAAGGGATCCTCATCACCTCTGAAGCATCTAGGCAATACTCTGAACTCCATATTTACCAACTCATGAACAGGCTCACTTTCGAATCTGAGGCATCTTTTTTTTTTTTTTTTTTTTTTTGTTCTAGAAGAGGTGAATCTTACATCAGACACCCAGTCTTTCTGGGTAGTGTCGGATTCTTACCGACTAAACACCTCTCCTGCGGTTGGTTCCGGGCATAAGCCTATAAACCTTCCATCATCTTATCTGTTATTTTCTCTTTCGCATTCTTTTATGCTGAGTGTTTGTGTACATCCTTCAATTGGATATCTCTTACTAAGTGTGGAGTTCTATATCTTCATTTTCGCAATTGGTCTCTAGGTCTTTTGCGGTAAATTCTAGCTGTTTTTTCATCTTCAGCGGGGTCATAGTCAACTAACCTTCTAAGGTCGTTATTTGGATGTTCACTAGCTCTTTCATAGGCTTTTGCAGCTTTTCGTTTGATGAATGTAGTAATGGACTCCCATTTTATGTCTTTTTGTATCTGTTCATTCCTAACAAACCAGGGGGCGTCTAATGCCCATCTCAGAAATTTGTTTTCTGTACTTTGTATCCTCTTTATATGGGTTCTCGCTGCATATCCCCATGCTGTTGATCCATAAGTTAGCTGCGGTCTGGCGACTGCTTTTATGATCCTCAATTTCGTGTTTCTGTTCATTTGGCTTCTTCTGCCTATAATCGGATATAGTCTTTTCATTGCTACATTCGTTTTATCCACTGCACACTTAATGTGTTGTTTCCACGTAAGTCCCTTGTCTAATATTACTCCTAGATATTTAGCTTCATTCTGCCATTCTATTTCATTATCGTCTATGGATATTTTCGAATCCATCTTCAGTTTTCTCTTTTGAAGGAGTATTGCTTGACTCTTTTCTCCATTGATTTTGATTTTCCATCTGTTACACCATTGACTGATATCGTCTGCAGCTTCTTGAAGTCTTTTGTGAATTATTTTTGTATTTCTGTGCCTAATTGCTATGCCCGTATCGTCCGCGTATAGAGCAAGCAGGCATCTTGGATTTCTTGGTATATCATGTATGTATATGTTATAGAGTAGCGGTCCTAGTATGGATCCTTGGGGAACTCCTGCTTCCAAATATCTGAGTGTGGAATGAACATCACCTATTTTCACACAAAAGTTCCTATCCCTCAAATAATTTCTTATTATTCTGCATAACTTGGGTGAATAACCTGCGGTTTTCATTTTATATGCTAGTCCTTCATGCCATACTCTATCGAAAGCTCTGGTTACATCTAGTAATAATAGTCCTGTGGCTTGTTTATTCTGAAATCCTTCTGTGATATACTCGGTTATTCTTAGGAGCTGTTGTTCAGTTGAATGTTGTTTTCGGAACCCAAATTGTTCACTCGGTATCGTCTGCAGGGCCTCTGTTTCTTCATTAAGTCGTCTGGCTAAGACTCTCTCCACAATTTTTCCTAGGGCTGGGAGCAGGCTTATCGGTCTATAGTTCTGTGGGAACTTTTTGTCTTTACCTGGTTTATTGAAAACAATCACTTCGGCAGATTTCCATCTTTTCGGAAAGTGCTCTGTTCTCATCACGCCATTTGCTATGCTAGTGAGAGCTGCCGTTCCTTTCTTTGACATTTTCTTCAGCATGAGATTTGTAATTTTATCTTTTCCAGGAGCCTTTCTTGTTTTCAAATTATTGATTATCTCTTTGATTTCTGCCGGAGATGTTGGGTGAGGGATTTTGTCATCCGGTGGTGATTCTTTCATTTCTTCTTCATTATCTTCTATTAATTCTTCTAGGTCCTCATTGTCTTCTTCACAATAGTTTATTCTTGACTCCCTTTCTATAGTATCGGCAAGAGCGTTAGCTTTATCGCTTTTTGAATATGCCATTCCATGCATTCCATGCAGTGGTGGAATTTGAGTTTTTTCATTACGTAAATTTTTTTGCATTTTCCATGCAGAGTGGTCTTCTGTGTTGAGTTCACTTATTTTCTTATTCCATCTATTCGTTCTGAGCTCCCTTAGTGCATTTTTAAGTATTTGACTATGTCTGTTTAGTCTGTTTTTATCATTATCTGTTTTATACATCCTGTACTTCTTTCTTAGTCTTCGGTTGACTTTAATCAGTTCTTTCACCTCTTTTGGAGTATCGCCATAGGGATGTTTGGGAGTAGGTTTAGTTTTTCTAACCGTGCTCTCTTCATAGGATTTCATAATCGCACTCTCCAAAGCAATGACTGATTGATCTAGTTCATCAGGAGTGTTAATTTGTGGAATACTCGTGATATTTTCTTGGAGTTTATTCTTATATTCGTCCCAATCGGTATGTTCTCGTGTTTGAGTCACTTCATTTCTAGGTCCATGTCCTAAAATGAACTCTATCGGGTTGTGATCAGATGTTCCATCCTCTATCGTTTCAAGAGCAAAATCTTGTTTTATATTTTTCATTATAACTATGTCTAGCACATCAGGGGTTCCATTGCCACTAGGTAAATATGTCGGTATTTCCGGTCCCATGATTATGGCATCTTCCTTTTCGGCATATTCTTTCAATTTCTTGCCATTTGCATTCTCTATTTTAGAATTCCATTGTTGAGATTTACAGTTGAGATCTCCAAGTATTATTCTTGGAAAATGACCCCCTAATAAAATCTTCATCTCTTCCTCTGGCAGATTTATTTGCGGTGGTTTATATACAGAGAATACCTTAATGCTTTCTCTTCTTATCCTTACTGTGATCGATAGTGCCTCTATAGTTGCGTCATTGTTCTCGTGATTTACAACCGCATTCAGGTAATGGTTCACGTCCCTTTTAACGAGAATAGCAACCCCTCCACCTTTTCTTTCATTTCTGTCTCTTCTGTATATTTCGTAGTTTTCGAAGGATATTTTATCTTTAGGAGTTAATTTAGTTTCCTGAAGCGCCATAATATCAGGATGTCTTTCTTCTAACAATTGTTCAATATCTGATTTACGGGCTCTGATTCCGTTAATATTCCAGGAAACTATCTTCAGATTTTCTAGCTGTGATTGCATGTTCATAAATTATTTATTTCCAAATAAGTTTTGAAATTTCTTCTCGAATTCTTTTTCAAATTTCTGCATTATTCTGCTGAATATTTTCTCAGTGAGTTTGTCAAGTTCATCTTTAGGGTCTTCCCTTCTGGTTTCAATTGGTTTTGTGGACGAGTTCTTTGTTTTTTGTACCTGTGGTTTTTCAACAGTAACAACAGTCTATTTTTTCAGCGATTTTCTTGGGGGGGCTTCTTTTTTTGTCGGTGTTTTCTTCTTCGTAAGATTTTTATATGCGCTGCAGCCTTTATAACTGGCGGGATGTCCACTTTGGTTACATAAAACGCATGCCGCGTTCCTTTCACCTTCTTTTTGCGTCAATGCACATTCTTTTGTGCAATGTGCCCCTAAACATTTTACGCATCTCCACGGAAATGTGCACTTATTTTGTGCATGTCCATATCTCTGGCAGCGATGGCACTGTCCTGGGCCTTCAGGCTTCTTTTTTGGTTCAATTTCTATACAGAGGCTATATAGTTTTTTCACTTGAAATATTTCCTTGTGTTGAGTTTTCACAAGGTAGAGAGGCATTGCCTTTTTCGTTTTGTTCGACGTCATTCTCGTTACTTCAGCATCTTTGATGCCTTGTAGTCCTAGATCATTTTTAATCACGTCAATATCCGCGTCAAGTGGCAAGTACCTTATGACGGCGTATACTCTCTTTTCTTCTTCCATTTGGTAAGTAAAATATTCCTTACCTTGTTGATCGAGGAATTTTGTTAATTTCCTGAAATCTTCTGCAGACGAGGCAATAATTTTGATGCCGTCTTTAACAACCGTTGCCCGGTTATAATTTATTTTCTTGCTGTAGAGAGCTTTGGACATTTCCGTCCAGTCTGACGTTCCCATCATTGTCACTGGGGGAATTTTCTCTGTAGCAGGTGACTGAGGTGTCACCGTTGTCTTTTTTGAGTTGTTCTCAATTGAGGACGTACTCTCTTTTCTGGCACGCTTGGCTGGAGGAGCTCCTTGAGGTTTGGGGACTTTATTGCTATCCTCAATTATTGAGGTTATCTTTTTGGGGGGGATAACTGTATTGGGATTGGTTTGGGCCGATGTTCCTGGTTCAGAAGTCAAAACCTGCGAATAACTTCTTACCTGTTGATTTGGGGACTTCGTTTTGGAGAGTTCTTCTCTCAAGAGTTTCATCTCGCTGGTCAAATTTGCCATGCAGGTTGTCAGGGCCGCTAGATTGGCTTTGAGCTCGTCATTCTCCTTTCGGAGCTTGACGAGTTCCTTCAATTCATCACTCTCTTCTTCAGAGGACGAGTATCTATCCTCCATTTCCATGAAGGATTCATCGTTATCCGAATATTCACTCATGTTTCAATTCGTGATAGGCACTTCACTCCTTTTTTAACTTCACTAAAAGTCCGTAAATCACTGACGCACGGAACCAACGATCCTTTCGGACCTGGACTCAACGCGCGAGAAAACAAAAACCTTTTACAAGCACCAACTTGTATGATGCGCATCAACGTGGCGTACGGCGCACTGAACTGGTTTACACACAAGCTTAACTCTCGGTACGTGTACACTAGTCGACGTCTCGGTCAGTACTGTGTCTGAGGCATCTAGAACCTACACGGCTATTTATATATGAAGATTTCGCTCTGAGTAACCAATGATATCGATGCGGAGGCCATTACCCCCTCCATTAGCGGCATGGAGAAATCTCGTTCCTGGGTCTATGATTCGAACGTGTAGACATGCCGAATAATTTCCTAGATGTATTGACACCGATTGAGTCATTGAGATTGCGGCAAGGTGACGAACATGATAAGTAATGCCTTCAAAATAGAAAAGCTATTTTCGGATTATGGACTATAGTGAACATTTATTGTTCTACCATGTGAGACTGGACCTATTTCATTTATTTAACAAAAAATATTGGTCATTCCTTCCACGTCGAAAACTTTGTTGTCAGGGATGCTGATGTTTCAAAATAACATAATTTCCAGACATATTGGAAACAGAAGTTAGTTGAAAATTCAGAATGCATTATGGTATTTCCTGATGAAATGATAACTTCACATCGGATGACCTTTTGTTTGAAAGACTCTCGAGAATTTCTAAAATACATGAAAAAAAATTAGTGAAGTTAAAAGAAAAGAACTTCATAGGGTTGGAAGTCCTCCCAGAAACGAGCATGTTCAAGTTACATATAATTTAATCATTCCATTTGGCTCTATCTTTCACTTTTATTCGAATTCTTGATACAAAATCTACTTAAAATTATCGATATTTCAATATTGGTATCGTCACCCTTCATCATCACGGCAGAATAAATAAAAACAAGCTAATTAGAATAAAAATTGCATAAGTTTCTGAATAAACTATATTCCTATCGTTTTGACATATAAAGAAATCATATTCTCATCGGAAGATGAGTTGTCCTCTTGTTGCGCCTAAAAATACGTGAATTCCGTTTTTTCGGAATTGTCAATGCATACATTTTGCTATCGTTCATTCCTGCAGAAGAAGTTTCAAATGGACTATGCCTCCGCGAGACTGGATTCAGTATTCTCATTCGCCTCTCTTTTCGCAGGCCAGCTAATCTCGATCTAAGTTTACACCTGAGAAAGGGATCATTAGAGCATATTGCTCTGAACCTTTCGCAGGTCTGGTAAACACTCAGCAGAGAGTCAACGTCAAGGTACCGAAAAATAGTGGACATCATTTCCACTGGCAGTACCTTGAAGGGATCCTCATCACCTCTGAAGCATCTAGGCAATACTCTGAACTCCATATTTACCAACTCATGAACAGGCTCGCTTTCGAATCTGAGGCATCTAGAACTTACGCGGCTATTTATAGGAAGGTTTCGCTCTGAGTAACCAGTGAGATCGATGCGAAGGCCATTACCCCCTCCATTAGCGGCATGGAGAAATCTCGTTCCTGGGTCTATGATTCGAACGTGTAGACATGCTAAATAATTTTCTAGATGCATTGACACCGATTGAGTCATTGAGATTGCGGCAAGGTGAAAAACATGGTAAGTAATGCCTTCAAAATAGAAGAACTATTTTCGGATTATGTAATGAAGTGAACGTTTAATGTTCTATCATGTGAGACTGGACCTATTTCATTTCATTTATTCAACAAAAAATATTGGTCATTCCTTTCACGTCGAAAACTTTGTTGTCAGGGATGCTAATGTTTCAAAATAACAAAATTTTCAGACATATTCGAAACAGAAGTTAGTTGAAAATTCAGAATGCATTATGGTATTTCCTGATGAAATGATAACTTCATATCGGATGACCTTTCGTCTGAAACACTCTCGAAAATTTCTCAAATACATGAAAAAAAAATTAGTAAAGTTTAAAGAGAAGAACTTCATAGGGTTGGAAGTCCTCCCAGAAACGAGCATGTTCAAGTTACATATAATTTAATCATTCCATTTCGCTCTATCGTTCACTTTTATTCGAATTCTTGATACAAAATCTACTTCAAATTATCGAATGTATAAATATTTCAATATTTGTATCGTCAGACTCCATCATCAGGGCAGAATAAATGAAAACAAGCATAGTAATTAGAATAATGATTGCATAAGTTTCTGAATGAACTATGTTCATATCGTTTTGACATATAAAGAAATCATATTCTCATCGAAAGATGAGTTGTCCTCTTGTTATCCCTAAGAATACGTGAACTCCGTTTTTTCGGAATTGTCAATGCATACATTTTCCTATCGTTCATTCCTGCTGAAGAAGTTTCATTTGGACTATGCCTCCGCGAGACTGGATTCAGTATTCTTATTCGCCTCTCTTTTCGGAGGCCAGCTAATCTCGATCTGAGTTTACACCTGAGGAAAGGATCATTAGAGCATATTGCACTGAACCATTCGCAGGTCTGGTAAACACTCAGCAGGGAGTCAACGTCAAGGTACCGAAAAATAGTGGACATCATTTCCACTGGCAGTACCTTGAAGGGATCCTCATCACCTCTGAAGCATCTAGGCAATACTCTGAACTCCATATTTACCAACTCATGAACAGGCTCGCTTTCGAATCTGAGGCATCTAGAACCTACACGGCTATTTATATATGAAGATTTCGCTCTGAGTAACCAATGATATCGATGCGAAGGCCGTTACCTACTCCATTAGCGGCATGGAGAAATCTCGTTCCTGGGTCTATGATTCGAACGTGTAGACATGCCGAATAATTTCCTAGATGCATTGACACCGATTGAGTCATTGAGATTGCGGCAAGGTGACGAACATGATAAGTAATGAGAGAAATGGACTAGCAAAGATCTAATTCAAGAAGTAAATCGCCGGAACGTGCTGCTACCGAAGAAGGAAAATGACAGACCGGTTTCTGGCTTTTTTTGCCGTCATTGCATGACGGCAAAAAAAGCCAGAAACCGGTCTGTCATTTTCCTTCTTCGGTAGCAGCACGTTCCGGCGATTTACTTCTTGAATTAGATCTTTGCTAGTCCATTTCTCTCATTTATTGTATGTCCCTAGTGGATGGTCCTAACGGACGTGAATTTCTTATTTTTGATTATGATAAGTAATGCCTTCAAAATAGAAAAGCTATTTTCGGATTATGTAATATAGTGAACATTTATTGTTCTATCATGTGAGACTGGACCTATTTCATTTCATTTATCTCACAAAAAATATTGGTCATTCCTTTCACGTCGAAAAGTTCGTTGTCAGGAATGCTGATGTTTCAAAATAACATAATTTTCAGACATATTCGAAACAGAAGTTAGATGAAAATTCAGAATGCATTATGGTATTTCCTGATGAAATGATAACTTCACATCGGATGACCTTTTGTTTGAAAGACTCTCGAGAATTTCTAAAATACATGAAAAAAAATTAGTGAAGTTAAAAGAAAAGAACTTCATAGGGTTGGAAGTCCTCCCAGAAACGAGCATGTTCAAGTTACATATAATTTAATCATTCCATTTGGCTCTATCTTTCACTTTTATTGGAATTCTTGATACAAAATCTACTTAAAATTATCGATATTTCAATATTGGTATCGTCACCCTTCATCATCACGGCAGAATAAATGAAAACAAGCATAGTAATTAGAATAATGATTGCATAAGTTTCTGAATGAACTATGTTCATATCGTTTTGACATATAAAGAAATCATATTCTCATCGAAAGATGAGTTGTCCTCTTGTTATCCCTAAAAATACGTGAACTCCGTTTTTTCGGAATTGTCAATGCATACATTTTCCTATCGTTCATTCCTGCAGAAGAAGGTTCATATGGACTATGCCTCCGCGAGACTGGATTCAGTATTCTAATTCGCCTCTCTTTTCGGAGGCCAGCTAATCTCGATCTGAGTTTAAACCTGAGAAAGGGATCATGAGAGCATATTGCTCTGAACCTTTCGCAGGTCTGGTAAACACTCAGCAGAGAGTCAACGTCAAGGTACCGAAAAATAGTGGACATCATTTCCACTGGCAGTACCTTGAAGGGATCCTCATCACCTCTGAAGCATCTAGGAAATACTCCGAACTCCATATTTACCAACTCATGAACAGGCTCGCTTTCGAATCTGAGGCATCTAGAACCTACAGGGCTATGTATATATGAAGATTTCGCTCTGAGTAACCAATATGCGAAGGCCATTACCCCCTCCATTAGCGGCATGGAGAAATCTCGTTCCTGGGTCTATTATTCGAACGTGTAGACATGCCAAATAATTTCCTAGATACATTGACACCGATTGAGTCATTGAGATTGCGGCAAGGTGAAGAACATGATAAGTAATGCCTTCAAAATAGAAAAGCTATTTTCGGATTATGGACTATAGTGAACATTTATTGTTCTATCATGTGAGACTGGACCTATTTCATTTCATTTATTTTACAAAAAATATTGGTCATTCCTTTCACGTCGAAAACTTTGTTGTCAGGGATGCTGATGTTTCAAAATAACATAATTTTCAGACATATTAGAAACAGAAGTTAGTTGAAAATTCAGAATGCATTATGGTATTTCCTGATGAAATGATAACTTCATATCGGATGACCTTTTGTCTGAAACATTCTCGAAAATTTCTCAAATACCTACATGAAAAAAAAATTAGTAAAGTTTAAAGAGAAAGACTTCATAGGGTTGAAAGTCCTTCCAGAAAAGAGCATGTTCAATTTACATATAATTTAATCATTCCATTTCGCTCTATCGTTCACTTTTATTCGAATTCTTGATACAAAATCTACTTCAAATTATCGAATGTATGAATATTTCAATATTTGTATCGTCAGACTTCATCATCAGCGCAGAATAAATGAAAAGAAGCATAGTAATTAGAATAATAATTGCATAAGTTTCTGAATAAACAATATTCATATCGTTTTGACATATAAATAAATCATATTCTCATCGGAAGATGAGTTGTCCTCTTGTTATCCCTAAAAATACGTGAACTCCGTCTTTTCGGAATTGTCAATGCATACATTTTCCTATCGTTCATTCCTGCTGAAGAAGTTTCATTTGGACTATGCCTCCGAGAGACTGGATTCAGTATTCTTATTCGCCTCTCTTTTCGGAGGCCAGCTAATCTCGATCTGAGTTTACACCTGAGGAAGGGATCATTAGAGCATATTGCACTGAACCATTCGCAGGTCTGGTAAACACTCAGCAGGGAGTCAACGTCAAGGTACCGAAAAATAGTGGACATCATTTCCACTGGCAGTACCTTGAAGGGATCCTCATCACCTCTGAAGCATCTAGGCAATACTCTGAACTCCATATTTACCAACTCATGAACAGGCTCGCTTTCGAATCTGAGGCATCTAGAACTTACGCGGCTATTTATAGGAAGGTTTCGCTCTGAGTAACCAATGAGATCGATGCGAAGGCCATTACCCCCTCCATTAGCGGCATGGAGAAATCTCGTTCCTGGGTCTATGATTCGAACGTGTAGACATGCTAAATAATTTCCTAGATGCATTGACACCGATTGAGTCATTGAGATTGCGGCAAGGTGAAGAACATGGTAAGTAATGCCTTCAAAATAGAAGAACTATTTTCGGATAATGTAATGAAGTGAACGTTTATTTTTCTATCATGTGAGACTGGACTTATTTCATTTCATTTATTTAACAAAAAATATTGGTCATTCCTTTCACGTCGAAAACTTTGTTGTCAGGAATGCTGATGTTTCAAAATAACATAATTTTCAGACATATTCGAAACAGAAGTTAGTTGAAAATTCAGAATGCATTATGGTATTTCCTGATGAAATGATAACTTCATATCGGATGACCTTTCGTCTGAAACACTCTCGAAAATTTCTCAAATACATGAAAAAAAAATTAGTAAAGTTTAAAGAGAAGAACTTCATAGGGTTGGAAGTCCTCCCAGAAACGAGCATGTTCAAGTTACATATAATTTAATCATTCCATTTCGCTCTATCGTTCACTTTTATTCGAATTCTTGATACAAAATCTACTTCAAATTATCGAATGTATAAATATTTCAATATTTGTATCGTCAGACTCCATCATCAGGGCAGAATAAATGAAAACAAGCATAGTAAGTAGAATAATGATTGCATAAGTTTCTGAATAAACTATGTTCATATCGTTTTGACATATAAAGAAATCATATTCTCATCGAAAGATGAGTTGTCCTCTTGTTATCCCTAAGAATACGTGAACTCCGTTTTTTCGGAATTGTCAATGCATACATTTTCCTATCGTTCATTCCTGCTGAAGAAGTTTCATTTGGACTATGCCTCCGCGAGACTGGATTCAGTATTCTTATTCGCCTCTCTTTTCGGAGGCCAGCTAATCTCGATCTGAGTTTACACCTGAGGAAGGGATCATTAGAGCATATTGCACTGAACCATTCGCAGGTCTGGTAAACACTCAGGAGGGAGTCAACGTCAAGGTACCGAAAAATAGTGGACATCATTTCCACTGGCAGTACCTTGAAGGGATCCTCATCACCTCTGAAGCATCTAGGCAATACTCTGAACTCCATATTTACCAACTCATGAACAGGCTCGCTTTCGAATCTGAGGCATCTAGAACCTACACGGCTTTTTATATATGAAGATTTCGCTCTGAGTAACCAATGATATCGATGCGAAGCCGTTACCTACTCCATTAGCGGCATGGAGAAATCTCGTTCCTGGGTCTATGATTCGAACGTGTAGACATGCCGAATAATTTCCTCGATGCATTGACACCGATTGAGTCATTGAGATTGCGTCAAGGTGAAGAACATGGTAAGTAATGCCTTCAAAATAGTAGAGCTATTTTCGGATTATGTAATATAGTCAACATTTATTGTTCTATCATGTGAGACTGGACCTATTTCATTTCATTTATCTCACAAAAAATATTGGTCATTCCTTTCACGTCGAAAACTTTGTTGTCAGGAATGCTGATGTTTCAAAATAACATAATTTTCAGACATATTCGAAACAGAAGTTAGTTGAAAATTCAGAATGCATTATGGTATTTCCTGATGAAATGATAACTTCATATCGGATGACCTTTCGTCTGAAACACTCTCGAAAATTTCTCAAATACATGAAAAAAAAATTAGTAAAGTTTAAAGAGAAAAACTTCATAGAGTTGGAAGTCCTCCCAGAAAAGAGCATGTTCAAGTTACATATAATTTGATCATTCCATTTCGCTCTATCGTTCACTTTTATTCGAATTCTTGATACAAAATCTACTTCAAATTATCGAATGTATAAATATTTCAATATTTGTATCGTCAGACTTCATCATCAGGGCAGAATAAATGAAAACAAGCATAGTTATTAGAATAATGATTGCATAAGTTTCTGAATGAACTATGTTCATATCGTTTTGACATATAAAGAAATCATATTCTCAACGAAAGATGAGTTGTCCTCTTGTTATCCCTAAAAATACGTGAACTCCGTTTTTTCGGAATTGTCAATGCATACATTTTCCTATCGTTCATTCCTGCAGAAGAAGGTTCATATGGACTATGCCTCCGCGATACTGGATTCAGTATTCTAATTCGCCTCTCTTTTCGGAGGCCAGCTAATCTCGATCTGAGTTTAAACCTGAGAAAGGGATCATGAGAGCATATTGCTCTGAACCTTTCGCAGGTCTGGTAAACACTCAGCAGAGAGTCAACGTCAAGGTACCGAAAAATAGTGGACATCATTTCCACTGGCAGTACCTTGAAGGGATCCTCATCACCTCTGAAGCATCTAGGCAATACTCTGAACTCCATATTTACCAACTCATGAACAGGCTCACTTTCGAATCTGAGGCATCTAGAACCTACGCGGCTATTTATAGGAAGATTTCGCTCTGAATGACCAATGAGATCTATGCGAAGGCCATTACCCCCTCCATTAGCGGCATGGAGAAATCTCGTTCCTGGGTCTATGATTCGAACGTGTAGACATGTCAAATAATTTCCTCGATGCATTGACACCGATTGAGTCATTGAGATTGCGGCAAGGTGAAGAACATGGTAAGTAATGCCTTCAAAATAGTAGAGCTATTTTCGGATTATGTAATATAGTGAACATTTATTGTTCTATCATGTGAGACTGGACCTATTTCATTTCATTTATCTCACAAAAAATATTGGTCATTCCTTTCACGTCGAAAAGTTCGTTGTCAGGAATGCTGATGTTTCAAAATAACATAATTTTCAGACATATTCGAAACAGAAGTTAGTTGAAAATTCAGAATGCATTATGGTATTTCCTGATGAAATGATAACTTCATATCGGATGACCTTTTGTCTGAAACATTCTCGAAAATTTCTCAAATACCTACATGAAAAAAAAATTAGTAAAGTTTAGAGAGAAAGACTTCATAGGGTTGAAAGTCCTCCCAGAAAAGAGCATGTTCAAGTTACATATAATTTAATCATTCCATTTCGCTCTATCGTTCACTTTTATTCGAATTCTTGATACAAAATCTACTTCAAATTATCGAATGTATAAATATTTCAATATTTGTATCGTCAGACTTCATCATCAGGGCAGAATAAATGAAAACAAGCATAGTTATTAGAATAATGATTGCATAAGTTTCTGAATGAACTATGTTCATATCGTTTTGACATATAAAGAAATCATATTCTCAACGAAAGATGAGTTGTCCTCTTGTTATCCCTAAAAATACGTGAACTCCGTTTTTTCGGAATTGTCAATGCATACATTTTCCTATCGTTCATTCCTGCAGAAGAAGGTTCATATGGACTATGCCTCCGCGATACTGGATTCAGTATTCTAATTCGCCTCTCTTTTCGGAGGCCAGCTAATCTCGATCTGAGTTTAAACCTGAGAAAGGGATCATGAGAGCATATTGCTCTGAACCTTTCGCAGGTCTGGTAAACACTCAGCAGAGAGTCAACGTCAAGGTACCGAAAAATAGTGGACATCATTTCCACTGGCAGTACCTTGAAGGGATCCTCATCACCTCTGAAGCATCTAGGCAATACTCTGAACTCCATATTTACCAACTCATGAACAGGCTCACTTTCGAATCTGAGGCATCTAGAACCTACGCGGCTATTTATAGGAAGATTTCGCTCTGAATGACCAATGAGATCTATGCGAAGGCCATTACCCCCTCCATTAGCGGCATGGAGAAATCTCGTTCCTGGGTCTATGATTCGAACGTGTAGACATGTCAAATAATTTCCTCGATGCATTGACACCGATTGAGTCATTGAGATTGCGGCAAGGTGAAGAACATGGTAAGTAATGCCTTCAAAATAGTAGAGCTATTTTCGGATTATGTAATATAGTGAACATTTATTGTTCTATCATGTGAGACTGGACCTATTTCATTTCATTTATCTCACAAAAAATATTGGTCATTCCTTTCACGTCGAAAAGTTCGTTGTCAGGAATGCTGATGTTTCAAAATAACATAATTTTCAGACATATTCGAAACAGAAGTTAGTTGAAAATTCAGAAAGCATTATGGTATTTCCTGATGAAATGATAACTTCATATCGGATGACCTTTTGTCTGAAACATTCTCGAAATTTTCTCAAATACCTACATGAAAAAAAAATTAGTAAAGTTTAAAGAGAAAGACTTCATAGGGTTGAAAGTCCTTCCAGAAAAGAGCATGTTCAAGTTACATATAATTTAATCATTCCATTTTGCTCTATCGTTCACTTTTATTCGAATTCTTGATACAAAATCTACTTCAAATTATCGAATGTATGAATATTTCAATATTTGTATCGTCAGACTTCATCATCAGCGCAGAATAAATGAAAACAAGCATAGTAATTAGAATAATAATTGCATAAGTTTCTGAATAAACTATATTCATATCGTTTTGACATATAAATAAATCATATTCTCATCGGAAGATGAGTTGTCCTCTTGTTATCCCTAAAAATACGTGAACTCCGTCTTTTCGGAATTGTCAATGCATACATTTTCCTATCGTTCATTCCTGCTGCAGAAGTTTCATTTGGACTATGCCTCCGCGAGACTGGATTCAGTATTCTTATTCGCCTCTCTTTTCGGAGGCCAGCTAATCTCGATCTGAGTTTACACCTGAGGAAGGGATCATTAGAGCATATTGCACTGAACCATTCGCAGGTCTGGTAAACACTCAGCAGGGAGTCAACGTCAAGGTACCGAAAAATAGTGGACATCATTTATTCATTTCCACTGGCAGTACCTTGAAGGGATCCTCATCACCTCTGAAGCATCTAGGCAATACTCTGAACTCCATATTTACCAACTCATGAACAGGCTCGCTTTCGAATCTGAGGCATCTAGAACCTACACGGCTATTTATATATGAACATTTCGCTCTGAGTAACCAATGATATCGATGCGAAGGCCGTTACCTACTCCATTAGCGGCATGGAGAAATCTCGTTCCTGGGTCTATGATTCGAACGTGTAGACATGCCGAATAATTTCCTAGATGTATTGACACCGATTGAGTCATTGAGATTGCGGCAAGGTGACGAACATGATAAGTAATGCCTTCAAAATAGAAAAGCTATTTTCGGATTATGGACTATAGTGAACATTTATTGTTCTATCATGTGAGACTGGACCTATTTCATTTATTTAACAAAAAATATTGGTCATTCCTTCCACGTCGAAAACTTTGTTGTCAGGGATGCTGATGTTTCAAAATAACATAATTTCCAGACATATTGGAAACAGAAGTTAGTTGAAAATTCAGAATGCATTATGGTATTTCCTGATGAAATGATAACTTCACATCGGATGACCTTTTGTTTGAAAGACTCTCGAGAATTTCTAAAAAACATGAAAAAAAATTAGTGAAGTTAAAAGAAAAGAACTTCATAGGGTTGGAAGTCCTCCCAGAAACGAGCATGTTCAAGTTACATATAATTTAATCATTCCATTTGGCTCTATCTTTCACTTTTATTCGAATTCTTGATACAAAATCTACTTAAAATTATCGATATTTCAATATTGGTATCGTCACCCTTCATCATCACGGCAGAATAAATAAAAACAAGCTAATTAGAATAAAAATTGCATAAGTTTCTGAATAAACTATATTCCTATCGTTTTGACATATAAAGAAATCATATTCTCATCGGAAGATGAGTTGTCCTCTTGTTGCGCCTAAAAATACGTGAATTTCGTTTTTTCGGAATTGTCAATGCATACATTTTGCTATCGTTCATTCCTGCAGAAGAAGTTTCATATGGACTATGCCTCCGCGAGACTGGATTCAGTATTCTCATTCGCCTCTCTTTTCGCAGGCCAGCTAATCTCGATCTAAGTTTACACCTGAGAAAGGGATCATTAGAGCATATTGCTCTGAACCTTTCGCAGGTCTGGTAAACACTCAGCAGAGAGTCAACGTCAAGGTACCGAAAAATAGTGGACATCATTTCCACTGGCAGTACCTTGAAGGGATCCTCATCACCTCTGAAGCATCTAGGCAATACTCTGAACTCCATATTTACCACTTCATGAACAGGCTCGCTTTCGAATCTGAGGCATCTAGAACCTACACGGCTATTTATATATGGAGATTTCGCTCTGAGTAACCAATGATATCGATGCGAAGGCCATTACCCCCTCCATTAGCGGCATGGAGAAATCTCGTTCCTGGGTCTATGATTCGAACGTGTAGACATGTCAAATAATTTCCTCGATGCATTGACACTGATTGAGTCATTGAGATTGCGTCAAGGTGAAGAACATGGTAAGTAATGCCTTCAAAATAGTAGAGCTATTTTCGGATTATGTAATATAGTGAACATTTATTGTTCTATCATGTGAGACTGGACCTATTTCATTTCATTTATCTCACAAAAAATATTGGTCATTCCTTTCACGTCGAAAAGTTCGTTGTCAGGAATGCTGATGTTTCAAAATAACATAATTTTCAGACATATTCGAAACAGAAGTTAGTTGAAAATTCAGAATGCATTATGGTATTTCCTGATGAAATGATAACTTCATATCGGATGACCTTTTGTCTGAAACATTCTCGAAAATTTCTCAAATACCTACATGAAAAAAAAATTAGTAAAGTTTAGAGAGAAAGACTTCATAGGGTTGAAAGTCCTCCCAGAAAAGAGCATGTTCAAGTTACATATAATTTAATCATTCCATTTCGCTCTATCGTTCATTTTTATTCGTATTCTCGATACAAAATCTACTTCAAATTATCGAATGTATGAATATTTCAATATTTGTATCGTCAGACTTCATCATCAGCGCAGAATAAATGAAAACAAGCATAGTAATTAGAATAATAATTGCATAAGTTTCTGAATAAACTATATTCATATCGTTTTGACATATAAATAAATCATATTCTCATCGGAAGATGAGTTGTCCTCTTGTTAACCCTAAAAATACGTGAACTCCGTCTTTTCGGAATTGTCAATGCATACATTTTCCTATCGTTCATTCCTGCTGAAGAAGTTTCATTTGGACTATGCCTCCGCGAGACTGGATTCAGTATTCTTATTCGCCTCTCTTTTCGGAGGCCAGCTAATCTCGATCTGAGTTTACACCTGAGGAAGGGATCATTAGAGCATATTGCACTGAACCATTCGCAGGTCTGGTAAACACTCAGCAGGGAGTCAACGTCAAGGTACCGAAAAATAGTGGACATCATTTCCACTGGCAGTACCTTGAAGGGATCCTCATCACCTCTGAAGCATCTAGGCAATACTCTGAACTCCATATTTACCAACTCATGAACAGGCTCGCTTTCGAATCTGAGGCATCTAGAACTTACGCGGCTATTTATAGGAAGGTTTCTCTCTGAGTAACCAATGAGATCGATGCGAAGGCCATTACCCCCTCCATTAGCGGCATGGAGAAATCTCGTTCCTGGGTCTATGATTCGAACGTGTAGACATGCTAAATAATTTCCTAGATGCATTGACACCGATTGAGTCATTGAGATTGCGGCAAGGTGAAGAACATGGTAAGTAATGCCTTCAAAATAGAAGAACTATTTTCGGATAATGTAATGAAGTGAACGTTTATTTTTCTATCATGTGAGACTGGACCTATTTCATTTCATTTATTCAACAAAAAATATTGGTCATTCCTTTCACGTCGAAAACTTTGTTGTCAGGAATGCTGATGTTTCAAAATAACATAATTTTCAGACATATTCGAAACAGAAGTTAGTTGAAAATTCAGAATGCATTATGGTATTTCCTGATGAAATGATAACTTCATATCGGATGACCTTTCGTCTGAAACACTCTCGAAAATTTCTCAAATACATGAAAAAAAAATTAGTAAAGTTTAAAGAGAAGAACTTCATAGGGTTGGAAGTCCTCCCAGAAACGAGCATGTTCAAGTTACATATAATTTAATCATTCCATTTCGCTCTATCGTTCACTTTTATTCGAATTCTTGATACAAAATCTACTTCAAATTATCGAATGTATAAATATTTCAATATTTGTATCGTCAGACTCCATCATCAGGGCAGAATAAATGAAAACAAGCATAGTAAGTAGAATAATGATTGCATAAGTTTCTGAATAAACTATGTTCATATCGTTTTGACATATAAATAAATCATATTCTCATCGAAAGATGAGTTGTCCTCTTGTTATCCCTAAGAATACGTGAACTCCGTTTTTTCGGAATTGTCAATGCATACATTTTCCTATCGTTCATTCCTGCTGAAGAATTTTCATTTGGACTATGCCTCCGCGAGACTGGATTCAGTATTCTTATTCGCCTCTCTTTTCGGAGGCCAGCTAATCTCGATCTGAGTTTACACCTGAGGAAGGGATCATTAGAGCATATTGCACTGAACCATTCGCAGGTCTGGTAAACACTCAGCAGGGAGTCAACGTCAAGGTACCGAAAAATAGTGGACATCATTTCCACTGGCAGTACCTTGAAGGGATCCTCATCACCTCTGAAGCATCTAGGCAATACTCTGAACTCCATATTTACCAACTCATGAACAGGCTCGCTTTCGAATCTGAGGCATCTAGAACCTACACGGCTTTTTATATATGATTTTCGCTCTGAGTAACCAATGATATCGATGCGAAGCCGTTACCTACTCCATTAGCGGCATGGAGAAATCTCGTTCCTGGGTCTATGATTCGAACGTGTAGACATGCCGAATAATTTCCTCGATGCATTGACACCGATTGAGTCATTGAGATTGCGTCAAGGTGAAGAACATGGTAAGTAATGCCTTCAAAATAGTAGAGCTATTTTCGGATTATGTAATATAGTGAACATTTATTGTTCTATCATGTGAGACTGGACCTATTTCATTTCATTTATCTCACAAAAAATATTGGTCATTCCTTTCACGTCGAAAAGTTCGTTGTCAGGAATGCTGATGTTTCAAAATAACATAATTTTCAGACATATTCGAAACAGAAGTTAGTTGAAAATTCAGAATGCATTATGGTATTTCCTGATGAAATGATAACTTCATATAAGATGACCTTTTGTCTGAAACATTCTCGAAAATTTCATATTCTCATCGAAAGATGAGTTGTCCTCTTGTTATCCCTAAGAATACGTGAACTCCGTTTTTTCGGAATTGTCAATGCATACATTTTCCTATCGTTCATTCCTGCTGAAGAATTTTCATTTGGACTATGCCTCCGCGAGACTGGATTCAGTATTCTTATTCGCCTCTCTTTTCGGAGGCCAGCTAATCTCGATCTGAGTTTACACCTGAGGAAGGGATCATTAGAGCATATTGCACTGAACCATTCGCAGGTCTGGTAAACACTCAGCAGGGAGTCAACGTCAAGGTACCGAAAAATAGTGGACATCATTTCCACTGGCAGTACCTTGAAGGGATCCTCATCACCTCTGAAGCATCTAGGCAATACTCTGAACTCCATATTTACCAACTCATGAACAGGCTCGCTTTCGAATCTGAGGCATCTAGAACCTACACGGCTTTTTATATATGATTTTCGCTCTGAGTAACCAATGATATCGATGCGAAGCCGTTACCTACTCCATTAGCGGCATGGAGAAATCTCGTTCCTGGGTCTATGATTCGAACGTGTAGACATGCCGAATAATTTCCTCGATGCATTGACACCGATTGAGTCATTGAGATTGCGTCAAGGTGAAGAACATGGTAAGTAATGCCTTCAAAATAGTAGAGCTATTTTCGGATTATGTAATATAGTGAACATTTATTGTTCTATCATGTGAGACTGGACCTATTTCATTTCATTTATCTCACAAAAAATATTGGTCATTCCTTTCACGTCGAAAAGTTCGTTGTCAGGAATGCTGATGTTTCAAAATAATATAATTTTCAGACATATTCGAAACAGAAGTTAGTTGAAAATTCAGAATGCATTATGGTATTTCCTGATGAAATGATAACTTCATATAAGATGACCTTTTGTCTGAAACATTCTCGAAAATTTCTCAAATACCAACATGAAAAAAAAATTAGTAAAGTTTAGAGAGAAAGACTTCATAGGGTTGAAAGTCCTCCCAGAAAAGAGCATGTTCAAGTTACATATAATTTAATCATTCCATTTCGCTCTATCGTTCACTTTTATTCGAATTCTCGATACAAAATCTACTTCAAATTATCGAATGTATGAATATTTCAATATTTGTATCGTCAGACTTCATCATCAGCGCAGAATAAATGAAAACAAGCATAGTAATTAGAATAATAATTGCATAAGTTTCTGAATAAACTATATTCATATCGTTTTGACATATAAATAAATCATATTCTCATCGGAAGATGAGTTGTCCTCTTGTTAACCCTAAAAATACGTGAACTCTGTCTTTTCGGAATTGTCAATGCATACATTTTCCTATCGTTCATTCCTGCAGAAGAAGTTTTATATGGACTATGCCTCCGCGAGACCGGATTCAGTATTCTAATTCGCCTCTCTTTCCGGAGGCCAGCTAATCTCGATCTGAGTTTACACCTGAGAAAGGGATCATTAGAGCATATTGCTCTGAACCTTTCGCAGGTCTGGTAAACACTCAGCAGAGAGTCAACGTCAAGGTACCGAAAAATAGTGGACATCATTTCCACTGGCGGTACCTTGAAGGGATCCTCATCACCTCTGAAGCATCTAGGAAATACTCCGAACTCCATATTTACCAACTCATGAACAGGCTCGCTTTCGAATCTGAGGCATCTAGAACCTACACGGCTATTTATATATGAAGATTTCGCTCTGAGTAACCAATATGCGAAGGCCATTACCCCCTCCATTAGCGGCATGGAGAAATCTCGTTCCTGGGTCTATGATTCGAACGTGTAGACATGCCAAATAATTTCCTAGATGCATTGACACCGATTGAGTCATTGAGATTGCGGCAAGGTGAAGAACATGATAAGTAATGCCTTCAAAATAGAAAAGCTATTTTCGGATTATGGACTATAGTGAACATTAATTGTTCTATCATGTGAGACTGGACCTATTTCATTTCATTTATTTTACAAAAAATATTGGTCATTCCTTTCACGTCGAAAACTTTGTTGTCAGGGATGCTAATGTTTCAAAATAACATAATTTTCAGACATATTCGAAACAGGAGTTAGTTGAGAATTCAGAATGCATTATGGTATTTCCTTACGAAATGATAACTTCATATCGGATGACTTTTTGTCTGAAACATTCTCGAAAATTTCTCAAATAGATGAAAAAAAAATTAGTGAAGTTTAAAGAGAAAAACTTCATAGAATTGGAAGTCCTCCCAGAAAAGAGCATGTTCAAGTTACATATAATTTAATCATTCCATTTCGCTCTATCGTTCACTTTTATTCGAATTCTTGATACAAAATCTACTTCAAATTATCGAATGTATAAATATTTCAATATTTGTATCGTCAGACTTCATCATCAGGGCAGAATAAATGAAAACAAGCATAGTAATTAGAATAATGATTGCATAAGTTTCTGAATGAACTATGTTCATATCGTTTTGACATATAAAGAAATCATATTCTCATCGAAAAATGAGTTGTCCTCTTGTTATCCCTAAAAATACGTGAACTCCGTTTTTTCGGAATTGTCAATGCATACATTTTCCTATCGTTCATTCCTGCAGAAGAAGGTTCATATGGACAATGCCTCCGCGAGACTGGATTCAGTATACTAATTCGCCTCTCTTTTCGGAGGCCAGCTAATCTCGATCTGAGTTTAAACCTGAGAAAGGAATCATGAGAGCATATTGCTCTGAACCTTTCGCAGGTCTGGTAAACACTCAGCAGAGAGTCAACGTCAAGGTACCGAAAAATAGTGGACATCATTTCCACTGGCAGTACCTTGAAGGGATCCTCATCACCTCTGAAGCATCTAGGCAATACTCTGAACTCCATATTTACCAACTCATGAACAGGCTCACTTTCGAATCTGAGGCATCTAGAACCTACGCGGCTATTTATAGGAAGATTTCGCTCTGAATGACCAATGAGATCTATGCGAAGGCCATTACCCCCTCCATTAGCGGCATGGAGATATCTCGTTCCTGGGTCTATGATTCGAACGTGTAGACATGCCAAATAATGTCCTAGATGCATTGACACCGATTGAGTCATTGAGATTGCGGCAAGGTGAAGAACATGATAAGTAATGCCTTCAAAATAGAAAAGCTATTTTCGGATTATGGACTATAGTGAACATTTATTGTTCTATCATGTGAGACTGGACCTATTTCATTACATTTATTTAACAAAAATATTGGTCATTCCTTTCACGTCGAAAACTTTGTTGTCAGGGATGCTGATGTTTCAAAATAACATAATTTTCAGACATATTCGAAACAGAAGTTAGTTGAAAATTCAGAATGCATTATGGTATTTCCTGATGAAATGATAACTTCATATCGGATGACCTTTCGTCTGAAAAACTCCCGAAAATTTCTCAAATACATGAAAAAAAAATAGTAAAGTTTAAAGAGAAGAACCTCATAGAGTTGAAAGTCCTCCCAGAAAAGAGCATGTTCAAGTTACATATAATTTAATCATTCCATTTCGCTCTATCGTTCACTTTTATTCGAATTCTTGATACAAAATCTACTTAAAATAATCGAATATACAGGGTGAGTCTTCGACTTGTACATATATTTTAACTGGAGATTCTTGAGGTCAAAAGAAACCTTTTTCTCATTTTCCATTTTTCCGAATTCGGCTCTGTTAAAAAGATATAGCCATTAAGAAAAAAATATTGTGCTAACTACGGTCCTGAAACGATCTTCTGGAATTTATGCAAAGTTCATATTTCTCGATAGAAATTGAGTTGATACATTTAGGAAATACTCAAATACTAACCTCATTCGAATAAGAATGTTTAAAACACGATATTTCTTAACAAAAACAGTTATTTTAGAAGGATTATTTCTGCAATTGAAAAGTCATTTGTCTTCTATCGAATTAAGTTCCTTCTTCGATTTTCCTGAAGATTATTTTGTAAACACTTAAATCTTGCTCATATTTTCCCCTTTCTCCCAAAACTATCTCAAAAAGAATTGTTTTTACACTAATCGAACATAACTCCATAAAATTAGGTCAAATGATTAGAGATCAATGACCTAAGACCTAACCTAACCCATCGAACCATATTCTATGAACTCTAGAGCATAGAACGTTTGAGCAGACGATGCCAGATTGTTTCTCCACAAGGAAGCACTAGGTCCTCTATCATTAACGGATGAACTAACGCAAAGCCATTAGTTTTGTTTACTTTTGGCTGATGGCGTCTTCGTGCCTCTTTGGAAATGTTCTGATTCTCGCCGATAGAGCGCTACGATCTTAATGCGCAACCGTTGTTCCGTACTTCCGTGAACCGAACAGTGGAACACGGTCTGTGGATGTTGAAGTAAGCATGCGTGAAGCCGCTTGATGGAGATTTGTCGATTTGTTATTGTTTATTCACAGTGGATAATGCGAAAACGGAAAAGTTGATGTGAAAAGATTATCAGTGAAAGTGAAATAATGTGCTAATAACCGTGAAGTGAGTTTATAAAATTCCAAGAGGATATTGTTTAGATAGAAAAAACATCGCCACAGATTATCAGGTAGCTATCATAGTATTTTTCATTAATTTCAATTTAATACGTGATTTGTATGGAATATTCATCAGTAATATCCGAGGTAATATCCAAATTTTTTAGTCTTGACGAAGTTGATAAACATTCTGACAACATTGTTACCTTGTATAGAGTTTATTGATTCAAGCCATTCTGTGATATTGAGACGTCAGGGTTGCATCTAGATTTTTCCTATGATTTTTGATTTTTTCGTCAAATTTTATCGGGTAAAATTTGGAATAACTCGAAAACAACGCGTTTTATCGAAAAAACTCAGGAGTACTTTTATTTTTTAAACCGATTGGTTCTTTCGAAAATATGAACCGTTTATCTTTTTCGAGTGGTTTTATAGTATTTTTTTGTAGATTCATAAGTTGGCTACGCTGTGACTTCTATGCCGGGAAAGATATTGAATGAGTTTTTATTTGGAAATATGCATTATAAAGGGAGTGAATACTTCACCAAAATTCAGTTCATTTGAAATAACGGTTCCGAAGATATAAACAGAAAAGTGTTTTTTTCATGGATTTTCGACACCCTGTATCTTCCAAACGAAACCGAATTTTGAAAAATGGTATAGGAAGAAAGTGTTCCGTTTGATGAGAGAAATCTACAGTTAAAATATATGTACAAGTCAAAGACTCACCCTGTATAAATATCTCAATATTGGTATCGTCGACTTCATCATCACGGCAGAATAAATAAAAACAAGCATAGTAATTAGAATAATAATTGCATAAATTTCTGAATAAAATATATTCCAATCGTTTTGACATATAAAGAAATCATATTTTTCAAAACTTCAAAAGAACCAAAAAAAACCTATGAGTTACCCTAACACCGTCTTCCGAATAACTGAACTTACTTTCGTCCGAAACTTCCCCGGCTACCTTATTCTTTGTATATATAATATCGGTTTACAACGTTCTCCGACGTCTTCCGATTTCCAATCTCCACCTCTCTCTATCGTTCCATAGACCGTCCCCGAGTTCTCTCTCTTCGATTTCCTTATCGATGCCTTCTCTCCAGCTTCTTCTGGGTCTTCCTGGTCCTCTCCTGCCCCAGGGTTGCCAATTCAAAACCTGCTTTGGTATCCGATGTTCAGGCATTCGTTGTACGTGTCCGTACCAGACCAATTGCTTGTTCTTAATGTCATCTGTAATTGTGTGTGTCACTCCAATAATCTCTCTGATTCGTTCATTTGTCACCCTCTCTCTTCTAGATCTTCTTGCTGAACGTCTCCAGAAGTCCATCTCTGTTGCTCTCAGCATCTTTTCCGTTGACTGTTTTAGGGGCCAGACTTCAGGACCATAGGTTATTATGCTTTTGACTATCGAGTTGTATATACGTTTCTTATTTTCGGTTGTGATGGTTTTATCCCAGAGAATACTGTTGAGCAGTGCGATCGATCTTCTGCCCTTCTGGTTTCTTTCTTTGATTGCTTCATCAAGGGCGCCATCTTGCGAAATCTTCATGCCAAGGTAATTATAGTGTGCTGTGTGTTTGATGATTTCGCCGTTTTCCAATATAAGATGTTGATCTTGCCCATTTATGGTCATGTACTGTGTTTTCTCTACATTCACTTCCAAACCCCACCTTTTATATTCTTCTATAAGCTTTCTGGTCATATATTGCAGGTCGTCATAATCTTGAGCAATTAAGACCTGATCATCAGCGAAACTCAAGGTGTACAGGGTGATATCAAGCAGAGGTATACCCATATTCCTGCATTTTTGCTTCCAGCTTTTCAGAACTTCTTCCAGGTATATTTTGAAAAGAGTAGGAGACAGACAGGATCCCTGTTTGAGGCCCTTGGAGCTGTAGAACCCAGTTGTTATTTTTCTTCCTATTTTGATCTTAGTCATTGAATGATCGTTGAGGCCTCTGGCTGCTTTTATGAGTTCTATGTTTATACTTGTCCTCTCAAGAGTCTGCCAGAGCTTATTCACTGGAATACTATCATAAGCCTTCTTCAGATCGATGAAAAGCAGATGGACCTCCTGGTGTCGGGCGATCTTCTTCTCGATTACTTGGGTCAATGTGAATATATGGTCCATCGTTGAGCGGCCTGCTCGGAAACCCGCCTGTTCTTCTGCCTCTAAATGACCATATTCCAGTTCTATTCAGTTTTTCAGAACCTTTCCATATACTCTACTCATCGTACTTATTATTGCTATTCCTCTATAGTTCTCGCATTTTGATCGATCACCCTTCTTGAAAATGGGTGTAATAAAGGATGTCCTCCATTCTTCGGGGGTTTGAGCCTGGTCGATACATTTTTGAAAGAGCGTTTTTAGATGTACGAACAGCTCATCTGGTGCGTGTTTAAGTAGTTCTCCAGGAAAGTTGCCAGGTCCAGAAGATTTTTCATTCTTCAGAGTTTTGCATACTTTTGCTATTTCGTCCGCCCTGAGTCTAATAGGTGTTAAACACTCGGAAGAATGATAAAGAAAATACTGAGGCCATCAAACGGGAACCACAGAAGACGAAGATACCCCACCATACTCAACCGACAGAAACCGCCCTTCTGGAGGGGATTCATGGATAAATAGGGATGTTTCTGTTAGAACCTTCCTTCTTGATCTACGCTCCGTCTTGACCATCTTAAGCTTCTAAGATCACGCGTCATTTTCTTCGATTATACTTCGACACTTGTAAATATACGGACAGTCATTGTCCCCTTTTAGTAAATAAACATATTAAAAATCTCTCGTTGATTGTGATTATTTTGTAGTTAAAATATAACCGCGGTATATACAGTACGGCAACAAATTACGCTACATAACATGGTCCTTCGTTCCAAATTTGAATCAGTGAACTCAAAATAAATCCAGTCAACATCGTCGAAGCAGCAACATTCCAGGGACGTACCAAGAAGCCACCTACAATACAAGCAATCAAGTCTGTGCTAGGAAACCCAGACACAATACCAGGTGATCATTCCTTTTTATTCCTTAAAACTCGTTCCGTTTTTCCATTTCTATATATTTGTGGCAAGATTTTATATAAAACTTTGTGTTTCTTATAATCTAGTTGGAAACTTTCGTGTGTTTATCGAATAGTTTCAGAGACAAATATTGTATTTCGTTGTAAATTGTTTTGCTCTATTGATAGCAATCCAGTTTGCACATTCTCGTACATATATTCACTACATATTTGTTTATTCTTTTGGAAATTACAATAATTTAGCTTTCAATTCGTAAAGTCTAGTGAAACACATTGATATCCCTTTTTGCAATTTTATTCTCATACTCAATCAAGTTACAACATAGCAATGGAACAATTAATCCGCAAACGCGCCACGCTTAAAGCCCAGCTTAGTCGGTTTGAAACATTCATAACCAAAAAAACCATCGATGAATCAACCTTGAACACAACCCAGGTACAAAAAAGGCTAAAAGATGTAGAACCGCTATTGACCCGTTTTCTCGAAGTTCAATATGAACTGGAACTCATCTCGTCAGATGATCCGGAAACCCTAAAGGCTGTACAGGTAGAAACTGAGTCGTTTGAAAATAAATTTTATGAGTTGACCTGTTTTGCAGAAGACTGCATTACGGCAAATTCCAAAACGCTTTCGGGTAATAACTCAGTCTCGCGTCAAACCTCTCCAGATCTCAATATAAAGTTGCCGGTACTAAATCTGCCAATTTTTAACGGCCAATACAATGAGTGGTTATTTTTCAGAGACACTTTCAAATCTGTTATACATGATAATACGTCACTATCATCAGTTCAAAAATTCCATTACTTGAGATTGTCTTTGAAGGATGATGCCGCCAACGTGATTAAATCATTGGAAATATCCGACGGCAATTATGAAATCGCGTGGACCTGTCTTTTCGAAAGATACGAAAATAAATCTCTCCTTGTGTCAAACCATATAAAAGCTCTTTTTAATCTCCCCTCGATAATCAAAGAATCGCATATTAACTTACGTCAATTGCTTGACGGGACGTATCAACATATGAGAGCTTTGAAATCTTTAAAATTACCTGTTGAACATTGGGATTCTTTGATTATCCATTTAATCGCATCCAAACTCGATTATAACACCAGGCGAGAATGGGAATCAAAGAATACCAGCTCAGAATTACCAACTTTGGAATATTTTCTTAATTTCTTGAAGGAAAAATGTCGTTTGTTGGAAACATTAAACACCGATAAACCCGCAGCGCCTCCAAGATCCGTTAAAACATTCGTATCAACCAATAAAGGTAGATGTGTCATTTGCACCAGAGATCATTTGTATTATAATTGCCAAAAATTCCTTAAGTTGGATCCAAATGCCAGGTTTGATGAAGTTAAACGTTTGAAATTGTGCATAAATTGCTTGAGGAAAAACCATTCATCCATACAATGCTCAGCGAGTAAATAATAATAATAATAATAATAATAATAAGTTTATTTTCCTCAGCGACAATATTTTACAATTGTATAAGGAATAGTCAGATAGAAGAAGGAATTAAACTAAATACAAGATCACAAAAAAAAAAAAAATTAATTCCTAACCTAACCCAAAAAATCATCCATACTATAAAGACATCTCGACAAAAGATATTCCTTCAACTTTTTCTTGAATCGAGTCAAAGGAAGTACTTTAATTTCATTTGGTAATATATTATACAACCGAGGACCTGCAAAATTAGGAGATCTGTATGCTAAGACTTGCTTCGCGAAAGGAAAATGGAGAAAATTTTTACCTTTTTGTCTTGTATAGACTTTATGATAGTCATCAACTCGCATGAACAGATTTAAATTTGCGTGAACATAAACACATAATTCAAAAATAAACAAGCTGTACAAAGTCATTATTTTGTATTCACAGAAATATTGTGTGCAAGAGGTGATACAACTTATCCCAGCGATACTCCTTATTACACGTTTTTGGGCTCGGAACACCTCCCCTACATTTGTAGACCATCCCCAAAAGCAAACACCATATCTCAGACGCGACTCTACCTCTGCGTAGTATACCATAATAAGTTGTTCCCGTGTCAGAACATATCGCAAGTTTCTGAATTTATAACTGATCGAGTGTAATTTAGACACCAACATTTCACAGTGATCTTTCCAATTAAGGTGTTGGTCAACATGTAGCCCCAAAAATTTCGTATGGTCAACTTGGCAACAAGATTGTTCATTCACACTCACATTCAAGAGGCTCAACTTCTTCTGTGGATTGTGGAATTGAATCAAACTAGTCTTATCCATATTAAAATGAAGTGAATTACTATTGAACCAAGAGCACAAGTTGACCAATGTTGTCGACAACCGAATTTCTGTATCCTCTTGTGAGTTCCCAGTCACAACAACAGACGTATCATCTGCATACTTCACAATAAATTCCTTGGGTATCGCCAAATCCACATCATTCACATAAATGACGAATAATTTGGGACCCACCACCGATCCCTGTGCGACACCCATGGTCACCTCAGCTACATCAGAACATACTGTTCTCAAGTTGCCATTTTCGAGGCTTACAACCTCAACATATTGAGTTCGACCTGTCAAGAAGGATTTCACCCAACTTAAAGGCAAACCATCTATTCCCACATTCTGAAGCTTAGTTATCAATAAGTCATGGTCTACGCAGTCAAACGCTCTGCTCAAGTCACAAAAAATTCCTACGGGTCTCCCACCTGCATCCAAGTTATTTACTATCTTATCATATATCGAATGTAGTGCCGTTGTTGTGCACTTTTTCGAGCAGAAACCATGTTGTGACTTTGATATGATTTCATTTTTTTCAAGAAAATCCAACAACCTTTCTTGAAAACAATACTCCAATATTTTGGAGAAGGTTGATGGAATCGTTACTGGCCTATAATTTCCCATGTTGTGCCTATCATTTCTCTTATGTATAGGTATAACCTTGCCCACCTTTAGTCTGCTGGGAAATTGACCCTCACAGAAGGATAAATTTACGATATGGCAGAGTGGACCAACCAATAAATGGAAAACCCTCTTTATTAAGAAAGAGGGAACTCCGTCTACACCACAAGATTTTTTATTTTTCAATTTTTTCTTTATTAACTCCTGAAACTCCAATCCATTGAAAGGATATAAATAGAATTTACCGATATTTGTGGATGAAGAACTATTATAAATGTTATTTTCTTTTCTTTCAATTTTTTCTACAGCTTTCAGGGGTGCATCCATGAAAAAGCTGTTGAACATATCTGCAACAGTTTGAGGGTTACTCACTTCAACATCGTCCTCCGAGATCGTCAGAGTTTCCACTCTCCTTGCCTTCAGCCCACTAATTTCCGATACTACTTTCCAACTTTCTTTCGTCAAATTTACACTCTTGTTAATTCGGTCCTGATAATACAAACGTTTTTGATTCCTAATGAGACATTTATGAGCTCTCTTCTTCTCAGTATACATATTTTTCAGTTCAGGATAGTCCAGAAGCAAAGAGTGGAAAAATCTTAACTCGCTGCTCGATTTCCTTACATCTTCATTAACCCATTTTTTAGGTTTTTGATGTATATATTTCAAGCGTAAGGAAAAACGATTGTTGAAATGAAAAAGAAATCTATCATAAAATTGATTGAAAGCTGATTCTAGACTATTTAAAGCATAAACAAAACGCCAATCCTCAAAAAGTAAGTCATTATAAAATAATTCTATATTATTCTCATTATACGATCGTTTAAATGTGGAATGGATTTTTTCTTCATCAATTGTTCCGAAATTTATATCTGAGAGCACGACACGGTGATCTGAAAATGCGAAATCAAGTACACATGTTGCCCCTGAGGTGAAATTTAAATAAATATGATCGATACACGATATGGTATCTTCTGTGACTCGAGTAGGCCAGAGAACAATGTTGCCAAGCCCAAACTGTAACAAGGATGTTGAAATTCGCTTGTACTTAATTGTTCCGTTCAAACTGTCAGAATTGAAATCTTCGAAATGTCGAAAGTGTGGAAAGTCCCACAACACCTTATTGCATTTCACCAAGAAGGGTGAACAGTCTTCTTCCGCAACGAAAAATAATGAAAATTCATCCATTCATGATAATTCTACCTCATCTGAAGCTCGCGATTCGGTGGCATCATCATTTTCAGCGTGTTCCACAAAAAATAAAAGGCATACACTTCTGTCAACCGTCATAATTGACGTATTGGACTCTAATGGAAAATCGCACAGTTGCAGAGCATTGTTGGATAGCGGCTCCGAGAGTAGTTTCATAACTGCAAAACTATGCGAGAAACTAAACTTAGACACGAAAGAATGCAAAATAATTATAACTGGTTTAAACCAAGCCTCATCTTCTCTGGATAAACGAACATTTATCAGAATCCAATCCAGGCATAATTCATATCAAGCTGCATTGCCTTGTTTCGTGATATCGCGGATAACTGGAAATATTCCTTCATTGTCATTCGATGCTACTCATATCAAAATACCATCCAATCTGAAATTGGCAGATCCAACATTTAACCAATGTAATTCAATAGACATGCTCATAGGAAGCGAACTGTTTTACAACTTGTTGTGTGATGGACAAATTAAACTAGGTCCGAGTTTACCTATATTGCAAAAAACTCGTTTCGGTTGGATAATTTCGGGTCCCTTGCATCTAGATAAACCCTGTCGCCAGTCCCCTAATTGTAATATGGGCAGAATAAAAAACAACGAACTTAACGACCAAATTGAAAAATTCTGGAGTATTGAGGAATTGCCATCTCGACGGTTACTATCACCAGAGGAAACCTTTTGTGAAGAACACTTCAAAGCCAATACCACACGAGATAGATCCGGTCGATTCATTGTTAGTCTTCCAATGAAAGAACCCACCTCCAAATTGGGCGACTCACTTAAAACTGCCGAAAGGCGATTCTATGCATTGGAAGGCAGATTGTCAAAAAATATTGATGTTAAAAATCAATATAGCAGTTTCATGGACGAATACATTGCTCTCAATCATATGACTAAATTAGATACCATTTCTGAAGATGGATTTTACTTACCGCATCATTGTATCCTTAAAGATACAAGCGCGACAACAAAACTCAGAGTGGTATTTGATGGCTCAGCAAAGACCACAACGGGTTTCTCCCTCAATGATATATTAGCAGTCGGCCCAACTATACAGAATGATTTGATATCTATCATCTTGCGTTTCAGAGTACATAATGTTGTGCTTGCTGGTGACATCGAAAAAATGTATAGACAAATACTAGTAAAGGAGGAACAGAGAAAGTTTCAAAAAATACTGTGGCGTCCCGATCCCACTAAAGTTTTATCCGCCTATGAACTCAATACCGCTACCTATGGCACATCATCCGCGAGCTTCCTGTGTATTCGTGCATTACATGAGATTGCCAATAAAATAAGAGACAAAAAACCCGAATTAAGTTCCATCATTCGTGATGATTTTTACGTAGACGATTTACTCACGGGTGGTGACAGTATCGAAGAAATCTTGAATCTCAAACAGAATATCGCCAACGTGCTTGCTGAATACGGATTTTTATTAAGAAAATGGGTTTCTAATTGTCCTCAAATCGCCGATACAATCGGCACCCCCTCCGATGATAACGTGAATATCGGCAATAAAGAACAATCCAAGACATTAGGGATTTCTTGGAACCCCAATTCAGATATTTTAACTTATGTGATAAAATTCGATAGTGACCACCTGAATATGAAATTTATAACAAAGCGTAGTATTTTAAGCTATACTTCCCAAATATTCGATCCACTTGGATTAGTATCCCCTGTTACTATTATGGCAAAAATAATAATTCAAAAATTATGGAGCCTTCATGTCTCATGGGACGACCCCGTCCCAAGCAACATTAGCAAAATGTGGTCCGCATTACGATGTGGCATGGAAACACTGAATATGCTTCAAATCCCGAGACACGTTATATGCAAAAAACCCATACAACTAGAACTTCACGGCTTTTCCGATGCCTCTGAGTCTGCCTATGGTGCTTGTGTCTACTTAAGATCCCTAGACGAATCTAATCACTTCAACTGTAATTTATTTACTGCAAAAACTCGAGTTGCTCCCTTAAAGTCACTAACGATACCTCGGCTTGAACTTTGTGCCGCGTTGTTGTTATCACAATTGATGGATAAGGTTAGAACTTCGCTCAGCACTTGTTCTTTGAATATTCAAAGGGTCTCATATTGGAGCGATTCCACCATAACGCTTTCATGGATAAAGGGTTCTCCACACCTATATAAAGTTTTTGTATCAAATCGGGTCTCCCAAATTCAAGAACTAACGAGTATCACCGAGTGGAAGTATGTAAATACGCTAGACAATCCCGCTGACCTTTTATCGCGAGGCATACCTGCGGACGATCTGATGAAATCCAAACTTTGGTGGAACGGTCCTGACTGGCTTCTAAATTTCGACAACCGTTGGCCAAAAAATTCATTTTCATCTAACCCATCCCCTAGCATTCCTGAGTTGCGCACAAATACTCTAATTTCCACTACCGAGAAGCAAAATAATTTCGTAAATTTTCCAGAACTCGATAAATACTCCACACTCAATAAACTCAAACGCGTATTAGCTTATATCTTGAGATTCATTAATAATATAAGATCAAATAATTCAAGGCAAATAGGTCCATTATCACCAGCAGAATTAAATACTTCGATGCTAAAATTAACTTACCTTACACAGCGTCAAACTTTTCCAATGGAAATTGAATCTTTAAAATCCAGTGGATTTGTCAAGGGTAAAAGTACATTGTTAAATCTTAACCCCTTTTTGGATGAGCTAGGTATCATACGAGTCGGCGGACGACTTAAACAGTCAGAATTCGATATGTACAAAAAACATCCCGCTGTATTACCAAAATCGCACAGATTTTCCATCTTGATGGCTCGTGATGAACATTCGCGGTTATTACATGCAGGTCCTCAAGCTCTTTTGGCATCGATAAGAGAGAAATTTTGGCCAATATCAGGTCGCGATCTTGTACGTAAAGTAGTACACGAGTGCGTTAAGTGTTACAGATTTAGAGCAAGTACTGTAAAAAACATTATGGGAGATCTTCCAAGAGAAAGACTAACTCCATCACGACCGTTTACCGTCACCGGATTAGATTATTGCGGACCTTTTCCTCTGAGAGACAGAAAGCTTCGAAATTATAAAATAACGAAATCATACCTTTGCATTTTTATATGTTTCACAACCAAGGCTATGCATTTGGAGGTTGTGAGCGATTTGACGACAGATGCCTTTATAGCCGCTTTGAGACGATTTGTTGCGAGAAGAGGGTTGTGTTCGAAGATTATTTCTGATAATGGTAGTAATTTTGTCGGTGCTAATACTCAGTTGAAAGGTTTTCTTGAAAATTCAAATGAATCCATACAGAATGAATTGAGTCAAAAGGGCATTCATTGGAGCTTCATTCCTCCCCGGGCACCAAATTTCGGTGGCCTCTGGGAAGCTGGTGTAAAATCAGTTAAGTATCACATCAAGAGAATAGTTGGTGATACCGCGTTGACATTCGAGGAATTCAATACATTTTCAGTACAAATAGAATCTTGCCTCAACAGTAGACCTTTATACGCCCTCTCCAATGACCCCAACGATCCTTTACCTTTGACACCTGCACACTTCCTAATTGGAGACAGATTGGATTCTGTTCCCGATCACGACTGGCTATCAACGCCAATCAATCGACTCAGTAGATATGAACACATACAGAAGATGATGCAGCATTTCTGGACCAGGTGGTCCAAAGAATATATTTCGGGCTTGCAAGTCCGATCCAAATGGAAGCAAAACCACCCACAACTACTGAAGGTAGACACGCTCGTGCTGGTGAAAGAAGATGGACTACCCCCCTTAAAATGGCTCATTGGAAGAGTCGTCAAGATGTTTCCTGGAGCCGATGGCGCAGTCCGCGCAGTGGACGTAAAAACTGTCAACGGAATTTATAGACGACCAGCATGCAAACTTTGCATATTACCAACACCTAATATAGAAACTTCGGATCCCAATCTTTCTTGTTGAAAAGCTGGTGCTTTTCAAGGAGGCCGCTATGTTAAACACTCGGAAGAATGATAAAGAAAATACTGAGGCCATCAAACGGGAACCACAGAAGACGAAGATACCCCACCATACTCAACCGACAGAAACCGCCCTTCTGGAGGGGATTCATGGATAAATAGGGATGTTTCTGTTAGAACCTTCCTTCTTGATCTACGCTCCGTCTTGACCATCTTAAGCTTCTAAGATCACGCGTCATTTTCTTCGATTATACTTCGACACTTGTAAATATACGGACAGTCATTGTCCCCTTTTAGTAAATAAACATATTAAAAATCTCTCGTTGATTGTGATTATTTTGTAGTTAAAATATAACCGCGGTATATACAGTACGGCAACAAATTACGCTACATAACAATAGGTGATCCAATTATATTGACGTTTTGGTGTAATGGGGCCTGAGTGAATTCGCTAGGGTCTTCTGTTAGCAGCTTCTCGAAGTATTTTTTCCAGTTTTGCTGTGTGATGGGGGATATTATTTCTTTTCCTTCAGTTCGTCTCAGGTTTTTCAGTATTCTCCAGCTCTCTGAACTTTTACTTCCTCCAAGATATGCGTTGACTCTTTGGCAGGTTCTATTCCATGCTTCATTATTCTTAAGAGAAATTTTCTTCCTTACTGATCTTTGGGCTTCTCTGTATTCCATTTTGTCTTCGTTTTTTTTTAATTGAGATATTTTTGGTGTTTTTGTTTCTTCACTTTTATCTCCTCTTCTATTTCCTCGTCCCACCAGTATGTTCGTCTTTTATTATTTCGTTGATATTCACCAAGCGCTTCAAAAGCTGAGTCCTGAATGCAATGTTCTATGTCTTCATGGAATTGCTCGATGTTGTTAAATTTTAGGGTTATTAGTTTTTCCTTCACTCTGTTTTTGTATAAGGTTCTGACACTTTCATGTTCTAGGGCTTTCAGGTTAAATTTTCGTTCTTCGAATTGTTCCGTATTAGTTTCCTCATGTTTCAACTCCTTGACTGTGCCTCTTCCGGGCAACAGGATATTTGCTCGTAGAAGGTAGTGATCTGTACCACATGTTGGACCTCTATGCACTCTTACGTCCAAGGGTTTCCAAGCCGATGTTTGCTTCATTATTACGTAGTCAATTATTGACTGTTGTTTTTTCGTTTCTTGTATCCATGTGAATTTATGGATTGACTTGTGCTGATAAAACCCGTTTAAAATTTTCAATTTGTTTTGGGTACATAAATTTATTAATCTTTCCCCGTTGTTGTTGAGTCTGTCTTCCCCGTATCTTCCCACTACATTATCTTTGTATTTTTTTTCCGTTCTCGAATTGAAATCTCCGAGTAATATCAGTTCCTTTGTCGAACCAATCTTGGTTATCTCATCATTTAGTTGTTCGAAGAAATCATCTTTGACATTTACTAAAGCGTCTTCATTAATTGCATATACTCCCTCATTACCTTATTCTTTGTTCCTTTTAGAAACCAATTAAATTAAAGGTTTTTCTTTCGTCAGCACTTCAAAACCAATCAAACCGATACTTCTTCCATCTTTGTTTTTGTGAGCCAATCGAATTGAGACTTTCCTACCTCCTTGACGCGGGTAGGTAGGGCCTGTCTGAGATAAGGTGATTCTTTACGTAATATTTTTGGGAAATGCAGCGTCGAAAAAATATCATGGTTCCCAGCACACACAGCATATATCAGCGCTGAGTTAGTGGAATCATAATTTCCTTATCTTCACTGTTACAGACGAAATTTGAACCGAAGATCAACAATTTCAATCGTTAACGTCTCGCCAGACATCCTGTATGGCATTGATAACCGTCTCAATAATTTCTTGGCATAGGAGTATCGAGTTCCCGAAGTTCAAATCGATCAATTAAATTATCGCGCTTTCTCGCAGGAGATTTCCCGAAAATAAAGGATGTTGAAAATACCGGTGAATTATTACGGAAAAGAGAATGTTCAAGTCCTAATTTCCGAGAGGATGTTCATTTTTCTACTTCCAAGTTATTTCTCCTATTACACATTGACACCGATTGAGTCATCGAGATTGCGGCAAGGTGAAGAACATGGTAAGTAATGCCTTAAAAAAGGTAGAGCTATTTTCGGATTATGTTATATAGTGAACATTTATTGTTCTATAACGTGAGACTGGACCTATTTCATTTCATTATTCTCACAAAAAATTTTGGTCATTCCTTTCACGTCGAAAAGTTCGTTGTCAGGAATGCCGATGTTTCAAAATAACATAATTTTCAGACATATTCGAAACAGAAGTAAGTTGAAAATTCAGAATGCATTATGGTATTTCCTGATGAAATGATAACTTCACATCGGATGACCTTTTGTTTGAAAGCCCCTCGATAATTTCTAAAATACATGAAAAAAAATTTGTGAAGTTAAAAGAGAAGAACTTCATAGGGTTGGAAGTCCTCCCAGAAACGAGCATGTTCAAGTTACATATAATTTAATCATTCCATTTGGCTCTATCTTTCACTTTTATTCGAATTCTTGATACAAAATCTTCTTCAAATTATCGAATGTATAAATATTTCAATATTTGTTTCGTCAGACTTCATCATCATGGCAGAATAAATGAAAACAAGCATAGTAATTAGAATAATAATTGCATAAGTTTCTGAATAAACTATATTCATATCCTTTTGACATATAAATAAATCATATTCTCATCGGAAGATGAGTTGTCCTCTTGTTATCCCTAAAAATACGTGAACTCCGTCTTTTCGGAATTGTCAATGCATACATTTTCCTATCGTTCATTTCTGCTGAAGAAGTTTCATTTGGACTATGCCTCCGCGAGACTGGATTCAGTATTCTTATTCGCCTCTCTTTTCGGAGGCCAGCTAATCTCGATCTGAGTTTACACCTGAGGAGGGGATCATGAGAGCATATTGCACTGAACCATTCGCAGGTCTGGTAAACACTCAGCAGGGCGTCAACGTCAAGCTATCGAAAAATAGTGGACATCATTTCCACTGGCAGTACCTTGAAGGGATCCTCATCACCTCTGAAGCATCTAGGCAATACTCTGAACACCATATTTACCAACTCATGAACAGGCTCGCTTTCGAATCTGAGGCATCTAGAACCTACACGGCTATTTATATATGAAGATTTCGCTCTGAGTAACCAATGAGATCGATGCGAAGGCCATTACCTCCTCCATAAGCGGCATGGGGAAATCTCGTTCCTGGGTCTATGATTCGAACGTGTAGACATGCCAAATAATTTCCTAGATGCATTGACACCGATTGAGTCATTGAGATTGCGGCAAGGTGAAGAACATGATAAGTAATATGTGGAAATTTTCAGGTGTTGCGGTCTGTTTGAATAAAAACAAGTATTTAGGCAATACTCTGAACTCCATATTTACCAACTCATGAACAGGCTCGCTTTCGAATCTGAGGCATCTAGAACCTACACGGCTATTTATATATGAAGATTTCGCTCTGAGTAACCAATGATATCGATGCGAAGGCCGTTACCTACTCCATTAGCGGCATGGAGAAATCTCGTTCCTGGGTCTATGATTCGAACGTGTAGACATGCCGAATAATTTCCTAGATGTATTGACACCGATTGAGTCATTGAGATTGCGGCAAGGTGACGAACATGATAAGTAATGCCTTCAAAATAGAAAAGCTATTTTCGGATTATGGACTATAGTGAACATTTATTGTTCTATCATGTGAGACTGGACCTATTTCATTTATTTAACAAAAAATATTGGTCATTCCTTCCACGTCGAAAACTTTGTTGTCAGGGATGCTGATGTTTCAAAATAACATAATTTCCAGACATATTGGAAACAGAAATTAGTTGAGAATTCAGAATGCATTATGGTTTTTCCTGATGAAATGATAACTTCACATCGGATGACCTTTTGTTTGAAAGACTCTCGAGAATTTCTAAAATACATGAAAAAAAATTAGTGAAGTTAAAAGAAAAGAACTTCATAGGGTTGGAAGTCCTCCCAGAAACGAGCATGTTCAAGTTACATATAATTTAATCATTCCATTTGGCTCTATCTTTCACTTTTATTCGAATTCTTGATACAAAATCTACTTAAAATTATCGATATTTCAATATTGGTATCGTCACCCTTCATCATCACGGCACAATGAATAAAAACAAGCTAATTAGAATAAAAATTGCATAAGTTTCTGAATAAACTATATTCCTATCGTTTTGACATATAAAGAAATCATATTCTCATCGGAAGATGAGTTGTCCTCTTGTTGCGCCTAAAAATACGTGAATTCCGTTTTTTCGGAATTGTCAATGCATACATTTTGCTATCGTTCATTCCTGCAGAAGAAGTTTCATATGGACTATGCCTCCGCGAGACTGGATTCAGTATTCTCATTCGCCTCTCTTTTCGCAGGCCAGCTAATCTCGATCTAAGTTTACACCTGAGAAAGGGATCATTAGAGCATATTGCTCTGAACCTTTCGCAGGTCTGGTAAACACTCAGCAGAGAGTCAACGTCAAGGTACCGAAAAATAGTGGACATCATTTCCACTGGCAGTACCTTGAAGGGATCCTCATCACCTCTGAAGCATCTAGGCAATACTCTGAACTCCATATTTACCACTTCATGAACAGGCTCGCTTTCGAATCTGAGGCATCTAGAACCTACACGGCTATTTATATATGGAGATTTCGCTCTGAGTAACCAATGATATCGATGCGAAGGCCATTACCCCCTCCATTAGCGGCATGGAGAAATCTCGTTCCTGTGTCTATGATTCGAACGTGTAGACATGTCAAATAATTTCCTCGATGCATTGACACCGATTGACTCATTGAGATTGTGGCAAGGTGAAGAACATGGTAAGTAATGCCTTCAAAATAGTAGAGCTATTTTCGGATTATGTAATATAGTGAACATTTATTGTTCTATCATGTGAGACTGGACCTATTTCATTTCATTTATCTCACAAAAAATATTGGTCATTCCTTTCACGTCGAAAAGTTCGTTGTCAGGAATGCTGATGTTTCAAAATAACATAATTTTCAGACATATTCGAAACAGAAGTTAGTTGAAAATTCAGAATGCATTATGGTATTTCCTGATGAAATTATAACTTCATATCGGATGACCTTTTGTCTGAAACATTCTCGAAAATTTCTCAAATACCTACATGAAAAAAAAATTAGTAAAGTTTAAAGAGAAAGACTTCATAGGGTTGAAAGTCCTCCCAGAAAAGAGCATGTTCAAGTTACATATAATTTAATCATTCCATTTCGCTCTATCGTTCACTTTTATTCGAATTCTCGATACAAAATCTACTTCAAATTATCGAATGTATGAATATTTCAATATTTGTATCGTCAGACTTCATCATCAGCGCAGAATAAATGAAAACAAGCATAGTAATTAGAATAATAATTGCATAAGTTTCTGAATAAACTATATTCATATCGTTTTGACATATAAATAAATCATATTCTCATCGGAAGATGAGTTGTCCTCTTGTTATCCCTAAAAATACGTGAACTCCGTCTTTTCGGAATTGTCAATGCATACATTTTCCTATCGTTCATTCCTGCTGAAGAAGTTTCATTTGGACTATGCCTCCGCGAGACTGGATTCAGTATTCTTATTCGCCTCTCTTTTCGGAGGCCAGCTAATCTCGATCTGAGTTTACACCTGAGGAGAGGATCATTAGAGCATATTGCACTGAACCATTCGCAGGTCTGGTAAACACTCAGCAGGGAGTCAACGTCAAGGTACCGAAAAATAGTGGACATCATTTCCACTGGCAGTACCTTGAAGGGATCCTCATCACCTCTGAAGCATCTAGGCAATACTCTGAACTCCATATTTACCAACTCATGAACAGGCTCGCTTTCGAATCTGAGGCATCTAGAACTTACGCGGCTATTTATAGGAAGGTTTCGCTCTGAGTAACCAATGAGATCGATGCGAAGGCCATTACCCCCTCCATTAGCGGCATGGAGAAATCTCGTTCCTGGGTCTATGATTCGAACGTGTAGACATGCTAAATAATTTCCTAGATGCATTGACACCGATTGAGTCATTGAGATTGCGGCAAGGTGAAGAACATGGTAAGTAATGCCTTCAAAATAGAAGAACTATTTTCGGATTATGTAATGAAGTGAACGTTTATTGTTCTGTGGTGATAAAAGCGATTCGACACAGTGTACGTGCCGAACCAAGTTTGTCATCCCCATAATTCAGAAGATACCTGCACATTGTAACAATGGCATTCTTGGACTTGACCCTCAACTTTCTCTACCGTCAAGGAAATTCTTTAATTGCAATAACATGAAACCTTCAAAGAATATCAGCCACTTTCAGGTACAAGAATGACTAGAAAGATTTGGCAGGCGCAAGTCCACGGAGCCCATTGGGCAGGTATATAAATACCTCAGATAGGTAAAACCGGACAGTTGTTACTTAAACTGGTTAGCAGTTATCGACGACAGTCGAAACATTCTTGTAACTAGAACCGATCTCCTGATGAATAAACATATTCCTTCGTTTCCACAAGTGTTTTAATGTCTCCCGTAAACGCATACACCTCAAACTGGTGACCCCGACGTGATCCGCGTGTAAAAAAGGAGGTTTGCGTTTACGAAATTTCGATACGGAAGTGTGTGTTAAAAATGGCTTCTGATCCTACCGACGAAATCACCAACGTGGAAGCGACCGAAGATTCCATCAGTGCAGTGCGAGACCTCAAAATTCCCCAATTCTGGCCTAATAAAATCGCGCTATGGTTCAAGCTTTTAGAAGCTCAATTCACTTCAGCTCGCGTAACCAACGACGACACGAAGTTTAACATAACTATCGCGAACCTCGGCGAACAATACATCGAACAAATCGAGGACGTTATCCTGCATCCACCTGTGACGAATCGATACGCGTACTTAAAACAAGAACTGATAAAGAGACTAACCGAATCAGACAGTTCGCGAGTGAAAAAGTTGATCGAGAGCGAGGAAATCGGCGACCGAACGCCCTCGCAGTTTTTCCGAGACTTGAAAAAGCTCGCGACAGCGACAATCCCGGACGATTTTATTCTGACGCTGTGGAAAAGTCGTCTACCTACGGACATTCAGCGAGTTTTGGCCGCGTCTACCGAGACAAGCATTGCAGCTATCATCGAGATGGCTGACCGTATACGCGAAATACGCGAAGAACCGCGACGAATCGCCGCAATGTCCAGTGATCGCGGATGCAGTGAACTTGGTGAATTGCGGGAAGAATTAAGACAGTTGCGTTCGCGAATTGAAACTTTGTCGCTGAACAGGCGACGCTCACCTTCGCGAAGACGCGGACGAAGTTCAAGCCGTGGTCGATACCAAAAGCAGGATGATCTCTGTTTTTACCACTCTAGGTTTGGAAATAAGGCCAAAAAGTGTAACCCTCCGTGCAACTGGTCGTCGGGAAACGACAAAAGTCGTCCGTAAACGCGGCTCACGATGACGACTCGAAAGCTCGCCGCATTTTCGTTACCGACAGACAGACAAGAGTATCTTTTCTTGTCGATACGGGTGCGGACTTGTGTGTTTACCCGCGAAATCGCCTAAAGGGACCGATGCAAAAACACACGTACGAACTTTCTGCAGCGAACGGCACACGCATCAGTACATACGGCACTATCGCGTTGAAATTGGACCTTTCCCTTCGACGAAGTTTTGGGTGGAAATTTGTAGTGGCGGACGTTAACACACCTATTATCGGTATAGACTTCTTGACGTATTATGGATTATTAGTGGACGCGAGAAACCGACGGTTGATCGATTCAATAACAAACTTTTCAATGAACGGTAAACCAGTGAAAACAGACGTTTCTTCCGTGAAAGTGGTAAATGGCGAATCAGTGTATCATCGACTTCTAGAAGAATACCCTGAACTTACTCGGCCACCTGTATTCAGAAAGGAAGCAATTAAGCATGGAACCAAACACCATATAAAAACGACACCTGGTCCACCAATCCATTGTAAAGCACGACGACTTGCCCCTGACCGTCTTAAGCAGATCCAGATGGAATTTGAAGTTATGATGGAACAAGGAGTCATTCGCCCATCGAAGAGTCCCTGGTCATCTCCACTTCACAGCGTTCCCAAGAAAGACGGCACTCTACGTCCATGTGGAGACTATCGCGCCTTAAACGCTAGGACGATACCCGACAGGTACACACCACCTCATATCGAGGATTTCTCCCAGAAATTGTATGGTAAGACAGTATTCTCTAAGATCGACCTAGTGAGAGCCTACCATCAAATTCCTGTCGCGGAAGAAGATATCGAAAAAACCGCGATCATTACCCCGTTCGGTCTTTTCGAGGCCGTTAACACAATGTTTGGATTACGTAATGCTGCTCAAACCTGTCAAAGATTTGTCGATGAAATAATTCGTGGCTTAGATTTTGTTTATGCGTACATTGACGATTTTTTAATTGCTTCGGATAACGAGACACAGCATTACGAACACCTGAACATTTTGTTCAAACGTTTACATGAGTACGGCGTTGTAATCAATCCGGCGAAATGTGTTTTCGGAATAAACGAAATAACTTTTCTCGGATATACTGTTAATTCACAAGGCATAAAACCTTTGGCAGAACGTGTAGATGCTATCGTAAAATTTCCCAAACCAGAAAATATCAAACAACTTCGCAGATTCTTAGGCATGGTAAATTTTTATCGACGATTCATTTCCAACGCAGCTGAAATCTTGCAACCTCTAACCGACCTATTGAAAGGTAAAATGAAAAGAAACGCGCTGATATCGTGGAATGAAAGCGCACTTAACGCTTTGAACTTGGTAAAGCAAGCTCTAGTTGATGCAACTATGTTAGCGCACCCTATCCCTGGCGCACCAATCAGCATTGTGGTAGATGCCTCCGATTACGCGATAGGAGCCGCTTTACAACAATTAACAAATCATGCATGGCAACCTTTAGCGTTTTATACAAAATCTCTATCTACAGCTCAACGTAAATATAGCGCATACGACAGAGAACTATTAGCAATGTACTACGCTGTAAAACGTTTCAGATACGCCGTGGAAGGTCGAAACTTCGTGATATTCACCGATCACAAACCACTCACATACGCATTCAGTCAAAATTTGGATAAATGTTTCCCTCGACAATTTCGGCAACTCGACTATATTGGCCAATTCACTACTGATATACGGTATATCAAAGGCCAGGACAACAGTGTAGCCGACGCATTATCGCGAATCGAAGAAATTTCCGAGGTAGTTGAAGAAATCGACGAGGAATTACGCAAAATCCTCGAATCCGGAAATGAATACTCCCTCAACATAAAGAAAGTTTATTTTCCCGATTTCAACTGCGATTTAACCAACGAAAGCGTTAGACCATTTGTGCCAAAACAATTTCGCCGAAACATTTTCGACTCTTTGCACAACCTTTCACACCCTGGCATAAAAGCCACAAACAAATTGATAAGTTCGCGTTTCGTGTGGCCATCGATGAATAAAGACTGTCGCGAGTGGACGCGCTGTTGTGTCCCGTGTCAACGAAATAAAATAACTCGTCATGTTTCCACGCCAATCAAACAGTTTGACAATTTAGCTGGTAGATTCGAACATGTCCACATTGACATTATCACAATGCCATATTCACAAGGCTACCGATATTGCCTTACATGTATTGACCGTTTTTCAAGGTGGCCGGAGGTAGCGCCAATCGAAGATATGGAAGCCTCCACTGTGGCCTCAGCCTTTTTGTCTACTTGGATTTCGCGTTTCGGTGTTCCGCTCAGAATAACATCGGATCAAGGTCGACAGTTCGAATCCAATTTATTTAGGGAACTATGCAAGCTACTCGGTACAAAACACATACGTACAACAGCTTACCACTCTCAAGCTAACGGTATGGTCGAACGGTTTCACCGCCAACTTAAGGCAGCAATAAAGTGCCACGCCACGGACAATTGGTTGAAAACGTTACCAATAGTTCTTTTAGGAATTCGATCGTGCATCAAAGAAGATTTGAATGCAACTTCTGCCGAAATGATTTACGGTTCAAGTCTTCGACTACCTGCCGAATTTTTTGCCCCTTCGAATCAGAAAGCAAATTCGGATTTCGTAGAAAAATTGAAGGTACGGCTCAACGATGTCAAGCCAAACGCCGTTATTCGGCATGGTTCTAAACCAACCTTCATTTTCAAAGACCTGTCTACTGCTAAACACGTTTTTGTTCGGCGAGATGCAGTTCGCGCGCCCTTGCAATCTCCGTATGACGGACCATACGAAGTAGTACATCGCCATGATAAATATTTCGTAATCAAAATAGGCGACAAAAAAGCGACCGTCTCATTAGACCGACTAAAACCAGCGTTTCTTTTGACGAAAGACTGCGAACCCGAAAGCGAGTTTAATTCTCAATCCGTAGTTGTACCCGATCAAACTTTTCAACCCGAACATACTGAAGGAAATAGTAATCGCGAACATTGCACTACACGTTCAGGTAGAAGAGTACGTTTCCCGGATAGATTACAAGTCGGATTAGATTAAGCCAATTACATTCACCATATATATATATATATTTTTTCAGCATTTATCTAATACTATTTTTTTTTTTTCTTCTCTCAAAATTTTCCACAATAATGTAAAATACAATTTTTTTTTCTCTGTCATAATTTTCCAGAGTAATAATGTACAAATATAAATTGTTTCATCTTTCATCGTAACGTTATTACTGGTAAGGGGGTATGTGGTGATAAAAGCGATTCGACACAGTGTACGTGCCGAACCAAGTTTGTCATCCCCATAATTCAGAAGATACCTGCACATTGTAACAATGGCATTCTTGGACTTGACCCTCAACTTTCTCTACCGTATTCATTAATTGCAATAACATGAAACCTTCAAAGAATATCAGCCACTTTCAGGTACAAGAATGACTAGAAAGATTTGGCAGGCGCAAGTCCACGGAGCCCATTGGGCAGGTATATAAATACCTCAGATAGGTAAAACCGGACAGTTGTTACTTAAACTGGTTAGCAGTTATCGACGACAGTCGAAACATTCTTGTAACTAGAACCGATCTCCTGATGAATAAACATATTCCTTCGTTTCCACAAGTGTTTTAATGTCTCCCGTAAACGCATACACCTCAGTTCTATTATGTGAGACTGGACCTATTTCATTTCATTTATTTAACAAAAAATATTGGTCATTCCTTTCACGTCGAAAACTTTGTTGTCAGGGATGCTAATGTTTCAAAATAACATAATTTTCAGACATATTCGAAACAGAAGTTAGTTGAAAATTCAGAATGCATTATGGTATTTCCTGATGAAATGATAACTTCATATCGGATGACCTTTCGTCTGAAACACTCTCGAAAATTTCTCGAATACATGAAAAAAAAATTAGTAAAGTTTAAAGAGAAGAACTTCATAGGGTTGGAAGTCCTCCCAGAAACGAGCATGTTCAAGTTACATATAATTTAATCATTCCATTTCGCTCTATCGTTCACTTTTATTCGAATTCTTGATACAAAATCTACTTCAAATTATCGAATGTATAAATATTTCAATATTTGTATCGTCAGACTCCATCATCAGGGCAGAATAAATGAAAACAAGCATAGTAATTAGAATAATGATTGCATAAGTTTCTGAATAAACTATGTTCATATCGTTTTGACATATAAAGAAATCATATTCTCATCGAAAGATGAGTTGTCCTCTTGTTATCCCTAAGAATACGTGAACTCCGTTTTTTCGGAATTGTCAATGCATACATTTTCCTATCGTTCATTCCTGCTGAAGAAGTTTCATTTGGACTATGCCTCCGCGAGACTGGATTCAGTATTCTTATTCGCCTCTCTTTTCGGAGGCCAGCTAATCTCGATCTGAGTTTACACCTGAGGAAGGGATCATTAGAGCATATTGCACTGAACCATTCGCAGGTCTGGTAAACACTCAGCAGGGAGTCAACGTCAAGGTACCGAAAAATAGTGGACATCATTTCCACTGGCAGTACCTTGAAGGGATCCTCATCACCTCTGAAGCATCTAGGCAATACTCTGAACTCCATATTTACCAACTCATGAACAGGCTCGCTTTCGAATCTGAGGCATCTAGAACCTACACGGCTATTTATATATGAAGATTTCGCTCTGAGTAACCAATGATATCGATGCGAAGGCCGTTACCTACTCCATTAGCGGCATGGAGAAATCTCGTTCCTGGGTCTATGATTCGAACGTGTAGACATGCCGAATAATTTCCTAGATGCATTGACACCGATTGAGTCATTGAGATTGCGGCAAGGTGACGAACATGATAAGTAATGCCTTCAAAATAGAAAAGCTATTTTCGGATTATGGACTATAGTGAACATTTATTGTTCTATCATGTGAGACTGGACCTATTTCATTTATTTAACAAAAAATATTGGTCATTCCTTCCACGTCGAAAACTTTGTTGTCAGGGATGCTGATGTTTCAAAATAACATAATTTCCAGACATATTGGAAACAGAAGTTAGTTGAAAATTCAGAATGCATTATGGTATTTCCTGATGAAATGATAACTTCACATCGGATGACCTTTTGTTTGAAAGACTCTCGAGAATTTCTAAACTACATGAAAAAAAATTAGTGAAGTTAAAAGAAAAGAACTTCATAGGGTTGGAAGTCCTCCCAGAAACGAGCATGTTCAAGTTACATATAATTTAATCATTCCATTTGGCTCTATCTTTCACTTTTATTCGAATTCTTGATATAAAATCTACTTAAAATTATCGATATTTCAATATTGGTATCGTCACCCTTCATCATCACGGCAGAATAAATAAAAACAAGCTAATTAGAATAAAAATTGCATAAGTTTCTGAATAAACTATATTCCTATCGTTTTGACATATAAAGAAATCATATTCTCATCGGAAGATGAGTTGTCCTCTTGTTGCGCCTAAAAATACGTGAATTCCGTTTTTTCGGAATTGTCAATGCATACATTTTGCTATCGTTCATTCCTGCAGAAGAAGTTTCAAATGGACTATGCCTCCGCGAGACTGGATTCAGTATTCTCATTCGCCTCTCTTTTCGCAGGCCAGCTAATCTCGATCTAAGTTTACACCTGAGAAAGGGATCATTAGAGCATATTGCTCTGAACCTTTCGCAGGTCTGGTAAACACTCAGCAGAGAGTCAACGTCAAGGTACCGAAAAATAGTGGACATCATTTCCACTGGCAGTACCTTGAAGGGATCCTCATCACCTCTGAAGCATCTAGGCAATACTCTGAACTCCATATTTACCACTTCATGAACAGGCTCGCTTTCGAATCTGAGGCATCTAGAACCTACACGGCTATTTATATATGGAGATTTCGCTCTGAGTAACCAATGATATCGATGCGAAGGCCATTACCCCCTCCATTAGCGGCATGGAGAAATCTAGTTCCTGGGTCTATGATTCGAACGTGTAGACATGTCAAATAATTTCCTCGATGCATTGACACCGATTGAGTCATTGAGATTGCGGCAAGGTGAAGAACATGGTAAGTAATGCCTTCAAAATAGTAGAGCTATTTTCGGAATGCATTATCTATGTAACTAACAACTATACTGAATTTCAGAATTATGAACTAAAACACAATTATGAAACAAGAAATAAGAAGTCTTTAATTCAAAACTTTACTAACTTAACATATATACAGAGAAATGTGACATACAGTATTTTCACGATATGGAATAAATTACCCAATAGTTTTAGGTTGAAAATAAATTGTAGAAACAATAATAAGTACAAGATAATGTTAAAAAAGTTTTTATGTGTTAAATGTTATTATTCTCTTGGAGAATACTTTCTGGAGAAAGATTTTTTGGGCCTATAGGGAAAATATTTTTGAATTTTGTTTGTTTCTGAACTTTTGTTATTGTGTATCCTTGAGAGTTCCTTAATTTGTGACATGATCTACACCTTATGGTATTGTAAAATGAGATCTAATAAAGCATATCTATCTATCTATCTATCTATCTAATATAGTGAACATTTATTGTTCTATCATGTGAGACTGGACCTATTTCATTTCATTTATCTCACAAAAAATATTGGTCATTCCTTTCACGTCGAAAAGTTCGTTGTCAGGAATGCTGATGTTTCAAAATAACATAATTTTCAGACATATTCGAAACAGAAGTTAGTTGAAAATTCAGAATGCATTATGGTATTTCCTGATGAAATGATAACTTCATATCGGATGACCTTTCGTCTGAAACACTCTCGAAAATTTCTCAATACATGAAAAAAAAATTAGTAAAGTTTAAAGAGAAGAACTTCATAGGGTTGGAAGTCCTCCCAGAAACGAGCATGTTCAAGTTACATATAATTTAATCATTCCATTTCGCTCTATCGTTCACTTTTATTCGAATTCTTGATACAAAATCTACTTCAAATTATCGAATGTATAAATATTTCAATATTTGTATCGTCAGACTCCATCATCAGGGCAGAATAAATGAAAACAAGCATAGTAATTAGAATAATGATTGCATAAGTTTCTGAATAAACTATGTTCATATCGTTTTGACATATAAAGAAATCATATTCTCATCGAAAGATGAGTTGTCCTCTTGTTATCCCTAAGAATACGTGAACTCCGTTTTTTCGGAATTGTCAATGCATACATTTTCCTATCGTTCATTCCTGCTGAAGAAGTTTCATTTGGACTATGCCTCCGCGAGACTGGATTCAGTATTCTTATTCGCCTCTCTTTTCGGAGGCCAGCTAATCTCGATCTGAGTTTACACCTGAGGAAGGGATCATTAGAGCATATTGCACTGAACCATTCGCAGGTCTGGTAAACACTCAGCAGGGAGTCAACGTCAAGGTACCGAAAAATAGTGGACATCATTTCCACTGGCAGTACCTTGAAGGGATCCTCATCACCTCTGAAGCATCTAGGCAATACTCTGAACTACATATTTACCAACTCATGAACAGGCTCGCTTTCGAATCTGAGGCATCTAGAACCTACACGGCTATTTATATATGAAGATTTCGCTCTGAGTAACCAATGATATCGATGCGAAGGCCGTTACCTACTCCATTAGCGGCATGGAGAAATCTCGTTCCTGGGTCTATGATTCGAACGTGTAGACATGCCGAATAATTTCCTAGATGCATTGACACCGATTGAGTCATTGAGATTGCGGCAAGGTGACGAACATGATAAGTAATGCCTTCAAAATAGAAAAGCTATTTTCGGATTATGGACTATAGTGAACATTTATTGTTCTATCATGTGAGACTGGACCTATTTCATTTATTTAACAAAAAATATTGGTCATTCCTTCCACGTCGAAAACTTTGTTGTCAGGGATGCTGATGTTTCAAAATAACATAATTTCCAGACATATTGGAAACAGAAGTTAGTTGAAAATTCAGAATGCATTATGGTATTTCCTGATGAAATGATAACTTCACATCGGATGACCTTTTGTTTGAAAGACTCTCGAGAATTTCTAAACTACATGAAAAAAAATTAGTGAAGTTAAAAGAAAAGAACTTCATAGGGTTGGAAGTCCTCCCAGAAACGAGCATGTTCAAGTTACATATAATTAAATCATTCCATTTGGCTCTATCTTTCACTTTTATTCGAATTCTTGATATAAAATCTACTTAAAATTATCGATATTTCAATATTGGTATCGTCACCCTTCATCATCACGGCAGAATAAATAAAAACAAGCTAATTAGAATAAAAATTGCATAAGTTTCTAAATAAACTATATTCCTATCGTTTTGACATATAAAGAAATCATATTCTCATCGGAAGATGAGTTGTCCTCTTGTTGCGCCTAAAAATACGTGAATTCCGTTTTTTCGGAATTGTCAATGCATACATTTTGCTATCGTTCATTCCTGCAGAAGAAGTTTCAAATGGACTATGCCTCCGCGAGACTGGATTCAGTATTCTCATTCGCCTCTCTTTTCGCAGGCCAGCTAATCTCGATCTAAGTTTACACCTGAGAAAGGGATCATTAGAGCATATTGCTCTGAACCTTTCGCAGGTCTGGTAAACACTCAGCAGAGAGTCAACGTCAAGGTACCGAAAAATAGTGGACATCATTTCCACTGGCAGTACCTTGAAGGGATCCTCATCACCTCTGAAGCATCTAGGCAATACTCTGAACTCCATATTTACCACTTCATGAACAGGCTCGCTTTCGAATCTGAGGCATCTAGAACCTACACGGCTATTTATATATGGAGATTTCGCTCTGAGTAACCAATGATATCGATGCGAAGGCCATTACCCCCTCCATTAGCGGCATGGAGAAATCTAGTTCCTGGGTCTATGATTCGAACGTGTAGACATGTCAAATAATTTCCTCGATGCATTGACACCGATTGAGTCATTGAGATTGCGGCAAGGTGAAGAACATGGTAAGTAATGCCTTCAAAATAGTAGAGCTATTTTCGGATTATGTAATATAGTGAACATTTATTGTTCTATCATGTGAGACTGGACCTATTTCATTTCATTTATCTCACAAAAAATATTGGTCATTCCTTTCACGTCGAAAAGTTCGTTGTCAGGAATGCTGATGTTTCAAAATAACATAATTTTCAGACATATTCGAAACAGAAGTTAGTTGAAAATTCAGAATGCATTATGGTATTTCCTGATGAAATGATAACTTCATATCGGATGACCTTTCGTCTGAAACACTCTCGAAAATTTCTCAAATACATGAAAAAAAAATTAGTAAAATTTAAAGAGAAGAACTTCATAGGGTTGGAAGTCCTCCCAGAAACGAGCATGTTCAAGTTACATATAATTTAATCATTCCATTTCGCTCTATCGTTCACTTTTATTCGAATTCTTGATACAAAATCTACTTCAAATTATCGAATGTATAAATATTTCAATATTTGTATCGTCAGACTCCATCATCAGGGCAGAATAAATGAAAACAAGCATAGTAATTCGAATAATGATTGCATAAGTTTCTGAATAAACTATGTTCATATCGTTTTGACATATAAAGAAATCATATTCTCATCGAAAGATGAGTTGTCCTCTTGTTATCCCTAAGAATACGTGAACTCCGTTTTTTCGGAATTGTCAATGCATACATTTTCCTATCGTTCATTCCTGCTGAAGAAGTTTCATTTGGACTATGCCTCCGCGAGACTGGATTCAGTATTCTTATTCGCCTCTCTTTTCGGAGGCCAGCTAATCTCGATCTGAGTTAACACCTGAGGAAGGGATCATTAGAGCATATTGCACTGAACCATTCGCAGGTCTGGTAAACACTCAGCAGGGAGTCAACGTCAAGGTACCGAAAAATAGTGGACATCATTTCCACTGGCAGTTCCTTGAAGGGATCCTCATCACCTCTGAAGCATCTAGGCAATACTCTGAACTCCATATTTACCACTTCATGAACAGGCTCGCTTTCGAATCTGAGGCATCTAGAACCTACACGGCTATTTATATATGGAGATTTCGCTCTGAGTAACCAATGATATCGATGCGAAGGCCATTACCCCCTCCATTAGCGGCATGGAGAAATCTCGTTCCTGGGTCTATTATTCGAACGTGTAGACATGTCAAATAATTTCCTCGATGCATTGACACCGATTGAGTCATTGAGATTGCGTCAAGGTGAAGAACATGGTGAGTAATGCCTTCAAAATAGTAGAGCTATTTTCGGATTATGTAATATAGTGAACATTTATTGTTCTATCATGTGAGACTGGACCTATTTCATTTCATTTATCTCACAAAAAATATTGGTCATTCCTTTCACGTCGAAAAGTTCGTTGTCAGGAATGCTGATGTTTCAAAATAACATAATTTTCAGACATATTCGAAACAGAAGTTAGTTAAAAATTCAGAATGCATTATGGTATTTCCTGATGAAATGATAACTTCACATCGGATGACCTTTTGTTTGAAAGACTCTCGATAATTTCTAAAATACATGAAAAAAAATTAGTGAAGTTAAAAGAAAAGAACTTCATAGGGTTGGAAGTCCTCCCAGAAACGAGCATGTTCAAGTTACATATAATTTAATCATTCCATTTGGCTCTATTTTTCACTTTTATTCGAATTCTTGATACAAAATCTACTTAAAATTATCGATATTTCAATATTGGTATCGTCACCCTTCATCATCACGGCAGAATAAATAAAAACAAGCATAGTAATTAGAATAATGATTGCATAAGTTTCTGAATAAACTATATTCCTATCGTTTTGACATATAAGGAAATCATATTCTCATCGGAAGATGAGTTGTCCTCTTGTTACCCCTAAAAATACGTGAACTCCGATTTTTCGGAATTGTCAATGCATACATTTTCCTATCGTTCATTCCTGCAGAAGAAGGTTCATATGGACTATGCCTCCGCGAGACTGGATTCAGTATTCTAATTCGCCTCTCTTTACGGAGGCCAGCTAATCTCGATCTGAGTTTACACCTGAGGAAGGGATCATTAGAGCATATTGCACTGAACAATTCGCAGGTCTGGTAAACACTCAGCAGGGAGTCAACGTCAAGGTACCGAAAAATAGTGGACATCATTTCAACTGGCAGTTCCTTGAAGGGATCCTCATCACCTCTGAAGCATCTAGGCAATACTCTGAACTCCATATTTACCAACTCATGAACAGGCTCGCTTTCGAATCTGAGGCATCTAGAACCTACACGGCTATTTATATATGAAGATTTCGCTCTGAGTAACCAATGATATCGATGCGAAGGCCGTTACCTACTCCATTAGCGGCATGGAGAAATCTCGTTCCTGGGTCTATGATTCGAACGTGTAGACATGCCGAATAATTTCCTAGATGCATTGACACCGATTGAGTCATTGAGATTGCGGCAAGGTGACGAACATGATAAGTAATGCCTTCAAAATAGAAAAGCTATTTTCGGATTATGTAATATAGTGAACATTTATTGTTCTATCATGTGAGACTGGACCTATTTCATTTCATTTATCTCACAAAAAATATTGGTCATTCCTTTCACGTCGAAAAGTTCGTTGTCAGGAATGCTGATGTTTCAAAATAACATAATTTTCAGACATATTCGAAACAGAAGTTAGTTGAAAATTCAGAATGCATTATGGTATTTCCTGATGAAATGATAACTTCACATCGGATGACCTTTTGTTTGAAAGACTCTCGAGAATTTCTAAAATACATGAAAAAAAATTAGTGAAGTTAAAAGAAAAGAACTTCATAGGGTTGGAAGTCCTCCGTTTGTTCAAGTTACATATAATTTAATCATTCCATTTGGCTCTATTTTTCACTTTTATTCGAATTCTTGATACAAAATCTACTTAAAATTATCGATATTTCAATATTGGTGGGTTTATTTCGACGTAGTGGACTGTATGAACTTCTTTTCCTGCGCTGATTAATTTAAAAGAAACACGTGTGTACTAACACTAACAGTTTATTTCAAGAAGAATTAAGCACACAACCAATTTAGGTTATGTTTACACCAGTTTAGTGTAGTATAGAACTATAAACGTAAATGCCTGCAAATCACAGAACATCTAATAATCTAACTGCAACTCACAGTAGATTGACGACTTGACGAGTATAATTTGTATATATCTACTCTTTAGTAGATTGAAGAAGAGAGAGAGTTATTTTAAATATTTGAAATAGGCACATCAACATTTGACTAATACATAGAACTTTAACATGGAAAAGAAGAAGAGATCAAAGCACATGAACATGAAATTAAGAAAGATATTAAGCATTAAATTATACAGAATTTACCATCTTTATGGAACATATACCTACATGAAAGAGAATACAATTAAGAAATGAAATTAATGAATTACTGATGATGATTATCGAGGCTGGCGCCATCTATCGGACTACTTTCCAAATACTAGATATAAATACAGGAATCTAAATTTCTCCATGCCGCCCCACTTGACAGGCTGTAAGGCTTCAACCCAAAAAACAAAATTAAAAAATGGCTCTCAAACATGATATACAAGTTCAAATATTTAAGAATTTAAAATTGAAAATTTTCATATTACACAAAGAAAAACAATGCAAATACATAATAAAGAAAATCAGTCTTTTGTCATATTTGACAACGGACACAGTTTAATCACTGGGCGTTTTATAACATCCTCAATAGTTTTCACACTCACTACACAGGTGATTCCATCACCACCGGGATCCCATTTGGCTGGACAATGATTCCAACAGGAACTTCATTGAGGCCTGTAAAGTCCATCCTTTTTATTGTCTCGTGGCCAAGTTTCCAACATCTCTGTTGAAGCTGATGGAGTAGTTGGTACCTCGACATGCAATTCAGCTGAATAGATTTGACATCAGGATGTGGTACACTTTGACAAGGGCGGCCAATGTGAAAATAATCTGGAGTCAAAGGGGTTAAATCGTTGGGATCTGACGAAAGGGGACGCAAAGGTCGAGAATTGATGAAGGATTCGATTTGAGTCAACGTGCTGAATTCCTCAAAGGTTAAATCGGTTTCGCCAATGACTTTTGACAAAAGTTCTTTAAAGGATTTCACCTTAGCTGATGTTGAGAAGGAAACTAATTCAACTAATCCCCAAGATGGGTTGTCTCGACACTCAAACATACGATCAGGCAGATATAAGCCTTATAAGCTTTGCATATTTTTGGTATTTTGTCCTTTGTATTGAATGGACCAGCATAATTGAGACCAGTTGATAATAGAGAAAATGAGATATTGACTATGCAATCAGGCGGATCACCCATAATTACAGAAGTCGACTTTGGTGTAAACTTAAAGCGTTTTAAACAAATTTGACCAATCTTTTTCGCATTTAATGTAATTTTTAATGGCCAATACAATTGTAAAATATTACTCAAGAGGATTTGTTGGCCTGTGTGTAGCAGTTTAATATGCTCTAAATGAAGTATCAAGCTGGTAAAAGGATGTTGATAATCCAATATGATGGGTTGTCTATGAATCACAACCTCAGAATCAGACAATGAATGACATTTGAGAATTGTGAATAAATATTTGGTGGCAGACTTTATCAGTCGGGCCAAAATGGTTTTGAGCCATTCTAAGCATAGCATAATTGAAGGTTTCAGTAGAGGAACCTCTTTCCTTAAATATAGAGATATTTTCATCTCACCTTTATCATTAATCGATCTCAAATAAATGACTCTACTATATGATCGATTGCTTGCATCTGAGAAACTAAAAAATTGTGCACTCAAAGGATCCACGAACAGCAAGAATCGAGGAAGTGAACTCCACTTCATCAAATATTGTTGAAAGGCTAAAACTTTCTTTTTTGAACGATCAAGTATTTCCTCATCCCAATCCAATTGAGGACTCCATAACTTTAGGATGAGCCTTCTACGAACAATGAAAGCAGGATATAATAGACCTGGATCGAAAACCTCAAAATTCTCTAATATATTATGAAGATGAGGACATCGACAAGCAACAATAAGGTTTGATAACTGACAATTACTTCCAGAATACCATTGTATATGTACACTCTTTTTCCATTTATAACGAATAGTGAAAAAACATGAAGGATTTGACCGAGCCTTGAAACGATTCAAGAATTCCACAATATTGGGTCTCCATTTACTCAAGATGAAGCTCTTAGATGTCAACACTTTTCTATGTTCATCACAAATCTGACTAGTATTTGATTTACTACTGAATCCAGTAATCAACTTATTGAAATATTCTAAAATAATGTTTGAAATCGTATGATATTGATATTCTGAAGCCAACTGTTGAAAACAAACAATGATTTTATAACCTGCACTAGTAAGACAATGTGTACTAGTATTGAAGCTGTACATTTGAACATTCTTACCCCGATCAAATCGCCAAAGGATTCTTCGTGAAGTTTGATCATTAGGATAAACTAATTTCTGTCGATACAATTTTGGAATATCTGAAGAGACAGCAAGAGAGAACTGACGGAATCTTATTAGCATCTGAAACAAACTATGAATAATTTTGGGCCTGACTACCTGAAGGTCATTCAATGAATAGCCTGAACTTGAAGATGATGAACTATTAAAACCCACTGTCGTGATCCTATTACCATCTCGAAGAACCTCATGATGACTTAGAGAATATATTTTATTATGTGACAATTCTCTCAGTAAACCTATATGCCCTAAATTAGGGTACTCTTTAAGTAACCCTTTGATTGCTATTGTTTTGAACTTGTGCAACTTCTCAATATCATTACAAATATGAATCTTCAACCCAAAACGGCCGGTATTATCTTGAACTAAATCATTATCATAGTTCAAATCGTTTGATTCCGATGACTCAATGGTCAAATCTACAACATTGTGCTTATTCAAATTTGAAATGCTCTCTACTATTCTTGGCAAATAGAGAACTGGCAATTGAATTGGAGAACTAGGTTCAAAATTTTCGTTACTATACTCGAATTCACCAGTCTCACTAAGGATGGTTTTTGTCTTATATGAGGCTGTCATCATTTCATCAAAAAATAATTCTCTTTCGTTGAATTGAATATCGAACTGATCATCCTCGCATGTTTCCTCGATAGTTGATTGAATCTGGTCAAATTCATTATCAAGCAACAACAATTCCTTTCTGAATCTTTCTAAACGAATTTTTTCCACTTCACTTAAAGATCGATCACTATAAAATTTTTTAAATAATGGTTCCAATTTGCGTGAAAGAACTGTGAACCTGCGCTTTATACTATCACGTCTTGTGATAAGCCATTCAATTTCAAATTCATCCATATCAATGACCAGCTCTTTAGCTATGTCAATGACTGAATGCAACTACTCACTTAACAATTACCAAATTTTAAAATTTATTCAGAGAAAAAATGATTAAAATTGTTGACTCAAATACTATAAGGAAGGAATTTAAAGGATACTTATCAGACATTTTCCATTTGCACTTGATTTCCTCTTAATCGTCTTTGAGTCTTCGAAGATGTATTCAACCTTCGATTATCTTTGGCACACCTCGATCTCCAACGTTTGGCTCTCCTCAAACGGGAAGCAGATAAAGGTAACCTCGGTTTCTTGAAATAAACTTCAATTTCTTCTTTGAATGTGAACTTTCCTCTGGCACTTTCTTGGTTTCCAACGGCTGGAATTCCCTCGCACTCACGAACAGAAAAGATTTACCAAATTAACACACTCAAATGAACCAGAATCCGGCCCGAAGGACCATGCGTTTATTTCGACGTAGTGGACTGTATGAACTTCTTTTCCTGCGCTGATTAATTTAAAAGAAACACGTGTGTACTAACACTAACAGTTTATTTCAAGAAGAATTAAGCACACAACCAATTTAGGTTATGTTTACACCAGTTTAGTGTAGTATAGAACTATAAACGTAAATGCCTGCAAATCACAGAACATCTAATAATCTAACTGCAACTCACAGTAGATTGACGACTTGACGAGTATAATTTGTATATATCTACTCTTTAGTAGATTGAAGAAGAGAGAGAGTTATTTTAAATATTTGAAATAGGCACATCAACATTTGACTAATACATAGAACTTTAACATGGAAAAGAAGAAGAGATCAAAGCACATGAACATGAAATTAAGAAAGATATTAAGCATTAAATTATACAGAATTTACCATCTTTATGGAAAATATACCTACATGAAAGAGAATACAATTAAGAAATGAAATTAATGAATTACTGATGATGATTATCGAGGCTGGCGCCATCTATCGGACTACTTTCCAAATACTAGATATAAATACAGGAATCTAAATTTCTCCAATTGGTATCGTCACCCTTCATCATCACGGCAGAATAAATAAAAACAAGCATAGTAATAAGAATAATGATTGCATAAGTTTCTGAATAAACTATATTCCTATCGTTTTGACATATAAGGAAATCATATTCTCATCGGAAGATGAGTTGTCCTCTTGTTACCCCTAAAAATACGTGAACTCCGATTTTTCGGAATTGTCAATGCATACATTTTGCTATCGTTCATTCCTGCAGAAGAAGTTTTATATGGACTATGCCTCCGCGAGACCGGATTCAGTATTCTAATTCGCCTCTCTTTCCGGAGGCCAGCTAATCTCGATCTGAGTTTACACCTGAGAAAGGGATCATTAGAGCATATTGCTCTGAACCTTTCGCAGGTCTGGTAAACACTCAGCAGAGAGTCAACGTCACGGTACCGAAAAATAGTGGACATCATTTCCACTGGCAGTACCTTGAAGGGATTCTCATCACCTCTGAAGCATCTAGGAAATACTCCGAACTCCATATTTACCAACTCATGAACAGGCTCGCTTTCGAATCTGAGGCATCTAGAAACTACACGGCTATTTATATATGAAGATTTCGCTCTGAGTAACCAATATGCGAAGGCCATTACCCCCTCCATTAGCGGCATGGAGAAATCTCGTTCCTGGGTCTATGATTCGAACGTGTAGACATGCCAAATAATTTCCTAGATGCATTGACACCGATTGAGTCATTGAGATTGCGGCAAGGTGAAGTGGTAAGTAATGCCTTCAAAATAGTAGAGCTATTTTCGGATTATGTGATATAGTGAACATTTATTGTTCTATCATGCGAGACTGGACCTATTTCATTTCATTTATCTCACAAAAAATATTGGTCATTCCTTTCACGTAGAAAAGTTCGTTGTCAGGAATGCTGATGTTTCAAAATAACATAATTTCAGACATATTCGAAACAGAAGTTAGTTGAAAATTCAGAATGCATTATGGTATTTCCTGATGAAATGATAACTTCATATCGGATGACCTTTTGTCAGAAACATTCTCGAAAATTTCTCAAATACCTACATGAAAAAAAAATTAGTAAAGTTTAAAGAGAAAGACTTCATAGGGTTGAAAGTCCTCCCAGAAAAGCGCATGTTCAAGTTACATATAATTTAATCATTCCATTTCGCTCTATCGTTCACTTTTATTCGAATTCTTGATACAAAATCTACTTCAAATTATCGAATGTATGAATATTTCAATATTTGTATTGTCAGACTTCATCATCAGCGCAGAATAAATGAAAACAAGCATAGTAATTAGAATAATAATTGCATAAGTTTCTGAATAAACTATATTCATATCGTTTTGACATATAAATAAATCATATTCTCATCGGAAGATGAGTTGTCCTCTTGTTATCCCTAAAAATACGTGAACTCCGTCTTTTCGGAATTGTCAATGCATACATTTTCCTATCGTTCATTCCTGCTGAAGAAGTTTCATTTGGACTATGCCTCCGCGAGACTGGATTCAGTATTCTTATTCGCCTCTCTTTTCGGAGGCCAGCTAATCTCGATCTGAGTTTACACCTGAGGAAGGGATCATTAGAGCATATTGCACTGAACCATTCGCAGGTCTGGTAAACACTCAGCAGGGAGTCAACGTCAAGGTACCGCAAAATAGTGGACATCATTTCCACTGGCAGTACCTTGAAGGGATCCTCATCACCTCTGAAGCATCTAGGCAATACTCTGAACTCCATATTTACCAACTCATGAACAGGCTCGCTTTCGAATCTGAGGCATCTAGAACTTACGCGGCTATTTATAGGAAGGTTTCGCTCTGAGTAACCAATGAGATCGATGCGAAGGCCATTACCCCCTCCATTAGCGGCATGGAGAAATCTCGTTCCTGGGTCTATGATTCGAACGTGTAGACATGCTAAATAATTTCCTAGATGCATTGACACCGATTGAGTCATTGAGATTGCGGCAAGGTGAAGAACATGGTAAGTAATGCCTTCAAAATAGAAGAACTATTTTCGGATTATGTAATGAAGTGAACGTTTATTGTTCTATCATGTGAGACTGGACCTATTTCATTTCATTTATTTAACAAAAAATATTGGTCATTCCTTTCACGTCGAAAACTTTGTTGTCAGGAATGCTGATGTTTCAAAATAACATAATTTTCAGACATATTCGAAACAGAAGTTAGTTGAAAATTCAGAATGCATTATGGTATTTCCTGATGAAATGATAACTTCATATCGGATGACCTTTCGTCTGAAACACTCTCGAAAATTTCTCAAATACATGAAAAAAAAATTAGTAAAGTTTAAAGAGAAGAACTTCATAGGGTTGGAAGTCCTCCCAGAAACGAGCATGTTCAAGTTACATATAATTTAATCATTCCATTTCGCTCTATCGTTCACTTTTATTCGAATTCTTGATACAAAATCTACTTCAAATTATCGAATGTATAAATATTTCAATATTTGTATCGTCAGACTCCATCATCAGGGCAGAATAAATGAAAACAAGCATAGTAAGTAGAATAATGATTGCATAAGTTTCTGAATAAACTATGTTCATATCGTTTTGACATATAAAGAAATCATATTCTCATCGAAAGATGAGTTGTCCTCTTGTTATCCCTAAGAATACGTGAACTCCGTTTTTTCGGAATTGTCAATGCATACATTTTCCTATCGTTCATTCCTGCTGAAGAAGTTTCATTTGGACTATGCCTCCGCGAGACTGGATTCAGTATTCTTATTCGCCTCTCTTTTCTGAGGCCAGCTAATCTCGATCTGAGTTTACACCTGAGGAAGGGATCATTAGAGCATATTGCACTGAACCATTCGCAGGTCTGGTAAACACTCAGCAGGGAGTCAACGTCAAGGTACCGAAAAATAGTGGACATCATTTCCACTGGCAGTACCTTGAAGGGATCCTCATCACCTCTGAAGCATCTAGGCAATACTCTGAACTCCATATTTACCAACTCATGAACAGGCTCGCTTTCGAATCTGAGGCATCTAGAACCTACACGGCTATTTATATATGAAGATTTCGCTCTGAGTAACCAATGATATCGATGCGAAGCCGTTACCTACTCCATTAGCGGCATGGAGAAATCTCGTTCCTGGGTCTATGATTCGAACGTGTAGACATGCCGAATAATTTCCTAGATGCATTGACACCGATTGAGTCATTAAGATTGCGGCAAGGTGACGAACATGATAAGTAATGCCTTCAAAATAGAAAAGCTATTTTCGGATTATGTAATATAGTGAACATTTATTGTTCTATCATGTGAGACTGGACCTATTTCATTTCATTTATCTCACAAAAAATATTGGTCATTCCTTTCACGTCGAAAAGTTCGTTGTCAGGAATGCTGATGTTTCAAAATAACATAATTTTCAGACATATTCGAAACAGAAGTTAGTTGAAAATTCAGAATGCATTATGGTATTTCCTGATGAAATGATAACTTCACATCGGATGACCTTTTGTTTGAAAGACTCTCGAGAATTTCTAAAATACATGAAAAAAAATTAGTGAAGTTAAAAGAAAAGAACTTCATAGGGTTGGAAGTCCTCCCAGAAACGAGCATGTTCAAGTTACATATAATTTAATCATTCCATTTGGCTCTATCTTTCACTTTTATTCGAATTCTTGATACAAAATCTACTTCAAATTATCGAATGTATAAATATTTCAATATTTGTATCGTCAGACTCCATCATCAGGGCAGAATAAATGAAAACAAGCATAGTAATTAGAATAATGATTGCATAAGTTTCTGAATAAACTATATTCCTATCGTTTTGACATATAAGGAAATCATATTCTCATCGGAAGATGAGTTGTCCTCTTGTTACCCCTAAAAATACGTGAACTCCGATTTTTCGGAATTGTCAATGCATACATTTTGCTATCGTTCATTCCTGCAGAAGAAGTTTTATATGGACTATGCCTCCGCGAGACCGGATTCAGTATTCTTATTCGCCTCTCTTTCCGGAGGCCAGCTAATCTCGATCTGAGTTTACACCTGAGAAAGGGATCATAAGAGCATATTGCTCTGAACCTTTCGCAGGTCTGGTAAACACTCAGCAGAGAGTCAACGTCAAGGTACCGAAAAATAGTGGACATCATTTCCACTGGCAGTACCTTGAAGGGATCCTCATCACCTCTGAAGCATCTAGGAAATACTCCGAACTCCATATTTACCAACTCATGAACAGGCTCGCTTTCGAATCTGAGGCATCTAGAACCTACACGGCTATTTATATATGAAGATTTCGCTCTGAGTAACCTATATGCGAAGGCCATTACCCCCTCCATTAGCGGCATGGAAAAATCTCGTTCCTGGGTCTATGATTCGAACGTGTAGACATGCCAAATAATTTCCTAGATACATTGACACCGATTGAGTCATTGAGATTGCGGCAAGGTGAAGAACATGATAAGTAATGCCTTCAAAATAGAAAAGCTATTTTCGGATTATGGACTATAGTGAACATTTATTGTTCTATCATGTGAGACTGGACCTATTTCATTTCATTTATTTTACAAAAAATATTGGTCATTCATTTCACGTCGAAAACTTTGTTGTCAGGGATGCTAATGTTTCAAAATAACATAATTTTCAGACATATTCGAAACAGGAGTTAGTTGAGAATTCAGAATGCATTATGGTATTTCCTGACGAAATGATAACTTCATATCGGATGACCTTTCGTCTGAAACACTCTCGAAAATTTCTCAAATACATGAAAAAAAAATTAGTAAAGTTTAAAGAGAAGAACTTCATAGGGTTGGAAGTCCTCCCAGAAACGAGCATGTTCAAGTTACATATAATTTAATCATTCCATTTCGCTCTATCGTTCACTTTTATTCGAATTCTTGATACAAAATCTACTTCAAATTATCGAATGTATAAATATTTCAATATTTGTATCGTCAGACTCCATCATCAGGGCAGAATAAATGAAAACAAGCATAGTAAGTAGAATAATGATTGCATAAGTTTCTGAATAAACTATGTTCATATCGTTTTGACATATAAAGAAATCATATTCTCATCGAAAGATGAGTTGTCCTCTTGTTATCCCTAAGAATACGTGAACTCCGTTTTTTCGGAATTGTCAATGCATACATTTTCCTATCGTTCATTCCTGCTGAAGAAGTTTCATTTGGACTATGCCTCCGCGAGACTGGATTCAGTATTCTTATTCGCCTCTCTTTTCTGAGGCCAGCTAATCTCGATCTGAGTTTACACCTGAGGAAGGGATCATTAGAGCATATTGCACTGAACCATTCGCAGGTCTGGTAAACACTCAGCAGGGAGTCAACGTCAAGGTACCGAAAAATAGTGGACATCATTTCCACTGGCAGTACCTTGAAGGGATCCTCATCACCTCTGAAGCATCTAGGCAATACTCTGAACTCCATATTTACCAACTCATGAACAGGCTCGCTTTCGAATCTGAGGCATCTAGAACCTACACGGCTATTTATATATGAAGATTTCGCTCTGAGTAACCAATGATATCGATGCGAAGCCGTTACCTACTCCATTAGCGGCATGGAGAAATCTCGTTCCTGGGTCTATGATTCGAACGTGTAGACATGCCGAATAATTTCCTAGATGCATTGACACCGATTGAGTCATTAAGATTGCGGCAAGGTGACGAACATGATAAGTAATGCCTTCAAAATAGAAAAGCTATTTTCGGATTATGTAATATAGTGAACATTTATTGTTCTATCATGTGAGACTGGACCTATTTCATTTCATTTATCTCACAAAAAATATTGGTCATTCCTTTCACGTCGAAAAGTTCGTTGTCAGGAATGCTGATGTTTCAAAATAACATAATTTTCAGACATATTCGAAACAGAAGTTAGTTGAAAATTCAGAATGCATTATGGTATTTCCTGATGAAATGATAACTTCACATCGGATGACCTTTTGTTTGAAAGACTCTCGAGAATTTCTAAAATACATGAAAAAAAATTAGTGAAGTTAAAAGAAAAGAACTTCATAGGGTTGGAAGTCCTCCCAGAAACGAGCATGTTCAAGTTACATATAATTTAATCATTCCATTTGGCTCTATCTTTCACTTTTATTCGAATTCTTGATACAAAATCTACTTCAAATTATCGAATGTATAAATATTTCAATATTTGTATCGTCAGACTCCATCATCAGGGCAGAATAAATGAAAACAAGCATAGTAATTAGAATAATGATTGCATAAGTTTCTGAATAAACTATATTCCTATCGTTTTGACATATAAGGAAATCATATTCTCATCGGAAGATGAGTTGTCCTCTTGTTACCCCTAAAAATACGTGAACTCCGATTTTTCGGAATTGTCAATGCATACATTTTGCTATCGTTCATTCCTGCAGAAGAAGTTTTATATGGACTATGCCTCCGCGAGACCGGATTCAGTATTCTTATTCGCCTCTCTTTCCGGAGGCCAGCTAATCTCGATCTGAGTTTACACCTGAGAAAGGGATCATAAGAGCATATTGCTCTGAACCTTTCGCAGGTCTGGTAAACACTCAGCAGAGAGTCAACGTCAAGGTACCGAAAAATAGTGGACATCATTTCCACTGGCAGTACCTTGAAGGGATCCTCATCACCTCTGAAGCATCTAGGAAATACTCCGAACTCCATATTTACCAACTCATGAACAGGCTCGCTTTCGAATCTGAGGCATCTAGAACCTACACGGCTATTTATATATGAAGATTTCGCTCTGAGTAACCAATATGCGAAGGCCATTACCCCCTCCATTAGCGGCATGGAAAAATCTCGTTCCTGGGTCTATGATTCGAACGTGTAGACATGCCAAATAATTTCCTAGATACATTGACACCGATTGAGTCATTGAGATTGCGGCAAGGTGAAGAACATGATAAGTAATGCCTTCAAAATTGTGAAGATCCCTTAATTGGGGGAAGGTCTCCAAGGGCGTAACTACCTTTTCGGTCGGCAAATTCTCGAGCGCCAGCCACAATAGGTTTTACAAGGTTGTAGCGCCTTGACTAGAACCCTTCACTTCTGCCGGGGTAGCTTTTATACAGTGGAGAAGGGTTCGGTTTTAATCTAAGTTGTTAGCGATTAAGGGAATGTTTCTTTCACGAAAGTGTCTGATGAATCAAAGAAAACACCAGGATGAAACTAAACTTATAATGAATAAACTTTTAATCCTTTTAACAACGAAATCCCAGAAATAAAAATGAACGTAAGCTATCTTTTACAAATGAAAATGAAATCTACCATCCAAAATGAAAATTACAGTGAAGGCACTTCAGGAAGCAAATAGATATGTACAAAATGTGAAAAACAATAACGGGTTATGATACGTTAAGGCGGCGGAGCGAGGTGAGCAGGCGTAGCGACGTAATGGAATTAAAGGGGGCGGCAATAGCGAAGTAAAAATAGGGAGAATCGGCAGGGCACGGTGAAATATCGTTCAAAACCAATGCTGACAACGGATCTGATGCCGGTGTGTTTCGCTCTAGTCGTTCAGATCTGACCAGTGTCAAATTAACGATTCAAACGGAGGTGAATGGGATAAGGTAAGGTTGTGCTGCCCACAACGCACAGGAGAGTGATTCTAGTATAGAATCCCTCAACCCGACGTAGTGCCCTCGATAAATCTGCAAACCTTCAGTAGATTGACTAAGGGTGACACGGTGCCTTGACAACGCTATATAGTCTCGCCGAAGTCAATCCAGATGAAAATCGCAAGAATTATGAAGTATGCCCACAACGGAAGGAAAATAAATGAGAAAGTACAGTGATGCCAACAACACCGTCCGGAAAAGTGGTTTCAGCAACGAAACCCCTCAACCTGGCGGAGTGCCTTCGATAAATCTGCAAACCTTCAGTAGACTGACTAAGGGTGACACGGTGCCTTGACAACGCTATATAGTCTCGCCGAAGTCAATCCAGATGAAAATCGCAAGAATTATGAAGTATGCACACAACGGAAGGAAAATAAATGAGAAAGTACAGTGATGCCAACAACACCGTCCGGAAAAGTGGCTTCAGCAACGAAACCCCTCAACCTGGCGGAGTGCCTTCGATAAATCTGCAAACCTTCAGTAGACTGACTAAGGGTGACACGGTGCCTTGACAACGCTATATAGTCTCGCCGAAGTCAATCCAGATGAAAATCGCAAGAATTATGAAGTATGCACACAACGGAAGGAAAATAAATGAGAAAGTACAGTGATGCCAACAACACCGTCCGGAAAAGTGGCTTCAGCAACGAAACCCCTCAACCTGGCGGAGTGCCTTCGATAAATCTGCAAACCTTCAGTAGACTGACTAAGGGTGACACGGTGCCTTGACAACGCTATATAGTCTCGCCGAAGTCAATCCAGATGAAAATCGCAAGAATTATGAAGTATGCACACAACGGAAGGAAAATAAATGATGTACAGTGATGCCAACAACACCGTCCGGAAAAGTGGCTTCAACAACGAAACCCCTCAACCTGGCGGAGTGTCCTCGATAAATCTGCAAACCTTCAGTAGATTGACTAAGGGTGACACGGTGCCGTGACAACGCTATATAGTCTCGCCGAAGTCAATCCAGATGAAAATCGCAAGAATTATGAAGTATGCACACAACGGAAGGAAAAGATATCAAAGGAAACAGTGGTACCAACAACTTCTTCTTAAGGTGCCTTATCCAATCAGTGGATGTTGGCGACAATTCTGGAATACTCCTCTCGGTCTTGTGTGGCTCTAAAGAGTGCGTGGGCATCGAGGTTGGTCCAATCCCTTATGTTTTTGAGCCATGAGTGTCTTTTTCTTCCGACGCCCCTTTTTCCTTCTATCTTTCCTTCCATTATGAGCTTCAAGAACTGGTACCTGGAATTTCGAAATATATGACCCAAATAAGCAGTTTTTCTCCTTTTTATTATTGGCAGCAGTTCTCGTTCTCTGCCCATTCGAGTCAATACTTCAATATTTGTTGTGTGATCTGTCCAGGGAATTTTAAGAAGTCTTCTAAACACCCACATTTCGAAGGCCTCCAATCGTTTCATCACGTTGGCCTTTATGGTCCAGGTTTCTACACCATATAGCAGTATGGAGTAAATGTAACACTTTACAAAGCGATATCGGAGCGTTAAGTTGAGGCCACTGTTGCTTAGCAAGGTTCTCATATTAGCAAATGCTGTTCTGGCTTGCTCAACCCTGCTACGTATCTCCGTGTCTGGATCTAGATCCTCAGTTATCCAGCTACCGAGGTATCTGAACTTGGAAACCCTCTGAATGTTCTTATCTTTCACTCTTATATTTAATTGCACATTTCGTGTTCTGCTAACCACCATTACCTTCGTCTTGTCAATATTGATCTTCAATCCCAGTCGTTCTCCTTCAGTGTTTACTTTGTCTATTAGTCGTTGTAGCGCCTCCTGACTGTCGGCTATTATGACTGTGTCATCAGCATAGCGGAGGTTATTAACAGTCTGTCCATTGATTTTGATACCATCTTCAATGCCACTCAAGGCTCTATCGAAAATCGTTTCCGAGTAAAGATTGAAAAGGAGGGGGGAAAGAACACAGCCCTGTCGTACACCTTTTTCGATCGGGAAATATGATGTAAACTCCTGTCCTACTCTCACGGATGCTACTTGATTCGTATAAAGGTTCTTTATGATGTTAAGATCATTCTCATCTATCGAACGTTCTTGTAGCAATCTTATTAATTCTGAATGACTAACACAGTCGAACGCTTTTTGGTAATCTATAAAGCATAGAAATACATCTTTTTGCTGATCTCTGCATTTCTGAAGTAGGACGGTCAAACTATGAAGTGCTTCTCTTGTACCAAAACCCTGTCTGAAACCGAACTGTGTGGGGCTAATGTCTCTCTCACATCTGTTGTATATTCTTGTGTGAATTATCTTTAAAAAGAGTTTTAGGACCTGGCTCAGTAAGCTGATCATTCGGAATTGGTCGCACTTATTAGCGTTTGGCTTTTTTGGGATTGGTACAAAGATTGATTGAAGCCAATCCTGTGGTATTTGACCGGACTCATAGATGTCGTTGAAGAGATCCACCAAGGCGTCCATATTGTCTTCACTCAACACTGTTAGAACCTCTATGTATATTTCGTCTGGGCCTGGTGCTTTTCCCCATTTGCTTTGTTTGATTGCCCTAACAACTTCTGACTTCAATATTTTAGGGGAGGGTTCACTTTTATATTCACTTTCAGAGTTTCTTCTAGTGTTTTCCGAGTAAAGCGTCTGTGTATAGTTTCTCCAATGTTGAAGTAGATCCTTGGGGTCAGTAATTAATTTATCGTCCTTTACAATGCTGTTAAAACTAATAGGTTTTGTATGACCTGTTACCTCTCTAACGAGTTTATGTATGTTAAAGTGATCATGCTTTTCTTCCAATTCCTCCATTTCTGCGCATCGGTCTAACAGCCATTGTTCTTTGGCTTTGCGGATTTCTTTTCGTATTTGTTGGTTAATCCTCTGATATTTGGTTCGGTCTTTATTTTTAAACGATCTGCGGTCATCCATCATTGATAATATTTCATCCGTCATCCACTTCTTCTTTTTGTAATTATGGCAAGCGATCAGAGTCTTGGTGGTGGTCACGATAGCTTCTTTAATATTATTCCATTTGTTTTCTATACTAGTTGATGGTTTGGTTGTTTTCGTGATATCTGCTATTGCCTCATTTAGTCTTTCTGTGACTTCTACTTTAACGTTAGGTTGTTTTAAGTTATTTATGTCGATTTTCTTTATGGATCTTCTTTTAATTTTCTTAAGTTTAATTTTTAATTTTCCTACCACGGGGTTGTGATCAGATCCGATATCTGTTCCGGGGTACGTTTTCACTCCATGCAATCCGTTTCTGTATCTTTGGTTAATCAATAAAAAGTCAATTTGATTTCTTACGATGTTGTCATCTGTATGTTGTGGGGATTGCCAAGTGTAAAGTCTCCGTGGTGGCAGTTTGTACCATGTATTCGCAATGATTAATTTTTCCTCTTGGCAGAACTGGATTAGTATATCGCCTCTCTCGTTACGATCTCCCAAACCAAAACTACCCACGACATTTTCAACACTTCCTCGCCCTACCTTCGCATTGAAATCACCCATAACTATGAGAGTCTCATTCTTCTTGATCAGTTTCATCAACTCCTTGATCTCTTTGTATAATTGTTTCACTTCATTTTCGGGCTTGTCCAAGGTACCAACAACACCGTCCGGAAAAGTGGCTTCAACAACGAAACCCCTCAACCTGGCGGAGTGTCTTCGATAAATCTGCAAATTTTCAGTAGACTGACTAAGGGTGACACGGTGCCGTGACAACGCTATATAGTCTCGCCGAAGTCAATCCAGATGAAAACCGCAAGAATTATGAAGTATACACACAACGGAAGGAAAAGATATAAAAGGAAACAGTGGTACCAACAACACCGTCCGGAAAAGTGGTTTCAACAACGAAACCCCTCAACCTGGCGGAGTGCCTTCGATAAATCTGCAAATTTTCAGTAGACTGACTAAGGGTGACACGGTGCCGTGACAACGCTATATAGTCTCGCCGAAGTCAATCCAGATGAAAATCGCAAGAATTATGAGGTATACACACAACGGAAGGTATTAAAGGAAAAAGTGGTACCAACAACACCGTCCGGAAAAGTGGTTTCAACAACGAAACCCCTCAACCTGGCGGAGTGCCTTCGATAAATCTGCAAACCTTCAGTAGACTGACTAAGCGTGACACGGTGCCTTGACAACGCTATATAGTCTCGCCGAAGTCAATCCAGATGAAAATCGCAAGAATTATGAAGTAGATACGCACACAATGAAAGGAAAATTTTAAGAATATTCATGAAACACAGAAAAATAATGTTAGAACGATATTTCAGCGGAAACAATCAGCATAAAAGTAATGATAACGGAGGCCTTACCGATTCCGGAAATTTCCCACTTTTCACTTTAAAAACGGAGTCCTATCTCACTTTCACTGACAGTTTTAAATTGATTTATACGGTCCTCGAAAGACAAATGAAAGATTTACCCCACAGAAATTTCAACTTATTCTTCAAAAAGATCGGCAAGACACAGTGATTTATTTCCACGGAAAAGAGCAAGTCCTAAAGGATCTCGAATCAGCCCTGATGGCCCTTTTTAAAACCTCCGAAAAAGTGGGGTGGTGACGCGTGCGAAAATTCAGAATTTCGAGAAGTAGGGAAATAAGGCACCGTCTGATTGGCCGTCATGACATCACGTTATTCAAAAAAGGAATTAAAACGTTACCTTATAAGGCAACAGAATTCGAAGTCCGCCGCTGTTTTTTGGATCCGCGGCCGCTTGAAAAACATAAAAATTCGCGAATTTATCGGACCTTATCAGCGGCCATATGCCACCGTATGGGATTTCTTTTACACGCGGATCGAGAATATTCGATTTATCGGGTTTAATTTATCAGATCGAATTTATTGAATGAAAATAATGAAACTCGATCGAAAAATTTTTCTATGAGACAGGACTTCCTCGACCAAAAAAAAAGTAACTTCGTTACAAAATAGAAAAGCTATTTTCGGATTATGGACTATAGTGAACATTTATTGTTCTATCATGTGAGACTGGACCTATTTCATTTCATTTATTTTACAAAAAATATTGGTCATTCATTTCACGTCGAAAACTTTGTTGTCAGGGATGCTAATGTTTCAAAATAACATAATTTTCAGACATATTCGAAACAGGAGTTAGTTGAGAATTCAGAATGCATTATGGTATTTCCTGACGAAATGATAACTTCATATCGGATGACTTTTTGTCTGAAACATTCTCGAAAATTTCTCAAATACATGAAAAAAAATTAGTTAAGTTTAAAGAGAAAAACTTCATAGAGTTGGAAGTCCTCCCAGAAAAGAGCATGTTCAAGTTACATATAATTTAATCATTCCATTTCGCTCTATCGTTCACTTTTATTCGAATTCTTGATACAAAATCTACTTCAAATTATCGAATGTATAAATATTTCAATATTTGTATCGTCAGACTTCATCATCAGGGCAGAATAAATGAAAACAAGCATAGTAATTAGAATAATGATTGCATAAGTTTCTGAATGAACTATGTTCATATCGTTTTGACATATAAAGAAATCATATTCTCATCGAAAGATGAGTTGTCCTCTTGTTATCCCTAAAAATACGTGAACTCCGTTTTTTCGGAATTGTCAATGCATACATTTTCCTATCGTTCATTCCTGCAGAAGAAGGTTCATATGGACTATGCCTCCGCGAGACTGGATTCAGTATTCTAATTCGCCTCTCTTTTCGGAGGCCAGCTAATCTCGATCTGAGTTTAAACCTGAGAAAGGAATCATGAGAGCATATTGCTCTGAACCTTTCGCAGGTCTGGTAAACACTCAGCAGAGAGTCAACGTCAAGGTACCGAAAAATAGTGGACATCATTTCCACTGGCAGTACCTTGAAGGGATCCTCATCACCTCTGAAGCATCTAGGCAATACTCTGAACTCCATATTTACCAACTCATGAACAGACTCACTTTCGAATCTGAGGCATCTAGAACCTACGCGGCTATTTATAGGAAGATTTCGCTCTGAATGACCAATGAGATCTATGCGAAGGCCATTACCCCCTCCATTAGCGGCATGGAGATATCTCGTTCCTGGGTCTATGATTCGAACGTGTAGACATGCCAAATAATTTCCTAGATGCATTGACACCGATTGAGTCATTGAGATTGCGGCAAGGTGAAGAACATGATAAGTAATGCCTTCAAAATAGAAAAGCTATTTTCGGATTATGGACTATAGTGAACATTTATTGTTCTATCATGTGAGACTGGACCTATTTCATTTCATTTATTTAACAAAAATATTGGTCATTCCTTTCACGTCGAAAACTTTGTTGTCAGGGATGCTGATGTTTCAAAATAACATAATTTTGAGACATAATCGAAACAGAAGTTAGTTGAAAATTCAGAATTTCCTGATGAAATGATAACTTCATATCGGATGACCTTTCGTCTGAAACACTCCCGAAAATTTCTCAAATACATGAAAAAAAAAATAGTAAAGTTTAAAGAGAAGAACCTCATAGAGTTGAAAGTCCTCCCAGAAAAGAGCATGTTCAAGTTACATATAATTTAATCATTCCATTTCGCTCTATCGTTCACTTTTATTCGAATTCTTGATACAAAATCTACTTAAAATAATCGAATATACAGGGTGAGTCTTTGACTTGTACATATATTTTAACTGGAGATTCTTGAGGTCAAAAGAAACCTTTTTCTCATTTTCCATTTTTCCGAATTCTGCTCTGTTAAAAAGATATAGCCATTAAGAAAAAAAAATTGTGCTAACTACGGTCCTGAAACGATCTTCTGGAATTTAGGCAAAGTTCATATTTCTCGATAGAAATTGAGTTGATACATTTAGGAAATACTCAAATACTAACCTCATTCGAATAAGAATGTTTAAAACACGATATTTCTTAACAAAAACAGTTATTTTAGAAGGATTATTTCTGCAATTGAAAAGTCATTTGTCTTCTATCGAATTAAGTTCCTTCTTCGATTTTCCTGAAGATTATTTTGTAAACACTTAAATCTTGCTCATATTTTCCCCTTTCTCCCAAAACTATCTCAAAAAGAATTGTTTTTACACTAATCGAACATAACTCCATAAAATTAGGTCAAATGATTAGAGATCAATGACCTAAGACCTAACCTAACCCATCGAACCATATTCTATGAACTCTAGAGCATAGAACGTTCGAGCAGACGATGCCAGATTGTGTTGATTTTCTCCACAAGGAAGCACTAGGTCCTCTATCATTAACGGATGAACTAACGCAAAGCCATTAGTTTTGTTTACTTTTGGCTGATGGCGTCTTCGTGCCTCTTTGGAAATGTTCTGATTCTCGCCGATAGAGCGCTACGATCTTAATGCGCAACCGTTGTTCCGTACTTCCGTGAACCGAACAGTGGAACACGGTCTGTGGATGTTGAAGTAAGCATGCGTGAAGCCGCTTGATGGAGATTTGTCGATTTGTTATTGTTTATTCACAGTGGATAATGCGAAAACGGAAAAGTTGATGTGAAAAGATTATCAGTGAAAGTGAAATAATGTGCTAATAACCGTGAAGTGAGTTTATAAAATTCCAAGAGGATATTGTTTAGATAGAAAAAACATCGCCACAGATTATCAGGTAGCTATCATAGTATTTTTCATTAATTTCAATTTAATACGTGATTTGTATGGAATATTCATCAGTAATATCCGAGGTAATATCCGAATTTTTTAGTCTTGACGAAGTTGATAAACATTCTGACAACATTGTTACCTTGTATAGAGTTTATTGATTCAAGCCATTCTGTGATATTGAGACGTCAGGGTTGCATCTAGATTTTTCCTATGATTTTTGATTTTTTCGTCAAATTTTATCGGGTAAAATTTGGAATAACTCGAAAACAACGCGTTTTATCGAAAAAACTCAGGAGTACTTTTATTTTTTAAACCGATTGGTTCTTTCGAAAATATGAACCGTTTATCTTTTTCGGGTGGTTTTATAGTATTTTTTTGTAGATTCATAAGTTGGCTACGCTGTGACTTCTATGCCGGGAAAGATATTGAATGAGTTTTTATTTGGAAATATGCATTATAAAGGGAGTGAATACTTCACCAAAATTCAGTTCATTTGAAATAACGGTTCCGAAGATATAAACAGAAAAGTGTTTTTTTCATGGATTTTCGACACCCTGTATCTTCCAAACGAAACCGAATTTTGAAAAATGGTATAGGAAGAAAGTGTTTCGTTTGATGAGAGAAATCTACAGTTAAAATATATGTACAAGTCAAAGACTCACCCTGTATAAATATCTCAATATTGGTATCGTCGACTTCATCATCACGGCAGAATAAATAAAAACAAGCATAGTAATTAGAATAATAATTGCATAAGTTTCTGAATAAAATATATTCCAATCGTTTTGACATAAAGAAATCATATTTTTCAAAACTTCAAAAGAACCAAAAAAAACCTATGAGTTACCCTAACACCGTCTTCCGAATAACTGAACTTACTTTCGTCCGAAACTTCCCCGGCTACCTTATTCTTTGTATATATAATATCGGTTTACAACGTTCTCCGACGTCTTCCGATTTCCAATCTCCACCTCTCTCTATCGTTCCATAGACCGTCCCCGAGTTCTCTCTCTTCGATTTCCTTATCGATGCCTTCTCTCCAGCTTCTTCTGGGTCTTCCTGGTCCTCTCCTGCCCCAGGGTTGCCAATTCAAAACCTGCTTTGGTATCCGATGTTCAGGCATTCGTTGTACGTGTCCGTACCAGACCAATTGCTTGTTCTTAATGTCATCTGTAATTGTGTGTGTCACTCCAATAATCTCTCTGATTCGTTCATTTGTCACCCTCTCTCTTCTAGATCTTCTTGCTGAACGTCTCCAGAAGTCCATCTCTGTTGCTCTCAGCATCTTTTCCGTTGACTGTTTTAGGGGCCAGACTTCAGGACCATAGGTTATTATGCTTTTGACTATCGAGTTGTATATACGTTTCTTATTTTCGGTTGTGATGGTTTTATCCCAGAGAATACTTTTGAGCAGTGCGATCGATCTTCTGCCCTTCTGGTTTCTTTCTTTGATTGCTTCATCAAGGGCGCCATCTTGCGAAATCTTCATGCCAAGGTAATTATAGTGTGCTGTGTGTTTGATGATTTCGCCGTTTTCCAATATAAGATGTTGATCTTGCCCATTTATGGTCATGTACTGGGTTTTCTCTACATTCACTTCCAAACCCCACCTTTTATATTCTTCTATAAGCTTTCTGGTCATATATTGCAGGTCGTCATAATCTTGAGCAATTAAGACCTGATCATCAGCGAAACTCAAGGTGTACAGGGTGATATCAAGCAGAGGTATACCCATATTCCTGCATTTTTGCTTCCAGCTTTTCAGAACTTCTTCCAGGTATATTTTGAAAAGAGTAGGAGACAGACAGGATCCCTGTTTGAGGCCCTTGGAGCTGTAGAACCCAGTTGTTATTTATCTTCCTATTTTGATCTTAGTCATTGAATGATCGTTGAGGCCTCTGGCTGCTTTTATGAGTTCTATGTTTATACTTGTCCTCTCAAGAGTCTGCCAGAGCTTATTCACTGGAATACTATCATAAGCCTTCTTCAGATCGATGAAAAGCAGATGGACCTCCTGGTGTCGGGCGATCTTCTTCTCGATTACTTGGGTCAATGTGAATATATGGTCCATCGTTGAGCGGCCTGCTCGGAAACCCGCCTGTTCTTCTGCCTCTAAATGACCATATTCCAGTTCTATTCGGTTTTTCAGAACCTTTCCATATACTCTACTCATCGTACTTATTATTGCTATTCCTCTATAGTTCTCGCATTTTGATCGATCACCCTTCTTGAAAATGGGTGTAATAAAGGATGTCCTCCATTCTTCGGGGGTTTGAGCCTGGTCGATACATTTTTGAAAGAGCGTTTTTAGATGTACGAACAGCTCATCTGGTGCGTGTTTATGTAGTTCTCCAGGAATGTTGCCAGGTCCAGAAGATTTTTCATTCTTCAGAGTTTTGCATACTTTTGCTATTTCGTCCGCCCTGAGTCTAATAGGTGATCCAATTATATTGACGTTTTGGTGTAATGGGGCCTGAGTGAATTCGCTACGGTCTTCTGTTAGCAGCTTCTCGAAGTATTTTTTCCAGTTTTGCTGTGTGATGGGGGATATTATTTCTTTTCCTTCAGTTCGTCTCAGGTTTTTCAGTATTCTCCAGCTCTCTGAACTTTTACTTCCCCCAAGATATGCGTTGACTCTTTGGCAGGTTCTATTCCATGCTTCATTATTCTTAAGAGAAATTTTCTTCCTTACTGATCTTTGGGCTTCTCTGTATTCCATTTTGTCTTCGTTTTTTTTTTAATTGAGATATTTTTGGTGTTTTTGTTTCTTCACTTTTATCTCCTCTTCTATTTCCTCGTCCCACCAGTATGTTCGTCTTTTATTATTTCGTTGATATTCACCAAGCGCTTCAAAAGCTGAGTCCTGAATGCAGTGTTCTATGTCTTCATGGAATTGCTCGATGTTGTTAAATTTTAGGGTTATTAGTTTTTCCTTCACTCTGTTTTTGTATAAGGTTCTGACACTTTCATGTTCTAGGGCTTTCAGGTTAAATTTTCGTTCTTCGAATTGTTCCGTATTAGTTTCCTCATGTTTCAACTCCTTGACTGTGCCTCTTCCGGGCAACAGGATATTTGCTCGTAGAAGGTAGTGATCTGTACCACATGTTGGACCTCTATGCACTCTTACGTCCAAGGGTTTCCAAGCCGATGTTTGCTTCATTATTACGTAGTCAATTATTGACTGTTGTTTTTTCGTTTCTTGTATCCATGTGAATTTATGGATTGCCTTGTGCTGATGAAACCCGTTTAAAATTTTCAATTTGTTTTGGGTACATAAATTTATTAATCTTTCCCCGTTGTTGTTGAGTCTGTCTTCCCCGTATCTTCCCACTACATTATCTTTGTATTTTTTTTCCGTTCTCGAATTGAAATCTCCGAGTAATATCAGTTCCTTTGTCGAACCAATCTTGGTTATCTCATCATTTAGTTGTTCGAAGAAATCATCTTTGACATTTACTAAAGCGTCTTCATTAATTGCATATACTCCCTTATTACCTTATTCTTTGTTCCTTTTAGAAACCAATTAAATTAAAGGTTTTTCTTTCGTCAGTACTTCAAAACCAATCAAACCGATACTTCTTCCATCTTTGTTTTTGTGAGCCAATCGAATTGAGACTTTCCTACCTCCTTGACGCGGGTAGGTAGGGCCTGTCTGAGATAAGGTGATTCTTTACGTAATATTTTTGGGAAATGCAGCGTCGAAAAAATATCATGGTTCCCAGCACACGCAGCATATATCAGCGCTGAGTTAGTGGAATCATAATTTCCTTATCTTCACTGTTACAGACGAAATTTGAACCGAAGATCAACAATTTCAATCGTTAACCTCTCGCCAGACATCCTGTATGGCATTGATAACCGTCTCAATAATTTCTTGGCATAGGAGTATCGAGTTCCCGAAGTTTAAATCGATCAATTAAATTATCGCGCTTTCTCGCGGGAGATTTCCCGAAAATAAAGGATGTTGAAAATACCGGTGAATTATTACGGAAAAGAGAATGTTCAAGTCCTAATTTCCGAGAGGATGTTCATTTTTCTACTTCCAAGTTATTTCTCCTATTACACATTGACACCGATTGAGTCATCGAGATTGCGGCAAGGTGAAGAACATGGTAAGTAATGCCTTAAAAAAAGTAGAGCTATTTTCGGATTATGTTATATAGTGAACATTTATTGTTCTATAACGTGAGACTGGACCTATTTCATTTCATTATTCTCACAAAACATTTTGGTCATTCCTTTCACGTCGAAAAGTTCGTTGTCAGGAATGCCGATGTTTCAAAATAAAATAATTTTCAGACATATTCGAAACAGAAGTAAGTTGAAAATTTAGAATGCATTATGGTATTTCCTGATGAAATGATAACTTCACATCGGATGACCTTTTGTTTGAAAGCCCCTCGAGAATTTCTAAAATACATGAAAAAAAATTAGTGAAGTTAAAAGAGAAGAACTTCATAGGGTTGGAAGTCCTCCCAGAAACGAGCATGTTCAAGTTACATATAATTTAATCATTCCATTTGGCTCTATCTTTCACTTTTATTCGAATTCTTGATACAAAATCTTCTTCAAATTATCGAATGTATAAATATTTCAATATTTGTTTCGTCAGACTTCATCATCATGGCAGAATAAATGAAAACAAGCATAGTAATTAGAATAATAATTGCATAAGTTTCTGAATAAACTATATTCATATCGTTTTGACATATAAATAAATCATATTCTCATCGGAAGATGAGTTGTCCTCTTGTTATCCCTAAAAATACGTGAACTCCGTCTTTTCGGAATTGTCAATGCATACATTTTCCTATCGTTCATTTCTGCTGAAGAAGTTTCATTTGGACTATGCCTCCGCGAGACTGGATTCAGTATTCTTATTCGCCTCTCTTTTCGGAGGCCAGCTAATCTCGATCTGAGTTTACACCTGAGGAGGGGATCATGAGAGCATATTGCACTGAACCATTCGCAGGTCTGGTAAACACTCAGCAGGGCGTCAACGTCAAGCTATCGAAAAATAGTGGACATCATTTCCACTGGCAGTACCTTGAAGGGATCCTCATCACCTCTGAAGCATCTAGGCAATACTCTGAACACCATATTTACCAACTCATGAACAGGCTCGCTTTCGAATCTGAGGCATCTAGAACCTACACGGCTATTTATATATGAAGATTTCGCTCTGAGTAACCAATGAGATCGATGCGAAGGCCATTACCTCGTCCATAAGCGGCATGGGGAAATCTCGTTCCTGGGTCTATGATTCGAACGTGTAGACATGCCAAATAATTTCCTAGATGCATTGACACCGATTGAGTCATTGAGATTGCGGCAAGGTGAAGAACATGATAAGTAATGCCTTCAAAATAGAAGAACTATTTTCGGATTATGTAATAAAGTGAACATTTATTGTTCTATCATGTGAGACTGGACTTATTTCATTTCATTTATTTAACAAAAAATATTGGTCATTCCTTTCACGTCGAAAACTTTGTTGTCAGGGATGCTGATGTTTCAAAATAACATAATTTTCAGACATATTCGAAACAGAAGTTAGTTGAAAATTCAGAATGCATTATGGTATTTCCTGATGAATTGATAACTTCATATCGGATGACCTTTTGTCTGAAATATTCTCGAAAATTTCTCAAATACATGAAAAAAAAATTAGTAAAGTTTAAAGAGAAAGACTTCATAGGGTTGAAAGTCCTCCCAGAAAAGAGCATGTTCAAGTTACATATAATTTATTCATTCCATTTCGCTCTATCGTTCACTTTCATTCGAATTCTTGATACAAAATCTACTTCAAATTATCGAATGTATAAATATTTCAATATTTGTATCGTCAGACTTCATCATCAGCGCAGAATAAATGAAAACAAGCATAGTAATTAGAATAATGATTGCATAAGTTTCTGAATGAACTATGTTCATATCGTTTTGACATATAAAGAAATCATATTCTCATCGAAAGATGAGTTGTCCTCTTGTTATCCCTAAAAATACGTGAACTACGTTTTTTCGGAATTGTCAATGCATACATTTTCCTATCGTTCATTCCTGCAGTAGATGTTTTATATGGACTATGCCTCCGCGAGACTGGATTCAGTATTCTAATTCGCCTCTCTTTTCGGAGGCCAGCTAATCTCGATCTGAGTTTACACCTGAGGAAGGGATCATTAGAGCATATTGCTCTGAACCTTTCGCAGGTCTGGTAAACACTCAGCAGAGAGTCAACGTTAAGGTACCGAAAAATAGTGGACATCATTTCCACTGGCTGTACCTTGAAGAGGTCCTCATCACCTCTGAAGCATCTAGGCAATACACTGAACTCCATATTTACCACTTCATGAACAGGCTCGCTTTCGAATCTGAGGCATCTAGAACCTACACGGCTATTTATATATGAAGATTTCGCTCTGAGTAACCAATGATATCGATTTGAAGGCCGTTACCTACTCCATTAGCGGCATGGAGAAATCTCGTTCCTGGGTCTATGATTCGAACGTGTAGACATGCCAAATAATTTCCTAGATGCATTGACACCGATTGAGTCATTGAGATTGCGGCAAGGTGAAGATCATGATAAGTAATGCCTTCAAGATAGAAAAGCTATTTTCGGATTATGGACTATAGTGAACATTTATTGTTCTATCATGTGAGACTGGACCTATTTCATTTCATTTATTCAACAAAAAATATTGGTCATTCCTTCCACGTCGAAAACTTTGTTGTCAGGGATGCTGATGTTTCAAAATAACATAATTTTCAGACATATTCGAAACAGAAGTTAGTTGAAAATTCAGAATGCATTATGGTATTTCCTGATGAAATGATAACTTCATATCGGATGACCTTTCGTCTGAAACACTCTCGAAAATTTCTCATATACATGAAAAAAAATTTGTAAAGTTTAAAGAGAAGAACTTCATAGGGTTGAAAGTCGTCCCAGAAAAGAGCATGTTCAAGTTACTTATAATTTAATCATTCCATTTCGCTCTATCGTTCACTTTTATCCGAATTCTTGATACAAAATCTACTTGAAATTATCGAATAAATAAATATCTCAATATTGGTATCGTCTGACTTCATCATCACGGCAGAATCATTAAAAACAAGCTAATTAGAATAAAAATTGCATAAGTTTCTGAATAAACTATATTCCTATCGTTTTGACATATAAAGAAATCATATTCTCATCGGAAGATGAGTTGTCCTCTTGTTACCCCTAAAAATACGTGAACTCCGTTTTCTCGGAATTGTCAATGCATACATTTTCCTATCGTTCATTCCTGCTGAAGAAGTTTCATTTGGACTATGCCTCCGCGAGACTGCATTCAGTATTCTTATTCGCCTCTCTTTTCGGAGGCCAGCTAATCTCGATCTGAGTTTACACCTGAGGAGGGGATCATTAGAGCATATTGCACTGAACCATTCGCAGGTCTGGTAAACACCCAGCAGGGCGTCAACGTTAAGGTACCGAAAAATAGTGGACATCATTTCCACTGGCAGTACCTTGAAGGGATCCTCATCACCTCTGAAGCATCTAGGAAATACTCCGAACTCCATATTTACCAACTCATGAACAGGCTCGCTTTCGAATCTGAGGCATCTAGAACCTACACGGCTATTTATATATGAAGATTTCGCTCTGAGTAACCAATATGCGAAGGCCATTACCCCCTCCATTAGCGGCATGGAGAAATCTCGTTCCTGGGTCTATGATTCGAACGTGTAGACATGCCAAATAATTTCCTAGATGCATTGACACCGATTGAGTCATTGAGATTGCGGCAAGGTGAAGAACATGATAAGTAATGCCTTCAAAATAGAAAAGCTATTTTCGGATTATGGACCATAGTGAACATTTATTGTTCTATCATGTGAGACTGGACCTATTTCATTTCATTTATTTTACAAAAAATATTGGTCATTCATTTCACGTCGAAAACTTTGTTGTCAGGGATGCTAATGTTTCAAAATAACAAAATTTTCAGACATATTCGAAACAGGAGTTAGTTGAGAATTCAGAATGCATTATGGTATTTCCTGACGAAATGATAACTTCATATCGGATGACTTTTTGTCTGAAACATTCTCGAAAATTTCTCAAATACATGAAAAAAAAATTAGTTAAGTTTAAAGAGAAAAACTTCATAGAGTTGGAAGTCCTCCCAGAGCATGTTCAAGTTACATATAATTTAATCATTCCATTTCGCTCTATCGTTCACTTTTATTCGAATTCTTGATACAAAATCTACTTCAAACTATCGAATGTATAAATATTTCAATATTTGTATCGTCAGACTTCATCATCAGGGCAGAATAAATGAAAACAAGCATAGTAATTAGAATAATGATTGCATAAGTTTCTGAATGAACTATGTTCATATCGTTTTGACATATAAAGAAATCATATTCTCATCGAAAGATGAGTTGTCCTCTTGTTATCCCTAAAAATACGTGAACTCCGTTTTTTCGGAATTGTCAATGCATACATTTTCCTATCGTTCATTCCTGCAGAAGAAGGTTCATATGGACTATGCCTCCGCGAGACTGGATTCAGTATTCTAATTCGCCTTTCTTTTCGGAGGCCAGCTAATCTCGATCTGAGTTTAAACCTGAGAAAGGGATCATGAGAGCATATTGCTCTGAACCTTTCGCAGGTCTGGTAAACACTCAGCAGAGAGTCAACGTCAAGGTACCGAAAAATAGTGGACATCATTTCCACTGGCAGTACCTTGAAGGGATCCTCATCACCTCTGAAGCATCTAGGCAATACTCTGAACCCCATATTTACCAAGTCATGAACAGGCTCGCTTTCGAATTTGAGGCATCTAGAACCTACACGGCTATTTATATATGAAGATTTCGCTCTGAGTAACCAATGCGATCGATGCGAAGGCCATTACCTCCTCCATAAGCGGTATGGGGAAATCTCGTTTCTGGGTCTATGATTCGAACGTGTAGACATGTCAAATAATTTCCTCGATGCATTGACACCGATTGAGTCATTGAGATTGCGGCAAGGTGAAGAACATGGTAAGTAATGCCTTCAAAATAGAAGAACTATTTTCGGATTATGTAATGAAGTGAACATTTATTGTTCTATCATGTGAGACTGGACTTATTTCATTTCATTTATTTTACAAAAAATATTGGTCATTCCTTTCACGTCGAAAACTTCGTTGTCAGGGATGCTGATGTTTCAAAATAACATAATTTTCAGACATATGCGAAACAGAAGTTACTTGAAAATTCAGAATGCATTATGGTATTTCCTGATGAAATGATAACTTCATATCGGATGACCTTTTGTCTGAAACATTCCCGAAAATTTCTCAAATACATGAAAAAAAAATTAGTAAAGTTTAAAGAGAAAAACTTCATAGAGTTGGAAGTCCTCCCAGAGCATGTTCAAGTTACATATAATTTAATCATTCCATTTCGCTCTATCGTTCACTTTTATTCGAATTCTTGATACAAAATCTACTTCAAACTATCGAATGTATAAATATTTCAATATTTGTATCGTCAGACTTCATCATCAGGGCAGAATAAATGAAAACAAGCATAGTAATTAGAATAATGATTGCATAAGTTTCTGAATGAACTATGTTCATATCGTTTTGACATATAAAGAAATCATATTCTCATCGAAAGATGAGTTGTCCTCTTGTTATCCCTAAAAATACGTGAACTCCGTTTTTTCGGAATTGTCAATGCATACATTTTCCTATCGTTCATTCCTGCAGAAGAAGTTTTATATGGACTATGCCTCCGCGAGACTGGATTCAGTATTCTAATTCGCCTCTCTTTTCGGAGGCCAGCTAATCTCGATCTGAGTTTACAACTGAGGAAGGGATCATTAGAGCATATTGCACTGAACCATTCGCAGGTCTGGTAAACACTCAGCAGAGAGTCAACGTCAAGGTACCGAAAAATAGTGGACATCATTTCCACTGGCAGTACCTTGAAGGGATCCTCATCACCTCTGAAGCATCTAGGCAATACTCTGAAGTCCATATTTACCAACTCATGAACAGGCTCGCTTTCGAATCTGAGGCATCTAGAACTTACGCGGCTATTTATAGGAAGATTTCGCTCTGAGTGACCAATGAGATCTATGCGAAGGCCATTACCCCCTCCATTAACGGCATGGAGATATCTCGTTCCTGGGTCTATGATTCGAACGTGTAGACAGGCCAAATAATTTCCTAGATGCATTGACACCGATTGAGTCATTGAGATTGCGGCAAGGTGAAGAACATGATAAGTAATGCCTTCAAAATAGAAAAGCTATTTTCGGATTATGGACTATAGTGAACATTTATTGTTCTATCATGTGAGACTGGACCTATTTCATTTCATTTATTTAACAAAAATATTGGTCATTCCTTTCACGTCGAAAACTTTGTTGTCAGGGATGCTGATGTTTCAAAATAACATAATTTTCAGACATATTCGAAACAGAAGTTAGTTGAAAATTCAGAATGCATTATGGTATTTCCTGATGAAATGATAACTTCATATCGGATGACCTTTCGTCTGAAACACTCCCGAAAATTTCTCAAATACATGAAAAAAAAAATAGTAAAGTTTAAAGAGAAGAACCTCATAGAGTTGAAAGTCCTCCCAGAAAAGAGCATGTTCAAGTTACATATAATTTAATCATTCCATTTCGCTCTATCGTTCACTTTTATTCGAATTCTTGATACAAAATCTACTTAAAATAATCGAATATACAGGGTGAGTCTTCGACTTGTACATATATTTTAACTGGAGATTCTTGAGGTCAAAAGAAACCTTTTTCTCATTTTCCATTTTTCCGAATTCTGCTCTGTTAAAAAGATATAGCCATTAAGAAAAAAAAATTGTGCTAACTACGGTCCTGAAACGATCTTCTGGAATTTAGGCAAAGTTCATATTTCTCGATAGAAATTGAGTTGATACATTTAGGAAATACTCAAATACTAACCTCATTCGAATAAGAATGTTTAAAACACGATATTTCTTAACAAAAACAGTTATTTTAGAAGGATTATTTCTGCAATTGAAAAGTCATTTGTCTTCTATCGAATTAAGTTCCTTCTTCGATTTTCCTGAAGATTATTTTGTAAACACTTAAATCTTGCTCATATTTTCCCCTTTCTCCCAAAACTATCTCAAAAAGAATTGTTTTTACACTAATCGAACATAACTCCATAAAATTAGGTCAAATGATTAGAGATCAATGACCTAAGACCTAACCTAACCCATCGAACCATATTCTATGAACTCTAGAGCATAGAACGTTTGAGCAGACGATGCCAGATTGTGTTGATTTTCTCCACAAGGAAGCACTAGGTCCTCTATCATTAACGGATGAACTAACGCAAAGCCATTAGTTTTGTTTACTTTTGGCTGATGGCGTCTTCGTGCCTCTTTGGAAATGTTCTGATTCTCGCCGATAGAGCGCTACGATCTTAATGCGCAACCGTTGTTCCGTACTTCCGTGAACCGAACAGTGGAACACGGTCTGTGGATGTTGAAGTAAGCATGCGTGAAGCCGCTTGATGGAGATTTGTCGATTTGTTATTGTTTATTCACAGTGGATAATGCGAAAACGGAAAAGTTGATGTGAAAAGATTATCAGTGAAAGTGAAATAATGTGCTAATAACCCTGAAGTGAGTTTATAAAATTCCAAGAGGATATTGTTTTGATAGAAAAAACATCGCCACAGATTATCAGGTAGCTATCATAGTATTTTTCATTAATTTCAATTTAATACGTGATTTGTATGGAATATTCATCAGTAATATCCGAGGTAATATCCGAATTTTTTTGTCTTGACGAAGTTGATAAACATTCTGACAACATTGTTACCTTGTATAGAGTTTATTGATTCAAGCCATTCTGTGATATTGAGACGTCAGGGTTGCATCTAGATTTTTCCTATGATTTTTGATTTTTTCGTCAAATTTTATCGGGTAAAATTTGGAATAACTCGAAAACAACGCGTTTTATCGAAAAAACTCAGGAGTACTTTTATTTTTTAAACCGATTGGTTCTTTCGAAAATATGAACCGTTTATCTTTTTCGAGTGGTTTTATAGTATTTTTTTGTAGATTCATAAGTTGGCTACGCTGTGACTTCTATGCCGGGAAAGATATTGAATGAGTTTTTATTTGGAAATATGCATTATAAAGGGAGTGAATACTTCACCAAAATTCAGTTCATTTGAAATAACGGTTCCGAAGATATAAACAGAAAAGTGTTTTTTTCATGGATTTTCGACACCCTGTATCTTCCAAACGAAACCGAATTTTGAAAAATGGTATAGGAAGAAAGTGTTCCGTTTGATGAGAGAAATCTACAGTTAAAATATATGTACAAGTCAAAGACTCACCCTGTATAAATATCTCAATATTGGTATCGTCGACTTCATCATCACGGCAGAATAAATAAAAACAAGCATAGTAATTAGAATAATAATTGCATAAGTTTATGAATAAAATATATTCCAATCGTTTTGACATATAAAGAAATCATATTTTTCAAAACTTCAAAAGAACCAAAAAAAACCTATGAGTTACCCTAACACCGTCTTCCGAATAACTGAACTTACTTTCGTCCGAAACTTCCCCGGCTACCTTATTCTTTGTATATATAATATCGGTTTACAACGTTCTCCGACGTCTTCCGATTTCCAATCTCCACCTCTCTCTATCGTTCCATAGACCGTCCCCGAGTTCTCTCTCTTCGATTTCCTTATCGATGCCTTCTCTCCAGCTTCTTCTGGGTCTTCCTGGTCCTCTCCTGCCCCAGGGTTGCCAATTCAAAACCTGCTTTGGTATCCGATGTTCAGGCATTCGTTGTACGTGTCCGTACCAGACCAATTGCTTGTTCTTAATGTCATCTGTAATTGTGTGTGTCACTCCAATAATCTCTCTGATTCGTTCATTTGTCACCCTCTCTCTTCTAGATCTTCTTGCTGAACGTCTCCAGAAGTCCATCTCTGTTGCTCTCAGCATCTTTTCCGTTGACTGTTTTAGGGGCCAGACTTCAGGACCATAGGTTATTATGCTTTTGACTATCGAGTTGTATATACGTTTCTTATTTTCGGTTGTGATGGTTTTATCCCAGAGAATACTGTTGAGCAGTGCGATCGATCTTCTGCCCTTCCGGTTTCTTTCTTTGATTGCTTCATCAAGGGCGCCATCTTGCGAAATCTTCATGCCAAGGTAATTATAGTGTGCTGTGTGTTTGATGATTTCGCCGTTTTCCAATATGAGATGTTGATCGTGCCCATTTATGGTCATGTACTGGGTTTTCTCTACATTCACTTCCAAACCCCACCTTTTATATTCTTCTATAAGCTTTCTGGTCATATATTGCAGGTCGTCATAATCTTGAGCAATTAAGACCTGATCATCAGCGAAACTCAAGGTGTACAGGGTGATATCAAGCAGAGGTATACCCATATTCCTGCATTTTTGCTTCCAGCTTTTCAGAACTTCTTCCAGGTATATTTTAAAAAGAGTAGGAGACAGACAGGATCCCTGTTTGAGGACCTTGGAGCTGTAGAACCCAGTTGTTATTTTTCTTCCTATTTTGATCTTAGTCATTGAATGATCGTTGAGGCCTCTGGCTGCTTTTATGAGTTCTATGTTTATACTTGTCCTCTCAAGAGTCTGCCAGAGCTTATTCACTGGAATACTATCATAAGCCTTCTTCAGATCGATGAAAAGCAGATGGACCTCCTGGTGTCGGGCGATCTTCTTCTCGATTACTTGGGTCAATGTGAATATATGGTCCATCGTTGAGCGGCCTGCTCGGAAACCCGCCTGTTCTTCTGCCTCTAAATGACCATATTCCAGTTCTATTCGGTTTTTCAGAACCTTTCCATATACTCTACTCATCGTACTTATTATTGCTATTCCTCTATAGTTCTCGCATTTTGATCGATCAACCTTCTTGAAAATGGGTGTAATAAAGGATGTCCTCCATTCTTCGGGGGTTTGAGCCTGGTCGATACATTTTTGAAAGAGCGTTTTTAGATGTACGAACAGCTCATCTGGTGCGTGTTTAAGTAGTTCTCCAGGAATGTTGCCAGGTCCAGAAGATTTTTCATTCTTCAGAGTTTTGCATACTTTTGCTATTTCGTCCGCCCTGAGTCTAATAGGTGATCCAATTATATTGACGTTTTGGTGTAATGGGGCCTGAGTGAATTCGCTACGGTCTTCTGTTAGCAGCTTCTCGAAGTATTTTTTCCAGTTTTGCTGTGTGATGGGGGATATTATTTCTTTTCCTTCAGTTCGTCTCAGGTTTTTCAGTATTCTCCAGCTCTCTGAACTTTTACTTCCTCCAAGATATGCGTTGACTCTTTGGCAGGTTCTATTCCATGCTTCATTATTCTTAAGAGAAATTTTCTTCCTTACTGATCTTTGGGCTTCTCTGTATTCCATTTTGTCTTCGTTTTTTTTTAATTGAGATATTTTTGGTGTTTTTGTTTCTTCACTTTTATCTCCTCTTCTATTTCCTCGTCCCACCAGTATGTTCGTCTTTTATTATTTAATAATAAAGGAATAAAGGAACATCTGAGCAGACCCCAACTGTCAACGTTTGGACATCATCTCGCCTTTTCTCGTCACCAATTCAGCCCAAGTTCTAACTCCGAAATTCTGCACAACATCACGAGCAATGGTTACAACGTCAAGATGAACCTATTCGAAGATCTCGAGATATGTAGGGAGATGCAGTCCAAAAACAACTGCGTGAATACCCAAGTCAACCTCAATAACGTGTTCACCCCACTGTTCAAGAGGTTACTCCCACGGTAGTCTATTTTCGGACGAAGAAAAATCCTTTAACGATAAAGACGGTGTTCATTTATTTCGGCATGTGCAATTGTAGCGTTCTGTCAGCGTTGTGTTTGTTCTGCGCTTTTCGCGTTGTATTTTATTTTATTTATTTTGTGACGTCCGCATCCACGTTGCGCCTCTGCCTTTGTAGGGCGACTCCACCATATTTGCCTATCACTCGTCTGTCATACTTCATGTGGACATCTCGATGTCGTGACAGTGGGTGACAGATATATTCATATCGTATGTTCCCTTTTGGCGTAAACTGGATTTGTAAATTATTTATTTAATCTGATCTGTTGTTCAACACCATACATATTTGTTGTACACTTGACCCTTTCGCATGCCGCCTGTAGTACTACTCCTGGACGGGTAATTATCTAATTTTCTTTTACTTGCTTTGTAATAACCATTGCTACCCTTCCAGGAAACCCTGATGATGACAATTTGTCGAAAGCGCTCGGTTTCTACATAAATAAATACCCACACTGAAGTACCGTGTTTGATTATTTTATTATTTCGTTGATATTCACCAAGCGCTTCAAAACCTGAGTCCTGAATGCAGTGTTCTATGTCTTCATGGAATTGCTCGATGTTGTTAAATTTTAGGGTTATTAGTTTTTCCTTCACTCTGTTTTTGTATGAGGTTCTGACACTTTCATGTTCTAGGGCTTTCAGGTTAAATTTTCGTTCTTCGAATTGTTCCGTATTAGTTTCCTCATGTTTCAACTCCTTGACTGTGCCTCTTCTGGGCAACAGGATATTTGCTCGTAGAAGGTAGTGATCTGTACCACATGTTGGACCTCTATGCACTCTTACGTCCAAGGGTTTCCAAGCCGATGTTTGCTTCATTATTACGTAGTCAATTATTGACTGTTGTTTTTTCGTTTCTTGTATCCATGTGAATTTATGGATTGACTTGTGCTGATAAAACCCGTTTAAAATTTTCAATTTGTTTTGGGTACATAAATTTATTAATCTTTCCCCGTTGTTGTTGAGTCTGTCTTCCCCGTATCTTCCCACTACATTATCTTTGTATTTTTTTTCCGTTCTCGAATTGAAATCTCCGAGTAATATCAGTTCCTTTGTCGAACCAATCTTGGTTATCTCATCATTTAGTTGTTCGAAGAAATCATCTTTGACATTTACTAAAGCGTCTTCATTAATTGCATATACTCCCTTATTACCTTATTCTTTGTTCCTTTTAGAAACCAATTAAATTAAAGGTTTTTCTTTCGTCAGTACTTCAAAACCAATCAAACCGATACTTCTTCCATCTTTGTTTTTGTGAGCCAATCGAATTGAGACTTTCCTACCTCCTTGACGCGGGTAGGTAGGGCCTGTCTGAGATAAGGTGATTCTTTACGTAATATTTTTGGGAAATGCAGCGTCGAAAAAATATCATGGTTCCCAGCACACACAGCATATATCAGCGCTGAGTTAGTGGAATCATAATTTCCTTATCTTCACTGTTACAGACGAAATTTGAACCGAAGATCAACAATTTCAATCGTTAACGTCTCGCCAGACATCCTGTATGGCATTGATAACCGTCTCAATAATTTCTTGGCATAGGAGTATCGAGTTCCCGAAGTTTAAATCGATCAATTAAATTATCGCGCTTTCTCGCAGGAGATTTCCCGAAAATAAAGGATGTTGAAAATACCGGTGAATTATTACGGAAAAGAGAATGTTCAAGTCCTAATTTCCGAGAGGATGTTCATTTTTCTACTTCCAAGTTATTTCTCCTATTACACATTGACACCGATTGAGTCATCGAGATTGCGGCAAGGTGAAGAACATGGTAAGTAATGCCTTAAAAAAAGTAGAGCTATTTTCGGATTATGTTATATAGTGAACATTTATTGTTCTATAACGTGAGACTGGACCTATTTCATTTCATTATTCTCACAAAAAATTTTGGTCATTCCTTTCACGTCGAAAAGTTCGTTGTCAGGAATGCCGATGTTTCAAAATAACATAATTTTCAGACATATTCGAAACAGAAGTAAGTTGAAAATTCAGAATGCATTATGGTATTTCCTGATGAAATGATAACTTCACATCGGATGACCTTTTGTTTGAAAGCCCCTCGATAATTTCTAAAATACATGAAAAAAAATTAGTGAAGTTAAAAGAGAAGAACTTCATAGGGTTGGAAGTCCTCCCAGAAACGAGCATGTTCAAGTTACATATAATTTAATCATTCCATTTGGCTCTATCTTTCACTTTTATTCGAATTCTTGATACAAAATCTTCTTCAAATTATCGAATGTATAAATATTTCAATATTTGTTTCGTCAGACTTCATCATCATGGCAGAATAAATGAAAAAAAGCATAGTAATTAGAATAATAATTGCATAAGTTTCTGAATAAACTATATTCATATCGTTTTGACATATAAATAAATCATATTCTCATCGGAAGATGAGTTGTCCTCTTGTTATCCCTAAAAATACGTGAACTCCGTCTTTTCGGAATTGTCAATGCATACATTTTCCTATCGTTCATTTCTGCTGAAGAAGTTTCATTTGGACTAAGCCTCCGCGAGACTGGATTCAGTATTCCTATTCGCCTCTCTTTTCGGAGGCCAGCTAATCTCGATCTGAGTTTACACCTGAGGAGGGAATCATGAGAGCATATTGCACTGAACCATTCGCAGGTCTGGTAAACACTCAGCAGGGCGTCAACGTCAAGCTATCGAAAAATAGTGGACATCATTTCCACTGGCAGTACCTTGAAGGGATCCTCATCACCTCTGAAGCATCTAGGCAATACTCTGAACACCATATTTACCAACTCATGAACAGGCTCGCTTTCGAATCTGAGGCATCTAGAACCTACACGGCTATTTATATATGAAGATTTCGCTCTGAGTAACCAATGAGATCGATGCGAAGGCCATTACCTCCTCCATAAGCGGCATGGGGAAATCTCGTTCCTGGGTCTATGATTCGAACGTGTAGACATGCCAAATAATTTCCTAGATGCATTGACACCGATTGAGTCATTGAGATTGCGGCAAGGTGAAGAACATGATAAGTAATGCCTTCAAAATAGAAGAACTATTTTCGGATTATGTAATAAAGTGAACATTTATTGTTCTATCATGTGAGACTGGACTTATTTCATTTCATTTATTTAACAAAAAATATTGGTAATTCCTTTCACGTCGAAAACTTTGTTGTCAGGGATGCTGATGTTTCAAAATAACATAATTTTCAGACATATTCGAAACAGAAGTTAGTTGAAAATTCAGAATGCATTATGGTATTTCCTGATGAATTGATAACTTCATATCGGATGACCTTTTGTCTGAAACATTCTCGAAAATTTCTCAAATACATGAAAAAAAAATTAGTAAAGTTTAAAGAGAAAGACTTCATAGGGTTGAAAGTCCTCCCAGAAAAGAGCATGTTCAAGTTACATATAATTTATTCATTCCATTTCGCTCTATCGTTCACTTTCATTCGAATTCTTGATACAAAATCTACTTCAAATTATCGAATGTATAACTATTTCAATATTTGTATCGTCAGACTTCATCATCAGCGCAGAATAAATGAAAACAAGCATAGTAATTAGAATAATGATTGCATAAGTTTCTGAATGAACTATGTTCATATCGTTTTGACATATAAAGAAATCATATTCTCATCGAAAGATGAGTTGTCCTCTTGTTATCCCTAAAAATACGTGAACTCCGTTTTTTCGGAATTGTCAATGCATACATTTTCCTATCGTTCATTCCTGCAGAAGATGTTTTATATGGACTATGCCTCCGCGAGACTGGATTCAGTATTCTAATTCGCCTCTCTTTTCGGAGGCCAGCTAATCTCGATCTGAGTTTACACCTGAGGAAGGGATCATTAGAGCATATTGCTCTGAACCTTTCGCAGGTCTGGTAAACACTCAGCAGAGAGTCAACGTTAAGGTACCGAAAAATAGTGGACATCATTTCCACTGGCTGTACCTTGAAGAGGTCCTCATCACCTCTGAAGCATCTAGGCAATACACTGAACTCCATATTTACCACTTCATGAACAGGCTCGCTTTCGAATCTGAGGCATCTAGAACCTACACGGCTATTTATATATGAAGATTTCGCTCTGAGTAACCAATGATATCGATTTGAAGGCCGTTACCTACTCCATTAGCGGCATGGAGAAATCTCGTTCCTGGGTCTAAGATTCGAACGTGTAGACATGCCAAATAATTTCCTAGATGCATTGACACCGATTGAATCATTGAGATTGCGGCAAGGTGAAGATCATGATAAGTAATGCCTTCAAGATAGAAAAGCTATTTTCGGATTATGGACTATAGTGAACATTTATTGTTCTATCATGTGAGACTGGACCTATTTCATTTCATTTATTTAACAAAAAATATTGGTAATTCCTTCCACGTCGAAAACTTTGTTGTCAGGGATGCTGATGTTTCAAAATAACATAATTTTCAGACATATTCGAAACAGAAGTTAGTTGAAAATTCAGAATGCATTATGGTATTTCCTGATGAAATGATAACTTCATATCGGATGACCTTTCGTCTGAAACACTCTCGAAAAGTTCTCATATACATGAAAAAAAATTTGTAAAGTTTAAAGAGAAGAACTTCATAGGGTTGAAAGTCGTCCCAGAAAAGAGCATGTTCAAGTTACTTATAATTCAATCATTCCATTTCGCTCTATCATTCACTTTTATCCGAATTCTTGATACAAAATCTACTTGAAATTATCGAATAAATAAATATCTCAATATTGGTATCGTCTGACTTCATCATCACGGCAGAATCATTAAAAACAAGCTAATTAGAATAAAAATTGCATAAGTTTCTGAATAAACTATATTCCTATCGTTTTGACATATAAAGAAATCATATTCTCATCGGAAGATGAGTTGTCCTCTTGTTACCCCTAAAAATACGTGAACTCCGTTTTCTCGGAATTGTCAATGCATACATTTTCCTATCGTTCATTCCTGCTGAAGAAGTTTCATTTGGACTATGCCTCCGCGAGACTGCATTCAGTATTCTTATTCGCCTCTCTTTTCGGAGGCCAGCTAATCTCGATCTGAGTTTAAACCTGAGGAGGGGATCATTAGAGCATATTGCACTGAACCATTTGAAGGTCTGGTAAACACTCAGCAGGGCGTCAACGTCGAGGTATCGAAAAATAGTGGACATCATTTCCACTGGCAGTACCTTGAAGGGATCCTCATCACCTCTGAAGCATCTAGGCAATACTCTGAACCCCATATTTACCAAGTCATGAACAGGCTCGCTTTCGAATTTGAGGCATCTAGAACCTACACGGCTATTTATATATGAAGATTTCGCTCTGAGTAACCAATGAGATCGATGCGAAGGCCATTACCTCCTCCATAAGCGGCATGGGGAAATCTCGTTCCTGGATCTATGATTCGAACGTGTAGACATGTCAAATAATTTCCTCGATGCATTGACACCGATTGAGTCATTGAGATTGCGGCAAGGTGAAGAACATGGTAAGTAATGCCTTCAAAATAGAAGAACTATTTTCGGATTATGTAATAAAGTGAACATTTATTGTTCTATCATGTGAGACTGGACTTATTTCATTTCATTTATTTTACAAAAAATATTGGTCATTCCTTTCACGTCGAAAACTTTGTTGTCAGGGATGCTGATGTTTCAAAATAACATAATTTTCAGACATATGCGAAACAGAAGTTAGTTGAAAATTCAGAATGCATTATGGTATTTCCTGATGAAATGATAACTTCATATCGGATGACCTTTTGTCTGAAACATTCTCGAAAATTTCTCAAATACATGAAAAAAAAAATTAGTAAAGTTTAAAGAGAAAGACTGCATAGGGTTGAAAGTCCTCCCTGAAAAGAGCATGTTCAAGTTACATATAATTTAATCATTCCATTTCGCTCTATCGTTCACTTTTATCCGAATTCTTGATACAAAATCTACTTGAAATTATCGAATAAATAAATATCTCAATATTGGTATCGTCTGACTTCATCATCACGGCAGAATCATTAAAAACAAGCTAATTAGAATAAAAATTGCATAAGTTTCTGAATAAACTATATTCCTATCGTTTTGACATATAAAGAAATCATATTCTCATCGGAAGATGAGTTGTCCTCTTGTTACCCCTAAAAATACGTGAACTCCGTTTTCTCGGAATTGTCAATGCATACATTTTCCTATCGTTCATTCCTGCTGAAGAAGTTTCATTTGGACTATGCCTCCGCGAGACTGCATTCAGTATTCTTATTCGCCTCTCTTTTCGGAGGCCAGCTAATCTCGATCTGAGTTTACACCTGAGGAGGGGATCATTAGAGCATATTGCACTGAACCATTTGAAGGTCTGGTAAACACTCAGCAGGGCGTCAACGTCGAGGTATCGAAAAATAGTGGACATCATTTCCACTGGCAGTACCTTGAAGGGATCCTCATCACCTCTGAAGCATCTAGGCAATACTCTGAACCCCATATTTACCAAGTCATGAACAGGCTCGCTTTCGAATTTGAGGCATCTAGAACCTACACGGCTATTTATATATGAAGATTTCGCTCTGAGTAACCAATGAGATCGATGCGAAGGCCATTACCTCCTCCATAAGCGGCATGGGGAAATCTCGTTCCTGGATCTATGATTCGAACGTGTAGACATGTCAAATAATTTCCTCGATGCATTGACACCGATTGAGTCATTGAGATTGCGGCAAGGTGAAGAACATGGTAAGTAATGCCTTCAAAATAGAAGAACTATTTTCGGATTATGTAATAAAGTGAACATTTATTGTTCTATCATGTGAGACTGGACTTATTTCATTTCATTTATTTTACAAAAAATATTGGTCATTCCTTTCACGTCGAAAACTTTGTTGTCAGGGATGCTGATGTTTCAAAATAACATAATTTTCAGACATATGCGAAACAGAAGTTAGTTGAAAATTCAGAATGCATTATGGTATTTCCTGATGAAATGATAACTTCATATCGGATGACCTTTTGTCTGAAACATTCTCGAAAATTTCTCAAATACATGAAAAAAAAAATTAGTAAAGTTTAAAGAGAAAGACTGCATAGGGTTGAAAGTCCTCCCTGAAAAGAGCATGTTCAAGTTACATATAATTTAATCATTCCATTTCGCTCTATCGTTCACTTTCATTCGAATTCTTGATACAAAATCTACTTCAAATTATCGAATGTATAAATATTTCAATATTTGTATCGTCAGACTTCATCATGAGGGCAGAATAAATGAAAACAAGCATAGTAATCAGAATAATGATTGCATAAGTTTCTGGATGAACTATGTTCATATCGTTTTGACATATAAAGAAATCATATTCTCATCGAAAGATGAGTTGTCCTCTTGTTATCCCTAAAAATACGTGAACTCCGTTTTTTCGGAATTGTCGATGCATACATTTTCCTATCGTTCATTCCTGCAGAAGAAGTTTTATATGGACTATGCCTCCGCGAGACTGGATTCAGTATTCTAATTCGCCTCTCTTTTCGGAGGCCAGCTAATCTCGATCTGAGTTTACAACTGAGGAAGGGATCATTAGAGCATATTGCACTGAACCATTCGCAGGTCTGGTAAACACTCAGCAGGGAGTCAACGTCAAGGTACCGAAAAATAGTGGACATCATTTCCACTGGCAGTACCTTGAAGGGATCCTCATCACCTCTGAAGCATCTAGGCAATACTCCGAACTCCATATTTACCAACTCATGAACAGGCTCGCTTTCGAATCTGAGGCATCTAGAACTTACGCGGCTATTTATAGGAAGATTTCGCTCTGAGTGACCAATGAGATCTATGCGAAGGCCATTACCCCCTCCATTAGCGGCATGGAGATATCTCGTTCCTGGGTCTATGATTCGAACGTGTAGACATGCTAAATAATTTCCTAGATGCATTGACACCGATTGAGTCATTGAGATTGCGGCAAGGTGAAGATCATGATAAGTAATGCCTTCAAGATAGAAAAGCTATTTTCGGATTATGGACTATAGTGAACATTTATATTTCTTTCATGTGAGACTGAACCTATTTCATTTCATTTATTTAACAAAAAATATTGGTCATTCCTTTCACGTCGAAAACTTTGTTGTCAGGGATGCTGATGTTTCAAAATAACATAATTTTCAAACATATTCGAAACAGAAGTTAGTTGAAAATTCAGAATGCATTATGGTATTTCCTGATGAAATGATTATTTCATATCGGATGACCTTTTGTTCGAAAGACTCTCGAGAATTTCTGAAATACATGAAAAAAAATTTGTGAAGTTAAAAGAGAAGAACTTCATAGGGTTGGAAGTCCTCACAGAAACGAGCATGTTCAAGTTACATATAATTTAATCATTCCATTTCGCTCTATCGTTCACTTTTATTCGAATTCTTGATACAAAATCTACTTAAAATTATTCGCCTCTCTTTTCGGAGGCCAGCTAATCTCGATCTGAGTTTACACCTGAGGAAGGGATCATTAGAGCATATTGCACTGAACCATTCGCAGGTCTGGTAAACACTCAGCAGGGCGTCAACGTCAAGGTATCGAAAAATAGTGGACATCATTTCCACTGGCAGTACCTTGAAGGGATCCTCATCACCTCTGAAGCATCTAGGCAATACTCTGAACTCCATATTTACCAACTCATGAACAGACTCGCTTTCGAATTTGAGGCATCTAGAACCTACACGGCTATTTATATATGAAGATTTCGCTCTGAGTAACCAATGAGATCGATGCGAAGGTCATTACCTCCTCCATAAGCGGCATGGGGAAATCTCGTTCCTGGGTCTATGATTCGAACGTGTAGACATGTCAAATAATTTCCTCGATGCATTGACACCGATTGAGTCATTGAGATTGCGGCAAGGTGAATAACATGGTAAGTAATGCCTTCAAAATAGAAAAACTATTTTCGGATTATGTAATAAAGTGAACATTTATTGTTCTATCATGTGAGACTGGACTTATTTCATTTCATTTATTTTACAAAAAATATTGGCCATTCCTTTCACGTCGAAAACTTTGTTGTCAGGGATGCTGATGTTTCAAAATAACATAATTTACAGAATGAGAGAAATAATGAGAGAAATGGACTCGCAAATTTTCCTATTTTTATAATTTACAGACATATTCGAAACAGAAGTTAGTTGAAAATTCAGAATGCATTATGGTATTTCCTGATGAAATGATAACTTCATATCGGATGACCTTTTGTCTGAAACATTCTCGAAAATTTCTCAAATACATGAAAAAAAAATTAGTAAAGTTTGAAGAGAAAGACTTCATAGGGTTGAAAGTCCTCCCTGAAAAGAGCATGTTCAAGTTACATATAATTTAATCATTCCATTTCGCTCTATCGTTCACTTTCATTCGAATTCTTGATACAAAATCTACTTCAAATTATCGAATGTATAAATATTTCAATATTTGTATCGTCAGACTTCATCATGAGGGCAGAATAAATGAAAACAAGCATAGTAATTAGAATAATGATTGCATAAGTTTCTGAATAAACTATGTTCATATCGTTTTGACATATAAAGAAATCATATTCTCATCGAAAGATGAGTTGTCCTCTTGTTATCCCTAAGAATACGTGAACTCCGTTTTTTCGGAATTGTCAATGAATACATTTTCCTATCGTTCATTCCTGCTGAAGAAGTTTCATTTGGACTATGCCTCCGCGAGACTGGATTCAGTATTCTTATTCGCCTCTCTTTTCGGAGGCCATCTTATCTCGATCTGAGTTTACACCTGAGGAAGGGATCATTAGAGCATATTGCACTGAACCATTCGCAGGTCTGGTAAACACTCAGCAGGGAGTCAACGTCAAGGTACCGAAAAATAGTGGACATCATTTCCACTGGCAGTACCTTGAAGGGATCCTCATCACCTCTGAAGCATCTAGGCAATACTCTGAACTCCATATTTACCAACTCATGAACATGCTCGCTTTCGAATCTGAGGCATCTAGAACCTACACGGCTATTTATATATGAAGATTTCGCTCTGAGTAACCAATGATATCGATGCGAAGGCCGTTACCTACTCCATTAGCGGCATGGAGAAATCTCGTTCCTGGGTCTATGATTCGAACGTGTAGACATGCCGAATAATTTCCTAGATGCATTGACACCGATTGAGTCATTGAGATTGCGGCAAGGTGACGAACATGATAAGTAATGCCTTCAAAATAGAAAAGCTATTTTCGGATTATGTAATATAGTGAACATTTATTGTTCTATCATGTGAGACTGGACCTATTTCATTTCATTTATCTCACAAAAAATATTGGTCATTCCTTTCACGTCGAAAAGTTCGTTGTCAGGAATGCTGATGTTTCAAAATAACATAATTTTCAGACATATTCGAAACAGAAGTTAGTTGAAAATTCAGAATGCATTATGGTATTTCCTGATGAAATGATAACTTCATATCGGATGACCTTTTGTCTGAAACATTCTCGAAAATTTCTCAAATACCTACATGAAAAAAAAATTAGTAAAGTTTAGAGAGAAAGACTTCATAGGGTTGAAAGTCCTCCCAGAAAAGAGCATGTTCAAGTTACATATAATTTAATCATTCCATTTCGCTCTATCGTTCACTTTTATTCGTATTCTCGATACAAAATCTACTTCAAATTATCGAATGTATGAATATTTCAATATTTGTATCGTCAGACTTCATCATCAGCGCAGAATAAATGAAAACAAGCATAGTAATTAGAATAATAATTGCATAAGTTTCTGAATAAACTATATTCATATCGTTTTGACATATAAATAAATCATATTCTCATCGGAAGATGAGTTGTCCTCTTGTTATCCCTAAAAATACGTGAACTCCGTCTTTTCGGAATTGTCAATGCATACATTTTCCTATCGTTCATTCCTGCTGAAGAAGTTTCATTTGGACTATGCCTCCGCGAGACTGGATTCAGTATTCTTATTCGCCTCTCTTTTCGGAGGCCAGCTAATCTCGATCTGAGTTTACACCTGAGGAAGGGATCATTAGAGCATATTGCACTGAACCATTCGCAGGTCTGGTAAACACTCAGCAGGGAGTCAACGTCAAGGTACCGAAAAATAGTGGACATCATTTCCACTGGCTGTACCTTGAAGGGATCCTCATCACCTCTGAAGCATCTAGGCAATACTCTGAACTCCATATTTACCAACTCATGAACAGGCTCGCTTTCGAATCTGAGGCATCTAGAACTTACGCGGCTATTTATAGGAAGGTTTCGCTCTGAGTAACCAATGAGATCGATGCGAAGGCCATTACCCCCTCCATTAGCGGCATGGAGAAATCTCGTTCCTGGGTCTATGATTCGAACGTGTAGACATGCTAAATAATTTCCTAGATGCATTGACACCGATTGAGTCATTGAGATTGCGGCAAGGTGAAGAACATGGTAAGTAATGCCTTCAAAATAGAAGAACTATTTTCGGATAATGTAATGAAGTGAACGTTTATTGTTCTATCATGTGAGACTGGACCTATTTCATTTCATTTATTTAACAAAAAATATTGGTCATTCCTTTCACGTCGAAAACTTTGTTGTCAGGAATGCTGATGTTTCAAAATAACATAATTTTCAGACATATTCGAAACAGAAGTTAGTTGAAAATTCAGAATGCATTATGGTATTTCCTGATGAAATGATAACTTCATATCGGATGACCTTTCGTCTGAAACACTCTCGAAAATTTCTCAAATACATGAAAAAAAAATTAGAAAAGTTTAAAGAGAAGAACTTCATAGGGTTGGAAGTCCTCCCAGAAACGAGCATGTTCAAGTTACATATAATTTAATCATTCCATTTCGCTCTATCGTTCACTTTTATTCGAATTCTTGATACAAAATCTACTTCAAATTATCGAATGTATAAATATTTCAATATTTGTATCGTCAGACTCCATCATCAGGGCAGAATAAATGAAAACAAGCATAGTAAGTAGAATAATGATTGCATAAGTTTCTGAATAAACTATGTTCATATCGTTTTGACATATAAAGAAATCATATTCTCATCGAAAGATGAGTTGTCCTCTTGTTATCCCTAAGAATACGTGAACTCCGTTTTTTCGGAATTGTCAATGCATACATTTTCCTATCGTTCATTCCTGCTGAAGAAGTTTCATTTGGACTATGCCTCCGCGAGACCGGATTCAGTATTCTTATTCGCCTCTCTTTTCGGAGGCCAGCTAATCTCGATCTGAGTTTACACCTGAGGAAGGGATCATTAGAGCATATTGCACTGAACCATTCGCAGGTCTGGTAAACACTCAGCAGGGAGTCAACGTCAAGGTACCGAAAAATAGTGGACATCATTTCCACTGGCAGTACCTTGAAGGGATCCTCATCTTACGCCAGTTTCTGAAAGTGAGGTTTATAATATATTGAACAGTCTGAAAAATACATGTTCACAAGGCGTTGACAACATTCCATCCTGTTTGCTCAAAAGTGCTGCTACCTGGGTTACCCCCGTGTTAACTCATTTAATAAATTTGTCATTAAAAGCTGGTATATTTCCTGATATTTTCAAATTAGCCCGCGTTAAAATGTTGTTCAAAAAAGGCGACCACACAGCGACTGAGAATTATAGACCGATTTCATTGTTGTCATCAGTTTCAAAAATTATCGAAAGAGTGATATTTGAGAAAATACTCTCGTTTCTCGATAAGTATAACTTACTGTCGAGTTGTCAACACGGATTCCGGCACAAAAGATCAACGCAATCAGCGATAATGGCTTTCATCACAAAACTTTATGAGAGTATTGAAGACCGAAAAAAGTGTATAGCCATCTTTATGGATTTAAGCAAGGCGTTTGATTTAGTATCGCACGACCTTCTTTTAAAGAAAATGAGTTCGATTGGGTTGAGAGGTCAAATAAACCAATTAATCCATTCATATTTGGCAGGCCGAATGCAATTCGTTGAAATTAATGGAGTTCGTTCATCTCATGTTGATGTCAAATGTGGTGTACCGCAGGGATCCATATTGGGTCCTCTGCTTTTTTTGATATTTATCAACGATCTACCTGATGTAATTGCTGACCCATCAAATCTGGTGATATTTGCTGATGACAACACACTTCTCTGTACTGGAAGGTCTGATCACGAGGCGTCATTGGTTGCACATGAAAGACTCACTATGTTCTCTGATTGGTTTGCTGAGAACGAGCTGTTTCTCAATATCAGTAAAACAGTTTTCATTAAGTTCTCATTCAAAAACACCAGCAACCATATGAATAAAAGCCTTTTGATAAAAATCAATTCCAAATCTATAGTACAGGTAGAATTCACCAGGTTCCTGGGAATTACAATTGATTCCAACCTCAACTGGAAAGAGCATATTAACAACCTTTGCTCCCAATTATCTTCCGTATGCTATGCGATATATAGATTAAAAACTACTACGAACGATAATATATGCATGTCATATTACTCAAGCCACTTTCGTTCCAGAATAACATATGGTATTTTGTTTTGGGGTTCTGCTGCCTGTAGTGAACGTGTATTCAAACTGCAAAAAAAGGCAGTCAGATTTATTTGTGGGGTTTCCCTAAGAACATCCTGTAGACCTTTATTCAGAAGACTTAAAATTTTACCCCTAGCCTGTATTTATATGTATGAAATACTGAAATTTGTAAAAATTAACTTAGATAAATTCTTACCACTGAATTTCAATCACGATTATTTTACAAGGCAATCACATGATCTGACTGTTCCTCATCACAGCCTGACTGGATATGAGAAATCACCAAGATATATGGGAATCAAACTATACAACGCACTTCCTATTGAATTAAGGCGTATTGAAAATATAAGATCTTTTAATAAATCTGTTGAACAGTTTTTCTTGACTAAATGCTTCTACTCTGTTGGAGAATATTTTGATCATAATGGTTAGTTCTTGCACTCATGACATATCCTATACCTGTTTATATTTATTATTTCTTTGTAAATATGTGGTTCTGAGGATAAATAAATTATTATTATTATTATTATTATTATCACCTCTGAAGCATCTAGGAAATACTCCGAACTCCATATTTACCAACTCATGAACAGGCTCGCTTTCGAATCTGAGGCATCTAGAAACTACACGGCTATTTATATATGAAGATTTCGCTCTGAGTAACCAATATGCGAAGGCCATTACCCCCTCCATTAGCGGCATGGAGAAATCTCGTTCCTGGGTCTATGATTCGAACGTGTAGACATGCCAAATAATTTCCTAGATGCATTGACACCGATTGAGTCATTGAGATTGCGGCAAGGTGAAGAACATGATAAGTAATGCCTTCAAAATAGAAAAGCTATTTTCGGATTATGGACTATAGTGAACATTTATTGTTCTATCATGTGAGACTGGACCTATTTCATTTCATTTATTTTACAAAAAATATTGGTCATTCCTTTCACGTCGAAAACTTTGTTGTCAGGGATGCTAATGTTTCAAAATAACATAATTTTCAGACATATTCGAAACAGGAGTTAGTTGAGAATTCAGAATGCATTATGGTATTTCCTGACGAAATGATAACTTCATATCGGATGACTTTTTGTCTGAAACATTCTCGAAAATTTCTCAAATACATGAAAAAAAAAATTAGTTAAGTTTAAAGAGAAAAACTTCATAGAGTTGGAAGTCCTCCCAGAAAAGAGCATGTTCAAGTTACATATAATTTAATCATTCCATTTCGCTCTATCGTTCACTTTTATTCGAATTCTTGATACAAAATCTACTTCAAATTATCGAATGTATAAATATTTCAATATTTGTATCGTCAGACTTCATCATCAGGGCAGAATAAATGAAAACAAGCATAGTTATTAGAATAATGATTGCATAAGTTTCTGAATGAACTATGTTCATATCGTTTTGACATATAAAGAAATCATATTCTCATCGAAAGATGAGTTGTCCTCTTGTTATCCCTAAAAATACGTGAACTCCGTTTTTTCGGAATTGTCGATGCATACATTTTCCTATCGCTCATTCCTGCAGAAGAAGTTTTATATGGACTATGCCTCCGCGAGACTGGATTCAGTATTCTAATTCGCCTCTCTTTTCGGAGGCCAGCTAATCTCGATCTGAGTTAACAACTGAGGAAGGGATCATTAGAGCATATTGCACTGAACCATTCGCAGGTCTGGTAAACACTCAGCAGGGAGTCAACGTCAAGGTACCGAAAAATAGTGGACATCATTTCCACTGGCAGTACCTTGAAGGGATCCTCATCACCTCTGAAGCATCTAGGCAATACTCCGAACTCCATATTTACCAACTCATGAACAGGCTCGCTTTCGAATCTGAGGCATCTAGAACTTACGCGGCTATTTATAGGAAGATTTCGCTCTGAGTGACCAATGAGATCTATGCGAAGGCCATTACCCCCTCCATTAGCGGCATGGAGATATCTCGTTCCTGGGTCTATGATTCGAACGTGTAGACATGCTAAATAATTTCCTAGATGCATTGACACCGATTGAGTCATTGAGATTGCGGCAAGGTGAAGATCATGATAAGTAATGCCTTCAAGATAGAAAAGCTATTTTCGGATTATGGACTATAGTGAACATTTATATTTCTTTCATGTGAGACTGAACCTATTTCATTTCATTTATTTAACAAAAAATATTGGTCATTCCTTTCACGTCGAAAACTTTGTTGTCAGGGATGCTGATGTTTCAAAATAACATAATTTTCAAACATATTCGAAACAGAAGTTAGTTGAAAATTCAGAATGCATTATGGTATTTCCTGATGAAATGATTATTTCATATCGGATGACCTTTTGTTCGAAAGACTCTCGAGAATTTCTGAAATACATGAAAAAAAATTAGTGAAGTTAAAAGAGAAGAACTTCATAGGGTTGGAAGTCCTCCCAGAAACGAGCATGTTCAAGTTACATATAATTTAATCATTCCATTTCGCTCTATCGTTCACTTTTATTCGAATTCTTGATACAAAATCTACTTAAAATTATTCGCCTCTCTTTTCGGAGGCCAGCTAATCTCGATCTGAGTTTACACCTGAGGAAGGGATCATTAGAGCATATTGCACTGAACCATTCGCAGGTCTGGTAAACACTCAGCAGGGCGTCAACGTCAAGGTATCGAAAAATAGTGGACATCATTTCCACTGGCAGTACCTTGAAGGGATCCTCATCACCTCTGAAGCATCTAGGCAATACTCTGAACTCCATATTTACCAACTCATGAACAGACTCGCTTTCGAATTTGAGGCATCTAGAACCTACACGGCTATTTATATATGAAGATTTCGCTCTGAGTAACCAATGAGATCGATGCGAAGGTCATTACCTCCTCCATAAGCGGCATGGGGAAATCTCGTTCCTGGGTCTATGATTCGAACGTGTAGACATGTCAAATAATTTCCTCGATGCATTGACACCGATTGAGTCATTGAGATTGCGGCAAGGTGAATAACATGGTAAGTAATGCCTTCAAAATAGAAGAACTATTTTCGGATTATGTAATAAAGTGAACATTTATTGTTCTATCATGTGAGACTGGACTTATTTCATTTCATTTATTTTACAAAAAATATTGGCCATTCCTTTCACGTCGAAAACTTTGTTGTCAGGGATGCTGATGTTTCAAAATAACATAATTTACAGAATGAGAGAAATAATGAGAGAAATGGACTCGCAAATTTTCCTATTTTTATAATTTACAGACATATTCGAAACAGAAGTTAGTTGAAAATTCAGAATGCATTATGGTATTTCCTGATGAAATGATAACTTCATATCGGATGACCTTTTGTCTGAAACATTCTCGAAAATTTCTCAAATACATGAAAAAAAAATTAGTAAAGTTTGAAGAGAAAGACTTCATAGGGTTGAAAGTCCTCCCTGAAAAGAGCATGTTCAAGTTACATATAATTTAATCATTCCATTTCGCTCTATCGTTCACTTTCATTCGAATTCTTGATACAAAATCTACTTCAAATTATCGAATGTATAAATATTTCAATATTTGTATCGTCAGACTTCATCATGAGGGCAGAATAAATGAAAACAAGCATAGTAATTAGAGTAATGATTGCATAAGTTTCTGAATAAACTATGTTCATATCGTTTTGACATATAAAGAAATCATATTCTCATCGAAAGATGAGTTGTCCTCTTGTTATCCCTAAGAATACGTGAACTCCGTTTTTTCGGAATTGTCAATGCATACATTTTCCTATCGTTCATTCCTGCTGAAGAAGTTTCATTTGGACTATGCCTCCGCGAGACTGGATTCAGTATTCTTATTCGCCTCTCTTTTCGGAGGCCATCTTATCTCGATCTGAGTTTACACCTGAGGAAGGGATCATTAGAGCATATTGCACTGAACCATTCGCAGGTCTGGTAAACACTCAGCAGGGAGTCAACGTCAAGGTACCGAAAAATAGTGGACATCATTTCCACTGGCAGTACCTTGAAGGGATCCTCATCACCTCTGAAGCATCTAGGAAATACTCCGAACTCCATATTCACCAACTCATGAACAGGCTCGCTTTCGAATCTGAGGCATCTAGAAACTACACGGCTATTTATATATGAAGATTTCGCTCTGAGTAACCAATATGCGAAGGCCATTACCCCCTCCATTAGCGGCATGGAGAAATCTCGTTCCTGGGTCTATGATTCGAACGTGTAGACATGCCAAATAATTTCCTAGATGCATTGACACCGATTGAGTCATTGAGATTGCGGCAAGGTGAAGAACATGATAAGTAATGCCTTCAAAATAGAAAAGCTATTTTCGGATTATGGACTATAGTGAACATTTATTGTTCTATCATGTGAGACTGGACCTATTTCATTCAATTTATTTTACAAAAAATATTGGTCATTCCTTTCACGTCGAAAACTTTGTTGTCAGGGATGCTAATGTTTCAAAATAACATAATTTTCAGACATATTCGAAACAGGAGTTAGTTGAGAATTCAGAATGCATTATGGTATTTCCTGACGAAATGATAACTTCATATCGGATGACTTTTTGTCTGAAACATTCTCGAAAATTTCTCAAATACATGAAAAAAAAAATTAGTTAAGTTTAAAGAGAAAAACTTCATAGAGTTGGAAGTCCTCCCAGAAAAGAGCATGTTCAAGTTACATATAATTTAATCATTCCATTTCGCTCTATCGTTCACTTTTATTCGAATTCTTGATACAAAATCTACTTCAAATTATCGAATGTATAAATATTTCAATATTTGTATCGTCAGACTTCATCATCAGGGCAGAATAAATGAAAACAAGCATAGTTATTAGAATAATGATTGCATAAGTTTCTGAATGAACTATGTTCATATCGTTTTGACATATAAAGAAATCATATTCTCATCGAAAGATGAGTTGTCCTCTTGTTATCCCTAAAAATACGTGTACTCCGTTTTTTCGGAATTGTCAATGCATACATTTTCCTATCGTTCATTCCTGCAGAAGAAGGTTCATATGGACTATGCCTCCGCGAGACTGGATTCAGTATTCTAATTCGCCTCTCTTTTCGGAGGCCAGCTAATCTCGATCTGAGTTTAAACCTGAGAAAGGGATCATGAGAGCATATTGCTCTGAACCTTTCGCAGGTCTGGTAAACACTCAGCAGAGAGTCAACGTCAAGGTACCGAAAAATAGTGGACATCATTTCCACTGGCAGTACCTTGAAGGGATCCTCATCACCTCTGAAGCATCTAGGCAATACTCTGAACTCCATATTTACCACAGAAATATAATAAATACTAGAACGCCAATAGGCTCACAATTCCTGGCACCTCATAGGGAAAATTGACCTACTACAGAGTTTGCGCAATATGTGAACGTGTCATCAGGGTAGGACTTAAAATTTTTGACTTCGTGAATGTGGTATGAATAAGTTGTCGATATCAACATTTGCAATAATAATAAAATAGCTGTAGTATCTTACTTAAACTAAACTTACTTTCATAAAATGGGTTTCTCCTTTATTTGCGCAAAAAAGAACCATGCACTTCATTTTGTCTATAATTTGTCACAGCACTCGACTATCAAAATTAACTAGTAAAACTCAAGTACAAAACTAAACTAAAGGAGTATCAGTACTACACAATGTTCAAGAAAACAACGAGGAAACACCGAAAACGAAGCAGAAAAGGCAAGCGAATTTATACGAATGAATAAACAGGAAAGCACACAGCGAAGGGAATCAACAAATCCTAAAATACGACACTGCTCTTTTTCTGATGTGAAGATGTGTTTGTTTTCGTCGCGTAGCGGTGTTGCCGAATTCACTGGTTTCACAATAAGATTTATTCCGAACTTCATCTGAAACCATAATGCTTGGCAACCACGTGGCAAGAAAAGACGAGTTGCGCATGTACAAGTAGTAGGTGTTTATTCGCTATGTGGGGTCATTTTTCTGAATCTCGGACGTACCTAATAGCATTCTAGTATTTATTATATTTCTGTGATATTTACCAACTCATGAACAGGCTCACTTTCGAATATGAGGCATCTAGAACCTACGCGGCTATTTATAGGAAGATTTCGCTCTGAATGACCAATGAGATCTATGCGAAGGCCATTACCCCCTCCATTAGCGGCATGGAGAAATCTCGTTCCTGGGTCTATGATTCGAACGTGTAGACATGTCAAATAATTTCCTCGATGCATTGACACCGATTGAGTCATTGAGATTGCGGCAAGGTGAAGAACATGGTAAGTAATGCCTTCAAAATAGTAGAGCTATTTTCGGATTATGTAATATAGTGAACATTTATTGTTCTATCATGTGAGACTGGACCTATTTCATTTCATTTATCTCACAAAAAATATTGGTCATTCCTTTCACGTCGAAAAGTTCGTTGTCAGGAATGCTGATGTTTCAAAATAACATAATTTTCAGACATATTCGAAACAGAAGTTAGTTGAAAATTCAGAATGCATTATGGTATTTCCTGATGAAATGATAACTTCATATCGGATGACCTTTTGTCTGAAACATTCTCGAAAATTTCTCAAATACCTACATGAAAAAAAAATTAGTAAAGTTTAAAGAGAAAGACTTCATAGGGTTGAAAGTCCTTCCAGAAAAGAGCATGTTCAAGTTACATATAATTTAATCATTCCATTTCGCTCTATCGTTCATTTTTATTCGAATTCTTGATACAAAATCTACTTCAAATTATCGAATGTATGAATATTTCAATATTTGTATCGTCAGACTTCATCATCAGCGCAGAATAAATGAAAACAAGCATAGTAATTAGAATAATAATTGCATAAGTTTCTGAATAAACTATATTCATATCGTTTTGACATATAAATAAATCATATTCTCATCGGAAGATGAGTTGTCCTCTTGTTATCCCTAAAAATACGTGAACTCCGTCTTTTCGGAATTGTCAATGCATACATTTTCCTATCGTTCATTCCTGCTGAAGAAGTTTCATTTGGACTATGCCTCCGCGAGACTGGATTCAGTATTCTTATTCGCCTCTCTTTTCGGAGGCCAGCTAATCTCGATCTGAGTTTACACCTGAGGAAGGGATCATTAGAGCATATTGCACTGAACCATTCGCAGGTCTGGTAAACACTCAGCAGGGAGTCAACGTCAAGGTACCGAAAAATAGTGGACATCATTTATTCATTTCCACTGGCAGTACCTTGAAGGGATCCTCATCACCTCTGAAGCATCTAGGCAATACTCTGAACTCCATATTTACCAACTCATGAACAGGCTCGCTTTCGAATCTGAGGCATCTAGAACCTACACGGCTATTTATATATGAAGATTTCGCTCTGAGTAACCAATGATATCGATGCGAAGGCCGTTACCTACTCCATTAGCGGCATGGAGAAATCTCGTTCCTGGGTCTATGATTCGAACGTGTAGCCATGCCGAATAATTTCCTAGATGTATTGACACCGATTGAGTCATTGAGATTGCGGCAAGGTGACGAACATGATAAGTAATGCCTTCAAAATAGAAAAGCTATTTTCGGATTATGGACTATAGTGAACATTTATTGTTCTATCATGTGAGACTGGACCTATTTCATTTATTTAACAAAAAATATTGGTCATTCCTTCCACGTCGAAAACTTTGTTGTCAGGGATGCTGATGTTTCAAAATAACATAATTTCCAGACATATTGGAAACAGAAGTTAGTTGAAAATTCAGAATGCATTATGGTATTTCCTGATGAAATGATAACTTCACATCGGATGACCTTTTGTTTGAAAGACTCTCGAGAATTTCTAAAATACATGAAAAAAAATTAGTGAAGTTAAAAGAAAAGAACTTCATAGGGTTGGAAGTCCTCCCAGAAACGAGCATGTTCAAGTTACATATAATTTAATCATTCCATTTGGCTCTATCTTTCACTTTTATTCGAATTCTTGATACAAAATCTACTTAAAATTATCGATATTTCAATATTGGTATCGTCACCCTTCATCATCACGGCAGAATAAATAAAAACAAGCTAATTAGAATAAAAATTGCATAAGTTTCTGAATAAACTATATTCCTATCGTTTTGACATATAAAGAAATCATATTCTCATCGGAAGATGAGTTGTCCTCTTGTTGCGCCTAAAAATACGTGAATTTCGTTTTTTCGGAATTGTCAATGCATACATTTTGCTATCGTTCATTCCTGCAGAAGAAGTTTCATATCCCTGCCAAAAATGTCTCATAGAAACTGATAGAAAATGTATGTATGAGAACTTATGAGATCCTAATTGGATAGTGAAACCGCAATTCCGTATAAAAACATATACGATATTCATCAGTATTTAATGGAGACTACAGATACACATTGGTTTAGGTTCTAATGGCATTTCCTAACGTAAATCATATCCGTTTCTATAAGCGATTCCTACATTGAATTGTCCTTGTTCCTACGAGTTTTTATAAGACTCAATAGTTTTCAAATGTGTTTTTCACACATAACTCATATCTGTTCCTACGAGTTTTGATGAGAATCTATAGTTTTCAAATGTGGTTTTCACACACAATACCTACCTGTTTCTAATGTGTTTCCACAGATAACTCATATCTGTTTCTACGAGTTTCTATAAGAATCTATAGTTTTCAAATGTGTTTTTCACACATAAGACCTACCTGTTTCTAATGTGTTTTTACATATAACTCATATCTGTTCCTACGAGTTTTGATGAGAATCTATAGTTTTCAAATGTGGTTTTCACACATAATACCTACCTGTTTCTAATGTGTTTTTACACACAACTCATATCCGTTTCTACGAGTTTCTATAAGAATCTATGGTTTTCAAATGTGGTTTTCACACATAAGACCTACCTGTTTCTAATGTATTTTTACAAATAACTCTAATCCGTTTCTACGAGTTTTTATAAGAATCTATAGTTTTCAAATATGGTTTTCACCTCGGTTTTCACTCATAATACCTACCTGTTTCTAATGTGTTTTTACACATGCTTCATATTCGTTTCTATGAGAATCTATAGTTTTTCAATGAGGTTTTCACACGTAATACCTACCTGTTACAAATCTGTTTCTACCTCGGTTTCTACACAAAATTAATTTCTGCTGTATGTTTTACGAGTTGATGAGGTTTGAAAATAAATGAGAATGTATAAGATTTCAAGGTTATAAGGATCTATAGTTCTCAAATTGTGTTTCTGATGGCAATTCAGAAAATTAGTACAATATGGTTTGCATGTGTTTAACCAAGAGGATAATAGAAGAGAATGTATGACATTGAAGTTAGAGTGAAAATGTAAATTCATATCGTACCATCACCGATATTCGCCAGAAATCATTACAATTCACAGTTAATCATTCGCTAATGAGAATTTGACAGTTTAAAAGTTTAGTTGAAATATCTTCCATATGTTTCTAACTGAAATTCCTAGGATTATAATAATACGTTTTTATATGGTTTCATATTATGTACCTTTGTTCGAACTATTGGTTGGTGGATTTATGCAGTTGGAGTGAAAGAATTCATAGCGGCTTAAAATGTTTATTTCTGATCCGTTCATGAGATGCTTATAATTTATAAATAGGTACATACTGAATTATTACGTACATTTGACTGACGAGTGACATTGACATTTCATAATTTCATTGAGGACAATATATGGAATAATTTCACAGAAGTAACTTGAGAAGAACACATAATTACGGAAAACCATACCTATTCATATAATTCCCAACATATTCCAGCTTGTTTCTACAATATAACCATAACCTCACTTTACACAAAATACAATGTCCTCTTCAGACCGAAAACACATAATAGTCTTTCATAAAGGTACTGATCCATCACATTTTTCTTCTAGAAAGATATAATCCACATCAGATTCCAGCTTGTTTCTACAATATAAACTCACTTCACACAAAAACAATGTTCTCTGCAGACCGAAAACACATAATAGTCTCTCATAAAGGCACTGATGCATCACATTTTTATTCTAGAAAAGTAAAATTAATTATTATTGCAATTTCCCGAGAAATAATACGTCAATTTTGCATCACACGTGACAGACACGTGTTTTACGGTGTCCACGCTCACGCTCCACGAGTCCACGGCGTCCGCATGCAACGCATAACCTTAACTTTCCGATGCGCGCACTGGTCGCATTCAGCGGACGAAGCGCAAAGCGCTGCTGCTATCTAACGGTAGCGGTCGGGAACGTGTTGAACGTTCGCTGAGAGGCCGTTTTCAATTTCTGTCAACTGTTAGTTTTCGACAGGTGTATTTTGACAAAGGGTTATTTTCGTTGCTTTTTGATTTAATCATCCAAACAAATTTTTATTATACTCAAGTAATGTGGTGAATGCGGTGTATATATTTCAGTGTTTTTGAAAATAATTACGAGGTATATCGTGTAACCATCGCTCATCTACTTTTACATACACGTAAAAACTTTATTCTCAATTGCAAACACAAACTCCATCATTTTTCCTCCAAGTGTTGACGACTATCTTGTTTGGTCTGCTCTTCACATTACACTTCAACTTTCCGCTATAGATTCTTATAAAAACTCGTAGGGACGGATGAGAGTTATGTGTAAAACGTAAAAACACATTAGAAACAGGTAGGTATTGTGTGTGAAAACCACATTTGAAAACTATAGATTCTCATCAGAACTCGTAGGAACAGATATGAGTTATGTGTAAAAACAGATTAGAAACAGGTAGGTCTTATGTGTGAAAACCACATTTGAAAACTATAGATTCTTATAGAAACTCGTAGAAACGGATATGAGTTACCTATCTGTCGAAACACATTAGAAACAGGTAGGTCTTATGTGTGAAAACCACATTTGAAAACTATAGATTCTTATAGAAACTCGTAGAAACGGATATGAGTTACCTATCTGTCGAAACACATTAGAAACAGGTAGGTCTTATGTGTAAAAACACATTAGAAACAGGTAGGTATTATGTGTGAAAACCACATTTTAAAACTAAAGATTCTTATCAAAACTCGTAGGAACAGATGAGTTATGTGTAAAAACACATTAGAAACAGGTAGGTCTTATGTGTGAAAAACACATTTGAAAACTATAGAGTCTTATAAAAACTAGTAGGAACAAGGACAATTCAATGTAGGAATCGCTTATAGAAACGGATATGATTTACGTTAGGAAATGCCATTAGAAACTGAAGCAATGTGTATGTGTAGTCTCCATTAAATACTGATGAATATCGTATATGGTTTTATACGGATTTGCGGTTTCACTATCCAATTAGGATCTCATAAGTTCTCGTACATACATTTTCTATCAGTTTCTATGAGACATTATTGGCAGGGCCCCCCGTAAATCGTAAACTCGACATTCCTCATTGACACTTTTGAATTCTCAATTAATTCGAGCCACGTTGAAACTCATAAATCCGCATAAAATTACATTAGGAATTCCTGATACATTCCACATATTTCTCATAGGTTTTCAGGCTCGTGAATGAGCATAAAACATTATTATGATTGAAATTGGAATACACTATTGAATCTCGTAGCCGCCTAAATCTAACAATACCTGATACAGACTCTTATAATTCGCAGCCAAGCTTCCTCACTGAAACTCGTGAATTCTCAGTTAATTTGAGCCACATTAAAACTCATAAGATCCGCATACAATTACATAAGGAATTCCTGATACATTCCACTTATTTCTCATAGGTTTTCAGGCTTGTGAATGAGCATAAAACATTATTATGATTGAAATTGGAATACACTATTGAATCTCGTAGCCGCCATAATCTAACAATGCCTGATACAGACTCTTATACTTCACAGCCGAGCTTCCTCACTGAAACTTGTGAATTCTCAGTTAATTTGAGCCACATTAAAACTCATAAGATCCGCATTAAATTACATAAGGAATTCCTGATACATTCCACATATTCCTCGTCGGTTTTCAGGCTTGTGAATGAGCATAAAACATTATTATGATTGAAACTGGAATACCTTATAGAATCTCATAGCCTCCTCAAACGAATTCTACCTGATAGAAACTCGTACACCTTGTATTCGGGTATGCTTATAAATTACATATACTTATAAATCCTCATAAAAACTTATAAGAAGTTTACATGTCTTGGATAACGTACGTATAGGATACAGCTTCTTCTCATTGATCCTCATGAGATCTCATAAATGGTCTATATGTTCTTATGAGATTTCATGCGGTATTTTTGGCAGGGATGGACTATGCCTCCGCGAGACTGGATTCAGTATTCTCATTCGCCTCTCTTTTCGCAGGCCAGCTAATCTCGATCTAAGTTTACACCTGAGAAAGGGATCATTAGAGCATATTGCTCTGAACCTTTCGCAGGTCTGGTAAACACTCAGCAGAGAGTCAACGTCAAGGTACCGAAAAATAGTGGACATCATTTCCACTGGCAGTACCTTGAAGGGATCCTCATCACCTCTGAAGCATCTAGGCAATACTCTGAACTCCATATTTACCACTTCATGAACAGGCTCGCTTTCGAATCTGAGGCATCTATTTTTTTTTTTTTTTTTTTTTTTTTTTCTAGAAGAGGTGAATCTTACATCAGACACCTTCCATCATCTTATCTGTTATTTTCTCTTTCGCATTCTTTTATGCTGAGTGTTTGTGTACATCCTTCAATTGGATATCTCTTACTAAGTGTGGAGTTCTATATCTTCATTTTCGCAATTGGTCTCTAGGTCTTTTGCGGTAGATTCTAGCTGTTTTTTCATCTTCAGCGGGGTCATAGTCAACTAACCTTCTAAGGTCGTCATTTGGATGTTCACTAGCTCTTTCATAGGCTTTTGCAGCTTTTCGTTTGATGAATGTAGTAATGGACTCCCATTTTATGTCTTTTTGTATCTGTTCATTCCTAACAAACCAAGGGGCGTCTAATGCCCATCTCAGAAATTTGTTTTCTGTACTTTGTATCCTCTTTATATGGGTTCTCGCTGCATATCCCCATGCTGTTGATCCATATGTTAGCTGCGGTCTGGCGACTGCTTTTATGATCCTCAATTTCGTGTTTCTGTTCATTTGGCTTCTTCTGCCTATAATCGGATATAGTCTTTTCATTGCTACATTCGTTTTATCCACTGCATACCTAATGTGTTGTTTCCACGTAAGTCCCTTGTCTAATATTACTCCTAGATATTTAGCTTCATTCTGCCATTCTATTTCATTATCGTCTATGGATATTTTCGATTCCATCTTCAGTTTTCTCTTTTGAAGGAGTATTGCTTGACTCTTTTCTCCATTGATTTTGATTTTCCATCTGTTACACCATTGACTGATATCGTCTGCAGCTTCTTGAAGTCTTTTGTGAATTATTTTTGTATTTCTGTGCCTAATTGCTATGCCCGTATCGTCCGCGTATAGAGCAAGCAGGCATCTTGGATTTCTTGGTATATCATGTATGTATATGTTATAGAGTAGCGGTCCTAGTATGGATCCTTGGGGAACTCCTGCTTCCAAATATCTGAGTGTGGAATGAACATCACCTATTTTCACACAAAAGTTCCTATCTCTCAAATAATTTCTTATTATTCTGCATAACTTGGGTGAATAACCTGCGGTTTTCATTTTATATGCTAGTCCTTCATGCCATACTCTATCAAAAGCTCTGGTTACATCTAGTAGTAGTAGTCCTGTGGCTTGTTTATTCTGAAATCCTTCTGTGATATATTCGGTTATTCTTAGGAGCTGTTGTTCAGTTGAATGTTGTTTTCGGAACCCAAATTGTTCACTCGGTATCGTCTGCAGGGCCTCTGTTTCTTCATCAAGTCGTCTGGCTAAGACTCTCTCCACAATTTTTCCTAGGGCTGGGAGCAGGCTTATCGGTCTATAGTTCTGTGGGAACTTTTTGTCTTTACCTGGTTTATTGAAAACAATCACTTCGGCAGATTTCCATCTTTTTGGAAAGTACTCTGTTCTCATCACGCCATTTGCTATGCTAGTGAGAGCTGCCGTTCCTTTCTTTGACATTTTCTTCAGCATGAGATTTGTAATTTTATCTTTTCCAGGAGCCTTTCTTGTTTTCAAATTATTGATTATCTCTTTGATTTCTGCCGGAGATGTTGGGTGAGGGATTTTGTCATCCGGTGGTGATTCTTTCATTTCTTCTTCATTATCTTCTATTAATTCTTCTAGGTCCTCATCGTCTTCTTCACAATAGTTTATTCTTGACTCCCTTTCTATAGTATCGGCAAGAGCGTTAGCTTTATCGCTTTTTGAATATGCCATTCCATGCATTCCATGCAGTGGTGGAATTTGAGTTTTTTCATTGCGTAAATTTTTTTGCATTTTCCATGCAGAGTGGTCTTCTGTGTTGAGTTCACTGATTTTCTTATTCCATCTATTCGTTCTGAGCTCCCTTAGTGCATTTTTAAGTATTTGACTATGTCTGTTCAGTCTGATTTTATCATTATCTGTTTTATACATCCTGTAGTTCTTTCTTAGTTTTCGATTGACTTTAATCAGTTCTTTCACCTCTTTTGGAGTATCGCCATAGGGATGTTTGGGAGTAGGTTTAGTTTTTCTAACCGTGCTCTCTTCATAGGATTTCATAATCGCACTCTCCAAAGCTATGACTGATTGATCTAGTTCATCAGGAGTGTTAATTTGTAGAATACTCGTGATATTTTCTTGGAGTTTATTCTTATATTCGTCCCAATCGGTATGTTCTCGTGTTCGAGTCACTTCATTTCTAGGTCCATGTCCTAAAATGAACTCTATCGGGTTGTGATCAGATGTTCCATCCTCTATGGTTTCAAGAGCAAAATCTTGTTTTATATTTTTCATTATAACTATGTCTAGCACATCAGGGGTTCCATTGCCACTAGGTAAATATGTCGGTATTTCTGGTCCCACGATTATAGCATCTTCCTTTTCGGCATATTCTTTCAATTTCTTGCCATTTGCATTCTCTATTTTAGAATTCCATTGTTGAGATTTACAGTTGAGATCTCCAAGTATTATTCTTGGAAAATGACCCCCTAATAAAATCTTCATCTCTTCCTCTGGCAGATTTATTTGCGGCGGTTTATACACAGAGAATACCTTAATACTTTCTCTTCTTATCTTTATTGTGATCGATAGTGCCTCTATAGATACGTCATTGTCCACAGAATTTACAACCGCATTCAGGTAGTGGTTCACGTCTCTTTTAACGAGAATAGCAACCCCTCCACCGTTTCTTTCATTTCTGTCTCTTCTGTATATTTCGTAGTTTTCGAAGGATATTTTATCTTTAGGAGTTAATTTAGTTTCCTGAAGCGCCATAATATCAGGATGTCTTTCTTCTAACAATTGTTCAATATCTGATTTACGGGCTCTGATTCCGTTAATATTCCAGGAAACTATCTTCAGATTTTCTAGCTGTGATAGCATGTTCATAAATTATTTATTTCCAAATAAGTTTTGAAATTTCTTCTCGAATTCTTTTTCAAATTTCTGCATTATTCTGCTGAATATTTTCTCAGTGAGTTTGTCAAGTTCATCTTTAGGGTCTTCCCTTCTGGTTTCAAATGGTTTTGTGGACGATTTCTTTGTTTTTTGTACCTGTGGTTTTTCAACAGTAACAACAGTCTCTATTTTTTCAGCGATTTTTTTGGGGGGGACTTCTTTTTTTGTCGGTGTTTTCTTCTTCGTAAGATTTTTATATGCGCTGCAGCCTTTATAACTGGCCGGATGTCCACTCTGGTTACATAAAACGCATGCCGCGTTCCTTTCGCCTTCTTTTTGCGTCAATGCACACTCTTTTGTGCAATGCGCTCCTAAGCATTTCACGCATCTCCACGGAAATGTACATTTATTTTGGGCATGTCCATATCTCTGGCAGCGATGGCACTGTCCTGGACCTTCTGGCTTCTTTTTTGGTTCGATTTCGATACAAAGGCTGTAGATCTTTTTGATTTGAAATATTTCCTTGTGCTGCGTTTTTACAAGGTAAAGAGGAATTGCTTTTTTGGTTTTATTTGACGTCATTCTCGTCACTTCGGCATCTTTAATACCTTGAAGTCCTAAGTCGTTTTTAATCACGTCAATATCCGCGTCAAGTGGCAAGTACCTTATAACGGCGTATACTCTCTTTTCTTCTTCCGTTTGGTAAGTAAAATATTCCTTACCTTGTTGATCTAGGAATTTTGTTAGTTTCCTGAAATCTTCTGCGGACGAGGCAATAATTTTAATGCCGTCTCTGACAACCGTTGCCCGGTTATAATTTATTCTTTTGCTGTACAGCGCTTTGGATATTTCCGTCCAGTCTGAAGTCCCCATCATTGTTACTGGGGGGATTTTATCTTTTACAGGTGACTGAGACGTCACCGTTGAATTTTTCAAGTTGTCCTCAATTGAGGACGAACTGTCTTTCCTGGCACGCTTGGCCCGAGGAGCTCCTGGGGGTTGGAGGGCTTTTTTGTTATCCTCAATATTTGTGGCCATCTTTTTGGGAAGGACAACTGGGACAATCTTGGAATCGGTTTGGGCCGATGTCCCAGGTTCAGAAGTCAAAGCCTGGGAATAACTTTTTATTTGATGATTTGGGGATTTATTTTTCGAGAGTTCTTCTCTCAGGAGTTTCAACTCGCTGGTCAAATTTGCCATGCAGGTTGTAAGAGCGGCTAAGTTTGCTTTGAGCTCGTCATTTTCCTTTCGGAGCCTGACGAGTTCCTTAAGTTCATCACTTTCATCCTCAGAGGTCGTGTATCTGTCCTCCGTATGCATGAAGGATCCATCGTTATCCGAATTTTCATCCATGATCAAACGCGGATAATAGAATAATTAATAGTCACTTACCCTTTTTTCAACTTCACTAAAGAGTCCGTGAATCACACACGCACGGAACCAACGATCCTTTCGGACCTGGACTCAACGCGCGAGAAAACAAAAACCTTTTACAAGCACTAACTTGGATGATGCGCATCAACGTGGCGTACGGCGCACTGAACTGGTTTACACACAAACTCAACTCTCGGTACGTGTACACTAGTCGACGTCTCGGTCAGTACTGAGGCATCTAGAACCTACACGGCTATTTATATATGGAGATTTCGCTCTGAGTAACCAATGATATCGATGCGAAGGCCATTACCCCCTCCATTAGCGGCATGGAGAAATCTCGTTCCTGGGTCTATGATTCGAACGTGTAGACATGTCAAATAATTTCCTCGATGCATTGACACTGATTGAGTCATTGAGATTGCGTCAAGGTGAAGAACATGGTAAGTAATGCCTTCAAAATAGTAGAGCTATTTTCGGATTATGTAATATAGTGAACATTTATTGTTCTATCATGTGAGACTGGACCTATTTCATTTCATTTATCTCACAAAAAATATTGGTCATTCCTTTCACGTCGAAAAGTTCGTTGTCAGGAATGCTGATGTTTCAAAATAACATAATTTTCAGACATATTCGAAACAGAAGTTAGTTGAAAATTCAGAATGCATTATGGTATTTCCTGATGAAATGATAACTTCATATCGGATGACCTTTTGTCTGAAACATTCTCGAAAATTTCTCAAATACCTACATGAAAAAAAAATTAGTAAAGTTTAGAGAGAAAGACTTCATAGGGTTGAAAGTCCTCCCAGAAAAGAGCATGTTCAAGTTACATATAATTTAATCATTCCATTTCGCTCTATCGTTCACTTTTATTCGTATTCTCGATACAAAATCTACTTCAAATTATCGAATGTATGAATATTTCAATATTTGTATCTTTAGACTTCATCATCAGCGGAGAATAAATGAAAACAAGCATAGTAATTAGAATAATAATTGCATAAGTTTCTGAATAAACTATATTCATATCGTTTTGACATATAAATAAATCATATTCTCATCGGAAGATGAGTTGTCCTCTTGTTATCCCTAAAAATACGTGAACTCCGTCTTTTCGGAATTGTCAATGCATACATTTTCCTATCGTTCATTCGTAATTTTCTCTTTTAAGTGCTCTTTTAATTTTTTGGGACAGTTCGGGAATATAGGGAAACTTGAAATATGATTTAGATGGTTTTGTTGTGCTGATTTTACCATTTTACCTTTTTGGACGTTCGCGTTTGTCGTACTGAAGAACGGAGACTCACAACCAATTGGTATACTAAGCCTACTAGCTCTGGTATTGTACTCAATTATCTTTCAAACCATGCTACTAGTTACAAGATTAGTGCCATCAACAATTTACTTTATAGAGCAATTAAGTTGAGCAACCCCGTGTATCACGCCCAAAATATAAATAAAGTAAGAACAATATTACAGAATAATAGATACCCTAAATCTTTTGTTAATAAAATTATTCCTGCACTTTTGGACAAAATTGAAAGTGGTAAAATCAGCACAACAAAACCATCTAAATCATATTTCAAGTTTCCCTATATTCCATAACTGTCCCAAAAAATTAAAAGAGCACTTAAAAGAGAAAATTACGAATTGGTTTTCTACAACATGAAAACTGTTGCTTCTTTATACAGGGTGAGTCTTTGACTTGTACATATATTTTAACTGAAGATTCTTGAGGTCAAATGAAACCTTTTTTTCATTTTCCATTTTTTCGAATTCGGCTCGGTTAAAGAGATATAGCCATTTGAAAAAAAAAATTGGGCTCAGTACGTTCCTGAAAAGCTCTTCTGGAATTGATGCAAAGCATATTTCTCGATTGAAATTGAGTTGATACATTTAGGAAATACTCAAGTACTAACCTTATTCGAATAAGAATGTTAAAAACACGATATTTCTTATCAAAAACAGTTAGTTTAGAAGGGTTACTTCTACAATTGAAAAGCCAATTTCTTCTATCGAATTAAGTTCCTTCTTCGATTTTCCTGAAGATTAGTTTGTAAACACTAATAACTTGTTCATATTTTTCTCCATATCCCCATAAATATCCTGTAAATAGTGATTTTCAATTCAATTAATGAGTTTGATCAAGCTATAACCTTCAAAACAATGTTAATAAAATCATAGAAATACCAACGATAAAATGTTCTGAGAAAATTCACAGAACTTTGACGTGTACGTTGCCAGGTTTACCAATATTTCTGATTCTAAGGAATTTTTCGGATAACATTACTGACATTACTAAATAAATACATATCTATGAATTCCACCATAGATCACCTTCCTTTACATGGGGAATCGACCCATCTCAAAATTCTCAAATTACCATTTCCTCTATTCAGTTCTTCTACTTCACATATCATCTGTGGTAGTTCTGTTGCATAACTTATGACGTGAGGTTGCTCTTTGACGTGAGATATCTCTGGTCGAAACTAATTAGAGGTTAGAAAAAATTAGAATTTCTCTAACGAGAGAATGGGTTATAAGAATGTATGTGAGGCATTAATTGCATTATGCATTATCATATTAATTTGAGTTGTGAAATAGCTCGGAATTATGATGTATTACTGCCGGAACTGATGGAATAAACACGGTGTATCAAAACATATTTTAGAGGACGAGATAACGCTGTTGTCAATTTATTCAGAGATTGATTCATTGAATGATAATTAGTGTACCTATCAATATCGAAGAAAATGAGCTGAATACACAAGTCAAAAGATCTGACAGACGGTAAAGTAATCAAATATTGAAATTTTTATATGGCAAATAACAGTTTCCTTTTCAGTATTGTGAAACGGGCACTGTGTATTACTTCAGGATGCCCAAAGAAATAGATGTAATCGTTTCAGATTAATATCTGTAAAAACAAAGAGGTATCTAGAATCTTTGAGTAAATTGAAGGCTTTAATGAAATGCATATTATGTTAGTTGCTGTGAAATTTCAATACGATCAAACTGAAGATAATTGAAGTAGCTTGAAGAAATAAACTATGAAATACCGCAAAAGCGAAAATCCTCTACATTGCATAATACCTTCTTGGTGTACTGTGTGGATAGAAAAGATTGAAAAGTTCATCCAACCTGCTTAGACCTAAAAAATACCAAAGAGGCCAATCCAGCCATACAATCATGGAATATGATCCATATGTACACATATGGATTTTTTAAATAAGATCATTCATTGGGATTTGAAGAAGCACAAACTTGGGAAATATGTGCTCTGTGCAATCCAACATTACTTGGGTTTTGGAAGATGATCGTCAATAGACTGAAGCTCCTTTTCTCTCCCTTTCTGGATACCTAATTGTTATTACATTAGATATAAGAATTACTACCTGAGATTCATGATAGAATTATTGAAATTAATTAAATTTGATATTAAAATGTCCCTAATTCAGTGCGTTTTTTAATTCCTGTAAGAAAACTAGTAAGGTGAGTATCACTTTATCATAACAAAATCAGCATTTATATGGTAACTATTGAAACTAGTAACTTATGAAAAATTGTTTTTTGCCTATTCAACATTTCGAATGATTTACAGCAGTTTTATTTCTTAAATGTTCATGTAGTATAGGGATAGAGCATGACTAACTTTCTGGTATAAATAGTGAATTAATATTATTTTCACTTATGAATATGATCAGACATCATTTGGAAACAGCATATAATTTATTGGCGTGTGCACAAATAAATTCATGATCTAGTGTGTTGTGACATTTTACTACTCTCAACATAAACTCAGTAGGATGCCATAGCACTTAATCCTTGAAAGCGTTCTGCCACAACAGAACTAACAGAAGCCACAGCTACAGAGAAGGCTGTGGTTCTGCCAAACTTCCGGAGAACTATTGCGCATGTGCGATATGAAATATGTATTGTGATTGGTTAATCGGCAGCATAAAGTGAAATCCCAAATGAGGTAACCATAGATACATAATGACATATCCCTTCTTCCCGCGGAAAAATATACGACGCACGCGTAAAGCGCCTATTCGTGATTCTCTGTGGCTTCGCAGAAGTCATCATTTCCCGCGTAATTTATTTCGGTATGAAAACTGATTCGGTCAGCTAAATGACGATTAATTTGGGTGATGTATTTATTACACGACCCGATTTTCAACGTGTAATTTGGGCACGAACTTTAGATAACGCTTTTTTTCGTGGAAGTTTTGAGGAAATATCTGCAGGCTGATTTGGAGTGCATTATTACTTACTAGTGTTGTTTTGTGTAAAATGGCTGAAAATTTCAGCCTAGTTGGTTCTTGTTTCATTGTCCCAGTTAGGATTTTTGCGAATTATGGCAGAGGACATTGTTCAGATAGGAACACCGCAACTGATTAATTAAGTATAAAAGTAATATTTTATTTTCCGTTACTTTTAATTTAATACGTGCAGGTTTGTATCGATATTCATGATTCATATACCTGAGTTTTTTATTTCACTAACATTTATTTTCAATATTTTCTCGAAGGATGGACAAACGAATGAATTTTCATAAACTGGACGTATAATTTCGAAAAAAAACTCGGTTGTGAACTTCAATCAGGATCTTTGAGAAATTTCCTGCTCTTCAGAACTCAATTTTATACGTACATGAAAATATGATATATTAAAATCAATTAGCTGAGTCGGCAGCTACAACCTATTCAATTTTATCTACCAAATTTGTGGAATTTCATTATCACACATCTCTACATCGAAAGCGTTCGATGTAGAGATCCATCATAGAGATTTTAGTACTTATTAGGTCCGTCTTTCCAAATGAAAATTATACAAAACATTCTGACAACATTGTTAATTTTGAATTCGATTACAGAATATTAATACATCTTCGATTCGGTGATATTATAATTCCAGGGTTGCATCTAGATTTTTCTTATGATTTTTGAGTTTTTCGTCAAATTTTATCGCGTAAAATTGGAAATAACTCGAAAACGACGCGTTTTATTGAAAAAACATAAGAATACTTTTAGTTTCTTAAATGATTGATTCTTTCGAAACTATGAACCGTTTATCTTTTTGAAGTGGTTTTATGGTGTTTTTGCGTGTATTGATGAGTCGACTACCCTGTAACTTTTATACCAGGAGAGATATTGAATAAGTTTCGATTGAGAAATATGCACAATGAATAGAGTAACCAATCAATCAAAATTCAGTTCATTCGAAATAACGGTTATGAAGATATGGACAATAAAGTGTTTTTTTCGTGGATTTTCGACACCCTGTATCTTCGAAACCAAACCGAATTTTGAAAAATGGTATAGGAAAAAAGTGTTTCGTTTGATGAGAGGAATCTTCAGTTAAAATATATGTACAAGTCAAAGACTCACCCTGTATAGTAGAATTAAAGATCCTATTGATGGAGAACTTAGATCAGGCGTGATATACGGGATTCCTTGTTTAGATTGCGATAGCATGTATGTAGGTCAGACTAAACAATATTTGCAAAGTAGAATTAAGCAACACAAATATGATGTAAGAGATGTCAAGAATAAGGAAAAGACTGCTTTGTGTTCACATTTTTTTAAAGATGAACATAGGCTTGATTTTTCAGGTGTAAGAGTCTTAGACAATGAGAAGCATTTTAAGAAGAGAAACATTTAAGAAATGATACATATTAACCTCAATAATTCCATCAATTTTAGATCCGATACTGAACACCTAAGTAAATTGTATAATTCTATTCTGAATAAGTATTTGAGATTGAGTTGATTTTGAAGTTATGTTTCTCTGAGAGGAATAGAAGAGAGGAAAGAATTGTTGTTCTGTGATGCGTGGTTGACATTTTGTGACTGTACCTTTGTTTGAGGTTATTTTGTTACCTTCTGTTTATTCTGAGTTTCGAGTTACTGTCAGATGTTTGTTTTGATTTTAAATTACGTTGTGAGCGGTATTTTAGGATTAATGACTGGTGATGCCTTTCGGTCCACTTTTTTAGATTTTATAGAACTCTAGTTTATAGAGGTTATTTTTGTACCATTGTGCTTTTTATATGTGTTCCATTTTTGGTTTTCAGGCCTGATGAAGCAGATGAAAATCTGCGAAACGTCGCCAAATATAATTTAAGAGTTTTTTTGGATTGTCCTTTTTCCCACTAGGAGACTTTTCCTTTCTGCCCTTATTGGTTTAACCGTGGAGGACACAATAATCATAGTATATATGTTCATATCGTTTTGACATATAAAGAAATCATATTCTCATCGAAAGATGAGTTGTCCTCTTGTTATCCCTAAGAATACGTGAACTCCGTTTTTTCGGAATTGTCAATGCATACATTTTCCTATCGTTCATTCCTGCTGAAGAAGTTTCATTTGGACTATGCCTCCGCGAGACTGGATTCAGTATTCTTATTCGCCTCTCTTTTCGGAGGCCAGCTAATCTCGATCTGAGTTTACACCTGAGGAAGGGATCATTAGAGCATATTGCACTGAACCATTCGCAGGTCTGGTAAACACTCAGCAGGGAGTCAACGTCAAGGTACCGAAAAATAGTGGACATCATTTCCACTGGCAGTACCTTGAAGGGATCCTCATCACCTCTGAAGCATCTAGGCAATACTCTGAACTCCATATTTACCAACTCATGAACAGGCTCGCTTTCGAATCTGAGGCATCTAGAAACTACACGGCTTTTTATATATGAAGATTTCGCTCTGAGTAACCAATGATATCGATGCGAAGCCGTTACCTACTCCATTAGCGGCATGGAGAAATCTCGTTCCTGGGTCTATGATTCGAACGTGTAGACATGCCGAATAATTTCCTCGATGCATTGACACCGATTGAGTCATTGAGATTGCGTCAAGGTGAAGAACATGGTAAGTAATGCCTTCAAAATAGTAGAGCTATTTGCGGATTATGTAATATAGTGAACATTTATTGTTCTATCATGTGAGACTGGACCTATTTCATTTCATTTATCTCACAAAAAATATTGGTCATTCCTTTCACGTCGAAAAGTTCGTTGTCAGGTATGCTGATGTTTCAAAATAACATAATTTTCAGACATATTCGAAACAGAAGTTAGTTGAAAATTCAGAATGCATTATGGTATTTCCTGATGAAATGATAACTTCATATCGGATGACCTTTTGTCTGAAACATTCTCGAAAATTTCTCAAATACCAACATGAAAAAAAAATTAGTAAAGTTTAGAGAGAAAAACTTCATAGAGTTGGAAGTCCTCCCAGAAAAGAGCATGTTCAAGTTACATATAATTTAATCATTCCATTTCGCTCTATCGTTCACTTTTATTCGAATTCTTGATACAAAATCTACTTCAAATTATCGAATGTATAAATATTTCAATATTTGTATCGTCAGACTTCATCATCAGGGCAGAATAAATGAAAACAAGCATAGTAATTAGAATAATGATTGCATAAGTTTCTGAATGAACTATGTTCATATCGTTTTGACATATAAAGAAATCATATTCTCATCGAAAGATGAGTTGTCCTCTTGTTATCCCTAAGAATACGTGAACTCCGTTTTTTCGGAATTGTCAATGCATACATTTTCCTATCGTTCATTCCTGCTGAAGAAGTTTCATTTGGACTATGCCTCCGCGAGACTGGATTCAGTATTCTTATTCGCCTCTCTTTTCGGAGGCCAGCTAATCTCGATCTGAGTTTACACCTGAGGAAGGGATCATTAGAGCATATTGCACTGAACCATTCGCAGGTCTGGTAAACACTCAGCAGGGAGTCAACGTCAAGGTACCGAAAAAGAGTGGACATCATTTCCACTGGCAGTACCTTGAAGGGATCCTCATCACCTCTGAAGCATCTAGGCAATACTCTGAACTCCATATTTACCAACTCATGAACAGGCTCGCTTTCGAATCTGAGGCATCTAGAACTTACGCGGCCATTTATAGGAAGGTTTCGCTCTGAGTAACCAATGAGATCGATGCGAAGGCCATTACCCCCTCCATTAGCGGCATGGAGAAATCTCGTTCCTGGGTCTATGATTCGAACGTGTAGACATGCTAAATAATTTCCTAGATGCATTGACACCGATTGAGTCGTTGAGATTGCGGCAAGGTGAAGAACATGGTAAGTAATGCCTTCAAAATAGAAGAACTATTTTCGGATTATGTAATGAAGTGAACGTTTATTGTTCTATCATGTGAGACTGGACCTATTTCATTTCATTTATTGAACAAAAAATATTGGTCATTCCTTTCACGTCGAAAACTTTGTTGTCAGGGATGCTAATGTTTCAAAATAACATAATTTTCAGACATATTCGAAACAGAAGTTAGTTGAAAATTCAGAATGCATTATGGTATTTCCTGATGAAATGATAACTTCATATCGGATGACCTTTCGTCTGAAACACTCTCGAAAATTTCTCAAATACATGAAGAAAAAATTAGTAAAGTTTAAAGAGAAGAACTTCATAGGGTTGGAAGTCCTCCCAGAAACGAGCATGTTCAAGTTACATATAATTTAATCATTCCATTTCGCTCTATCGTTCACTTTTATTCGAATTCTTGATACAAAATTTACTTCAAATTATCGAATGTATAAATATTTCAATATTTGTATCGTCAGACTCCATCATCAGGGCAGAATAAATGAAAACAAGCATAGTAATTAGAATAATGATTGCATAAGTTTCTGAATAAACTATGTTCATATCGTTTTGACATATAAAGAAATCATATTCTCATCGAAAGATGAGTTGTCCTCTTGTTATCCCTAAGAATACGTGAACTCCGTTTTTTCGGAATTGTCAATGCATACATTTTCCTATCGTTCATTCCTGCTGAAGAAGTTTCATTTGGACTATGCTTCCGCGAGACTGGATTCAGTATTCTTATTCGCCTCTCTTTTCGGAGGCCAGCTAATCTCGATCTGAGTTTACACCTGAGGAAGGGATCATTAGAGCATATTGCACTGAACCATTCGCAGTTCTGGTAAACACTCAGCAGGGAGTCAACGTCAAGGTACCGAAAAATAGTGGACATCATTTCCACTGGCAGTACCTTGAAGGGATCCTCATCACCTCTGAAGCATCTAGGCAATACTCTGAACTCCATATTTACCAACTCATGAACAGGCTCGCTTTCGAATCTGAGGCATCTAGAACTTACGCGGCCATTTATAGGAAGGTTTCGCTCTGAGTAACCAATGAGATCGATGCGAAGGCCATTACCCCCTCCATTAGCGGCATGGAGAAATCTCGTTCCTGGGTCTATGATTCGAACGTGTAGACATGCTAAATAATTTCCTAGATGCATTGACACCGATTGAGTCGTTGAGATTGCGGCAAGGTGAAGAACATGGTAAGTAATGCCTTCAAAATAGAAGAACTATTTTCGGATTATGTAATGAAGTGAACGTTTATTGTTCTATCATGTGAGACTGGACCTATTTCATTTCATTTATTGAACAAAAAATATTGGTCATTCCTTTCACGTCGAAAACTTTGTTGTCAGGGATGCTAATGTTTCAAAATAACATAATTTTCAGACATATTCGAAACAGAAGTTAGTTGAAAATTCAGAATGCATTATGGTATTTCCTGATGAAATGATAACTTCATATCGGATGACCTTTCGTCTGAAACACTCTCGAAAATTTCTCAAATACATGAAGAAAAAATTAGTAAAGTTTAAAGAGAAGAACTTCATAGGGTTGGAAGTCCTCCCAGAAACGAGCATGTTCAAGTTACATATAATTTAATCATTCCATTTCGCTCTATCGTTCACTTTTATTCGAATTCTTGATACAAAATTTACTTCAAATTATCGAATGTATAAATATTTCAATATTTGTATCGTCAGACTCCATCATCAGGGCAGAATAAATGAAAACAAGCATAGTAATTAGAATAATGATTGCATAAGTTTCTGAATAAACTATGTTCATATCGTTTTGACATATAAAGAAATCATATTCTCATCGAAAGATGAGTTGTCCTCTTGTTATCCCTAAGAATACGTGAACTCCGTTTTTTCGGAATTGTCAATGCATACATTTTCCTATCGTTCATTCCTGCTGAAGAAGTTTCATTTGGACTATGCTTCCGCGAGACTGGATTCAGTATTCTTATTCGCCTCTCTTTTCGGAGGCCAGCTAATCACGATCTGAGTTTACACCTGAGGAAGGGATCATTAGAGCATATTGCACTGAACCATTCGCAGGTCTGGTAAACACTCAGCAGGGAGTCAACGTCAAGGTACCGAAAAATAGTGGACATCATTTCCACTGGCAGTACCTTGAAGGGATCCTCATCACCTCTGAAGCATCTAGGCAATACTCTGAACTCCATATTTACCAACTCATGAACAGGCTCGCTTTCGAATCTGAGGCATCTAGAACCTACACGGCTATTTATATATGAAGATTTCGCTCTGAGTAACCAATGATATCGATGCGGAGCCGTTACCTACTCCATTAGCGGCATGGAGAAATCTCGTTCCTGGGTCTATGATTCGAACGTGTAGACATGCCGAATAATTTCCTCGATGCATTGACACCGATTGAGTCATTGAGATTGCGTCAAGGTGAAGAACATGGTAAGTAATGCCTTCAAAATAGTAGAGCTATTTTCGGATTATGTAATATAGTGAACATTTATTGTTCTATCATGTGAGACTGGACCTATTTCATTTCATTTATCTCACAAAAAATATTGGTCATTCCTTTCACGTCGAAAAGTTCGTTGTCAGGAATGCTGATGTTTCAAAATAACATAATTTTCAGACATATTCGAAACAGAAGTTAGTTGAAAATTCAGAATGCATTATGGTATTTCCTGATGAAATGATAACTTCATATCGGATGACCTTTTGTCTGAAACATTCTCGAAAATTTCTCAAATACCTACATGAAAAAAAAATTAGTAAAGTTTAGAGAGAAAGACTTCATAGGGTTGAAAGTCCTCCCAGAAAAGAGCATGTTCAAGTTACATATAATTTAATCATTCCATTTCGCTCTATCGTTCACTTTTATTCGTATTCTCGATACAAAATCTACTTCAAATTATCGAATGTATGAATATTTCAATATTGCTATCGTCACCCTTCATCATCACGGCAGAATAAATAAAAACAAGCTAATTAGAATAAAAATTGCATAAGTTTCTGAATAAACTATATTCCTATCGTTTTGACATATGAAGAAATCATATTCTCATCGAAAGATGAGTTGTCCTCTCGTTGCGCCTAAAAATACGTGAATTCCGTTTTTTCGGAATTGTCAATGCATACATTTTGCTATCGTTCATTCCTGCAGAAGAAGTTTCATATGGACTATGCCTCCGCGAGACTGGATTCAGTATTCTCATTCGCCTCTCTTTTCGCAGGCCAGCTAATCTCGATCTAAGTTTACACCTGAGAAAGGAATCATTAGAGCATATTGCTCTGAACCTTTCGCAGGTCTGGTAAACACTCAGCAGAGAGTCAACGTCAAGGTACCGAAAAATAGTGGACATCATTTCCACTGGCAGTACCTTGAAGGGATCCTCATCACCTCTGAAGCATCTAGGCAATACTCTGAACTCCATATTTACCAACTCATGAACAGGCTCGCTTTCGAATCTGAGGCATCTAGAACCTACAGGGCTATTTATATATGGAGATTTCGCTCTGAGTAACCAATGATATCGATGCGAAGGCCATTACCCCCTCCATTAGCGGCATGGAGAAATCTCGTTGCTGGGTCTATGATTCGAACGTGTAGACATGTCAAATAATTTCCTCGATGCATTGACACCGATTGAGTCATTGAGATTGCGGCAAGGTGAAGAACATGGTAAGTAATGCCTTCAAAATAGTAGAGCTATTTTCGGATTATGTAATATAGTGAACATTTATTGTTCTATCATGTTAGACTGGACCTATTTCATTTCATTTATCTCACAAAAAATATTGGTCATTCCTTTCACGTCGAAAAGTTCGTTGTCAGGAATGCTGATGTTTCAAAATAACATAATTTTCAGACATATTCGAAACAGAAGTTAGTTGAAAATTCAGAATGCATTATGGTATTTCCTGATGAAATGATAACTTCATATCGGATGACCTTTTGTCTGAAACATTCTCGAAAATTCCTCAAATACCTACATGAAAAAAAAATTAGTAAAGTTTAAAGAGAAAGACTTCATAGGGTTGAAAGTCCTCCCAGATAAAGAGCATGTTCAAGTTACATATAATTTAATCATTCCATTTCGCTCTATCGTTCACTTTTATTCGAATTCTTGATACAAAATCTACTTCAAATTATCGAATGTATGAATATTTCAATATTTGTATCGTCAGACTTCATCATCAGCGCAGAATAAATGAAAACAAGCATAGTAATTAGAATAATAATTGCATAAGTTTCTGAATAAACTATATTCATATCGTTTTGACATATAAATAAATCATATTCTCATCGGAAGATGAGTTGTCCTTTTGTTATCCCTAAGAATACTTGAACTCCGTTTTTTCGGAATTGTCAATGCATACATTTTCCTATCGTTCATTTCTGCTGAAGAAGTTTCATTTGGACTATGCCTCCGCGAGACTGGATTCAGTATTCTTATTCGCCTCTCTTTTCGGAGGCCAGCTAATCTCGATCTGAGTTTACACCTGAGGAAGGGATCATTAGAGCATATTGCACTGAACCATTCGCAGGTCTGGTAAACACTCAGCAGGGAGTCAACGTCAAGGTACCGAAAAATAGTGGACATCATTTATTCATTTCCACTGGCAGTACCTTGAAGGGATCCTCATCACGTCTGAAGCATCTAGGCAATACTCTGAACTCCATATTTACCAACTCATGAACAGGCTCGCTTTCGAATCTGAGGCATCTAGAACCTACACGGCTATTTATATATGAAGATTTCGCTCTGAGTAACCAATGATATCGATGCGAAGGCCGTTACCTACTCCATTAGCGGCATGGAGAAATCTCGTTCCTGGGTCTATGATTCGAACGTGTAGACATGCCGAATAATTTCCTAGATGTATTGACACCGATTGAGTCATTGAGATTGCGGCAAGGTGACGAACATGATAAGTAATGCCTTCAAAATAGAAAAGCTATTTTCGGATTATGGACTATAGTGAACATTTATTGTTCTATCATGTGAGACTAGACCTATTTCATTTATTTAACAAAAAATATTGGTCATTCCTTCCACGTCGAAAACTTTGTTGTCAGGGATGCTGATGTTTCAAAATAACATAATTTCCAGACATATTGGAAACAGAAGTTAGTTGAAAATTCAGAATGCATTATGGTATTTCCTGATGAAATGATAACTTCACATCGGGTGACCTTTCGTCTGAAACACTCTCGAAAATTTCTCAAATACATGAAAAAAAAATTAGTAAAGTTTAAAGAGAAGAACTTCATAGGGTTGCAAGTCCTCCCAGAAACGAGCATGTTCAAGTTACATATAATTTAATCATTCCATTTCGCTCTATCGTTCACTTTTATTCGAATTCTTGATACAAAATCTACTTCAAATTATCGAATATATAAATATTTCAATATTGGTATCGTCAGACTTCATCATCACGGCAGAATAAATAAAAACAAGCATAGTAATTAGAATAATGATTGCATAAGTTTCTGAATAAACTTATATTCATATCGTTTTGACATATAAATAAATCATATTCTCATCGGAAGATGAGTTGTCCTTTTGTTATCCCTAAAAATACGTGAACTCCGTCTTTTCGGAATTGTCAATGCATACATTTGGCTATCGTTCATTCCTGCAGAAGACATTTCATATGGACTATGCCTCCGCGAGACTGGATTCAGTATTCTAATTCGCCTCTCTTTTCGGAGGCCAGCTAATCTCGATCTGAGTTCACACCTGAGAAAGGGATCATGAGAACATATTGCTCTGAACCTTTCGCAGGTCTGGTAAACACTCAGCAGAGAGTCAACGTCAAGGTACCGAAAAATAGTGGACATCATTTCCACTGGCAGTACCTTGAAGGGATCCTCATCACCTCTGAAGCATCTAGGAAATACTCCGAACTCCATATTTACCACTTCATGAACAGGCTCGCTTTCGAATCTGAGGCATCTAGAACCTACACGGCTATTTATATATGGAGATTTCGCTCTGAGTAACCAATGATATCGATGCGAAGGCCATTACCCCCTCCATTAGCGGCATGGAGAAATCTCGTTCCTGGGTCTATGATTCGAACGTGTAGACATGTCAAATAATTTCCTCGATGCATTGACACCGATTGAGTCATTGAGATTGCGGCAAGGTGAAGAACATGGTAAGTAATGCCTTCAAAATAGTAGAGCTATTTTCGGATTATGTAATATAGTGAACATTTATTGTTCTATCATGTGAGACTGGACCTATTTCATTTCATTTATCTCACAAAAAATATTGGTCATTCCTTTCACGTCGAAAAGTTCGTTGTCAGGAATGCTGATGTTTCAAAATAAATAATTTTCAGACATATTCGAAACAGAAGTTAGTTGAAAATTCAGAATGCATTATGGTATTTCCTGATGAAATGATAACTTCATATCGGATGATCTTTTGTCTGAAACATTCTCGAAAATTTCTCAAATACCTACATGAAAAAAAATTAGTAAAGTTTAAAGAGAAAGACTTCATAGGGTTGAAAGTCCTCCCAGAAAAGAGCATGTTCAAGTTACATATAATTTAATCATTCCATTTCGCTCTATCGTTCTCTTTTATTCGAATTCTTGATACAAAATCTACTTCAAATTATCGAATGTATGAATATTTCAATATTTGTATCGTCAGACTTCATCATCAGCGCAGAATAAATGAAAACAAGCATAGTAATTAGAATAATAATTGCATAAGTTTCTGAATAAACTATATTCATATCGTTTTGACATATAAATAAATCATATTCTCATCGGAAGATGAGTTGTCCTCTTGTTATCCCTAAAAATACGTGAACTCCGTCTTTTCGGAATTGTCAATGCATACATTTTCCTATCGTTCATTCCTGCTGAAGAAGTTTCATTTGGACTATGCCTCCGCGAGACTGGATTCAGTATTCTTATTCGCCTCTCTTTTCGGAGGCCAGCTAATCTCGATCTGAGTTTACACCTGAGGAAGGGATCATTAGAGCATATTGCACTGAACCATTCGCAGGTCTGGTAAACACTCAGCAGGGAGTCAACGTCAAGGTACCGAAAAATAGTGGACATCATTTATTCATTTCCACTGGCAGTACCTTGAAGGGATCCTCATCACCTCTGAAGCATCTAGGCAATACTCTGAACTCCATATTTACCAACTCATGAACAGGCTCGCTTTCGAATCTGAGGCATCTAGAACCTACACGGCTATTTATATATGAAGATTTCGCTCTGAGTAACCAATGATATCGATGCGAAGGCCGTTACCTACTCCATTAGCGGCATGGAGAAATCTCGTTCCTGGGTCTATGATTCGAACGTGTAGACATGCCGAATAATTTCCTAGATGTATTGACACCGATTGAGTCATTGAGATTGCGGCAAGGTGACGAACATGATAAGTAATGCCTTCAAAATAGAAAAGCTATTTTCGGATTATGGACTATAGTGAACATTTATTGTTCTATCATGTGAGACTGGACCTATTTCATTTATTTAACAAAAAATATTGGTCATTCCTTCCACGTCGAAAACTTTGTTGTCAGGGATGCTGATGTTTCAAAATAACATAATTTCCAGACATATTGGAAACAGAAGTTAGTTGAAAATTCAGAATGCTTTGGAGCTTGTTGCTACCAATTTGTGAATCGGGATGGGGCTACGTTTCGTCCCAGCCTCGCTTACGATGGACTCATCAGATTGGCTAATGTAAGCGAGGCCTGCCAATGACGTAGTTGTTAAAGCTGCCCTGCTCAAAGCGAACGAGGGTGCCAAGTGCGAGACGTGGTCCGTCTTATAGAATCGTGGTAAATGGCACCCAGGTATATCTGGGGGGTGCTGCCCTCTGCCGAGCACGTGCTCAAGCGCGGGCGGCGTGTGAAGCGCTGTCGCAGACTTCTACACGCGGTGACAAGTCGCCACATACTTTCCCCCCAGTGAACAGGACAACTGGTCACGATACAGTGGACGATGCCTGGAGACCTGAGAGGGCTGCAGCTGGTGCTTCGTGTTGGCCGACACTGGGATGGACGTGTGCCATATCCAGCGACGGACGGTTGTACACCGTAAGTGCGCTTGCAGCCAACGTCGAAAGGTTGATCCAGACATCGTATGTGGGGACGAAAGTTGAGATGTTATTTCCCCATGCCCGATCACGTCGGGGTCACCAATTTGGAGCTTGTTGCTACCAATTTGTGAATCGGGATGGGGCTACGTTTCGTCCCAGCCTCGCTTACGATGGACTCATCAGATTGGCTAATGTAAGCGAGGCCTGCCAATGACGTAGTTGTTAAAGCTGCCCTGCTCAAAGCGAACGAGGGTGCCAAGTGCGAGACGTGGTCCGTCTTATAGAATCGTGGTAAATGGCACCCAGGTATATCTGGGGGGTGCTGCCCTCTGCCGAGCACGTGCTCAAGCGCGGGCGGCGTGTGAAGCGCTGTCGCAGACTTCTACACGCGGTGACAAGTCGCCACAATGCATTATGGTATTTCCTGATGAAATGATAACTTCACATCGGATGACCTTTTGTTTGAAAGACTCTCGAGAATTTCTAAAATACATGAAAAAAAAATTAGTGAAGTTAAAAGAAAAGAACTTCATAGGGTTGGAAGTCCTCCCAGAAACGAGCATGTTCAAGTTACATATAATTTAATCATTCCATTTGGCTCTATCTTTCACTTTTATTCGAATTCTTGATACAAAATCTACTTAAAATTATCGATATTTCAATATTGCTATCGTCACCCTTCATCATCACGGCAGAATAAATAAAAACAAGCTAATTAGAATAAAAATTGCATAAGTTTCTGAATGAACTATATTCCTATCGTTTTGACATATAAAGAAATCATATTCTCATCGGAAGATGAGTTGTCCTCTTGTTGCGCCTAAAAATACGTGAATTCCGTTTTTTCGGAATTGTCAATGCATACATTTTGCTATCGTTCATTCCTGCAGAAGAAGTTTCATATGGACTATGCCTCCGCGAGACTGGATTCAGTATTCTCATTCGCCTCTCTTTTCGCAGGCCAGCTAATCTCGATCTAAGTTTACACCTGAGAAAGGGATCATTAGAGCATATTGCTCTGAACCTTTCGCAGGTCTGGTAAACACTCAGCAGTGAGTCAACGTCGAGGTACCGAAAAATAGTGGACATCATTTCCACTGACAGTACCTTGAAGGGATCCTCATCACCTCTGAAGCATCTAGGCAATACTCTGAACTCCATATTTACCACTTCATGAACAGGCTCGCTTTCGAATCTGAGGCATCTAGAACCTACACGGCTATTTATATATGGAGATTTCGCTCTGAGTAACCAATGATATCGATGCGAAGGCCATTACCCCCTCCATTAGCGGCATGGAGAAATCTCGTTCCTGGGTCTATGATTCGAACGTGTAGACATGTCAAATAATTTCCTCGATGCATTGACACCGATTGAGTCATTGGGATTGCGGCAAGGTGAAGAACATGGTAAGTAATGCCTTCAAAATAGTAGAGCTATTTTCGGATTATGTAATATAGTGAACATTTATTGTTCGATCATGTGAGACTGGACCTATTTCATTTCATTTATCTCACAAAAAATTTTGGTCATTCCTTTCACGTCGAAAAGTTCGTTGTCAGGAATGCTGATGTTTCAAAATAACATAATTTTCAGACATATTCGAAACAGAAGTTAGTTGAAAATTCAGAATGCATTATGGTATTTCCTGATGAAATGATAACTTCATATCGGATGACCTTTTGTCTGAAACATTCTCGAAAATTTCTCAAATACCTACATGAAAAAAAAATTAGTAAAGTTCAAAGAGAAAGACTTCATAGGGTTGAAAGTCCTCCCAGAAAAGAGCATGTTCAAGTTACATATAATTTAATCATTCCATTTCGCTCTATCGTTCACTTTTATTCGAATTCTTGATACAAAATCTACTTCAAATTATCGAATGTATGAATATTTCAATATTTGTATCGTCAGACTTCATCATCAGCGCAGAATAAATGAAAACAAGCATAGTAATTAGAATAATAATTGCATAAGTTTCTGAATAAACTATATTCATATCGTTTTGACATATAAATAAATCATATTCTCATCGGAAGATGAGTTGTCCTCTTGTTATCCCTAAAAATACGTGAACTCCGTCTTTTCGGAATTGTCAATGCATACATTTTCCTATCGTTCATTCCTGCTGAAGAAGTTTCATTTGGACTATGCCTCCGCGAGACTGGATTCAGTATTCTTATTCGCCTCTCTTTTCGGAGGCCAGCTAATCTCGATCTGAGTTTACACCTGAGGAAGGGATCATTAGAGCATATTGCACTGAACCATTCGCAGGTCTGGTAAACACTCAGCAGGGAGTCAACGTCAAGGTACCGAAAAATAGTGGACATCATTTATTCATTTCCACTGGCAGTACCTTGAAGGGATCCTCATCACCTCTGAAGCATCTAGGCAATACTCTGAACTCCATATTTACCAACTCATGAACAGGCTCGCTTTCGAATCTGAGGCATCTAGAACCTACACGGCTATTTATATATGAAGATTTCGCTCTGAGTAACCAATGATATCGATGCGAAGGCCGTTACCTACTCCATTAGCGGCATGGAGAAATCTCGTTCCTGGGTCTATGATTCGAACGTGTAGACATGCCGAATAATTTCCTAGATGTATTGACACCGATTGAGTCATTGAGATTGCGGCAAGGTGACGAACATGATAAGTAATGCCTTCAAAATAGAAAAGCTATTTTCGGATTATGGACTATAGTGAACATTTATTGTTCTATCATGTGAGACTGGACCTATTTCATTTATTTAACAAAAAATATTGGTCATTCCTTCCACGTCGAAAACTTTGTTGTCAGGGATGCTGATGTTTCAAAATAACATAATTTCCAGACATATTGGAAACAGAAGTTAGTTGAAAATTCAGAATGCATTATATGGTATTTCCTGATGAAATGATAACTTCACATCGGATGACCTTTTGTTAGAAAGACTCTCGAGAATTTCTAAAATACATGAAAAAAAATTAGTGAAGTTAAAAGAAAAGAACTTCATAGGGTTGGAAGTCCTCCCAGAAACGAGCATGTTCAAGTTACATATAATTTAATCATTCCATTTGGCTCTATCTTTCACTTTTATTCGAATTCTTGATACAAAATCTACTTAAAATTATCGATATTTCAATATTGGTATCGTCACCCTTCATCATCACGGCAGAATAAATAAAAACAAGCTAATTAGAATAAAAATTGCATAAGTTTCTGAATAAACTATATTCCTATCGTTTTGACATATAAAGAAATCATATTCTCATCGGAAGATGAGTTGTCCTCTTGTTGCGCCTAAAAATACGTGAATTTCGTTTTTTCGGAATTGTCAATGCATACATTTTGCTATCGTTCATTCCTGCAGAAGAAGTTTCATATGGACTATGCCTCCGCGAGACTGGATTCAGTATTCTCATTCGCCTCCCTTTTCGCAGGCCAGCTAATATCGATCTAAGTTTACACCTGAGAAAGGGATCATTAGAGCATATTGCTCTGAACCTTTCGCAGGTCTGGTAAACACTCAGCAGAGAGTCAACGTCAAGGTACCGAAAAATAGTGGACATCGTTTCCACTGGCAGAACCTTGAAGGGATCCTCATCACCTCTGAAGCATCTAGGCAATACTCTGAACTCCATATTTACCACTTCATGAACAGGCTCGCTTTCGAATCTGAGGCATCTAGAACCTACACGGCTATTTATATATGGAGATTTCGCTCTGAGTAACCAATGATATCGATGCGAAGGCCATTACCCCCTCCATTAGCGGCATGGAGAAATCTCGTTCCTGGGTCTATGATTCGAACGTGTAGACATGTCAAATAATTTCCTCGATGCATTGACACCGATTGAGTCATTGAGATTGCGTCAAGGTGAAGAACATGGTAAGTAATGCCTTCAAAATAGTAGAGCTATTTTCGGATTATGTAATATAGTGAACATTTATTGTTCTATCATGTGAGACTGGACCTATTTCATTTCATTTATCTCACAAAAAATATTGGCCATTCCTTTCACGTCGAAAAGTTCGTTGTCAGAAATGCTGATGTTTCAAAATAACATAATTTTCAGACATATTCGAAACAGAAGTTAGTTGAAAATTCAGAATGCATTATGGTATTTCCTGATGAAATGATAACTTCATATCGGATGACCTTTTGTCTGAAACATTCTCGAAAATTTCTCAAATACCTACATGAAAAAAAAATTAGTAAAGTTTAGAGAGAAAGACTTCATAGGGTTGAAAGTCTTCCCAGAAAAGAGCATGTTCAAGTTACATATAATTTAATCATTCCATTTCGCTCTATCGTGCACTTTTATTCGAATTCTCGATACAAAATCTACTTCAAATTATCGAATGTATGAATATTTCAATATTTGTATCGTCAGACTTCATCATCAGCGCAGAATAAATGAAAACAAGCATAGTAATTAGAATAATAATTGCATAAGTTTCTGAATAAACTATATTCATATCGTTTTGACATATAAATAAATCATATTCTCATCGGAAGATGAGTTGTCCTCTTGTTATCCCTAAAAATACGTGAACTCCGTCTTTTCGGAATTGTCAATGCATACATTTTCCTATCGTTCATTCCTGCTGAAGAAGTTTCATTTGGACTATGCCTCCGCGAGACTGGATTCAGTATTCTTATTCGCCTCACTTTTCGGAGGCCAGCTAATCTCGATCTGAGTTTACACCTGAGGAAGGGATCATTAGAGCATATTGCACTGAACCATTCGCAGGTCTGGTAAACACTCAGCAGGGAGTCAACGTCAAGGTACCGAAAAATAGTGGACATCATTTCCACTGGCAGTACCTTGAAGGGATCCTCATCACCTCTGAAGCATCTAGGCAATACTCTGAACTCCATATTTACCAACTCATGAACAGGCTCGCTTTCGAATCTGAGGCATCTAGAACTTACGCGGCTATTTATAGGAAGGTTTCGCTCTGAGTAACCAATGAGATCGATGCGAAGGCCATTACCCCCTCCATTAGCGGCATGGAGAAATCTCGTTCCTGGGTCTATGATTCGAACGTGTAGACATGTCAAATAATTTCCTCGATGCATTGACACCGATTGAGTCATTGAGATTGCGTCAAGGTGAAGAACATGGTAAGTAATGCCTTCAAAATAGTAGAGCAATTTTCGGATTATGTAATATAGTGAACATTTATTGTTCTATCATGTGAGACTGGACCTATTTCATTTCATTTATCTCACAAAAAATATTGGTCATTCCTTTCACGTCGAAAAGTTCGTTGTCAGGAATGCTGATGTTTCAAAATAACATAATTTTCAGACATATTCGAAACAGAAGTTAGTTGAAAATTCAGAATGCATTATGGTATTTCCTGATGAAATGATAACTTCATATCGGATGACCTTTTGTCTGAAACATTCTCGAAAATTTCTCAAATACCTACATGAAAAAAAAATTAGTAAAGTTTAGAGAGAAAGACTTCATAGGGTTGAAAGTCCTCCCAGAAACGAGCATGTTCAAGTTACATATAATTTAATCATTCCATTTCGCTCTATCGTTCACTTTTATTCGAATTCTTGATACAAAATCTACTTCAAATTATCGAATGTATAAATATTTCAATATTTGTATCGTCAGACTCCATCATCAGGGCAGAATAAATGAAAACAAGCATAGTAATTAGAATAATGATTGCATAAGTTTCTGAATAAACTATGTTCATATCGTTTTGACATATAAAGAAATCATATTCTCATCGAAAGATGAGTTGTCCTCTTGTTATCCCTAAGAATACGTGAACTCCGTTTCTTCGGAATTGTCAATGCATACATTTTCCTATCGTTCATTCCTGCTGAAGAAGTTTCATTTGGACTATGCCTCCGCGAGACTGGATTCAGTATTCCTATTCGCCTCTCTTTTCGGAGGCCAGCTAATCTGGATCTGAGTTTACACCTGAGGAAGGGATCATTAGAGCATATTGCACTGAACCATTCGCAGGTCTGGTAAACACTCAGCAGGGAGTCAACGTCAAGGTACCGAAAAATAGTGGACATCATTTCCACTGGCAGTACCTTGAAGGGATCCTCATCACCTCTGAAGCATCTAGGCAATACTCTGAACACCATATTTACCAACTCATGAACAGGCTCGCTTTCGAATCTGAGGCATCTAGAACCTACACGGCTATTTATATATGAAGATTTCGCTCTGAGTAACCAATGATATCGATGCGAAGGCCGTTACCTACTCCATTAGCGGCATGGAGAAATCTCGTTCCTGGGTCTATGATTCGAACGTGTAGACATGTCAAATAATTTCCTCGATGCATTGACACCGATTGAGTCATTGAGATTGCGTCAAGGTGAAGAACATGGTAAGTAATGCCTTCAAAATAGTAGAGCTATTTTCGGATTATGTAATATAGTGAACATTTATTGTTCTATCATGTGAGACTGGACCTATTTCATTTCATTTATCTCACAAAAAATATTGGTCATTCCTTTCACGTCGAAAAGTTCGTTGTCAGGAATGCTGATGTTTCAAAATAACATAATTTTCAGACATATTCGAAACAGAAGTTAGTTGAAAATTCAGAATGCATTATGGTATTTCCTAATGAAATGATAACTTCATATCGGATGACCTTTTGTCTGAAACATTCTCGAAAATTTCTCAAATACCTACATGAAAAAAAAATTAGTAAAGTTTAGAGAGAAAGACTTCATAGGGTTGAAAGTCCTCCCAGAAAAGAGCATGTTCAAGTTACATATAATTTAATCATTCCATTTCGCTCTATCGTTCACTTTTATTCGAATTCTCGATACAAAATCTACTTCAAATTATCGAATGTATGAATATTTCAATATTTGTATCGTCAGACTTCATCATCAGCGCAGAATAAATGAAAACAAGCATAGTAATTAGAATAATAATTGCATAAGTTTCTGAATAAACTATATTCATATCGTTTTGACATATAAATAAATCATATTCTCATCGGAAGATGAGTTGTCCTCTTGTTATCCCTAAAAATACGTGAACTCCGTCTTTTCGGAATTATCAATGCATACATTTTCCTATTGTTCATTCCTGCTGAAGAAGTTTCATTTGGACTATGCCTCCGCGAGACTGGATTCAGTATTCTTATTCGCCTCTCTTTTCGGAGGCCAGCTAATCTCGATCTGAGTTTACACCTGAGGAAGGGATCATTAGAGCATATTGCACTGAACCATTCGCAGGTCTGGTAAACACTCAGCAGGGAGTCAACGTCAAGGTACCGAAAAATAGTGGACATCATTTCCACTGGCAGTACCTTGAAGGGATCCTCATCACCTCTGAAGCATCTAGGCAATACTCTGAACTCCATATTTACCAACTCATGAACAGGCTCGCTTTCGAACTTGAGGCATCTAGAACTTACGCGGCTATTTCTATTTCTATTTATTTATTAACGGGATAAACCCAATTTTACAATTGAACCATAAAACAAAATAATAATCAATGCATAGTACCTACAACCTAGTACATTAAAAAAAAAAAAAAACAATGCAAAACTTCAAGAAAGAATAGCAGATTACAACAAATTCCGATTGACATAACGCACAATTGAGGGGTAACTGAGGTGAAAGAAGTCTATGCCTGTTCTACTGGCAGTGTTTACATGCTGCGAGATTCTTGGAATTGGCGAAGCCCTGGTATAATTGTACCTGTAAGTCCTGAGACATAGCAATGCGCTACCTCTGACATTTCTAGATGGAACATGAAAGCCAAAAAGAGATAGAAGATCGGAAGATGACAAAAGCCCCCCGACCAATCTAGCGAACAACAATACATCCGCCCTGATTCTACGAGTCCGCAAAGCAGGAAAGCGTAGAACTGATCGCATATGAGTCGCGGAAAAATGTACCCGTGGGATTCCCATCCGGCAAGACACAGAGAGAAGAAACCTATTTTGAACTCGTTCCAACCTGTCGCTGTCTTCATAAGTATATGGAGACCATACACAAGAGGCATATTCAAGATGCGGCCTTACCAGACCGACATAAAGATGTTTTAAGGTATTGACATCCCTAAACTCATACGAGTGCCGCAAAATGAACCCCAGCATACGAAGACCCCTGTTGACTATGTGGTCAATGTGCGCCCTGAAACACATCCTATTGTCGTAAAAAACACCTAAGTCTTTAACGATGTTCACAGTATGTATTGCCTCGTTGTTCAGACAGTAGTGCGATGCAAAGTGCTGCTCACGCCTAACTACACCCATATGTTTGCACTTTCCGAGATTAATGGTTACTCTGTTATCTCTACACCATTGCTCCAATCGATCCAGATCCGACTGGAGGTTGAGCATATCGACCAGATTGTTAACCATCAAATAAATTTTGAGGTCGTCAGCAAACAGAAGGAACCGTGCAAACCTAAAGCAAGTGGTGATGTCGTTAATGTAAATAAGAAATAACAGAGGGCCCAAGTGACTACCCTGAGGTACACCTGAATCTACAATGTATAACGGGGAGAAGGAATCACGAACTTTAACTGACTGAGTACGACGAGTGAAATATGATATAAACCACTTCTTTAACAAGCCATTTATTCCAAAGGACGACAGTTTTTCACTCAAAATGCAATGATCCACCTTATCGAAGGCCTTAGAAAAGTCTGTATACACAACATCGACCCTACTCCCACTTTCCAAAGAATCGAAGACATACTGGGTGAAAACCAACAGATTGGAGTCGACACTTTTACCCTTAGTAAAGCCATGCTGTTGCTCGACTAATCTGGACGATACATCTATTTGTTTACGATCCAGTATTAGTGTCTCAAGGATTTTTGGAATGGCACTTATAATGCTTATAGGCCTATAGTCGGCGATGTCGTTCCTACTTCCAGACTTGAACAATGGTTTCACCGTACTACACTTCCACTTGGTAGGAAAAATACCAGTTGATAAGGACCTGTTGAACAATATCTTAAGTGGAAGTGCCATTGAAGAAGAACAGTTCTTCAAAAAAAATGCCGGCAGAAAATCAGGTCCCGGACCCTTTCCGGTATCAAGAGTTTCCAACTTCTTGGCAACTTCGTCAACGGAAAAAAATAAACTCTCTTTACCAAAGTGATCGGAACAGGTTGAATCATCGAGAAGAGTAGGACCCGAAACATAGGTAGATCGAAAGTGCTCGGAGAAGAGGGCAGCCATGTCAGTGTCACCTTCCACACTTCTTCCATGCAGGTGCATATTTGTTGGCAAATCATTGTCATTTCTTTTAGAATTAGTGAAATTCCAAAATGATCTGATATTGTCCTTTATAGAATTCTCTATGTTCTCAATATAGTCAGAATAACATGACCCCGCCATACTAGCGCAAGCCGACCGAATTTCAGAAAATGAAAGATAATCTTCCCAGCGCTTATATCTTTTATAGTTACGATGAATTTCCTTTTTTTTGAAAACGAGATTTTTGAGTTCAGTAGTAAACCAAGGAGGAAAAGTGGACTTTTTAATCAAAATTTTTGGAACAAATCTATCTATGGCCCTGAAAACTACATCATAAAACACACCAACCACATCATCCATCTCAGCATTGTCATGGAATAAAGCTTCCCAATTGAGCTCTAAGAAGTGTTCATTCAATGCATTGTAATTGGCTTTCTTGAAATTGTATGAGGTTCGACCCGCATCTGGAGAACGTACAATGTTGACCGGAATATTTGCAAAGAGTGCGGGATGGTAGGCATCCAACTTAGAGAGAACATCAACGGCGGGCTCAATTGAGAGAGAGCGATTTCCAGACAAAACAAGATCTAACAAACCGTCATACAAATTCCTTACTGAATTAACTTGAAAAAGATCATTAAAAGCAAGGGCATCGCCAAGAATTCGAGCACATAAATCAGTACACCCGTTCAGAGTCGCATCATGCCAATCGATCCCCCCCAAGTTATAATCGCCCGCCACAAAAACAGTATCCGGTCTAGTTATACCAACAACATGCTCCAAATTATCACAATGGCTCTCAAAGTACTGAACTCTAGCAGAAGCACAGGAGTTAGGAGGTATATAAACAGTTCCCAACAATACATCAGTATCACACTTGAGCAAAATAAAAATATCCTCAACATTATTACGCGAAGTTGAAATCAAAGTACATGAGAACTTTTTTTTCGCCGCAATCAACACTCCACCCCCCGCCTGTTTGGAACTAGAAAGAATGGACCTATCTTTTCTAAATATGTTATAATTACAGAATTGTAACTCAGCATCAACAATGGAAGGATCAAGCCATGTCTCGGTCAACAAGATTACATCATAATCTGCAACATTTACATTTCTAACTAACTCGCAAAGTTTAAATTTACCCCTAATACTACGAACATTTTGGTAATAGACACTCAAGTGATTAAAACTGTAATTATCCCTCTCAATCAGTTTTTTCTAACCTTAACTATTCTCGGTAAACCACCCATGTATCTTATAGTAATATTTAATTCCCCATTAGCTTTTCGTTGCTCCAACTCCCGCCGAAGATCACCCAGATACTCACGCTGCCGGAGTGTCAAATCGGCCGATAATGTCACAGGAGGTTGATCAATCTTATGTTTGTTCCTCAAAATATTAAGAACCTTCATATTTATAGGAAGGTTTCGCTCTGAGTAACCAATGAGATCGATGCGAAGGCCATTACCCCCTCCATTAGCGGCATGGAGAAATCTCGTTCCTGGGTCTATGATTCGAACGTGTACACATGCTAAATAATTTCCTAGATGCATTGACACCGATTGAGTCATTGAGATTGCGGCAAGGTGAAGAACATGGTAAGTAATGCCTTCAAAATAGAAGAACTATTTTCGGATTATGTAATGAAGTGAACGTTTATTGTTCTATCATGTGAGACTGGACCTATTTCATTTCATTTATTGAACAAAAAATATTGGTCATTCCTTTCACGTCGAAAACTTTGTTGTCAGGGATGCTAATGTTTCAAAATAACATAATTTTCAGACATATTCGAAACAGAAGTTAGTTGAAAATTCAGAATGCATTATGGTATTTCCTGATGAAATGATAACTTCATATCGGATGACCTTTCGTCTGAAACACTCTCGAAAATTTCTCAAATACATGAAAAAAAAATTAGTAAAGTTTAAAGAGAAGAACTTCATAGGGTTGGAAGTCCTCCCAGAAACGAGCATGTTCAAGTTACATATAATTTAATCATTCCATTTCGCTCTATCGTTCACTTTTATTCGAATTCTTGATACAAAATCTACTTCAAATTATCGAATGTATAAATATTTCAATATTTGTATCGTCAGACTCCATCATCAGGGCAGAATAAATGAAAACAAGCATAGTAATTAGAATAATGATTGCATAAGTTTCTGAATAAACTATGTTCATATCGTTTTGACATATAAAGAAATCATATTCCCATCGAAAGATGAGTTGTCCTCTTGTTATCCCTAAGAATACGTGAACTCCGTTTTTTCGGAATTGTCAATGCATACATTTTCCTATCGTTCATTCCTGCTGAAGAAGTTTCATTTGGACTATGCCTCCGCGAGACTGGATTCAGTATTCTTATTCGCCTCTCTTTTCGGAGGCCAGCTAATCTCGATCTGAGTTAACACCTGAGGAAGGGATCATTAGAGCATATTGCACTGAACCATTCGCAGGTCTGGTAAACACTCAGCAGGGAGTCAACGTCAAGGTACCGAAAAATAGTGGACATCATTTCCACTGGCAGTTCCTTGAAGGGATCCTCATCACCTCTGAAGCATCTAGGCAATACTCTGAACTCCATATTTACCACTTCATGAACAGGCTCGCTTTCGAATCTGAGGCATCTAGAACCTACACGGCTATTTATATATGGAGATTTAGCTCTGAGTAACCAATGATATCGATGCGAAGGCCATTACCCCCTCCATTAGCGGCATGGAGAAATCTCGTTCCTGGGTCTATGATTCGAACGTGTAGACATGTCAAATAAATTCCTCGATGCATTGACACCGATTGAGTAATTGAGATTGCGTCAAGGTGAAGAACATGGTAAGTAATGCCTTCAAAATAGTAGAGCTATTTTCGGATTATGTAATATAGTGAACATTTATTGTTCTATCATGTGAGACTGGACCTATTTCATTTCATTTATCTCACAAAAAATATTGGTCATTCCTTTCACGTCGAAAAGTTCGTTGTCAGGAATGCTGATGTTTCAAAATAACATAATTTTCAGACATATTCGAAACAGAAGTTAGTTGAAAATTCAGAATGCATTATGGTATTTCCTGATGAAATGATAACTTCACATCGGATGACCTTTTGTTTGAAAGACTCTCGAGAATTTCTAAAATACATGAAAAAAAATTAGTGAAGTTAAAAGAAAAGAACTTCATAGGGTTGGAAGTCCTCCCAGAAACGAGCATGTTCAAGTTACATATAATTTAATCATTCCATTTGGCTCTATTTTTCACTTTTATTCGAATTCTTGATACAAAATCTACTTAAAATTATCGATATTTCAATATTGGTATCGTCACCCTTCATCATCACGGCAGAATAAATAAAAACAAGCATAGTAATTAGAATAATGATTGCATAAGTTTCTGAATGAACTATGTTCATATCGTTTTGACATATAAAGAAATCATATTCTCATCGAAAGATGAGTTGTCCTCTTGTTATCCCTAAAAATACGTGAACTCCGTTTTTTCGGAATTGTCAATGCATACATTTTCCTATCGTTCATTCCTGCAGAAGAAGGTTCATATGGACTATGCCTCCGCGAGACTGGATTCAGTATTCTAATTCGCCTCTCTTTTCGGAGGCCAGCTAATCTCGATCTGAGTTTACACCTGAGGAAGGGATCATTAGAGCATATTCCACTGAACCATTCGCAGGTCTGGTAAACACTCAGCAGGGAGTCAACGTCAAGGTAACGAAAAATAGTGGACATCATTTCCACTGGCAGTTCCTTGAAGGGATCCTCATCACCTCTGAAGCATCTAGGCAATACTCTGAACTCCATATTTACCAACTCATGAACAGGCTCGCTTTCGAATCTGAGGCATCTAGAACCTACACGGCTATTTATATATGAAGATTTCGCTCTGAGTAACCAATGATATCGATGCGAAGGCCGTTACCTACTCCATTAGCGGCATGGAGAAATCTCGTTCCTGGGTCTATGATTCGAACGTGTAGACATGCCGAATAATTTCCTAGATGCATTGACACCGATTGAGTCATTGAGATTGCGGCAAGGTGACGAACATGATAAGTAATGCCTTCAAAATAGAAAAGCTATTTTCGGATTATGTAATATAGTGAACATTTATTGTTCTATCATGTGAGACTGGACCTATTTCATTTCATTTATCTCACAAAAAATATTGGTCATTCCTTTCACGTCGAAAAGTTCGTTGTCAGGAATGCTGATGTTTCAAAATAACATAATTTTCAGACATATTCGAAACAGAAGTTAGTTGAAAATTCAGAATGCATTATGGTATTTCCTGATGAAATGATAACTTCACATCGGATGACCTTTTGTTTGAAAGACTCTCGAGAATTTCTAAAATACATGAAAAAAAATTAGTGAAGTTAAAAGAAAAGAACTTCATAGGGTTGGAAGTCCTCCCAGAAACGAGCATGTTCAAGTTACATATAATTTAATCATTCCATTTGGCTCTATTTTTCACTTTTATTCGAATTCTTGATACAAAATCTACTTAAAATTATCGATATTTCAATATTGGTGGGTTTATTTCGACGTAGTGGACTGTATGAACTTCTTTTCCTGCGCTGATTAATTTAAAAGAAACACGTGTGTACTAACACTAACAGTTTATTTCAAGAAGAATTAAGCACACAACCAATTTAGGTTATGTTTACACCAGTTTAGTGTAGTATAGAACTATAAACGTAAATGCCTGCAAATCACAGAACATCTAATAATCTAACTGCAACTCACAGTAGATTGACGACTTGACGAGTATAATTTGTATATATCTACTCTTTAGTAGATTGAAGAAGAGAGAGAGTTATTTTAAATATTTGAAATAGGCACATCAACATTTGACTAATACATAGAACTTTAACATGGAAAAGAAGAAGAGATCAAAGCACATGAACATGAAATTAAGAAAGATATTAAGCATTAAATTATACAGAATTTACCATCTTTATGGAAAATATACCTACATGAAAGAGAATACAATTAAGAAATGAAATTAATGAATTACTGATGATGATTATCGAGGCTGGCGCCATCTATCGGACTACTTTCCAAATACTAGATATAAATACAGGAATCTAAATTTCTCCATGCCGCCCCACTTGACAGGCTGTAAGGCTTCAACCCAAAAAACAAAATTAAAAAATGGCTCTCAAACATGATATACAAGTTCAAATATTTAAGAATTTAAAATTGAAAATTTTCATATTACACAAAGAAAAACAATGCAAATACATAATAAAGAAAATCAGTCTTTTGTCATATTTGACAACGGGCACAGTTTAATCACTGGGCGTTTTATAACATCCTCAATAGTTTTCACACTCACTACACAGGTGATTCCATCACCACCGGGATCCCATTTGGCTGGACAATGATTCCAACAGGAACTTCATTGAGGCCTGTAAAGTCCATCCTTTTTATTGTCTCGTGGTCAAGTTTCCAACATCTCTGTTGAAGCTGATGGAGTAGTTGGTACCTCGACATGCAATTCAGCTGAATAGATTTGACATCAGGATGTGGTACACTTTGACAAGGGCGGCCAATGTGAAAATAATCTGGAGTCAAAGGGGTTAAATCGTTGGGATCTGACGAAAGGGGACGCAAAGGTCGAGAATTGAGGAAGGATTCGATTTGAGTCAACGTGCTGAATTCCTCAAAGGTTAAATCGGTTTCGCCAATGACTTTTGACAAAAGTTCTTTAAAGGATTTCACCTTAGCTGATGTTGAGAAGGAAACTAATTCAACTAATCCCCAAGATGGGTTGTCTCGACACTCAAACATACGATCAGGCAGATATAAGCCTTATAAGCTTTGCATATTTTTGGTATTTTGTCCTTTGTATTGAATGGACCAGCATAATTGAGACCAGTTGATAATAGAGAAAATGAGATATTGACTATGCAATCAGGCGGATCACCCATAATTACAGAAGTCGACTTTGGTGTAAACTTAAAGCGTTTTAAACAAATTTGACCAATCTTTTTCGCATTTAATGTAATTTTTAATGGCCAATACAATTGTAAAATATTACTCAAGAGGATTTGTTGGCCTGTGTGTAGCAGTTTAATATGCTCTAAATGAAGTATCAAGCTGGTAAAAGGATGTTGATAATCCAATATGATGGGTTGTCTATGAATCACAACCTCAGAATCAGACAATGAATGACATTTGAGAATTGTGAATAAATATTTGGTGGCAGACTTTATCAGTCGGGCCAAAATGGTTTTGAGCCATTCTAAGCATAACATAATTGAAGGTTTCAGTAGAGGAACCTCTTTCCTTAAATATAGAGATATTTTCATCTCACCTTTATCATTAATCGATCTCAAATAAATGACTCTACTATATGATCGATTGCTTGCATCTGAGAAACTAAAAAATTGTGCACTCAAAGGATCCACGAACAGCAAGAATCGAGGAAGTGAACTCCACTTCATCAAATATTGTTGAAAGGCTAAAACTTTATTTTTTGAACGATCAAGTATTTCCTCATCCCAATCCAATTGAGGACTCCATAACTTTAGGATGAGCCTTCTACGAACAATGAAAGCAGGATATAATAGACCTGGATCGAAAACCTTAAAATTCTCTAATATATTATGAAGATGAGGACATCGACAAGCAACAATAAGGTTTGATAACTGACAATTACTTCCAGAATACCATTGTATATGTACACTCTTTTTCCATTTATAACGAATAGTGAAAAAACATGAAGGATTTGACCGAGCCTTGAAACGATTCAAGAATTCCACAATATTGGGTCTCCATTTACTCAAGATGAAGCTCTTAGATGTCAACACTTTTCTATGTTCATCACAAATCTGACTAGTATTTGATTTACTACTGAATCCAGTAATCAACTTATTGAAATATTCTAAAATAATGTTTGAAATCGTATGATATTGATATTCTGAAGCCAACTGTTGAAAACAAACAATGATTTTATAACCTGCACTAGTAAGACAATGTGTACTAGTATTGAAGCTGTACATTTGAACATTCTTACCCCGATCAAATCGCCAAAGGATTCTTCGTGAAGTTTGATCATTAGGATAAACTAATTTCTGTCGATACAATTTTGGAATATCTGAAGAGACAGCAAGAGAGAACTGACGGAATCTTATTAGCATCTGAAACAAACTATGAATAATTTTGGGCCTGACTACCTGAAGGTCATTCAATGAATAGCCTGAACTTGAAGATGATGAACTATTAAAACCCACTGTCGTGATCCTATTACCATCTCGAAGAACCTCATGATGACTTAGAGAATATATTTTATTATGTGACAATTCTCTCAGTAAACCTATATGCCCTAAATTAGGGTACTCTTTAAGTAACCCTTTGATTGCTATTGTTTTGAACTTGTGCAACTTCTCAATATCATTACAAATATGAATCTTCAACCCAAAACGGCCGGTATTATCTTGAACTAAATCATTATCATAGTTCAAATCGTTTGATTCCGATGACTCAATGGTCAAATCTACAACATTGTGCTTATTCAAATTTGAAATGCTCTCTACTATTCTTGGCAAATAGAGAACTGGCAATTGAATTGGAGAACTAGGTTCAAAATTTTCGTTACTATACTCGAATTCACCAGTCTCACTAAGGATGGTTTTTGTCTTATATGAGGCTGTCATCATTTCATCAAAAAATAATTCTCTTTCGTTGAATTGAATATCGAACTGATCATCCTCGCATGTTTCCTCGATAGTTGATTGAATCTGGTCAAATTCATTATCAAGCAACAACAATTCCTTTCTGAATCTTTCTAAACGAATTTTTTCCACTTCACTTAAAGATCGATCACTATAAAATTTTTTAAATAATGGTTCCAATTTGCGTGAAAGAACTGTGAACCTGCGCTTTATACTATCACGTCTTGTGATAAGCCATTCAATTTCAAATTCATCCATATCAATGACCAGCTCTTTAGCTATGTCAATGACTGAATGCAACTACTCACTTAACAATTACCAAATTTTAAAATTTATTCAGAGAAAAAATGATTAAAATTGTTGACTCAAATACTATAAGGAAGGAATTTAAAGGATACTTATCAGACATTTTCCATTTGCACTTGATTTCCTCTTAATCGTCTTTGAGTCTTCGAAGATGTATTCAACCTTCGATTATCTTTGGCACACCTCGATCTCCAACGTTTGGCTCTCCTCAAACGGGAAGCAGATAAAGGTAACCTCGGTTTCTTGAAATAAACTTCAATTTCTTCTTTGAATGTGAACTTTCCTCTGGCACTTTCTTGGTTTCCAACGGCTGGAATTACCTCGCACTCACGAACAGAAAAGATTTACCAAATTAACACACTCAAATGAACCAGAATCCGGCCCGAAGGACCATGCGTTTATTTCGACGTAGTGGACTGTATGAACTTCTTTTCCTGCGCTGATTAATTTAAAAGAAACACGTGTGTACTAACACTAACAGTTTATTTCAAGAAGAATTAAGCACACAACCAATTTAGGTTATGTTTACACCAGTTTAGTGTAGTATAGAACTATAAACGTAAATGCCTGCAAATCACAGAACATCTAATAATCTAACTGCAACTCACAGTAGATTGACGACTTGACGAGTATAATTTGTATATATCTACTCTTTAGTAGATTGAAGAAGAGAGAGAGTTATTTTAAATATTTGAAATAGGCACATCAACATTTGACTAATACATAGAACTTTAACATGGAAAAGAAGAAGAGATCAAAGCACATGAACATGAAATTAAGAAAGATAATAAGCATTAAATTATACAGAATTTACCATCTTTATGGAAAATATACCTACATGAAAGAGAATACAATTAAGAAATGAAATTAATGAATTACTGATGATGATTATCGAGGCTGGCGCCATCTATCGGACTACTTTCCAAATACTAGATATAAATACAGGAATCTAAATTTCTCCAATTGGTATCGTCACCCTTCATCATCACGGCAGAATAAATAAAAACAAGCATAGTAATTATAATAATGATTGCATAAGTTTCTGAATAAACTATATTCCTATCGTTTTGACATATAAGGAAATCATATTCTCATCGGAAGATGAGTTGTCCTCTTGTTACCCCTAAAAATACGTGAACTCCGATTTTTCGGAATTGTCAATGCATACATTTTGCTATCGTTCATTCCTGCAGAAGAAGTTTTATATGGACTATGCCTCCGCGAGACCGGATTCAGTATTCTAATTCGCCTCTCTTTCCGGAGGCCAGCTAATCTCGATCTGAGTTTACACCTGAGAAAGGGATCATTAGAGCATATTGCTCTGAACCTTTCGCAGGTCTGGTAAACACTCAGCAGAGAGTCAACGTCAAGGTACCGAAAAATAGTGGACATCATTTCCACTGGCAGTACCTTGAAGGGATCCTCATCACCTCTGAAGCATCTAGGAAATACTCCGAACTCCATATTTACCAACTCATGAACAGGCTCGCTTTCGAATCTGAGGCATCTAGAAACTACACGGCTATTTATATATGAAGATTTCGCTCTGAGTAACCAATATGCGAAGGCCATTACCCCCTCCATTAGCGGCATGGAGAAATCTCGTTCCTGGGTCTATGATTCGAACGTGTAGACATGCCAAATAATTTCCTAGATGCATTGACACCGATTGAGTCATTGAGATTGCGGCAAGGTGAAGAACATGATAAGTAATGCCTTCAAAATAGAAAAGCTATTTTCGGATTATGGACTATAGTGAACATTTATTGTTCTATCATGTGAGACTGGACCTATTTCATTTCATTTATTTTACAAAAAATATTGGTCATTCCTTTCACGTCGAAAACTTTGTTGTCAGGTATGCTAATGTTTCAAAATAACATAATTTTCAGACATATTCGAAACAGGAGTTAGTTGAGAATTCAGAATGCATTATGGTATTTCCTGACGAAATGATAACTTCATATCGGATGACTTTTTGTCTGAAACATTCTCGAAAATTTCTCAAATACATGAAAAAAAAAAATTAGTTAAGTTTAAAGAGAAAAACTTCATAGAGTTGGAAGTCCTCTCAGAAAAGAGCATGTTCAAGTTACATATAATTTAATCATTCCATTTCGCTCTATCGTTCACTTTTATTCGAATTCTTGATACAAAATCTACTTCAAATTATCGAATGTATAAATATTTCAATATTTGTATCGTCAGACTTCATCATCAGGGCAGAATAAATGAAAACAAGCATAGTAATTAGAATAATGATTGCATAAGTTTCTGAATGAACTATGTTCATATCGTTTTGACATATAAAGAAATCATATTCTCATCGAAAGATGAGTTGTCCTCTTGTTATCCCTAAAAATAAGTGAACTCCGTTTTTTCGGAATTGTCAATGCATACATTTTCCTATCGTTCATTCCTGCAGAAGAAGGTTCATATGGACTATGCCTCCGCGAGACTGGATTCAGTATTCTAATTCGCCTCTCTTTTCGGAGGCCAGCTAATCTCGATCTGAGTTTAAACCTGAGAAAGGGATCATGAGAGCATATTGCTCTGAACCTTTCGCAGGTCTGGTAAACACTCAGCAGAGAGTCAACGTCAAGGTACCGAAAAATAGTGGACATCATTTCCACTGGCAGTACCTTGAAGGGATCCTCATCACCTCTGAAGCATCTAGGCAATACTCTGAACTCCATATTTACCAACTCATGAACAGGCTCACTTTCGAATCTGAGGCATCTAGAACCTACGCGGCTATTTATAGGAAGATTTCGCTCTGAATGACCAATGAGATCTATGCGAAGGCCATTACCCCCTCCATTAGCGGCATGGAGAAATCTCGTTCCTGGGTCTATGATTCGAACGTGTAGACATGTCAAATAATTTCCTCGATGCATTGACACCGATTGAGTCATTGAGATTGCGGCAAGGTGAAGTGGTAAGTAATGCCTTCAAAATAGTAGAGCTATTATCGGATTATGTAATATAGTGAACATTTATTGTTCTATCATGTGAGACTGGACCTATTTCATTTCATTTATCTCACAAAAAATATTGGTCATTCCTTTCACGTCGAAAAGTTCGTTGTCAGGAATGCTGATGTTTCAAAATAACATAATTTCAGACATATTCGAAACAGAAGTTAGTTGAAAATTCAGAATGCATTATGGTATTTCCTGATGAAATGATAACTTCATATCGGATGACCTTTTGTCTGAAACATTCTCGAAAATTTCTCAAATACCTACATGAAAAAAAAATTAGTAAAGTTTAGAGAGAAAGACTTCATAGGGTTGAAAGTCCTCCCAGAAAAGAGCATGTTCAAGTTACATATAATTTAATCATTCCATTTCGCTCTATCGTTCACTTTTATTCGTATTCTCGATACAAAATCTACTTCAAATTATCGAATGTATGAATATTTCAATATTTGTATCGTCAGAGTTCATCATCAGCGCAGAATAAATGAAAACAAGCATAGTAATTAGAATAATAATTGCATAAGTTTCTGAATAAACTATATTCATATCGTTTTGACATATAAATAAATCATATTCTCATCGGAAGATGAGTTGTCCTCTTGTTATCCCTAAAAATACGTGAACTCCGTTTTCTCGGAATGGGCGTTTCCAGTGATTTTCAGAAAAAATCATTTCGGTAATATTTGACCCTCAGAATCTCGTATCAATTTTCCTTTTGTTTTTCTGTTGCCTATTCTTCGAGAAAAAAATTATTGAAAATACCAAAACGAACGTCAAATTCAAACGAGTATAAATGGCGGTAATCATAATTTGATTGGTTGGAACTGTACAGCGTTGCCAGGTCGCCATCCTCTTAACTATCCGTTCTTCTCTATCACGGAAGATTCGTTCTTATCATGGTTCTAATTCTGTGATCACAGTTCACTTAAGCGGCTGACAAGTGATACCCATCGAATTTCTCAAGAAGCCATGTATGCTTCATAAGTTTTGTGGTTCTATTTCGCCTATTTCAGACGACAAAATAGAGTTAGCGGCAACTACGCCTTCTTGATAGCTTTCATCACAGATTAGATTGGTCATGGATGTGTACGTCATCACGGCAGTGTCCAATGAGGTTCCGAGGATAGCTACGTCATCATGGCGCTAATTCGAATTTCAATATTTTATTAATGATGATAATAGAAAAAATGCGCAAAATTGAAAGTGGAAAATTGATTACGATTATGTTTTGGACTACTCTTAATATATTTATGTAAAAAAAAATTGATTTTTTAATGTACTGGAAACGCCCATTGTCAATGCATACATTTTCCTATCGTTCATTCCTGCTGAAGAAGTTTCATTTGGACTATGCCTCCGCGAGACTGCATTCAGTATTCTTATTCGCCTCTCTTTTCGGAGGCCAGCTAATCTCGATCTGAGTTTACACCTGAGGAGGGGATCATTAGAGCATATTGCACTGAACCATTCGCAGGTCTGGTAAACACTCAGCAGGGCGTCAACGTCGAGGTATCGAAAAATAGTGGACATCATTTCCACTGGCAGTACCTTGAAGGGATCCTCATCACCTCTGAAGCATCTAGGCAATACTCTGAACCCCATATTTACCAAGTCATGAACAGGCTCGCTTTCGAATTTGAGGCATCTAGAACCTACACGGCTATTTATATATGAAGATTTCGCTCTGAGTAACCAATGAGATCGATGCGAAGGCCATTACCTCCTCCATAAGCGGCATGGGGAAATCTCGTTCCTGGATCTATGATTCGAACGTGTAGACATGTCAAATAATTTCCTCGATGCATTGACACCGATTGAGTCATTGAGATTGCGGCAAGGTGAAGAACATGGTAAGTAATGCCTTCAAAATAGAAGAACTATTTTCGGATTATGTAATAAAGTGAACATTTATTGTTCTATCATGTGAGACTGGACTTATTTCATTTCATTTATTTTACAAAAAATATTGGTCATTCCTTTCACGTCGAAAACTTTGTTGTCAGGGATGCTGATGTTTCAAAATAACATAATTTTCAGACATATGCGAAACAGAAGTTAGTTGAAAATTCAGAATGCATTATGGTATTTCCTGATGAAATGATAACTTCATATCGGATGACCTTTTGTCTGAAACATTCTCGAAAATTTCTCAAATACATGAAAAAAAAAATTAGTAAAGTTTAAAGAGAAAGACTTCATAGGGTTGAAAGTCCTCCCTGAAAAGAGCATGTTCAAGTTACATATAATTTAATCATTCCATTTCGCTCTATCGTTCACTTTCATTCGAATTCTTGATACAAAATCTACTTCAAATTATCGAATGTATAAATATTTCAATATTTGTATCGTCAGACTTCATCATGAGGGCAGAATAAATGAAAACAAGCATAGTAATTAGAATAATGATTGCATAAGTTTCTGGATGAACTATGTTCATATCGTTTTGACATATAAAGAAATCATATTCTCATCGAAAGATGAGTTGTCCTCTTGTTATCCCTAAAAATACGTGAACTCCGTTTTTTCGGAATTGTCAATGCATACATTTTCCTATCGTTCATTCGTGCAGAAGAAGTTTTATATGGACTATGCCTCCGCGAGACTGGATTCAGTATTCTAATTCGCCTCTCTTTTCGGAGGCCAGCTAATCTCGATCTGAGTTTACAACTGAGGAAGGGATCATTAGAGCATATTGCACTGAACCATTCGCAGGTCTGGTAAACACTCAGCAGGGAGTCAACGTCAAGGTACAGTGGACATCATTTCCACTGGCAGTACCTTGAAGGGATCCTCATCACCTCTGAAGCATCTAGGCAATACTCTGAAGTCCATATTTACCAACTCATGAACAGGCTCGCTTTCGAATCTGAGGCATCTAGAACTTACGCGGCTATTTATAGGAAGATTTCGCTCTGAGTGACCAATGAGATCTATGCGAAGGCCATTACCCCCTCCATTAGCGGCATGGAGATATCTCGTTCCTGGGTCTATGATTCGAACGTGTAGACATGCTAAATAATTTCCTAGATGCATTGACACCGATTGAGTCATTGAGATTGCGGCAAGGTGAAGATCATGATAAGTAATGCCTTCAAGATAGAAAAGCTATTTTCGGATTATGGACTATAGTGAACATTTATATTTCTTTCATGTGAGACTGAACCTATTTCATTTCATTTATTTAACAAAAAATATTGGTCATTCCTTTCACGTCGAAAACTTTGTTGTCAGGGATGCTGATGTTTCAAAATAACATAATTTTCAAAAATATTCGAAACAGAAGTTAGTTGAAAATTCAGAATGCATTATGGTATTTCCTGATGAAATGATTATTTCATATCGGATGACCTTTTGTTCGAAACTCTCGAGAATTTCTGAAATACATGAAAAAAAATTAGTGAAGTTAAAAGAGAAGAACTTCATAGGGTTAAAAGTCCTCCCAGAAACGAGCATGTTCAAGTTACATAGGTATAATTTAATCATTCCATTTCGCTCTATCGTTCACTTTTATTCGAATTCTTGATACAAAATCTACTTAAAATTATTCGCCTCTCTTTTCGGAGGCCAGCTAATCTCGATCTGAGTTTACACCTGAGGAAGGGATCATTAGAGCATATTGCACTGAACCATTCGCAGGTCTGGTAAACACTCAGCAGGGCGTCAACGTCAAGGTATCGAAAAATAGTGGACATCATTTCCACTGGCAGTACCTTGAAGGGATCCTCATCACCTCTGAAGCATCTAGGCAATACTCTGAACTCCATATTTACCAACTCATGAACAGACTCGCTTTCGAATTTGAGGCATCTAGAACCTACACGGCTATTTATATATGAAGATTTCGCTCTGAGTAACCAATGAGATCGATGCGAAGGTCATTACCTCCTCCATAAGCGGCATGGGGAAATCTCGTTCCTGGGTCTATGATTCGAACGTGTAGACATGTCAAATAATTTCCTCGATGCATTGACACCGATTGAGTCATTGAGATTGCGGCAAGGTGAATAACATGGTAAGTAATGCCTTCAAAATAGAAAAGCTATTTTCGGATTATGGACTATAGTGAACATTTATTGTTCTATCATGTGAGACTGGACCTATTTCATTTCATTTATTTAACAAAAATATTGGTCATTCCTTTCACGTCGAAAACTTTGTTGTCAGGGATGCTGATGTTTCAAAATAACATAATTTTCAGACATATTCGAAACAGAAGTTAGTTGAAAATTCAGAATGCATTATGGTATTTCCTGATGAAATGATAACTTCATATCGGATGACCTTTCGTCTGAAACACTCCCGAAAATTTCTCAAATACATGAAAAAAAAATAGTAAAGTTTAAAGAGAAGAACCTCATAGAGTTGAAAGTCCTCCCAGAAAAGAGCATGTTCAAGTTACATATAATTTAATCATTCCATTTCGCTCTATCGTTCACTTTTATTCGAATTCTTGATACAAAATCTACTTAAAATAATCGAATATACAGGGTGAGTCTTCGACTTGTACATATATTTTAACTGGAGATTCTTGAGGTCAAAAGAAACCTTTTTCTCATTTTCCATTTTTCCGAATTCTGCTCTGTTAAAAAGAAATAGCCATTAAGAAAAAAAAATTGTGCTAACTACGGTCCTGAAACGATCTTCTGGAATTTAGGCAAAGTTCATATTTCTCGATAGAAATTGAGTTGATACATTTAGGAAATACTCAAATACTAACCTCATTCGAATAAGAATGTTTCAAACACGATATTTCTTAACAAAAACAGTTATTTTAGAAGGATTATTTCTGCAATTGAAAAGTCATTTGTCTTCTATCGAATTAAGTTCCTTCTTCGATTTTCCTGAAGATTATTTTGTAAACACTTAAATCTTGCTCATATTTTCCCCTTTCTCCCAAAACTATCTCAAAAAGAATTGTTTTTACACTAATCGAACATAACTCCATAAAATTAGGTCAAATGATTAGAGATCAATGACCTAAGACCTAACCTAACCCATCGAACCATATTCTATGAACTCTAGAGCATAGAACGTTTGAGCAGACGATGCCAGATTGTGTTGATTTTCTCCACAAGGAAGCACTAGGTCCTCTATCA